>CM072780.1:105422500-106071458 GCA_036936925.1 Cenchrus fungigraminus | reverse complement strand
ATGATCAGGCCAAGTTCCTGAGAGAGCAAATTGGTCGGGCTGAGCAAGCGGAAGTCACAGTAAGGATGCACCAAGTCCGTGTAGCCCAAGCTGAAGCAAGGACCGCGGCCGCCATAAGTAGTGAAGCTGTTGCCCATGAGAGCCTCAGGCGGATCCAGGATCAGCGCATACAGGAATGGACCAACAGTGGAACACCCGTTCCGGCTGTTGGAGAAGCACAAGTCCTAGTTGGGACACCCCTCATAGGATGGGGAGGAGTTCCTGAGACCCCAACACCGTCTGTAGCCGCCGAGCAACCAACATCAACTACAGAAGAAGGAATTTCCGCCCAGCCCCAAGAGAACGGGAACCCTCAGGATGATGACGGTGATGAGCTGCTCATTCCACTGGAAGCACACTCTGCCCCAGAAGATGGCTCGCCCCGCGAGTAGCATGCCCCAGAAGCCCTTGCCAAGGAATGAAGCCGTGTTGGTCCGAGCTTAGAGCCGCACCCTTAGCTTTTGTCGTGGTATCAAGTCGTGTAGTGTACCAGCGTTGTACCAGTCGAGTAGCTCGGGATGTATCCTCCTCTCATGGTTGAAATAAAGTTGTTTGTGCTTGTTTGTCATGTGTGCTTGTTGCTTGACGGCAGGAATCAGATCCTGTCTTTTCAAAAATCCGCCTTAATCAACTTAAACATCACATAAACTCTCATAGAAACCCGCTCCCCTACAGATGGTTTCAAGGCGTCCCGCCGGGAGCTTCCAAGGCTCCGGTCGGATGGACCCAAACGCGGAAGGATCGCATGCTGAACGAAGGGAGCGCCCTAATGACCAAGAAGTGAATCAGGGCGAAAATGGAGGAGAAAACATGGTTCCGCCACCGCCACCACCTGCCGTAGACCTGGCGCAAGTGTTGGCCAACCAGACACTGTTGCTGGAAGCCATAGCCAATGCCATCACCCGCCCAAAGCCCCGTGTTCTGGGCATGAATGAAAAGCTGATAGAATTTCTCCGGACAAAGCCACCCACCTTTGGCGGGTCTGTGAATCCCTTGGATGCAGATGACTGGCTGAGGGCCATCCTAAGGGAACTAGAGCCATTCAACTGTGAGGATCGAGACAAAGTTCTTTTGGCCACCCACCAGCTCACTGGAACAGCCTTGGCTTGGTGGGAAAACTACTGTGCAGCGACCAAAGATCCCTCCACCATCACTTGGGATGAGTTTGTGGAAGAGTTTCGTCGCTACCACATCCCAGAGGCCACACTGAAGCGCAAGGCGGACGAGTTCCGTGAACTTCGCCAGGGCAACAAGTCCGTGGAGGAATACACCTACCAGTTCATAGAGTTAGCCCGCTATGCCCCCGAAGAAGTGGACAAGGACTCAAAGAAGCAGGACATGTTCAAGAAGGGCTTGACTCCAGAACTGAGGACTTTGCTTACCCCTCAGATCTATCCGGATTTCAATACCCTTATGAACATGGCCATCCTCACAGAGAGAGCCAGGGCAGAGGAGAAGAAAGAAAACAAGCGCAAATTCATGGAGAACAAGGCTCAGCAGCAAGAACGTTCCCAGAGACAGAGAAGCTTCGGTCACCCCATGTCCAGGTTCCATGCCCCCATGCAGTACAAAACCCAGTCACAAGCCATGAGCTCTCAGGGCCCTAGAACCCAGTTCAAACCGTACAACAATCAGAACACCATGAAGCCCCTACAGAGCAACACTAGCCAGGTCACTGCCAACAACAACAACTCCAGAGTGTGTTTCAACTGCCGTGAGACCGGACACTTCATTGCCAACTGCCCATATGCCAAAAAGCCAACTGCTTCAGCCTTCTCCAACTCAGTGAACGGGCCAAGACCGGTCGTATCTGGAGCCAACCGCGTGCCGGTTCGCAGCAACAACAACTTTGGCAACAACAACAACCAGCAGATGAGGCAGCCCCAGCAGTCTTATGGACGAGCCCGCGTCAACCACATCAACGCACAGGAGGCTCAAGAAGCACAAGGCGTAGTGCTCGGTGAGTTCCTGGTCAGCTCAGTCTTGGCAACCATATTATTTGATTCAGGAGCATCACATTCGTTCATATCCTCAAGTTTTGTGGACGAACACAACATAGCTACAGTACTACTAAAAACACCCTTGTTAACCCGAACGCCCGGAGGTGACATCAAGTGTCAACTGGGTTGCTCTCGGGTAAGGATCATTTTAAGTGGGGTAGAGTTCCTAGCGGACCTAGTAGTACTGAAGTCCAAGGGAATAGATGTGATTCTTGGGATGGACTGGTTAAGCCTTCACCACGGTCTTATAAGTTGTGCCGATAAGGTAGTACACCTAACCAACCCAGACGGAGTGCAAGTAACCTGCCGTACCCGAGGAAGCAGACCAGACATAATGGTTTTTAGCATGGAGACCAAGTCCCTAGAAGAGATCCCAGTAGTACGGGAATATCCAGATGTATTTCCCGAAGAACTCCCCGGAATGCCACCAGATAGGGATATAGAGTTTGTCATCGACCTCATCCCCGGAACCTCTCCCATAGCCAAGAGACCCTATAGGATGGCAGCCCCTGAGTTGGCAGAGTTAAAAAAGCAGCTGAGAGAACTTCAGCAAAATGGGTTCATCAGACCAAGCTCGTCACCATGGGGAGCCCCAGTGCTCTTCGTCGAAAAGAAGGATAAAAGCCTGAGGATGTGCGTGGACTATCGCTCACTAAACGAAGTCACTATCAAGAACAAGTATCCTCTCCCCAGAATAGATGATTTATTTGACCAACTGAAGGGAGCCAAATATTTCTCGAAGGTCGACTTAAGGTTAGGATACCATCAACTCAAGATTAGGGAGAGTGACATACCAAAGACCGCCTTCGTCACCCGTTATGGACAATACGAGTTCACCGTGATGTCCTTTGGACTCACTAACGCACCAGCATACTTTATGAACCTCATGAATAAGGTGTTTATGGAGGAACTAGACAAGTTTGTCGTAGTTTTCATTGACGACATACTTGTTTACTCCAAAAGTGTGGAGGAACATGAACAACACCTTCGAGTGGTACTGGAGAAACTGAGGGCGCACAAGCTGTACGCTAAGTTCAGCAAGTGTGAATTCTGGTTGGAGAAAATATCTTTCCTTGGACATATTCTGACAGCAGAAGGGGTAGCAGTAGACCCTGGGAAAGTCGAAACAGTTTCCAACTGGCAACAACCAACCAATGTGAGCGAAATCAGAAGCTTTCTTGGCCTAGCGGGATACTACCGGAGGTTTATTGAAGGATTCTCCAAGATTGCCCGACCCATGACAGAGTTGCTCAAGAAGGAGAAGAAGTTCGTCTGGACCGAGTCGTGTGAGAAGAGTTTTCAGGAGTTGAAAAGAAGACTGACAACCGCCCCAGTGCTAACCTTGCCAGACATTCAACGGGATTTTGTCGTCTATTGCGATGCATCCCGACAAGGACTAGGATGTGTCCTTATGCAAGATGGGAAAGTAGTGGCGTATGCTTCCCGCCAACTCAAGCCCCACGAGCAGAACTATCCCACCCATGATTTGGAGTTTGCAGCCATAGTGCATGCCCTTAAGATTTGGAGACATTACCTGATTGGAAATAAGTGCGAGATCTACACGGACCACAAGAGCTTGAAGTACATTTTCACCCAGCCTGACCTGAACCTAAGGCAAAGAAGGTGGTTGGAATTAGTCAAAGACTATAACCTGGAAATCCATTACCACCCGGGAAAGGCCAACGTAGTAGCGGATGCCTGAAGCAGAAAGTCTTATGGAAAAGCAGTACCTAAGAATGCCCAATTACAAGAGGAAATGGCACGACTCAACGTGCACATTGTTCCCCAGGGCTACGTTCATCAACTAAGTGTCCAGCCCACCCTGGAAGACAAAATCAAAAAAGCCCAAGAATCCGATAAGGAGCTGATGAAGATCCGCAAGCACACGGGAGAGAATAAGGCCCCAGACTTTAGGGTGGACAGTCACGGTACACTATGGTATAAGAACAGGATATGCGTACCTGAAGACGGAGAATTCCGGCAGACCATCATGGATGAGGCACACAACTCAGCGTATTCCATCCACCCGGGATCCACTAAGATGTATATGGATTTAAAACAGAAGTACTGGTGGAATGGAATGAAAGCAGACATTGCACAGTTCGTCGCCCACTGTGATACTTGTCAGAGGATTAAAGCAGAACACCAAAAGCCCGCAGGACTGTTGCAACCCTTACCCATCCCAGTATGGAAGTGGGACGAGATAGGCATGGACTTCGTAGTAGGCTTGCCCAAGACACAGAAAGGATATAATTCCATATGGGTAATAGTAGACCGACTCACTAAAGTCGCTCACTTCATACCCGTACGTAATAATTATGACGGAGAGAAGTTGGCCAAGCTGTATATAGCAAACATAGTGAAGCTGCATGGAGTACCTAGCAGGATAGTTTCAGATAGAGGGACTCAGTTTACCTCTAGGTTTTGGGAAAGTTTGCATAAATCCATGGGAACCAAGTTGGATTTCAGCTCAGCTTATCACCCCCAGACGGATGGACAGACCGAGAGGGTGAATCAGATCATGGAAGACATGCTGAGGGCATGTGTCCTCGCCTATGGCAAAGATTGGGAACAGAGCCTACCATATGCAGAGTTTTCATACAACAGTTATCAAGCCAGCCTAGGCATGTCACCATTTGAAGCCCTATACGGTAGAAAATGCAGAACCCCATTGATGTGGTCAGAAGTGGGGGAACGTGCCTTGGTTGGACCCGCACTCATTAAAGAAGCCGAGGAACGAGTAGCTGAGATCCGAGAAAAATTGAAGGCTGCCCAATCCCGGCAAAAGAGCTATGCAGATAGGAAGAGGCGAGAAGTAAGCTTCAGTCCAGGAGACTTTGTTTATCTCAAGGTTTCACCTATCCGAGGGACTCGGAGATTTCAGGTGCACGGGAAATTAGCCCCTCGGTACATTGGACCGTACAAAGTGCTGAAGAGAGTTGGAGCAGTAGCATACCGGTTGAAGCTACCAGAGGAAATGGTGGGTATACATCCCGTGTTCCACGTTTCTCAGCTGCGAAGGTGTTTGAGAGTGATCGAAGAGAAACGAGTGCCGGTGGAAATAATTGATTTGCAGCCAGATCTTAGGTACCAGGAGGTGCCCGTCAAGATTTTGGACACAGTGGTCAAAAGGACAAGGACATCAGAGGTACGGGTGTGCAGAGTCCAATGGAGCAGACACGGAGTAGAAGAAGCTACTTGGGAACGAGAAGACGCGCTGAAGAAAGAGTTTCCCCACTTGTTTAAGAACTAGCTGAATCTCGAAGACGAGATTCATTTTAAGTGGGGTAGGTTTGTAACGCCCACGTTTTTAGCCCTAATAAATCACCTGCTAAATCACACGTGTTTTCAAAACTTTCCCGCTGAGCTCGATCGTCTCCTCAAAACCCCGATCATCCTTCCCTCTCTCCTTCTCCTCGGCGCGCACGCCGTGAATCCCGCCGGCACCGCCAATCCCGCACGCCACCACTCGAGCCACCGCCGCTCTTCGCGTCATGTCGCCCAGCGCTGCCACAGCGCCGCGGTCGGCCACCTCGCCGGGAATCCCGGGCCAGCCACGGTCCCGCCAGCCGAACCGTTTCGCCAGCCTTACCGCCGACACCGCGTCAGCCCCGCGAGTGTTTGAAACTTGGAAAATCCCACTAGAACCTTTTCTCCCAATTCTCCCAAAAATTACTCCAGTTAAATCACTCGCTAAAAATCTTTTCAAAATGTTCTCCATCATCTGAGCTCAACTCTTATGAATCTATAATCTCTCCCAAAGCCTAATTTCTCTTTAACCCTTGTCTTTCCAAATCAGTGGCAAGGACTTCTCTTAAGCCTTTTGCTTTTTCTCTAAGCCATCGCTATCAAGTACTAGCCAATCCTTTCTTTCACGTGGCAAGGACTTCTCTTAAGCCTTTTGCTTTTTCTCTAAGCCATCGCTATCAAGTACTAGCCAATCCTTTCTTTCACGTGTGCACTCCTGCACACACTTGCCATCTATCTCGTCTTCTAGCACGTACACAGCACACACTTGTGCACGCACGAACAAAGATGAGCTTTACTTGCAAGCTCCTTGCCGTACACACCTCGCCGTCCAGCATGCATGCAGCAACACACACGCAAAAGTAATGCAGCCGCAGCAGCACAATGGCCGCGTGCACAGCTTGCACGCCAGGCTCTCCACGCCGCGCTCACCGTCTGCTCGAGCAGCAGCCCGACCCCGCGACACGACCACACCCGCAGCTAGACGCCGCGGTCGCCATTAATTTCACCTGCACGAGCCGTCACCTCGAGCTGCAGCACCGCCGCAAGCCAACGTCCGCCTCGCGACGCCGCTCGAACCTGCCGCTGCCCAGCTCGCCCGCCACCACGTCGCTGCCCGACGAGTCGCGTCGCCGCTGCCGCTTGCGTCTCGTCGCCATTACTGCGAAGCCGGCCGAACCGCCATTGACACAGGGAGCACGAGCTCCGCGTGCTCGCCCCGGCCGAGATACCGCCTTCCCGCGCCTATAAATAGCCCGGCGCCGCTCTCCGCCCCGCCACGCACCTCCCAGGTCACCTCCCTCCCTCTCCCGAGCTTCCCACCGCCGCCACCAGTGCCGCATCAGCCTGCAGTCCGCCGCCGCCCGTCGATCTCCCTTCACAAGCCGTCCCAGCCCGAGGTGAGGACAGGAACGAGTTGCCCTCGACCTCCTCTCTCCGTTCCCCCCACTCCCGGCCGCCGCCGTGCCCGGGAGGGCCGCCGTCCACCACCGGCAGGTCGCCCCTGACCGCCTCCTCCGCGGTTTCGGTCCTGTCGAGGGGAAGAAGATGGACGTTTTGTCCATAACCCCCTCCCTTATTTCTTTCTCACGCCAACACCCTCCCACTCTCTCTCTCTCACAGTTTCATTAAGAGCCCCTGGATTTCTTAAGTTCTTTACAAATAGGTCCTTATTCCTTTAAACTAGCCCCTAAACATCCTTTATCATATCATTTTATACACCATATTATACCAAATTAATCCCAAATTTCGCCACACCTTTCCCGGATTTATTTCCACCCAATCATTCACTAATTCCCATAAATAATAGTTTATTCCTCCATTCTTTATTTTTTTTCTCTCCTCGAGCTCTGCCGGTAAAACCTTGTGTGTGGTTTTTTATAGAATGCTTGATTGTGTGTCGTAGCCGACGGAGTGAACGAGGAGGAGCCCCGGGAAGAGTTCGGAGCCGCGTACTGCACTCAGGAGCCCGAGGACCCGAACCACGAGCAGGAGCTTCCAGACAACTTTGAAGACGGCAAGTTCAATCTCATCCTTTGATGCATACTTTGGTCCCAGTTTTATAAATACAACCCTATGACATGTTTTATAAACTGCATATTGTTTTACTGTTAAAACCCGGTAGGATAGCCACCCTTGATTGCCATGATTAAACTTTGTTTGGCCTAAATGATTGCATTAAAAATGTGTGAGTGCTTTAAAAACGGGAATGGGATATTTTGGAGAATGAGTAAAGAACTGGTAGACGGGATGGACGTGTGTGTCAGGAGTATGGGTGAGCTCGTACCTTTGTGGTTGAGCGTGTTGGAGATGTCCATCTTGTCGTTAAGGACCGGGTTGCGTGACATCTCACCTGACCCAATTATCGTACTACCACTCGACCGTTGTATGTGGCAACGGCTTAGCATAAATCCCACTAGCTAATCTACTTGCCATCAGGAGTGCGGGTGAGCAGCGGGAGATCAAGGAGTAGGGCTACGATCTGTGTGAGGTACGCCCTGGTTACGAGAGATAACCCCTTGTTGCTCCCGTGGTGGCTCGTAGGGTTAGCTAAGGTGGGTAATGGCTTTGATAGGATCCGCACCGGCACTAAGGTGTTCGTGTGGCGGTACCCTACTTGTGGGTAAAGATGTACAACCTCTGCAGAGTGTAAAACCTATTCGAATAGCCGTGTCCACGGTATTGGACGAGTCACGGTGGGGTCACAAAATTAGTGTTTGGGTTTGGGATGATTTCCATGGCGTGAGTTGATTCTTGGAAAAGTGTGTGGCTGTGTGCCTGGGCTACTGCGGACGGGGAGTCCGGTAGTCTGCATTTGGTTCTCACAAAACCGCTGAGTTACTTGAGTTATGAAAACTGTTTGCGAAAACCTTTTCGAAAACAAACCCTTGCATGAGTGAGTGCGTAAAATAAACCGTATCCAGATCCTTGATATATCCTGTGCATGATCTGCTTATTAGCCCCTCCGTGGGTGGGGTTGAACTTGTTGAGTACGTATGTACTCACCCTTGCTTGACTAACTGTTTTTCAGAGGAGGATCCCGACTTCGTTCCCGAAGACGTCGAGTAGGTCGTTGCCCTACACCCAACCGTGCCTGTGGACTCAGGGTCGCCACAGAGAGCTTCCATGGCGTGGTACTCTGATGAGGCCTTAGAAGCCTTCGCTTTTGTAGTTTGGTCTTTAGCTTTTGTGTTGTTTCTCGTGGCAGTGGCGCTCCCGTGCCCACTATGCCGCCGTGATGTAAGGGACTGAACCACCTGTTGTAATAAATGTGTTGCCAGCCTCCTGGGACTGGTATTTGTGTCACATTTAGTCACCTCTGATGAGGGGACGCTTCATGGCGAAGCGATTGCTCCCCCACTCACCCGCACACCGCCTATAAAAGCAGCCCAGTGCTCCTCCTCGTGTGCGTGACCCGCCGCCGCTCCGTCATTGCCGCCGCCGCAGTGGAACCGCAACCTCCGCTGCAAACAGACGTCCCTACCACCTCCCCTAGAACCCCCTGGAGCTTCCCGTGCCGCTTGTTGCCCCGGCCGCTCCGCCCATTCGCCGGAGCAGCTGCTCCAGCGGCCACCGCCCACCGGTGCCGCCGTGCGTCGTCGCCGGAGCCGCCCCGACCTTCAACTCTGGCACTAATCAAACTCTAAGTGAGTTGCAGAGCCTCCCCTACCCTCTCCCCACCGATCCCGACCACCACCCCGCCGAAATCTGGCAAGGACCGCCGGCGGCCTGCCCCAAGGGCCACATTGCAAGAGGCTCAAAACTTGCAGGGCCTTTAATGCAAACTAGGGGCATATTTGTAAATGACTGAAAACATCCAGGGACCTCCATGAAATATGGATCCTTAAATCTTTAGGGTATTTTGACCAGATCTTGTAAAATCCGTAGAAAATCACAAAAAAAATCAGAAAAATGTAAAACCAATTTTGTTGGTTTCCTTGTGAACAAATCTACAAGTTTTACAAAGCATGACCATACTTTTGACGAATAGATTTTGCATGAAAAATTGAAACCAGTTTAACCTAGATCTGTTGTAGTTCAAAATCTACAAGTGAGCTCAATCTGAATTTTGGATATGTTGCTACATATGTCATGTCTAGGCTCTGCACCAAAAATTGCACAAAGGTACTAAGTAAATCTGTTAATATGATTTATTTTGTATTTTTGATGAATCTGCTTAAATGAATTTTATAGCGTAAAATAAATAAGTTTTTGTACCCAACTTCTGGATATGATCTTTTTTATGCCTAGATACACCTCTGGTGAATTAATCATGATTTTACATCTAATAGAAATATTGTTTCTTGAATTATGCTTAGATTTAAATATAAATGCATAGCTCAAGATCTATAGTAGCCCTAGATGCATATGTTGGTTGCATACCTCAGTTTTGGACTAGAGAACTAGTGAGAGAAAGTTTGGATCCAAAAGTGCTTTATTTATTTTTATATGCATTTATCTTGTTTTGGTAAATGAAAGTAGTCATTTTTGATATAATTATTTTCTGAGCTCTTTTAATTGTGCAAGTGTGTTCAGTGGCCTTATTTAGAACTAAAGAGCTTCAGAAGTGTCATCTACTACATTTTATGAAGTTATTTATGAATAAAAGCAATGGATGCCAATTGAAGCTTAATATTAAGTTAAATTGGAAAACCACCAACACCACACCTAATGACCCTATGTTTGTGACGTGGAACATGCTAAGAGGGTTGAGACCACACCCTTGCTGTTTTGGTGAAATTAAATTAATTTAATTGCATAAATGTGTACACAGTTACTATCAAAAAGAATAAATAATAAAGCACCGCATAACATTACTTTAATGGAAAGAATTTACCAAATATATGTTTATCTAGGTGAATGTGGCCAACCATGCACCCCATGGTTGTCAAGTGTTGTTTTGTAATTAATTAAATCAAAACTGTCAATTAAATCTTGCATATGCATCCTCGTGTAGATCTTCCCGACGGTAGCTATACGCTCGTGCCGGAAGGAGGAGACGGAGGAGCTGACAGTCAGCTACAGTACGTGGACGTAGGTCAGGACCTGGACCAAAGTCCAGAAGGGCCCAAGGCCAACCTTGCCGACGAAGGCAAGCCCCGAATCATTAACCCTTCTTTTAAAATTATGCAATTACCTTTGCTATGTTTGTGCATTTACGTTTCAGGAGTTGAATTAAAACCCTAGATGCATGATCCCTAGGTACCTATGTTCTTTTACTAGTATGCTAGGTCGATAGCTGCTATGCTATAGGACCCGTTAAAAGTCAAGTGATGTTCGTCACTCGCGAGAATAGGTTCTGATGTTGGAATCATAAGATCTTTATAAATGGATTGCTCATGTGGTAAGAGCATGGGATTTGGGCTCCGGTCCAGTGGCTTTCGTGGGCTAAGCTTGTGAACGTACTAAGCACTTGTCGGGAATGAGACTGGTAAGCCTAGTACCTTAATGAGACAGTGCGGGATCTTACTATAACTAATCTTGAGTATTCACCTGCCCGGCTCACCACCGGGAGGGGGGTACATGTGTGAGGCTGGATGTACTGTGTGGGGCATACCAGATAGTCTTGTACCCAGGACTGTAAGCTTCGATCCCAAGCCGAGGACTTTTGGGAACTGCCTGGTGGTTGTCCAGTGTGAGGGCACCCTACCGTGTGTTTAGGTTTACCTTGCAAGGATTTAATCAATCGATTGTCGGCCTCTCACCGTTATCTGAGACTACTTAATCAACTAGCCATGATATCCCTTAAATGATGGAACTATGTGAATATTACTGCGTGGATTAATTGTATTGTTCAATTCTTGATTGAAGTAGTTGGCTCACTTAGAAATGGTAATTAACTAGAATTTGTGCTAAAAGATTGAAAGTAAGGACATACTCTTTGTTGCTTTTCAGCAAAAGAACCCACCGGCCAAAAAGCCTATCATGTCTAGAGTTTGGTGATGTAGTTATCACCCGACGGTTAAGTCTTGCTGAGTATTAGTATACTCAGCCTTGCTATATAAATGTTGTTGTAGGTGTTGTGTGGCCTGGAGAGATTCCACCCGGCTGGGTGCTGGAATGGGTGGATGACGACAAGTGATGGCATCACGGATGGCCTCCTGTGATGTCTACCATATCGCTAGTTTATTATTCTGCTGTTTTCGAACTCTGAACCTTTACTTATCATGTCATGAACCATGGTTTGTAATAATTAAACCCTTCGGGGTAGATTGGATTTAATTTGTGTAATGTACTCTGGACTCGCCTTCGTGTGTGTTTTAATGCATATGTTCTATCCTCTGTGTGTTAACCAAGTGATTTACCGGGCTTTGACCCGGCAACTTACGACGGGATGGTACTTTATTATCGCTTAATGACCAAAGTGGATTGGTTTAGGTGATAGTACGTTATTTTCCTGGGCGGGTTGTCACACTCCCCTTCTTCTTTCCGAATGGATAAGCGCAGCACACGATGCTTTCCTCAATTCTCACTAGGGTTAGCGGAGGTGAGTGGGGGCGGGGAGACGATGATGAGCGCTGACGAGGGGCCAAGCAGCGGACGACCCCACGCACCCTGGATCGAGGAGGAGAACAAGAACACGAAGCGGTGCCACAACTGGATCCGCGTGCGTGCCGGCGAGATGGCGGCGAAGAGGGAGATGACGATGAGCACCGGAGAGGGCCAAGCGGTGGTGGAGCAAACCCAAAGTCGGAGATGCGGGTCCTTGACTGGATCCTCTTGGGTTCTGATGAGGGGCCAAGTAGCGGCAAGGAGGAGCGTGCCGGTGAGGGGACAGCAAAGTGGGTGAGGCGCCTGCCTCACGTCTGTGAGCACAAGTGTCTGACAACGATGAAGAGGGGTCGAGGGAGCGACAAAGGTGTAGAGGACCTCATCTCCGACTCTGGCAATGACCACAACAACGGCGAGGCATGTTTCTCTGAATCTCACTGTCTTTTACTTGTTCTATAGATGGAGCTTGAGCTTGAGCTTGATAAAGTTAGTGCCTATGATGATGTCTTCCATGCTTGTCATGATCTTATACTAAGTTCTGAGGCAAATCAGTTCTAAACTAAGTTCTCCTTTTACTTGTCACCCTGCTAGGAAGCCTAGGATAATTTGCAAGTTCTTATATAATTTGCCTATGATGATTACTGTGTCTATACTGCTCCAAGTTCTGAGGCAAATTAGTTTTGAATTAACTATCTTATTCTTATACCATATTTAACCCTGTTTTAGGCAAAACTCTATCAATCACGAGCAGAGCTTGAGTTACTACTAAACCTTAAAGTCTGGGATTATGTGAAACCTGAGGTTGAAAAAATCACAGAAGAAGTGAACATCCTCATCAAAAAGGCTAAGCACATAAGGAGGTACAAGTATACGACTGAACAAAATCTCGAGCCCATTGATGATGCGCTCGAAGTGCTTCAAGAAACCTTGATTGCTTATGAATAGGCTGCAAAAGGAGCCAAACTTGATGGGGCATAAGGAAGTTCAAGCTTGTTGATGTGTAGGGTCAGATAGCCATGCTTTTGTTGATGTTCAAGGGGCATGCTTTTGTTGATGTGTATGGTCAGGTAGGATGACCATAGCAAAAAATGTGATCAACAAGTTAAGGCCTAGCTAGATGGACAAGTTATCTGTTTGTAATAATTATCTTTATTCCTGTGGACAAGTTATCTTTATCTATGTGAACAAGTTATCTCTCTTATGATGTCTGTTTTGTCTCAAAAGATATATGTGTTGATTGTGCATGTATGTCGAAATTGAAGCCATGAGAAGATCGAGCTGACCTGTCAATGAAGACAGACACAAAGGAGACGCGGATTCACAAACCCGCGTCTTCTTTGTCCACAAAGGAGACAAAATTTATATCACAGATTCTATATATGCAGGATCGCCACCCCCGTGCATCGGAGACGTGGTTTGGCTAATCCGGGTCTCTTTTAAGTTTACATTGAGACGCGGTTTGGCAATCTGCATCTCCTTTGCTCCCAATGTTTGACCAAATTAAAGCCACTCTCACCTACCATTATGCCTTGCCTCGTCTTCGTCACCTTCCATCCCCTTCTCCTTCCTCGTCTCTGTCGCAGAGATGGCCGGCGGTAATAAGTAGTCGTACGTACTGCTGCAACTCAAGAGGGATGTTATGCATGCACTGAGGAGGAGAATGCCTTGCCCGCCGCCCCCGCCAAGAGAGTGAGGTTCTGCGGCGAAGAGGAGCCGCCCCTGCCACCGCGCTCCTGCTTGACGATAGTGAAGAGTGCTATTAGACTTCAATTATGGAGCTCCCAGTCTAGTAACGGGCGTCAAATGGTCATCGGTAACGGACCCTAAGGCTAGTTACCGATATGGCAGTAATCAGTAACGGACTTAAAGAGCCTGTTACCGATAGGGTAGTCATCAGTAACGTATTTTATGAGCCCATTGCCGATATGTTAAATTTTGTAACGGACTCGTTTTAATATTCGTTACAAAGAATTCATGTAACGGCATTTAAGAAGCCTGTTACCAGAAGTCCTCATTTGTAATGGGCATTGTGGTGGCGAGGTCGGGGTTGAGCCTGCCGCGCTTATGGGTAACGGGCGCCAAACAACAACCGTTATAGATGTGGGTCCATGTAACGGGTGTTAAGGGCCCGTTACAGATGTTGCGTGACCTATTTGAGGTTTTCACGTAGTGCTAGGAGATTTCAAAGCTACCTCAAGAGAAACAATACGAGCACGTGATTCATTTAGTTTTCCATGCAACATAGGACAAGAAGTGCACGCTCCTAGCAAAGCTTGTCTAGACTTCAACTTGTCAAGCTCAACCCTAAGCACATCTAGTTCCTCGCACTTTGAGGCATGCTTCTCCTTAAGAGCAGTCAAATCAGCTAAGAAGATAGTGTAATCACCATAATCAATCTCATCAGACACAACAGGAGCAGCCTTAAGAGAATCTATCTGAAGCTTAGCATCTAGGTTCTTAAACTCTAGATCAGCTACCTTCTCCCTAGCTTCCTCTAGCAAAGCCCTAAGCTCTTTCCTAACCATCTTGGACTCTCTAAGTAGGCTATCACGGTTGTCAAGGAAAGCAACCAGTTCCTCATTCTCCTGACGCAAGGAAGAGAGCTCATCACATATCTCTTCCTCAGAATCTGAGTCCGAGTCATCCTTCTAGCTTCTCTTGCTACCAGAGCTGTGCGCCATGCCGCGTAGAATCCGTCCTCTCTGCAGAATCTTCTTGGAGGCTTGCTTGCTACACAGCAAAGACCGTTGAAGTACTTGCCGAAGGTCTTCTTCTTCTTCTTCTCCTTTCTCTTGCTGCCTTCTTCTTCTTCATCACTTGAGCTTGATGACGTGTCCTCAGAATTGGATTTGATGTCACTTGATCTCTTGATCTTCTCTCGAGTTTGTGTCTTCCTCCCATGTCCATGATCCTTCTTCTTAGACCTTCTTCCCTTGTCCTTGGACTTGTGCTTGTCGTCGTTGTTCATCTTTGGACACTAAGTGAAAAAGTGTCCAGTCTTGCTGCACTTGAAGCACGTCCTTGAGTTCATCCGGTTCTCGTGCATCATCCTCTCAAATCTTCTCATCGGCAATGCCAGCTCATCCTCGCCCATCACGTCAAACTCCTCGTATGGCAAAGACATCAAAGAGGACAAAGAGTACATCCTGTAGGATGGGTTAGTGTTAGTCCTAGCACTTGAACCGGAGACCAGAGCGAGACTATGCAAGTTAGTTGGGCTCTCGGCCTTGGCTCTCAAGCCACAGTCCACCTCTGAAAACATGAGCTTAGAGAATAGCTCGTACACCGTAAGGGTCTCATACCTACTCGACTCCATGAAAGCCTCGACCTTTGCACTCCACATGGTACGATCTAGCGAGTGCAAGAGCTTCACAGCCCTGCCATGATCATTGTACGGGAGCACGGTCACATTGACCCTCATGTTGTTCACAATCACCGTGAACCACTGGAACATCGTGTCTATGGACTCACCAGGGAGATGAGTGAAGTTCTCGTACTCTCTCCATTAACTCGCAAACAGCCTAGCCTGAACCTGACGATTTCCAGCATGAGCCACTTTCAACTTCTCCCATATCTTGCAAGCCAAGTCCTCTCCAAACTCCTGATCGAATTCGGATGCACAAAGAGCATGAAACAAGTAGTCGACTACCTTGTTGTTGGCGTCGAACATATCCCTTGAACCTGGGACAAGGAAAGTGTTGGGACGAACATAGGATGTATCAATCGTCACATCCCACAACAACTGTCCTTTACCGCGCAGGAACGCAGCCATTCGGGTCTGCCACATCCGGTAGTTCTTCCCATTGAAGTGTGGAGGACCCGATCCTCTATCCTGGTATGCCATCTTTGGATCTTAGACTGATTAGAGTGAAAAAGACCTGTAACCAACTCTGATACCACTTGAAGGACCAAATTGGGCGACCAGAGAGGGGGCGGAGTGAATGGGAGCCGATAAAAATTCTTCACGATAGCTCCCCTAGCGAGATGAACATGACCAAAATCCCGAAATCACTTCTGCCTCAAACTCCTTGAGTTTGCCAAGATCACGTAGCCACGAAAGTGCTACTGATCCTAGAAACAAACCACACCTCCTACCGAAACAACAACACACAACTCGGAGCGGAAAAACTGCATGGCCTACTGCCTGGGCTGCACCGGTCAGACCGGTCAGTTGCGTCGGTCAGACCAGATAGATGCGCCGGTCAGATCGGTGGACATAGTGACCGCACAAAAACATCCCAGAAAGCCTCAATGACACCTCTAGGCCCTGGAACAAAAACCACCTCAGAAACGCGAACCGAGGAAAACAAGAAGCACCTCAAACTGAGGCACACCAACACGATTCTTGCCAAGAACTGACCCAAGGAACCTCACAGTGACTACCAAAAGAACCAGCTATTCACCCGAGCCAAAAACCCACAAGGACCAGCACCAGTCAGACCGGTGTAGGGCACCGGTCAGACCGGTCACGCCTGGGTTGCTCGGGATGAACTCCACCCGCGGGTCAACTCCAAGAATCAAGCCTCCCGATCTCCCGATTCGCTCCACGGTTTCAAGAGAAACTTTCGAGAAGGTTGGAACACCTCATGGTTGATCTCTAACTCAAATCTCAAGCCCCAAAACTCTCTAGAAAAAGAGGAATCGCAAATCTTGTGCCTCTACCTCAAGAACACCAAGAACACGAAAACCACCAAAATTGAAGGCCTTCCCACGGGATTTGAGGAGCAAGATCATGAAGAAAAAAGTCACAAAGACCTCATGTGTGATTCCCAACACAAATCCCACAAAGAAATGCCTCCAAAACCTTCCCACGAAAATCCACCAAAATGGCTCCGAAAATCACCGAAAAGGAAAAAGGGGATCCACAAGCAAATCACAAGAGGCACAAGGATGAACTCCAATCCTTTCATTCTCCATGAGGAAATATTATTTACAAAGAGGCTAGCAACCTCCCATCATCCTGCTCACTTGAAGATTTGTATGAAGCACTAGCTAGACCTAGGAAGGAAGAAGAAAGGGGAAAAACTAAGGAGAAAATGAACTAGGGTTCCAAAAGATGGATGTCATCCTCTCAACCAAGTTTATATGGAGGCAACCGAAAGAATAAAATACCCCTATTACATAATAGTAAGATACACACCCCCGAAGGATACTTTGGGAATTTTCGTCGAATCACCATCGGACGGATGCGCATCCACCGCAAGCCTGCTTCACCTACACGAAAGCCTTGCGATCATGTCGTGTGTCCTCTGCTTCCAAGTCTCTAGAAGCCCACGGCGCCCAGCGGTCCGACCGGTGTCCCCCACCGGTCAGACTGGTCCACTGGTCAGATCGGCCCAGTGTAGTTAGCCGCGCACGCTTCGGTCTTCGGTCTTGGCCGTGTGGCTCAACCAAGGAACACAGTGGTTTTGTGGTGAACCACTGCAAATCTCGCTGACTTGGTGCCACCTTCACACCAATCCCACTCATGACTTGGCTGCCACGGTCGTCCTGTATCGATGTTGGCTTTGAGGCTCAACCAAGAAACCATACATGACTTCATCTTGCTCTTCTTGCCACCATGCGGTCCGCACTTGATCCCGTCAGCCACTGGGTCTCTCGGACTAAGCCTACTTGTTCTCCACACCTGGAGGTCACACTGGCATAGACCTTCCGCGCTTGTTCTTCACCTGCACCAACGCATGCGAATCGGGACTAAAGGAGTTGAATCGAAGGTTATTTCTCTATCAGTGTCCCATAAAACATCATAAAACATTCGATGTGACACTGCAAAAAGGTTTTCTCGTGGATCTAAACACAGCTTAGAGTTGTTCATCCCGGACAAATGACCAAATTAATCGTAAGCAGAAGAAAGCATTATTTCGATCACGTACAGATACCAGTCTCGTCCTGGTCGATAGATCGAGAGCAACCTCATGGCACCGGCGGCTGGCATCTCAAACTGAATTTTCGAATCCCCTTGCATTGGTCTCCACTTATTTTCAGAGTTTCTGCAGCATGCACGTACGCATGGGGTATGGCGGCCGGTAGTCCTGAATGTCTGCGTACACGTACGTGTACATTCGCTCTTACTATGTCCCCGCCAACGCGCGTGCGATAACAGCTACCCCCAGCTTATTCGATTTCTTTATTTGGCCGGTAAATAGAGGAACTAGGGACTTTGATCTTGAGTTTGGTCCTTGACTGACTTCATCAGCTAGTGTAAAAGCACAGGTCAGACGAACATAGCTGGCAAGAAAAAGACGTCGAATCAAGAAATCAGGCCAGGGAACAAGATACATGCGTAAACTGACCTTCGTTTTGTTTGCTGGTTTTACTATTTGGGCAAGGTTTTTTTTTGTGATCTTGGTAATTCATTTGAGCAACTCACGTGTCACTTTTGCACTGGTCTTTGGAGTAAGTACACTTTTGGTTCCAATTGGACGACGAGCAAGTGTTCAACTTCCAACGTCAGGGGCCAAAATCAAACGAGGGTCGTCCCTGTTCACAACAAAAGCTTGTTATCACCAAAACGCGAGGTCCTAAACGCAAATGTTTCGCCGGCCGGCACTATAAAACAAGAACCACAGATGCAGAGATACTATGCGCTCCTACATGACCAGTAAGCGCTTCTGTCCGTTTCCCACTTCAGGAGTTCGATCAGGTAGCCCGCCGTAACCACGCACCACCACCGTTGAGTGAGCGAGTTTGTGCAATTAGATGGACGACCTGCGGCTGTCCCCGTGCTCCTCCTTCTCGCCGCCCTCGCTGCCGTCTTTCTTCTCCCACGCCGGCCACCCGGTCATCGAGTTCACCTCATTATGCGAGGTCGTCCCTGAGCAATGGTTGCTCGGGGACGTCGTCGCCGCCAAGAACGAGGGACATTACGACGACGGGGACAACCTGTGGCCCGTTGGGAGCATCCTCTCGCCGGACTCCGATCTCTCCGTGCAGCCTCCGCCGCCTCCTCAGCCGGCGCCGCCGCCGCAGCAGCAGCAGCAGCAGGAACCGAGCGCCACGGTCCCGGCGCAGTGCCCAGGGAAGCGGCGGGGCCGGAAGCCCGGCCCCACCGTCAGCCACGTGGAGGCCGAGCGGCAGCGCCGGGAGAAGCTGAACCGCCGGTTCTGCAACCTCAGGGCCGCCGTCCCCACCGTGTCGCGCTTGGACAAGGCTTCCCTCCTCGCCGACGCCGCCGCCTACATCGCCGAGCTCCGCGCCCGTGTCGCGCAGCTCGAGGCCGAGTCGTCGAGGCGCGCCGCCGCCGCGAGGTGGGAGCCGTCCGTCGGCGCCGCCTCCTCTTGCGGCCCCCAGGGAGCCCCCGGCCACGACGACGAGGCGATGCCGGTGGTGGTGCAGATGATGGGGCCCGACGCGGCCGCGGTGCGCGCGACGAGCGCCGCCCCGCACGCCGCCGCGCGGCTGATGGCGGCGCTCCGCTCCCTGGAGCTGCACGTCCAGCACGCTTGTGTCACCCGCGTGCACGGCATGACCGTGCAGGACGTCGTCGTCGACGTGCCCGCCCAGCTCCAGGACGGCGACAGCCTCCGCGCCGCGCTGCTGCAGATGCTGCACGACAGCGGCTAGAAGCAGCTCCTCGCGATCCCCTACCGTAACAGTTCTCTCGAGTCGCGTAGAAGCTAGCTAGCGGTGCTAAAATGGAGCGCGGATCGGATCAAGGTAGGTAGTAGATGCTAGTTGGAGTATGTTGATCGAGAGGATAAAACGATGGGTAATCCATCGTGTGTGTGGATGTCGTCTCTGCATGCCTGTCCATGGAATAAAGTACGGAACTAGTTATGGCTGCCGCTCAAGGGTTTAATGGCTGGGTTCTGTGTTAGGATCTCCTCCACTTGTTGAGTAGTATTAACTAGGCCTGCGAGCCTATTTACAAATGGGCTCAGCCCATGTACCTTATCTAAAAATAGCTAGAGGATGAGAGAGGCTAGGCATCGATGATTATTCTGTAACAAACACTACTCTGTTATCTTCTTCCTCAGAAGCTCTGCCGAATCCCTTTGATGTTCTTCCCTTTTCCTGCTCTAGTTCTTCTGATTCTTTCTCTCGATCCCCTTCTCCAATCCATTCCCCACTGCTACTGCTAACATTCTGTTGCAAACAGAAAGCGAGCACTCATGCCTAAGGTTCTTTTGCTTCTTGGAGCCAAGTATCCAACATCATGCCAATAACGACTCACGACCAGGGCGCAAGAGTGCGTGCATGTCAACGTATGCGTGCATGCAGTACTCTAGTGTGTGTATGTGTTGCTAAATTATATTATGGATTTGCATTGTTTTCTTTATGACGGATGAGTGTTATTGGCTTCGATTACTCACAATTACTCTATCGAAAAATTTGTTATCATTTGACTTTTTTCTACAACTTTGACCATTCACCTTATTCAAAAATTTATGCAAGTATCATCTAAACTTTGCTAACTACACACTGTACTATTGTATGTATTTTAAACTTGACTTATTATCTTTTTATACATTTACAATAAATATTTGAATAAAATGATTGTCAAATTAAAGTTGTAAAAAAAATCAACGGTGACAAATATTTCAATACGGATGGAGTAGTATTTATTTACTTTTCACTCTAATTTTCACCCTCACATAGACTTATGCAACTCTGGTGATATATTAGCCTCCCCTCTCTCTTTCATTATTTCGTGATGCTAATCATGAGTTTGAATCCACAGAGAGACACCTTTAATTAAGTAAGAAAATTATATCCGCATATATTTTCTGGGAAACACAGTCATGTAGTATTAGGCATGTAGGTTCAATGGCATATATGCCATGCATCTTCGACTACTTTGCTTGCATTGGCTGAATCTGTATAGATGACCAACCTATTCTTTCGTAAGATAATTTATTTTATTTTTTTAGAAAATGGAATTATTTCCAGTCTCACCACACACAGCTAATTTCTTACAATAAATTCAGCTTCAAAGCAGTTCACCAAAATAAAAATAGAATTTCACCAATTTTAAGGAGAAATCATAAGCAAATTTTATTGCTTCTCCACCCGTTCTTGGCGAAGATATCCAAATAAATGACTTAGAAATAAGATAATTTTTTTAATGTATGCATAGATAAATTGAAAACTTTCCCAAAGAGTACCAACATTTTTTTTTGACGAAAAGCACTTGAAAAGAGTACCAACATTATTAGCTCGGAAAGAATTACATTAGGTTAGAACGGTGAAAGCCAAGACATCATGATTAGGGTATACTGGACAACGTCCTTCCAAGTAGAAGCGGGAGCGACCAGATGAATCTTAGATCACTGTAGGAGATTCAGTGGAGTAAAGGTTCAGTGGTATTGTATGTCAACCCATTCAAAACTACCCCTAATAAAATGTACATTTTCTTATCAGCCAACCATCAAGTAAGCACACGTTTTTCTTGGTTACTTAAGTTTGCCCACTGTTTTCTGACGGTACAGGTTCCGACAATGACATGTACATATGCCTCTGCATAGGTAGTATATATATGTCGTCCTTTGTAGTAATTTGCATTTTTCCTCCTACGAAAATTCTCCGCACCATTGCGTCAATTACAGATATTGTGGTTGTGCGGGAATCTGGGAATGTTCACGTACTGGAATTTATATATTTGACATATATACACACTAGTATACGTTTCGAGCAAATCGTACATGTACTAATAGTTGGATATTTATATATTTGAGATTTGCAATGTGTTTGTGTTAAAAGTATGAGTAGTCATTTACGTGAAATAAGTTACAGATGCAAGATTGAAAATCGTGGTCGGTTACTGAACATCAACACACCCTGTTTGCCAGCAATACTTTTCTCTCAGAACAAACCAGCCACTAACAACCAGCCACTAACAACCAGCCAGCAGTACTTTTCTGTCAGAACAAATCAGCACTAACTACCAGCCAAATGAATAGGTTGTCGGGAAGGAAACAAAAGATCTGGATGCAAGGTGTGGTGGGTTTCCCTGCAAAAATGATGAATACCGCCATTAAGTCATCAAGCAAGACAGAGATAAGTTTGCTGCCTAGAATTATTTTGAGTGCCGATCATGCGGAGAGACATCACGAGTAGTAAATGATTGACCCCGAAGTCTTTCAGGTGCTGATTGCAGCAATGCCGCCTTTTCCTCTGCTGCATTGGCTATCTACCCTCTCTTCAATAATTACTACTCCCTCCGTCCCATAATATAGGGACCTGGAGCATTCAAAATTTGTCCCACAATACAAGGACTTGTGCTGTGGACCCCACGTTTTGGATTAAAAAAAAAATCTGGCACAGCCTTCCCCAGCCGCAAATTCCCCAGCCCGTCTCCTTCCGAGCGCCGAGGAGGCCGGGGCGCAGGGCCGGTCGCGCCGCTGGATTCTCACCGGGAAGGCAGGCCGCCGGGGAATAGGAAGTCGCGCGCTCGCGCCGTCGGAGAGGAGGCCGACGCCGGATCACGCGCCGCCGGGGAGGTTGGAACGAGCGAGCGCCTGGATCTCGCCGGGAACAGCAGGCCGCGCGGAGGAGGAGCCGTCCGCTGGCGCTCGCGAGGAGGAAGAGCCGACCGCCGGCGCTCGCGCGAAGAAGGATCCGGCCGCCAACGCTCGCATGGAGGAGAAGGGAGGCGCGGCCGCCGGTGAGAGACGGCGAGCACGACGAGGACAGGAAGATTCACCGGCCTCCACCTACCTGCGTCGCCGGCTAAAGATCCCCGGCCGCACGAGCTCCAAGTCCGCGCCTGCCGGCTCGCTGCCCTCCTCGCAGCGTCCTCCCGCCTCCCCTCCCCTGCCGACCTTGCCTCGCATCCCCTGCTCGCCTCGGTGCGCGTGCCCGTGCTCGGCGTTGACGGCGGCGGGGAACGATTCAGTGCGGTGGGCGCGGCGCGATGTGGTGCTGCAGCTGAGGCGGGAGGCGCGGCGCCAGGGAGGAGAAGGAGGCCGCCATGGCTGCGGGCCTGCGGCTGGAGTGAGAGGGGCGGCGGAGCAGTGGACAGAGGAAGGAGACAGGGGTATTGACGTCATTTCAACACACCGTTGTTTTGGGCGTTTGAAAGCTTCGGGAGCTTATATTGTGGGACGGATGGAGTACCTCTTGTGCCTGCGGACCCCAATTTATTAATAAAGGACCTGTGTGGTAGGCTGAGCATTATTGTCAAGTACTAGTATTGTTTTAACTGAAATACTTACTGTATTCACCTGTAGTAGTACTCCATCCATCCAGGTTTGATATGCACCTAACTGTGTAACGCAGACACCAAAGAGAACTTTAATTCCCCTCTGTGATGCATCAACAAACGAGCCAGCCAGCCAAGCAACTCATGACACGATTGGCTCCAACTGGTAATACACATATCATTCATGGACACTTTTTATTTTGTTATACGCAGATCAAATCAGGACGGAGGGAGTACATCATATCTATATATACATGGGTGTTTGGATGAGGGTGACTAAAATTAGTCTGACTGACTAAATTTAGTCACTCTGAGAGACTAAATTCCCAAATAGATGGAACTAAAAGGTGACTAAAGCTAATCATCTAACTAAAACTCTTTAGTAGGGGAGGGGGTAGCTAAAAGTTGTTTTAGTCCACTTTCTCCTTATTTACTCCTCATGCATGGGAGAGAGAAGGGGGCTTCAATACTCTTTAAATCTCATTTTAGTCTCATCTTCCAAACAGGAAGGTGACTAGAGGCTACTAGTCACACTAATTTTAGTCATAGAACTAAAAGGTATCAAACACCCTCATAGTACTTTGCAGATTTGCTAATAAAAAACAGAGACGTACTGGATGACGGCCGTTTCTATTTTACTTCAAGGGACATTAACACTGACTAGCTACCGCATGACGGTTCGTTTTGCCCCCAAACCAAGGGGGTTCCCAAGGATTTTTACTTGTGCGGAATGCACCCCCCCCCTCCGTAGTTTTTTTTAGAGTGCTCAAAGCCCCTACCTTTAATCAAAAGACCACGGAAACAAACAGTCTTACAGCACTCCTTAGACAGCATCAGGTTTTCAACGACGCACACCCCCCCCCCCACGGGGAAGTCAGACAATTCAGACCACGACAAGGAAAAGACCAGCCACTATCTATAGGTAACAGCCTCAAAGTCTCAAACACAAACAGGAGCTCCACTGCGATCACGCCTTTTCTTCCAGGAGCAGAACTGCATCCATCTTATGAAGTTGGTCGATCCACATCTGCATATTCAAAGAGTTCACAGATTCTCTCAGCCTGTCAGAGCTTCTGGACTTCTTCCACCCAATGCAGTTTCGAAATGAACAATTCCAGCTCCTGCCTCTTGGTGCTTGGACAAAGGATCACCCAGTTCTGTGTTAGCCCAGCTATTTTTTGCAGAAGTTGCTTCATGTTCATCCACACACTGCATTCTGAAAACAAAGAGCATTTCTCATTTTCCATAACCCCCACAAGGCTGCTGAGCTGATTATGTTTACAGCAGCAAACTTCTTACAGCTCAACCAACAAACACCAATGCTATCAAAAGAGGAGCCTATCTCTCTTAGAACTATATTAGAAATGCAATTCCACATTTTCTTAGCCACCACACAATAAAAAAACAGGTGTTGACTAGTTTCCTGTTCTGCACAGAACAGACAAGATTTATCTGCTACCTCTTGCCTGATAGCTAGATTATCTCTGGTTAGTACCTTATTTTTTGCTAAGAGCCACAAAAATAACTGAACTCTAGGGGGGATATTAAGAGACCAAATTTTTGAGACATGTACAGGTATGATCCCTCTAAAATTAATGATTCTGTAAAGAGACTGGGAGTCATAAGTGCCATTAGAAGTAAACTTCCAAATCATGGAATCTTCTTCATTGCTAAAAACAATGGTTGAAGCTAATTGCACAATGTCCAGCCACATTCTATAAATTCTATCATCTACAGTTCTTCTGAAAGTGCATTTCAAGTTTTGCCCATCCCATAAATCAGCGATGGAACTAGCTTTCTCATTGACAATTATATAAATCTCCCAGAACTGAATAGCTAGGCTAGAATCACCTAGCCAGTTGTCTTCCCAGAATTTAACACTTCTACCATTCCCAACATTCCATTTAAAACCTATCTTGGCTGCCTTAGCAGCCCACATGAGCCCCTTAAAAAACTGAGAACTATTAGCATCACTGGTGCAGAAAATATTTGGGTGTTTTGTATTATATTTAAAGTCTAGGATCTCCTTCCACAGTTTCCCTCCATCTCTAGCATACCTCCTAAGCCAAGATCCCATAAGACAAATGTTGAGATCTCTAATGTTTGGGACCCCTAAACCACTGAAATCCTTAAGCATGATTACGCTCTCCCAGTTTACCAAATGATATTTGTGATTACCCTCTGAGTCATTCCAGAGGCAGTTGGCCATATGGCAGTTCAACAATTTGATAGCCCATTTAGGGAATTTAATAAAAGACAGCAGATACACTGGGATGCTAGCTAAGCAAGTTTTGATCAAGGTTATCGGTTATCCTAGCTGCATAAGAGAGGAGCTTCCCCCTCCAACTTGCAATTCTTTTAATAATCTTCTCTACCAAAGGCTGCAGATCTTCTCTTCTGAGTTTGTCAAAGTGTAAAGGGATGTCTAAGTATTTAATAGGGAAGGAACTTACTGGACAACAGAAGATATGGGACACTATTTGGATTTGGTCTTCCTGGAGATTGAGAGGGACAATTTCACTCTTATGGTAATTGATTCTCATCCCAGAAATATTCTCAAACCAGACTAAATTACATTTAAGATTCCTAAGCTTTTGTTCATCAAACTCTAAGAACAGGATGGTGTCATCAGCATACTGCAGAGACACCACACCTTCATCTCTAAACTCAAGAAGGAGGCCCTTGATCAAACCACCTCCTTCTGCCTTTATCAACATCTTAGTCAACACATCTTTTACAAGGTTAAAAAGGAGAGGCGAGATGGGATCCCCCTGCCTCAAACCCTTCCCTGGTTTAAAGTAGGAGCTTTCCTCTCCATTAAGGTTAACCTCTACAGACCCTCCTCTAACTAACCTCTTAATCGAACCTATCCACTTCCCATCAAAGCCTCTTGAGGAGAGGACATCAAACAAGAAATTCCAACTCACTCTATCATAGGCTTTCTCATAGTCCATTTTTAAAATAACACCTGGCTGCTTACTTTTATGGGCGCTATGCACCAACTCATGAGCTACCACTACACTTTCTAGGATATATCTACCTTTGATAAAGGCACATTGGTTATGGGAGATAAGCCTCTGAGAGACTCTCCCCAATCTACTAGTTAAAACTTTGGAGAAGATTTTGAAACTACAATTAATGAGGCTAATTGGTCTAAAGTTTTTCATCTCCCTAGCTTCTTCTATCTTAGGGATAAGGGTTAACATATCAAAATTTAACCTGGCTAGATCTAAGTTCTCGCTATGGAACTCCTCAAAAAGACTAACTAGATCATCTTTCACAATATCCCAAAATTTCTCATAAAAAAGAAAAGACAAGCCATCTGGCCCAGGGGCACCTTCAGGATAACTGCTGAAGATAACATCCTTACACTGGTAGAGAAAGAGGCTTTTGTACACCCCTTTAGTCCCGGTTCAGCTTTGGAGCCGGGACTAAAGGGGTTTCATCGACGTGGCCACTAATGCCATGAGTGCTCACCCTCTTTAGTCCCGGTTGATAACAACAACCGTGACAAAAGGCCCCCCCTTTAGTCTAGGTTCGTGTTACGAACTGTGACAAAAGGGTCACCCCCCTTTAGTCTAGGCTCGTGTTACAAACCGAGACTAAAGGCCCCCCCTTTTGTCACGGTTCGTAACACGAACCTAGACTAAAGGGGGGTGACCCTTTTGTCACGGTTGGTAACACCAACCCAGACTAAAGGGGGGCCTTTTGTCACGGGTAGTTTTACCAACCGGGACTAAAGGGTCTCCCACGAGTTACTATAAGAGGATAGCATCCTCTACTCAGTCAGATGTGCTGTGTAGGTGAGATGGTGAGGAAGCTACGTGCGAGGCTGGAGGTCACGAGTTCGAATCCCCGCACCCGCGCACGCGTATATTTCACGTGAAAAATCGCGTGACTTGTGACTTGCGACGTGCGCGTGTGTGAGGGCCTCCCGGGGATTTTCAAATACTTTTTTGACCCTGGCGTGCCCCCCTTTAGTCCCGGTTGGTATTACCAACCGTGACTAAAGGCCCCCCTTTAGTCCCGGTTCGTTCACCCGGGACTAAAGGACCCCCCCCTTTTGTCTCTCATCATTAGTCCCGGTTGGGACTTTAGGTTCCTATACCCCTTACCAACCGGGACTAAAGGTCCTCTCTACCAGTGTTAATCTCCTTCTAAGAGAAAGGAGCACACAACATATCATTTTCCTCTTGGGTAACTAGATCCCCAATATCCCAAAAGTCAGGGCTTATGGTGATGTTCTCATCAGGTTCTGCTGCAAAGAGGTTTTTATAGAACTCTACTGCAGTTCTAATCATACCATTTTGGTCCTCGACTAGGCTATTTGGGCACAGCAGACCGCTAACTCTCTTCTTTCTACTTCTCTGGTTGGCAATTGCTTGAAAATACGAAGTATTTCTACCCCCCTCCAAAATGTCCCTATCCCCGGATCTTTGTCTCACTTTTATCTCTTCCAGGGCCCAAATTTTACCTAATTCATCAGAGACTGTTTTGAGCCTATTAAGTTCTCTTGGAGACAAGCCATCAGCTTCTGCTTTCTCATCCAACCTGTTATATTCATCTGCCAACTCCACTTTTCTCTTGTTAAGCCTAGCTACTTCATTGGAGGCCCAACCTCTAACAATTCTTCTGAAGGTCCTAACCTTGAACTGCCATCTATCTAGAGGTTTGCTCTCACTACAAGGCTCATTCCAGGCTTTGATCACTAGGTTTCTAAAGTCCTCCTTTTCTAGCCACCATTTCGCAAATCGGAATCACTTTTTTCTGAAGTGCACATTATCTCTAGCATTCAAAAGGAGAGGGTTATGGTCACTCGGAGGTCTCTCTAAAGCCTTCACCCTAGCTAGAGGGAAGGCTGCATCCCACTCTGTGGTTACAAAGATTCTATCTATTTCAGCCATAACTAGGTTCTTCCTGATTATTGGTCCAAGTAAAGTTTTTGTTTGTAGGGTTTAACTCAAGGAGGCCCCACTTACTGATCCAGTCATTAAAGGCGTCTGACCATTTGTGGTTGATCATGCCATTACTCTTATCAGCTGAAAGCCTTACCAAATTAAAATCTCCTCCAATGAGGATAGGACCTTGCCAGCTGGCTAAAACATTATGGAGTTCATCTAAGAATTTCTGTTTCCTTTCTTCATAAGGAGAGCCATAATAAACTACTACTAGCTTCCAACTAAAGCTAGACTTCTTATCTAAGATCATAATGCTAACAGAGAATTCCAGGATTTGACCAACTGTAGCCACATACATATCAGAATTAACCCCTACTAGGATAGCTCCTGCTGTTCTCCTAGCAGGCTGGAAACACCAAGTAAAGGGGGTTTTCCCAGTAAGAGATCAAAGAAAGCCTGGGGTGTAGTTCTCTTTTTTAGCTTCTACCAGCCCTACAATATCTACTTGATTGTCTCTAATTCTACTAACCAATGCTGGGACTCTGCCAACTGTGTTCAAGCTCCTAATATTCTAGAAAAGACCCATCATTTTGCTTTTTCCTAGGTCTACCAACTTTCCTACCTCCTCTACCATTTACATATGTCTTCTCTACCTGAAGATCTCCCCTGTGATTGCCATCATCTACATCAAGGGTATCTTCTTGTTTACCGACACTACTTTCTCCTTCTACCTCTTTAGCACCCTCTCTAATTCTACTTTGGTCTCTACCAGTCACATATTCAAGAGCAAATCCTTGCCCACTTAACTTGCTCACTACCTCTCCTATCTTATCATCAACATCACTTTTCTTTTGGTTACAAAGACCATCAATTCCTGGAGCAAGGCCTTGCTCACAGATATTGACTCCTATCTCTACCACATCAGCCTCAGTACTATTATACTTTTGAATACAGCTAGCCTGGAATTCTCTAGTTCTTTTCTCCTCTCTATCTTCTAATTTTCTAAGGAGATCATTGCTGATTGGATTGCCATCCATACTTATAATGCTAGCAATAGCAGCATTTTTACTTAAGTTCGTATGGACAGATTTATCTCGAAGCTCGGAGAACGGGGACTACCGTTCTTCAAGCTACTCAAGCACCAAGAGAAGTTCGTATGGATCACGGAGGCTGATCAAGCTCTGACACAGCTTAAGGATTTCCTATCCAAGCCACCGGTTCTCACGGCTCCTTGCAAACAGGAGCAGCTACTGCTCTACCTCGCTGCGACTACTCACGTGGTCAGTACTGCCATCGTCGTCGAGCGGCAAGAAGAAGGCCACGCCTACCCAGTCCAGCGACCAGTCTACTTCGTCAGCGAGGTCCTGTCCGAGTCAAAGGCACTGTATCAACCGGTCCAGAAGCTACTCTATGCAGTACTCATCACCTCGCGGAAGCTACGACACTACTTCCAGGAGTACTCGATCATCGTCATCACTGACTACCCGCTTGGTGACATACCCCACAACCAAGATGCAACCGGGAGAATCTCCAAGTGGGCGGTCGAGCTTGGCGCCCTCAACATTGACTTCAAGCCACGCACCGCCATCAAGTCTCAAGCACTAGTCGACTTCATGGCGGAGTGGCGGGAGAATCAACTACCTACTCCAACAGAGCGACCAGAGCATTGGGTGATGTACTTCGACGGCTCACTCAAGCTCGAGGGCGCGGGTGCAGGGGTACTCCTGATTTCTCTAAAGGGTGAACAACTCAAGTACGTCCTGCAGATCTTCTGGAAGGTCTCAAACAACAAAGCCGAGTACGAAGCTCTGCTGCATGGGCTCTGACTCACAATTTCACTAGGAATCAAACGACTACTAGTCTACGGTGACTCCGCAGTGGTCATCAACAAAGTCAACAAATCTTGGGACCGCAATAAGGAGACCATGGACGCCTACTGTCTGGAAGTCCGCAAGCTCGAGAACAAATTCTACGGTCTCGAGTTCCACCACGTCGTTCGCGACAACAATATCGCAACGGACGTCCTGTCAAAGCTTGGTTCTACTCACGCTCAAGTACCTGCTGGAGTCTTCATCCACGAGCTTCACACGCCATCCATCCCGGAGTCGGCGCCAACGACCACTGACCCTGGGCCAGCACAGTCCAGTCAGGAGGTCATGGTGATAGATGTGGACTGGAGACAACCCTTCATCGACTACATCCGCGAGCATAAGGTTCCTTCCGACAAGAACGAGGCCGAACAACTCGTCCGCCGAGCCAAGACCTACGTCCTAGTTGGAGACAAGCTCTACAGGCGGGGCGCCACTTCTGGAGTACTCATGAAGTGCATCCCCCGGGAAGAAGGCAAGGACATCTTGGAGGAGATCCACAAGGGTGTCTGCGGCAACCACGCGTCTTCTCGCACGCTGGTGAGCAAAGCCTTCTGACGAGCCTTCTACTGGCTCACAGCTCTGGCCGACGCCGAAGAACTCGTCAGAAGGTGCCAAGGGTGCCAATTCTTCACCAAACAGCAACACATCCCGGCCTACAAGCTAGTCACCATACCACCGACCTGGCCCTTTGCCTGCTGGGGGCTCGACATGATTGGGCCTCTGCCAACTGCGCCAGGTGGATTCAACAGAGTCCTGGTGGCCATCGACAAGTTCACCAAGTGGATCGAAGTCAAGCCGGTTACCTGCCCAAAGGCTGACAGAGTACTCGACTTCTTGGATGAACTCGTGCATCGCTACGGGCCACCCCATCGCATCATCACAGACTTGGGTTCCAACTTCAACAACCATCAGTTCTGGGAGTACTGCGAGAACAGCGGGATTGACGTCCGATACGTCTCCGTCGCCCACCCGCGCGCCAACGGCCAAGTGGAGCGAGCCAACGGGATGGTACTCGATGCCCTCAAGAAGCGATTGCACGATGCAGCTAACACCAAAGGAGGCAAGTGGATCAAAGAACTACCCAATGCACTCTGGGGGCTTCGTACTCAACCTACCAAGCCAATAGGGCAGTCACCCTACTTCCTGGTCTACGGCTCCGAAGCTATTCTACCCGCCGACGTGATGTGGGAATCCCCGGCAGTAGAACAATACGACGAAGGCATATCAGAAGACAATCGACGGGTTGACATCGACAGCCTCGAAGAAGCCCGTTGCGCTGCCCTCGTCTAGTCACAAGGTATCTAGAGGGTATCCGACACTACCATGATCGCAACGTCAAGGAACGCTCCTTTAACGTCGGCGATCTAGTCCTCCATCGCATCCAGAACACGGACGGACTACACAAGCTCAGCTCGCCATGGGAAGGTCCCTTCTCAGTCTCCAAGGTGACCGGACCAGGCTCCTATCGTCTCCAAACACTTGAAGGTGATGACATCAGCAACTCGTGGAACGTCGACCAGCTATGTCGCTTTGACGCGTAGTCACTCGACTACCTATCTACGAGTCCAGCCTACACGGCTACTAACGGACTCCTCGCTGTAAGCAGCCTCTCGATCCTAGCACTAGTCTATGGACTACTTCTATCCAGGATCCAGCGTTAACGGCTACTAACGGATCTAGGGCCGCACATTGCCTAAGGGCTTTAGCGGCGGTCTATGGACCATGTACTCTCTAGATCCAGCCACAACGGCTACTAACATATCTTCAGCTGTAAGTGGTCGACGGACCCTAGCAACTACTTAGCCGTAGGCGGCCTTCGGGTCCGGGTGACTTCCTATTTGTAACGGCCCTAGCCACCCAGGTGTACTTATTCATCAGTAATAAAGTTTGATTCTACTCAACTTGTTTACTGTGCCTTCTAACTAGGCAGATCTGTATGAATACTACTACTAGTCACCTCTCCAACGGTTTGGTACTCCGCACGCTTCGATGCAAGCGGCGGCAACAAGTACTCATTACAGCATAAGAAGTCTACCAACTTCATTCATATTCAAACAAGTTTTTTAACGAATTTGTTTGTCTTACATCAACTACTCTGTACATAAGCTACCTCTACAGGTACATCTACTAGTGGTTCAGCTTGTCCGCGACTTGCTCCGCGATAGGCACCATCTCCTCTAGAAGGGTCTTGTACTGCTCATCTGTGCAGTTCGCCGCAAGACCACCGGCCACCACATCCACTGGTGCCTTCGGGAAGTACGACTTCATGAAGGTGAGTACCTGGTTCGGTATCGACTTCGCCAAATGCTTGACGTACGTCGCCAGGTGCCCGGGAGCTTCTTTCAGTCTGTCTACCAGAGGTGCTATCTTGGGACCGCCTGGGTGTGGGACCAGCAGTCTCGCGATGGGTAGGGCGGCTTCTTCAAGTTCCTTCAGTTGCCCCCGCAGCTTCTCGCAGTCTTCATTAGCTTCTGCAGAGATTTATAACAGTGTACAAGGTCAAGAATCGAGGTTTCACAGAGCTCCATGTGCTTGATGCAATCATGGCGCAACTGTGCGTAGTCCCATTCAAGTACCTCTCGGCGGTCGGTCTCCCGGTACATGATATTCTTGAGGTCCGTCTCGGAAGCCTTCAACTGATCAACCCTCGCCTCAAGATCTGCAGACAACTCGTCACAGCGTCAGATTACACACAAGTATTGCAATAAGTACTCAGTGATCTTGGTGGAAGGCACACCTTTGTTTTTCTGGTGCAGCGACTTGTTCTTCCTGATCAAGTCATCTCTCTTGGCCTGCATCTCCTGTACCTCGTTGTGGTACTGGGCAAAGGCGCCGTCGAGATTGAATTGGAGCAGTGCTGCGTGTTTCTTCGACTTGTCCAGCTCCTTCTCCAGAGTCTCAGCTCGGATGACTGTGTCACCATACCCCTTCAGAAGGTCGGTCTTCTGGCGAGATCTCTCCACCAGGCCCTGTGCAAGACCGAATGATCAATTAGTACTCGGTACTCAATAAAGCAAGACAACTCAGGGTACTCACAACGTACCTTGATCTAGTTCTCCGTGCGACACCACGACTCCATGCTCAGAGACACGAAGGCCGGGTCGATCAGATCATCATCCAGCAACTCGAGACCTCCGCGGCTCAAGGTTCCAGTCTCTGGCATTGGCGCCGAGTGAAGCGGTGCCGCGTCTTCTATCATCACCTCACGGACGACAACTTCAGTCCCTACTTCGGGTAGCGGATCAACCTGTGTTTTCGCACTTGGCTCGAGGGCTGTTGAAGTCGCCGGCCCGGGGGCTGTCGAGGTTGTCGGCTCGGTAACTGGCTTCGTAGCCGTCATTTCAACAGTAGCCGTCTCCATGGCTACCGCTTCAGGGATCACCGCCCCTTCAGCTTGTGGTCCTGACCAAGACAATTCAGCCTATGACTATTCTCCACAATAAGTACCCGTGGTGACAGGATGCGTACCTTCCACCAGGGTAGCTTCTTCAAGCCTCGGCTCTGCCGCGGCTTCGGCTTGTGGTGACGGCGTGGGCTCTCGTACCTCTGCCGGGCGGTCTTCACCACCGGCAGGAGTGCTACTCTCCCCCTCATCCCACGACAAGTCTGTGGATTTCCTGCATCACGGATTATCCAATCAACAACACAACCTTGATGGCAAAAGAACTACTCAAGGGGATCATATACTTACAGTGTCGACCACACCACAGTGACAGTCGGGGCACCCAGTATCCTAGCGATACCCACAATGCCAGGCTTGCTGGTGGCTCCTACCTCGACAGGAGGCTCCTCTACTCTCTCCTCTGGCTGCCCAACGGCCACGGCCGTAGCTGGAGGAGGGCTCTGTACTTCTTCGATCGACAGCTGCGGCTCCACAGTGGCGGTTTGCTCCTATTACCCTTCTGGCACAATGTCTTCAGTAGCCGGAGGTGGGCTGGTACTTCCTCCAGCCGTCGCCCCAACCGTCTCCCAGATGTCTTCCTAATCCTGCGCAGCAGGGTCCGAGGAAGGAATATCCTGCAACACTACAAGTCATGCAGTCAGCAACAGACTACTCATCGTCCGTACTCGACTACTCTAGTCGTGGTACTCACCTCTTGTCTAGTGGCTTCTGACACCTTCAATTTCTTCATGGCGCGTTTGCGCGCCACGTTGCGGGGCATCCTCGGCAGCACTGGCAAGCTCGCCTCGAGGCTGGACGGCTTCTCGACTACTGGAATATGCGGCATTCTAGCTCAGCTGAATCTAGAGCGGAGCTGAAAACGCTGCTGCAGCGTCTCTTCATCCTCGTCATCGGAGGTGTCCTCGATGATGACGGCATCATCGCCTTCGCCGACCTCTCGGCGCTCCTTCGCCTTAGGTTCCACCTTCCCCTGTGTTTGTTCCTCAAGCCGTGGGGGGGGGGGGCGGGACGGAGATGTACTTCTTCACATCATCTTACAAGATCAAGCAAGCATAAGTACGACTACACAAGTAATTAGTACTCAGGGGCTCTGGCCACGACTACTAACATCATTTGGCGGCCGTGCCGCGGAGTACTCTGGCACGGGGCACGGCGTGTACCCGGGCATGTCTTTGAAGATCTTGCCCAGCCTCTCGATGATGACATCATCCTCAATTTCTTCACCGGGCATCCGGGAAGTATCTTCGTCGCCAGTGTACTGGTAGCCGAGAGTATCTTGCGCCATCAGCGGCTGCACCCTCCTTTTCATGAAACTGAAGGCCACATGCTCGGCCCTCAATCCGGCCTCCCTCAAGGCCTTGATCTTCTTCAGCAACGGAGGTAGCTGGAGACCCTCTTGCATGGTGGGATCCGTGTTCCACCACGGTGCATGCTTCGGCTATCGACCGCTGGGCTTTGGCAGTTCTAGGTGGTGGTTACTGATGTAGAACCACTTCGCCTTCCAATCTTGGTTGGAGTCAATGAGCTTGTACGGCAAGTACTTCCCGGCGACGTCTTCGCGCATCTGTATCCCAGCGCCTCCAACTACTCGCAGGTCGTCTGTGCTCGGCTGCGGCTTCAACCGGAAGAACTTCCAGAACAGGATCCAGTGGGGCTTGATCCCCACGAACGCCTCGCAGAAGTGCATGAAGATAGAGACATGGAAGATACCGTTGGGGTTGAGGTTGAGGTACTCGATCCCGTAGTACCGAAGCATCCCCTTGAAGAAGTCACTCGCCGGCAGCGCGAGTCCGCGCTCAATGAACTGCGCGAACATCGGGATCTCATCCAGGTTCTTCTCCATCGGGTACGGATCTCCAGTGGCGGTGCGCCACAGATCCATTTCCTTCTCGCGGAGGAATCCGCTATTGACCAGGGCGAGGAGGTGCTCGGTCTTCAGCTTCACCTTTTTCCACTCCTTCGCCGGATTCGGCAGAGTGGAAGGGGGCGGCGATGACGACGACTGGCCGGCATCACCGGCTTCATCACGGCTCCTCTTCTTCGACGCGCCGGTCTTGGTGCTCTTCGCTGGAGACCCCTTCATCCTTCGAGTCACAAACGTCTTCACTCGCATTCACACGGGGGCTGCGGAGGAGGGCGGACTACGGCGGCGGGGCGGAAGTAGATCTAATCTACTTAGCGGCGGCAGCGGCAGCAGAGGCACAGGGGGCAGTGACTCAGATCTAACTTCAGAGAAATGCGACCACCAGGAGTGAAAAACCCTAAGGGGTTCACCTGTTATTTATAGGCCACCACGCGGCTAAGTTCCGAACGGGTGGATAAGCGCCAGGCGGATGACTCAGCGGCGGCAGACTGACCCTTCATATTCCAATACTCGATGCTCTCAGTCTCGGGGGCTCGACTACATCCGATGGATTTAGTGGGCTATACCAGATCAAGATCCCACTCAGGACACATTCTACAGTCAAGATGACCCTTCAATTCGAGAGAAAGTACTCGACTCAAGGCTCGGGGGCTCCGTACCACATGTCCTTCGGTTTTTTCTCCGGATTTTAGGGATAAGATTGACAGAACTTCAGATTGACCCTCTACTTGAATCTACGATTCGACCTAAGGCTCGGGGGCTACATTCCATATGGAATGCGATTCTCCGAATCGCATTTTCCATATGGTTTTTCATCAAGACAACACGAGTACTATTGAAGACCTTCGAGAGAAGCACTCGGGGACGCTTGGGGACTACTCGAGAAGACTTCAAGACTACTCAAAGATCAGCTGGAGTACCTTCCAGCCTCGAGATGATTCAAGCATTCTTGAGGACTTTCGGCTTGTGGAACTCGGGGACGCTCAAGGACTACTCGCCAAGGCCATCAAGACTACTCGAAGACATCCTACTCGACTACAAAGTACTTGGGGGCTTGTCGTACAGAAATCCCTGGGCCCACTACTCAGGTGGGTAACAGGACCGACTACTGCGTGGGCCCCTGGGACTACTCGACTTGGGCTGCACGGCACCAGATGGCGTGAAGCACAAGGCATACGGAGGACTAGTACTCGGTTAGGAAGCTAAGCATGTCCGGATCCATGAAGAGTACTCCTAGCCGTGTACGACTAGTACTCTCCCAATCAAACCAACTTGTAACCCTGCCTCCCGGACTATATAAGGCGAGGCAGGGATCCCTATCTCTCTATCTGCATCATCTTGTAAACACACCCAATCAATCCAGAGCTACGCAGCATACAGGACGTAGGGTATTACGCACCTCGCGGCCGGAACCTGTCTAAATTGTGTGCCACATGTCTCTCCTTCGAGTTCCCGATCTCGACGAGGCCATAAACATCTACCTCGGGTACTCCCCTTGGTAGGTTGTCGAGTTAAAACACTGACAGTTCCTAGCATCTTCTAGTGAGGCCCTAACCTCCTTTCTCATCTTCTTTGCCTCTCTAAGCATGTCATCACGATTATCAAGCAACTTGCCAAGACGCTCATTCTTCTCACGCAAGAAAGGAAGCTCGTCATGTACCTCATCCTCGGAGTCGGAGTCTGAGTCACTCTGGTGACTCTTCTTGCTATTGGAGCTGTGAGCCATGCCGCAGAAGCCATCTCTCGCGTAGCAGCTCAGCCCGCTCAAGTTCTTGGATGACTTCTTGTTCTTACGCCGATCACCTTCATCTTCGCTGCTACTCGAGCTCGAGGAAGAGTAGGCGGAGCTGGAGTCGACGTCACTCACCCTGACCATCGCTCGGGCCTTCCTACCGCGGCCATCCTTCTTCCTCGATCGTCGCTCGTCCTTGTGCTTGTGATCGCGCCTTGATCGGTACTTGTCGTCCGTCCTTGACCGGTTCTTGTAGCCGTCCTTGTAGCCGTCCTTGTTCTCCACCTTCTCCGGACAGTCAGCGACGAAGTGTCCTGGCTTGCCACACTGAAAGCATGTCCGTGGATTCTTCCTTGTGTTCACCCGGTTCTCGTGCAACCTCTAGAACCTCCTGGTCAGCAACGCCAGCTCGTCCTCTCCAAACACGTCAAACTCCTCATCTGGCAAAGTCATCAAAGAAGACAGAGAGTACATCCTGGAGGATGCCTTTGCGTTAGACTTAGCACCTTTGCCACCGACAAGAGCAAGACTATGAGAGTCAGTCAGGCTCTCAAGACGGGCAGTCATACCACGATCCAACTCAGCTGACTTGAGCTTAGAGAACAGCTCGTTCACGATCAGGGTGTCATACTTCTCGGACTCAAGAATAGCCTCGACCTTTCCGTCCCATACGGTGCGATCCAACGAGTGCAGGAGCTTCACGGCTCTATCATGATCATCGTATGGGAGCACGGCCACATTGGCTCTCATGTTGTTCACCACAACCGTAAACCGCTGGAAAAGGGCATCGACAGACTCGTCGGGGAGATGAGTGAAGTTCTCGTACTCTCTCCGGTAAGTCGCGTACATCCGAGCCTGAACCTGAGAATTCCCAGCATGAGCATCATTCAACTGCTCCCAAATCCTACATGCTAAATCCTCTGTCTGAACCCGATCGAATTCGGAATGACACAGAGCACGAAACAAGTAGTCGACCACCTTGTTGTTGGCGTCGAACATGTCCCTCGATCCTGGAGCAAGGAAGTTAATCGGATGAACATAAGCTGTGTTCACCGTAACGTCCTAAAGGATCTGACCCTTTCCACGGAGGAATGCAGTCATCCATCTCTGCCACATCTGGTAGTTCTTCCCATCGAAGTGCGGAGGACATGATCCCCGTTCCTGGTACGCCATCTTTGGATCTTAGACTGGTTAGAGCCTCGAAAGACCCGAACCGGCTCTGATACCAATTGAAGGACCGAACTGGCGACCAGAGAGGGGGGGGAGTGAATAGGAGCAGATAAAAATCCTTCTCGAAGGAGATGGCTACTCTAACAAGATGAACGCGGCAACCAAACACGTCTTTGACTCAACTACCCAAGTTGGCCAAGACCACGTAGCCACTGGAGTGCTACTGGTCCTAGGAACCAACACACAACTTTCCGAACCAAACACACCAAACGCACAGCGGAAAACTGCACGGCTTGCTGCCTGTGCTACACCGGTCAGACCGATGGCCTGCGTCGGTCAGACCGGTTACACCGGTCAGACCGGTGGATAGAGCCGGTCAGGCCGGTGGCTACAGCAGCTGCACAGAAAATGTTCCAGGTAGCCTCAGTGACTCCTCTAGGCCCTGGAACAAAACCACCTCAGAAAACACAACCTGCAAGGGAAGAAAACCCTATACCAAACCTAACCAAACTCCTCGAAACCTGCCAAGAACTGACTAGCAGCAACACAAGACAACAGGGAACTCACCAAGACGTTCACCCGAGGCAAATCCCACAAAGGGCTTGCACCGGTCTGACCGGTCAAGAGCACCGGTCAGACCGGTCACACCTGGGCAGCTCGGGATGAACAGCAACCCACGGGTCAACTCCTCCAAATCCAACTCCCGATCTCTCGATTCGCTCCACGGATTTGCACAAGACTTTGGGGATAGTAGGAACACCTCATGGGCACTCCATAGCCAAGATTTGGTCCACCAAAACATGCTGAATCGAGAGGAATCGAAGAAATCCCACCAAGAACACCTCTAACCCTGGAGAGGAGACAATCCCGCCAAGATTTGTACATTGAATTGCGTTACAGGTGGTACACAATCGAAGTTCCTCATTACGGATAGCTAGGCAACAGCCATGTTCCTCGCGACCAAATCCAGTCCCCACAAACTTGCTTAATGCGGATCGCCGGAGTAATGTTGACACCTGGAACAATACCTATTCCCTACTGGTAGATCCAGTACTCATTCTTTTCATCGTGATGATAAGTTCGTAGGAAGTAAATGTGATTTGCCCTCAGGTCAGCCAAACCAGAAATGGCATGCTCTTCTGTAATAATGCACTTGCCAAATGTCCCCGACGAATGAATGCAAAGTTAATTCTACCACCTCAGCTTCTTTCTCCTCCAAAACAACAAAGAACAATCGGTCACTGCTCCAGATTCACCGATAAATTCAAATTTCAGAATCCAAGGGTCAAACGGGTGTGTCTCACCTGAATGAGCACAGTTCCAACCCTTGCAGACAGCTTTGAACATGATGAAATCTCTTGCATCACTGATCTTATTGGCTACACTCACAACAATGTCAGGAATAAGATTTGCCCAGGGACGAGGCATCATTGACAGGATAGCCAAAGAACAAGGTTGTGGTAGAACAATGGAGGAGTTACAGCTCCAACAAAGACAAATGAGTGGAGAAGGTAGTCCAGAAGGTCTGGTATACTGATGTATTGCTAAAAGGACCTTCTGGACTTCTATTATTATTTACTGTAGATTTGGTTAAAATTGAATTAGTTTGACCAGAACAGATCCCACAACTACTCTAATCTTTTCGGGAGTAGTTTTTTCAATAATGGCTGAATGGGTTCCTCTGGCCATAAATATCCCCCTTCCTCCCAGCGCCCTCTTCTCCTCTCCCCACTCTTGCAACCAACAAAAAACCCCATTCTCGCACAGCGCCCTCTTCCTCTCCCAACTCTTGCAACCAACAAAAAACCCCATCCTTGCACAGCGCTCCCTTCCTCTCCCAACTCTTGCAACCAATAAAAAACTCCATCCTCGCACAGCGCTCTCTTCCTCTCCCCATGGAGCCATTGTCTCCTAGAGGTGTGGCGCAAGCCACATCTTCCTCCTCTTCTAATGAAAGGGAGGATCTCCAGTGGTCTGGTGAAGAGGAGGCAGAGCGGAGGCCCATTCGGGTGGTGGTTGACACATCCTCTGATGATTCGGAGTTTGTGGAACAAAATGAAATCCAAGATCATGTGCCTCTGAAACATCGCACCCCTCGCAAGTCAGCAAGAGTTGCCAGGGGTCAGGGGCACGGAAGCACCGCCACTCGCCGGGGAACTGTCGTCTCCAAGCGCCGTCATCCTCTCTCATCCTCATCGGTCGGCGGCAGTCGATCTCTGCCATCCTCGCCGAGCAGAGGCCATCATTGACCGGCCGTCATCATCCGCCATGGAGCGGCACCAAGGCCGTGCTCGACTGGCCGCCATGGAGCGGCGACATCATCCTCTGGCGGCGGCATTGGAGGGACGGCCTCATCCGCGGGCGGCACCCTGGGAGGTCTGCCACCATCTTCCACGGGCGGCGGCAACAGAGCGACATCCTCATCCGTGAGCAGCTGCAACAAGGCGCCGGGTGCACCATCGACAAAGAAGCGGCGCCTTGATTAGTGGATTAGTGGTAATTGCTACTAGTAGAAGTAGGAGTAGAAGAAGCAGAATGAACATTCGCCTTCTGTTCATCTGGTCTAATTGAATACTACTATTGTTTTGTCCTTGTAAGATGTTGGTTTTCTCATTGCGTAGCAGTGACAGTTTAGTCCGGTCTGACTGAAAACTACAAACCAGACTTTTGTCTGTGTTCTTTCGGTATTTAAGAAATCAATGGAACGGACTTTCCGTATACAACAAATTTATACCGAGGGAGTACCCACACAATACCATTTTTATTAGAAACAACACAATCCAAATACAAACGATACAAATGCATGCATACGCATTGATTACACCTGAGGATGGATCGATCCACCATAGTTCGAACTACAGCGACATACTCTAAATGACATACTACTAGCATCTACCATCACGGCTCATACTACTACCATCACCACATACTACTAGCATCTACCATCACGGCTCATACTACTACCATCATGGGCTCATGGAAATCCAGCCGCTGCACGGAGTGCAGCAAAACGTGTCTCCTGGATCAGATACTCCTCCAAAGCGCGATGCCTTGCCCTTGTATCCCAAATCCAGGCAGGCGAAACGACGATGTTATGCGCGTGTAACAGCAGGTGACAAATGGTCCATTGCCTGTGACCCCTGTGGCAAAAAGGGCACACCCACATTCCTTCGTGATAAACACGGGCGGGCCCGCCTTGCTGAAGCCAAAGCAACACAGACCATTTCAGGTCAACTGCAATTCTTAATGACCTCCATTGCAATGTGTATGAATTTCGAATGGTGAGTATGCTCGAATCAATCTGGAATAGATTAAACCGAATCTGCATAATAAGATGACATCTCATAGCAACTCATCACCATAAAGTTCAGACCACCAGTCCACCAACAAGTAGGAAGCATCATACGATGATCCGGTAGCTAACACCAAAATACAATCATGATACAAGTTTCACAATAATCATGAGTACTCATTCATAATCATAAGTTCATAACTCCATCTCATGTTTGGCCTCCTGCAGCTGTTCCTTCACCTTCAGCATCTCCTACCATGAATTTTTGGTCTTGCAGGCCTCTCTTAAAGTTCTTTCAGAAGATCTGGATGTCTCGTCCCAGGGTGAGGACTCTATAGGATCTCCAAAGAGATTGAAAACATCATAGCACGATTAGCAGAAAAAGAGAAAGAGCTTCAGTACGCATCTAAGGACAAGACAACTGAGGGCGAAGATCATTCTTCTTACCATATACATTGGAATAAATGCGTCAATGAATGGGTAGGATATTGAGTTTGTTTGGTCAGTCTTTTCTTTTAAATTTTCAAGAAGTTCGTTGTCAGTTGGACTGAAACGGGTACTAATAGGCAAGGGTACCTGTTTCAGTCCAACTGACAACGAACTTCTTGAACATTTAAAAGAAAAGACGAACCAAACAAACTCAATGTCCTACTGTTGATGCTCACTAACTCTTATTTTTATGCATCAACAATACATGAAAACGGACCAAAAAGATAAATCAATAGTAGTATAGGGCCTTGGACTAATGAATTCCACGAGTTTTGGTGAATTATATATTTTCAGGGACTATTCAGGAAAATGCGAAAAGAATGAATTCTAGAAGGCTCCAGAAGGCTCCCGAGCTCAACCGAAGTGGGCTCCCAGAAAATATGCATCTAGAAGGGACAAGAGGCCCACACGCGAAGGCGGAGCCCGGCCTGGGCCCAGCCCAAGCCGACCGGCCCAGTGGGGAGGCCGATCGGGCCCCCCTGGCCCCGATTAGGCCCTGCTTCGGGAAGGTTCCTCCACCGCCTCTTAGGGTTAATCAAAACCACTTGTTTAGGTCGGTTTGATCCTACGGCGACGGATTATCCCTCAGGACTATATAAGCAACCCCAAACCCCCCAGGGCATGGTATGCATCTCTCAGAAGATCATCATCATCAGGCCAAGACAGGAGAAGAAGAGGATACATCAGAGATAGGATAGCTACTTCATAGTTCAAGATCTAATTTCTAGATCAAGAACCTAGTTCTAGATAGAGAGTCAGATTCGAGTAGAGTTGAGCTTTGCTCCAGTTCAGATTTGTAAGTTATCAAGATTCAGTTCTTATATTGTTTCTCAATGACTTTATGCTACTTCAATATTATGTGTGCAATTGCCTTTGTAGTCCACCCCCTGAGTATAAGACTAGTTGAACAATGGTTCTTGGGAAGATCAAGTTTCGTCCTTGATTCTCTTGGGTAATCTTCGGGGTGTTCACACTTATCCATGACTATGCTATATATGATGATATGCTACATTAGAATAGATGAACAAACTCAGTCTTTGTATGCTATATAGAATTGTCTCTCTTAAGTAAATCCAATTCTAATCTAGACTAGGAATAATTTATGCTATGCTCCACATGTGCCTCTGCCTATCTATTTATCATTACTTTATTATTTGGCTTACCCCTGTTAAAGTATGTGCCATTCCATCAAAGTCCATAAAGTAATCTATTGCCATCCCCATGTCTGTTGTTACATCCATCCATCTTCCCTGTGGATACGATATTTTAAAACCCATCACCCCGGGTGAAATGCTCACCGGTATCCGTGCGCTTGCGGATTATCTATCATAATATTTCTGTAGGCTCTTATACCAATCACATTTCTTGCACCATTGCTTAGAATGGTTTCTAGATCCATTCTTTGGAAGTTGCGTTAAGAATTGTCAACAAGCATTTTTGGCGCCGTTGCCGGGGAAGATTGGATGGCTACCTTTAGAAAATCGATGGCTAGATACTTTAATGAGACTTTGTAATTTGGCACCTCTGCTTAAACAGAATTACCCTTGTTTGTTTTTGTCTATCTTATTTGCAGGGTATTAACAGGTTTGATTGTGATTCACCACACTTCAATAATTCGAGTCAAATCAACCAAGGAAGCTTTACACCAAGTTCTGAAGCCATGGCTGAGAAGACATTGTTGGAATTCTCTGCTCCAAACATCAATAACATTCGCATTGGACCAACAATCGATCATGAATTCGAGCTTAAGCCTAGCCTCATCAACATGGTGCAAGCTGATTTATTTAGTGGAAAGGTACATGAAGATGCAAGTGCTCATCTCCAGAAATTTTTGGAGAAAGGCGCCACCATCTCCATCAAAGACATTCCCAAGGAAACGATCCTACTCCGCTTATTCCCATTTTCACTAAAGGGTAGGGCGAGACAATGGTTCTACTCCAATGAAATCAACACATGGGAGGAATGTTCTACAACCTTCCTGTCAAAGTTTTTCCCCACAGGCAAAACCAATGCTTTACGTGGAAAAATCACCAATTTCCAGCAGCAGAAAGGCGAGTCAATTCCAGAGGCATGGGAACGTTTGCAAGAATATATATCAGATTGCCCTCACCATGGAATAAAAGAATGGATGCTCCTACAAAGCTTTTACCATGGATTAAATCAAAATGCGTCTGAGCATCTAGATGCAGCTGCTAAAGGATCATTCTTGTCACTCACTACGAGACAAGCCAATACACTTATGCAGAAGATATCTGAAAATCAAGGTTGGACCCAGAAGAACACTCAACAATGTCATCAGAGTGAAGAAGTACAAGAAGATGAAGAGTTGAAAGAACTATCAACGAGTATGGACGTGCTGTTGAACAGGCTTGAGGAACGAGCCAACTTCAAGAAGGATCGACAAGCTTTACAAGATTCAATGAATACTTCAAGAAATTCAAGCTTAGTGGTTCACAAGTCAGCACCAACCCAAGAGAAAGACCTACAACCACGACCGACTTACGTAGGTAAGTATACAGGTAATAATTCCAAGCGACCCTCGCTACGAGAGTTAATTGAAGAACAAGATAAAATAACCAATAATCTCTCTAAGAAGCTTGTTGCTAATGATAAGATTCTAGAAGACATAAATGTTAAGATGGATAATTTTTCTGAAATCTTAAAAGATCAAGCTATCTTTAATGCTGAACTAGAATTAAAGTTATCAAAATTGTCTGCTATTGCACCTGTTGCCACTAACCCTGAGCAGGTATTTAATGTCCGAACAAGAGGTGGCAAGCAAACAACAGATCCACCATATCCTAAGGGCACAGCAAGACCACCGGCTAGAACACACACAGCACCTGCAACACCTGCAGTACCTGTGGCACCAGCTGAAGCTCCAGAGAAGGATAATAACGTAGAAGAAGTCGTGCAAGAAGAACAAGACTCAGCAAGACAAGATTTCCACGACACCAACTTCATACCATATCCAAGAAGAGTGAGAAAACCTCAAGTTGATGATCAATTCGGGAAGTTTGTCGAAGTCATCCAGAAGCTTTATGTCAACATACCTCTATTGGATGCCATGCAAGTTCCGACATAGGCCAAGTACATCTGAGACATCCTGAATAAGAAGAAACCTTTGCCAACTACGGAGATCATCAAGTTGACCGAAGAATGTAGTGCGGCAATCCTGAACACATCGCTCATCAAGAAAAAGGATCTAGGATGCCCCACTATAGAGTGCTCCCTTGGAAATCAATACTTCAACAATGCACTCTGTGATCTTGGAGCAAGTGTCAGTGTGATGCCCAAGGTTGTCTTCGACAAGCTCAAGCACCCTACCTTGGTTCCAACATCAATGTGTCTCCAATTGGCAGATCAATCAGTTCGCTACCCATTAGGAATCGCCGAGAATGTGCCAGTGAAAATCCGAGATTTCTTGGTGCAAGTTGATTTTGTGGTATTGGATATGCACCCGGACTCCAGGGTTTCACTGATTCTCTGGCGACCATTCCTGAGCACCGCCAATGCACACATCAATGTAGGTGGAGGAGAGATCACATTTGAGATCAATGGAAGGGAGGAGAAGTTTGCTTTCAAACCCAGACCAGAGCTCAGCATCAACGCGAACAGAATCGATCAAGAAAAGACATCATCAGAAGGACCGTCATCTCTGAAGACGGAGAATGCATCTGAAGATTAGAAGACTCGGAAGTCCCGAACCCTCGCCAAAGGTAACCGGTAAAAACACAAAAATATATTTCTGAATTTCACATTTGCTATAGTAAAAACTTTTTCACGCCCCGTGGTAAATAATTTTTACGGTGTGTCAAAACCCGTATAATAATTTTTCGTGGTGGCATAAAAATATATTTTTACTACCATATTTTTGCTGTTATATTTGCTATTACCCTTACGCTTGGGACCCACATGTCATAGGAATACACATCAAATCTTTACCTAACTTATCTTATCACTTCTTCCACTAGCACCTCTTTTTCCCACTCACAAGGCATTTATTCTAGCATTGGAAGACAACAGGAAATGGATGGATGAGAGAGCACCCGAGTGGAGGGCAGGTGGGGCCGACCGGCCCCACCAGTAGGCCGACCGGCCACCCCCCTTGGCCCTATAAAAACAGCCACCTGCTGCCCAGTTTTTCACACACTCAACAGCCCAGAAAACCACACCTTCGAGCCCTTGCAGTTCTGCCTCAAGAGAAAGGAAGTTTAGGAAGAGAGTGGAGAAGAAATCTAAGGGAAGTCTAGCTCTAAACTTTTCTTGAAAACCTTAGACACCATGTTCGGGAGAATCCTTGGATGCTCTAGCTCCAGAGCCAGCTCCCGACGGTCGATGAGTGTAGACTCTCAGGAGTCTCCCTCACCGGTCTCTAACCCCTCTCCGTCAGCATCGCAATCACAAGGAAAGATCCTAACCGCTGATGTGCATTTGCACATCAGGAGAAGAGAAGAGAAGGAACGGTATGAGAAACTGAAGAAACGTTCTTTTGTCCTTACACCCATGTTTAGCGAAGAATTTATGCAAAAAGCAGGCTTGGAGTCTGAGTTCAGCCAAATTCTTGCTTTGTTGGGGTGGACCTCTTTTTATAACACTTCTGAAAGGGGTAGCCGGCTCCTCACTTTGGAGTTCCTTTGCACTTTGAAATCCTCTAACGATGGGGTAACCTTTCGGTTATTCCGTCAAGAGCACACTCTATCTTGGAGAAAGCTGAGCAACGCCTTAGGGTTCGCAGAAGGATGTACCTTAGATTTAGACTCATCTCTTGAAGATTTTGATTGGCTAATCCTCTGGACGGACGTTACAGAGAAAGAGAACACACACAAACCGCGCACCAATGACATTCAGCATCCCACTCTTCGATTCTTTCACAAGTGGATAAGCCTTGTTCTTTTTCCACGCAATGATAATATCAGCGTGAGAGTAGGGGATATGCAGCTAATTTATGCTGCCCTGAAAAGACAAGCTGTGTCCCCTGTCAAGATGCTAGTAGAGCACTGGCTTTCGTTCCCCAACCTAGTTGGAGACGTAAGTTGCACCTCTCTGATCACCCGGATAGCCGATGACTTGGGCATCCTTGGAGATGCCACTATCATCGACATTGACACTCCTCGTGAGATCATCGGCTACGATTACTTCCGCCAAGGAAGATGGGTCAAGAGAATTCAAGAAAAATTGCATTACATCCACCATAAGAATGCAATCCCGTTACCTAACCCGGGATTGGGTATATATTCTGTGCAATCTTTTCTGATTGATGAGCAGGCACAACCGGTTCAGCAGCGACCTCCATGAACGACAGCTCGAGCTTCATCGTCAAACTACGCCGGAGCTGACCCACTGCCCCAAGACGCTGCGTATCGATCATATGAGAACTTCGTGCCAACATACCCTCGTCGCACGTACCAAGGAGGAGATTTACCACCGCAGGGACCAAGCAACCTCGGAGGATAGGAGTTTGGAAGTGGCAGGTTTTATGCATCATCTTCGAATTTTGTACATGCCCGTAACTCTTTTTCAGGATTCGACCATCAGTACACTGCGATGTTCCGCCAAGGTGTCCATGACAACATGAGGACGCAAATGAACACTCAGGATATCCACACCAACATGTTACGTCAACATCAACAGTGGATGGACCTGGCGGGACAACGATTAGAAGACATACAAGAAACCGCAGATGCAAATGCTGAACTACTGGCAAGGAGATTTCGCCAGTGGGGGATGTAGAATCAAGCAGCTTGGGGGAGAAGCCCCAAGGTAAGTATCACTATCTATTTTATATATTTTATATTTTAAGTTTTTGTTTAGCTCGATATGTTTGAAATAATAATAAAATAAAATAAAAATTTCCCTTGTTTAAAATAAATAAAGAACTGGAGAAGTATGCTAAATGGACATGATAAACAAATGCTCTTCATTGCTGCAAATGCCTAGCTTACCATCGTTTGAAGTTCTCCCAAGACATGGATACAATTGTTTAGATTTTTGAAACATGCTTTGAGTTTGAGATTCTTGTGGGAGCAATTTCTTGATCTAAGTCTAGGTGATTGATTGATTAACATGATTAAGTTGAGCTGCTATTTATCTTGTTCAAAGTAACACTAAATTCTGGAGATTCACTTTTTAATCATAAGATTTATATATAACGAGTCTCCTGTATGACATAAGACGTTATGTCCTGTTAAAAAAAAGAGAAAGCCTTGTTGAAAATTTGCTAAGAGTGTTCCAGTTTTATATCTCTCTATGCTTTCAAAGAGACTTGGGCATGACATAAAAAAAAGAAAGAAAGAAAGAAAGAAAGAGAGGAAAAAGTGAGATGAGAGAGGGAGAGAAACGAACAAGTGTTCTACTAGGCGAGAAGGGCCTACCTTCCTAAAAAGAATAAATTAGAGATGAATAATGGACACAAGTCCGAGGGCGAGAAGAGCCCACATCTCTAAGGAGAGAGAAAAATGGACAAAAGTCTGGGGTGAGTAGGGCCCACCTCTCCTAATGTCATGTAACCCAAGGTTCTCTTAAGATTATTGCTAGAAAGAGAGATATATTTCAGGAACAAAAGAAGCAAAAGCAAGCTAAAGTTGAAAGTTTTCAAAATTTTATCATATCAAGTTGTCATACAGGAGTACTCTGAGCTTTAACTTGAATACCTTTTTGCAAAACTCCAGAATTTTAGTGAAACCATGAACTTGAGACATGGTGCTTGACTTAATTGTTGTATCTTTCAACTGCTCAAGACCCAAGTACAGATAAAAGCCCCATGTTCTTAAGCAGATATAAGCAGGTTTTAAAAGTCTGACTTTTTCATCCTACCTTGGAAAAGAATTTATTATGGTAACACTGAGTCTTGCTAAGAGAATAGCAAGAGGTAAGCTTGGGGGAGTTGTTGATGCTCACTAACTCTTATTTTTATGCATCAACAATACATGAAAAAGGACCAAAAAGATAAATCAACAGTAGTAAAGGGCCTTGGACTAATGAATTCCATGAGTTTTGGTGAATTATATATTTTCAGGGACTATTCAGGAAAATGCGAAAAGAATAAATTCTAGAAGGCTCCAGAAGGCTCCCGAACTCAACCGAAGTGGGCTCCCAGAAAATATGCATCTAGAAGGGACAAGAGGCCCACACGCGAAGGTGGAGCCCGGCCTGGGCCGAGCCCACGCCGACCGGCCCAGTGGGGAGGCCGATCGGGCCCCCTGGCCCCGATCAGGCCCTGCTTCGGGAAGGTTCCTCCACCACCTCTTAGGGTTAATCAAAACCACTTGTTTAGGTTGGTTTGATCCTACGGTGATGGATTATCCCTCAGGACTATATAAGCAACCCCAGACCCCCAGGGCATGGTATGCATCTCTCAGAAGATCATCATCATCAGGCCAAGACAGGAGAAGAAGAGGATACATCAGAGATAGGACAGCTACTTCATAGTTCAAGATCTAATTTCTAGATCAAGAACCTAGTTCTAGATAGAGAGTCAGATTCGAGTAGAGTTGAGCTTTGCTCCAGTTCAGATCTGTAAGTTATCAAGATTCAGTTCTTATATTGTTTCTCAATGACTTTATGCTATTTCAATATTATGTGTGCAATTGCTAAGTTCTTACTTTATTCTTGTAGTATATTTGATATAGTCATGATCAGTGATAAGTCTACGCAATTATTCGTAGAGCTCCTAGTATTTTATGCGCATATGCTAGGTAGTAGAAAGTATGTAAGCATGGTCCTTAGATATAATTTACTTGCGGATTCACCTTATACTCCGGGTCGTGTGGTAGATCGTCGGCGTGACAGGCCTATTGAGTCCTTTGTAGTTCACCCCCCGAGTATAAGACTAGTCGAACAATGGTTCTTGGGAAGATCAAGTTTCGTCCTTGATTCTCTTGGGTAATCTTCGGGGTGTTCACACTTATCCATGACTATGCTATATATGATGATATGCTACATTAGAATAGATGAACAAACTCAGTCTTTGTATGCTATATAGAATTGTCTCTCTTAAGTAAATCCAATTCTAATCTAGACTAGGAATAGTTTATGCTCTGCTCCACATGTGCCTCTGCCTGTCTATTTATCATTACTTTATTATTTGGCTTACCCCTGTTAAAGTATGTGCCATTCCATCAAAGTCCATAAAGTAATCTATTGCCATCCCTATGTCTGTTGTTACATCCATCCATCTTCCCTGTGGATACGATATTTTAAAACCCATCACCCCGGGTGAAATGCTCACCGGTATCCGTGCGCTTGCGGATTATCTATCATAATATTTCTGTAGGCTCTTATACCAATCATGTTTCTTGCACCATTGCTTAGAATGGTTTCTAGATCCATTCTTTGGAAGTTGCGTTAAGAATTGTCAACACCTACCCATTTATTGATGCTTTTATTCCAATGTCTATGGTAAGAAGAATAAGCTCTGCCCTTAGTTTTCTTGTTCTTATGTGTGTACTGAAGTTGTTTCTCTCTTTCAGCTAGTTGTTCTATCATGTTTTCGATCTCTTTAGAGATCCTAAGAGAGTTCTCCCCCGAGACAAGGCATCCAGATCTTCTAAAATAACATTAAGATGTTCTTGTAGAAATAAACTCATCCTTGGAGAAAACTCATCTTGATCTGAAAAATAAACTCATCTCAGTTTATAAAAAAGCCTGAATCCCTTGAACCCAATTGTATGAGTACAGTAAAACAACCACCACATGCCACAAAACCTGGTTGTTTGCTACCTACATAAACTCAGCAAGGGCATGGTTGTCCTAAATGAACCTATCGATCCATCGAACGATGCAAATTGGAAACTAACTCAATCTAAAACCTGTGAATTGTGCAAACGCTAACAATCGTGGCAGAATCCAGATGTCCCTTCAATGGTCTACAGCTTTGAAATAGTATCTTCAATCTACCAATTCATAAAACGATGGACCTATCAATCCTATCAATTGTGCACCTCGACAAAAATCCATAAAACGAGTGGCTTGAAGCACATGTAGAAGCTACTAAAATACAAAACCTACTGTAAGATGATGCAAATTGAAAACTAACTGAATCTAACATGAATTTTCTATAGCCTATCAACTTCTAACACCTTCGAAGTGCAAATCTAAAGGTATGATAATGAAATCTAAATCTACCAATTATGCTCATCAATCCTCCAGATCCCCAAATCTAGATATCCCCAACCCTAGTAAGATAGGGGAAAATATAGCAGCTCAAACCAGAGGACCAACCTCGTCTTGCTGTCTCATCCTCTTGTTGCTGGGAAGTGGTGGCACAACCATCTTCCCCTCACCGCTAGGATCCACCATTCCTACAATGAACTATTGCAGATCTGCGTAGCGGAAGTCAAAAGTCTTTGCGAAGTCTGAGTGAAGTGTCTCACCAGCCATTTGATACGTAATTATAGACTCAACTGAAACTTACATGTGGGACCTGGTCACAGTAAAGAATTCCCATGAACCATTAGTAGAGTTTCCCATGTACTTATCACAACCAACAACTGCTACAGAGGTAAACAGCACAACGTTGTTCCTTCAGGTCCCTGGTTTGAACCCGTGCCATGGCAAATTATTTTTGCAACATTTCGTGACCTATGCTTACACATGGGACCATGGAACTATTTATGACGACTTGGAACACTCTATTTTCGAAAAAATGCTTACATGTGGGACCCAACTGAATTTTATGACGACTTGGAACACTCTATTTTAAAATAATGCTTACATGTGGGACCAAAGTTGGTTTATGACGCCACTGACATAGCGAAAATGCTTACATGTGGGACCCTGGAAAATTTTATGATGACTTCGAACACTCTATTTTTGAAAAAATGCTTACATGTGGGACCCTACTGAATTTTATGACAACTTGGAACACTCTGTTTTTAAAATAATGCTTACATGTGGGACCGATGTTGGTTTATGACGTTTTTTTAGAGCTTATGACGTCACAAAACAGCATGGAACAGGTAACGCCCGGCTACAGTACCAACCGTAATGACAAAAAAATTTTTTGTCACTAAATTTGCTCGGAAGTGAAATGTTATGACAAGATCAGCCAGGAACGTCATAAATCAATGACGCTAAAATGTGGTTGCGTCACTAGTCAACGATTTTCTTGTAGTGTTTTGCAAGACTAGAAGAAGAGAGGTCTCTTTGGAACTTTGGAGTATTTATTTTTGGTGGGTGGATGGCATGTTTTGCGTAACTCCCAGTGTGGAAGTTAGCATGTATATGTGGGTGTACATGATCTCGATCATGGGAGCATGAAAATATTCTACCAAGGGTCACAACAATTTGGCAAAACTCAATAGGTCACAAGCAAGCATATGTAGAAGGTTTATACTTTGATATCGACATATGGCTTTGGTAGGTGATATGACCATTGAGGAACTTTGTATTATTTTATTTTCTCAAAAGAAAGCATCCGAGATTTTCACCATACTATGAGATAGAGCAAGATTAACATTGTCGCACCATAACATACTAGTCAACACCCTAGGTTTGGTCATAAGCATTTGCTTCCCACAAAGTTTTAATTCAGGATTATGTCTCAAAATATACCAACAAATTCAAATGCTCATAGAGCACAAAGTTGTACACTAGATTCTTGCAAAGTTTTAACCTAGCAACTATTCATCATTTCCAAAGTGAGGATATAGACAAGATTTCAAGTGCACATAGTTGAAGCAAATATTTTTGTTGTTTTTCTTTTATTCAAATGTAATAAACAAGATATTGAAATTGGTTTGTATGGACATACCTTTGTTGATTAAAAATGGGGTCTCCCCCAAGCTAATTTTTGGCTACCTGATTGACACGTCTTCATTTTGGTGATGAGTTGAGCACTTGGAAGCTTGTAGTGGTTGTCTTGATGGATTCGTGGAAGATCATAGGTATGGCCGTACCACTAGGTTCGGCCGACCCTACTCCAATTGCTCCAAGCACTCGTGTCCCCTCCTGTAAACATCCTGCACAAAAAAAATTGTCGAGGGGAGGTACGGCCGTACCTCAAGGTTTGGCCGTATCACCAAAAATCTCCAAAACTGCTTTTCTATATATTGTTTGCTTACTAATGCAATGGTGAAATCAAATTTGAAATTTAAATATGCATGATGCACGAAATAAAATTTGGAAGGGAAATATGAGATAAATACTGGTTTACCTCACGGTGAGGGCTCGTGGTTTAGAGTCCGTGAGCGGGACTCCTCCATTAGCTCAACTGATCTTGGATTCGTCCGGTCCCAGAGTGGAAGACTCGGACAATGATCCCTTCACACGCCACACCCTCTTTGTTTTCTTCGGTGGCGTTGAAGTTGGTGAGGCTTTAGCGGGGGTATTCTTAGTTTCTATCTTCTTTTCCCCCATAGCCTTGTTGATTGCTTTCCGCTTCCTTGTTTGGTGACGCCCTTTGGACGCTTTGTCTTGTTCCCAACGCTTCCTCATCGTGGCAATGAGACTATCTACTTTGGGCTTGGTTGGGGCCACCTTCTCTTTCTTGTATTGGGGTCGTGGCTTCCTCCACTCCCTAGATTCCTCATCTTGCACTAGGTAACATTGTTCTTCTTTTGCTTGAAACTTGAACATCATGTTCCTTTGCCCTATGCGAAATTGAATCTTTCTGGCTCCGACATCAATCCTTGCATTGACATCTCTTAGGAATGGTCACCCGAGAATAAGCGGCATTTCCCCATCATCTTGTGTGTCGAGGACCACGAAATCCGCAAAGACATAGGAGCCTTTGACATTCACCAAGAGATTTTCCACTATACCCTCTGGATATTTAATCGATGAGTCGGCAAGTTGGACTGTCATCATTGTCGGAGAGAGAGCAGGATACCCTAACTCCTCAAACTTGGCCTTGGACATGAGGTTGACACTCGCACCAAGGTCACAAAGAGCATTCTTGATCTTTTGATAGTAGATCATGCATGTGATAGCCGGATATCCATTGTCTTTCCTGTGCAAGACTACTGATTCCTCCCATGGGTCTTGGATTTGGTGTATGAGCTTCCCTACATGGTTAGGTGCATACACCCTCCTAGATGGCTTACCCCATCTAGTGGATACAACGCTAACATTCTCTCGGGTATGCTCGTGTTGCTCCGGGATTCCACCCGACTCAGAAGAAGGTAAAGAAGCAGCAAGCTGAGCAAGTTGAGTTTCTATCATTTTATTAAAGCTTAGCTGATTCTTCATAGCAGTAATGAAGGATTCTATAGTGGAATTCAAATTTTCAAGAACATTATCATTGGTGGCTAGCTTCTTGTTTAAATTTTCATTAATTCTAGCTTGGCCAAAGACAAGATCTCTAATGGAAGGCTGATTATTGAAATTGTTAGAATAATTACCTCCATTTTGATTATTGAACGGGAAGTTGGGCCTCGAGTTCCACCCTTGATTGTTGTAGTTGTTGTTGCGGAACCCGTTGTTGTTGCCATTGTTGATGAAGCTGGCTTCTTCCCTTGTCTCGGGACAATCATTTCCCGAATGACCCACATTACCGCAAACCTCGCACGTCATGCGAGCGTCCATAATCTTGGCGGTCTCCATATTGCTTGGTGCCTCCATTTTCTTCATTAGGAGGTCCATCTTGGCGGCGAGCATGTCGATTCCATCGACTTGGTGTACACCGCGGTTACGAGGTTGGAGATGATCTCCATCCCAACCTTGATTTGCCACCATCTTCTCGATCAATTCCTTGGCGGCGGGTACTTGTAGCGAGAAGAAGACTCCTCCAGCGGCTGCACCTAGGTGCTCACGGGCGGTACGCTTGAGCCCGTGGTAGAAGGTTTGAATTAAGAACCACCCCTGCATGCCATGGTGCGGGCACGGGGTGATGTACTCATGGAGGTGTTCCCATGCTTCCGGGATACTCTCATCATTCTGCTGCTGGAAGCCCGAAATTCTAGCGCGGAGGGCATTGGTTTTGCCCACCGGGATGAACTTCGCGAGAAATGCCTTAGAGCACTTATCCCATGCGTTGATGGCATCTCGCTCCGCATAAAACCATTACTTCGCCTTCCCAAGCAATGAGAACGGGAATAGGCGAAGATGAATTGCATCGTCCGTCACTCCACGGATAGTGAAAGTCCTACACACCTCCAGGAAATTATGGAGATGTGCATTGGCATCTTCATTCGGCTTGCCGTAGAACGGACTGGCTTGCACCATGTTGATCAATGCTGGCTTGAGTTCAAAGTTTCCTTCTCCCACCATCACATTTGGTCCGGTAGGGACATTTGTGTCGGAGGGAGCGGAAAACTCGCGGATCGTCCTCTCGGCCATCAGTGCTGACGAGGTGCTGTCTACGGGATCGACAGTGTTCGTCTCTTGACTCGAGAGAAACTTCTGAGGAATGAGGACACGAGGTCGCACTCTCCTCACAAGTGACTCTGGATTGTCGTGAAAGTTGGACGGTAGGTCGAAACCGGTCATGCACTACTCTGCTTACACGAGAGTAGAGCAAGGGTAAACCCGCTTAAATAGCGGTTCACCGAACCTAGATAACTCTGCCACTAAGTTTAAACGATATCTTGTGCCTATTGCTTCCCCGGCAACGACGCCAGAAATGCTTGTTGATGTTCCTTAGCCTCACTACTAGGTTTGCACTCACGACGACGGTGCCAGAAATGCCTGTTGGAACTTGTTAGCATCGCAACCGGGTTTATGCCCCTAGTAATGGAGCTAGCAACGTCTTTGGTAAAACACACATCACAGAAAGGTCCGCAAGCGCACGGATTACCATTGTAGCACTTCACCCGGTGGTATTCGGGTTATCGTATTTATATTTTCCCAAGGGAAGCACTATGGCAAAGATGATCGGATAAACGGTGGAGAGTAACAAGACTCGGTAAAGAGCTATAGCGGGGGTAACGAATAAAGATATTTGGGGATAACTTGACAAACACAAGGAGATCTTGATAAAGGGTTAGAGAGGACCTTGTGAGCTGGGAGGACAACAAGACGAGAAAGGATCCTAGCACAATCTATCTATTCTTGTCAACTCTAGGTAAAGAACTAAGGCACTGGATAACCAAGGCAAGCTAAACTCGACAAACTCTTCTAATGCTGCAGGGGCATGCAAAGCCGTGCTCTCGGACTGGGATGAGAAGGGAGAACGACGACGCGCTTGGCCCGAACTAACGTGGTGGACTACTGAGCCCATCCGGAGCTGTCACCTCCCTAGGGTACCACAACTATTCTGTTGAATGGGACACCAATCTAAGGCTAAGGCAAGCTCTGAGCACCGCGCTCACAACGAACCAAAGAACCTTTCCCCAGATATCACGAAGGAAGGTCTCTCTCCGCTACTAAGCACAAACGTACTCGGTAGAAGATCAAGCGAAGAATGACCACAACACTATAGGGTTCAAGAGAGCTACGCTAACCAAGATTAAACTAACTTTAGTCTAAACCAAGAATAAAGCTTCTAGAGCAAAGTAAAAGCTGAATGTAATTGACTCGAAAGGTAAGATAGAAAGATAACTTGAATTGTACTTGAGTCTAAACAAAGAAAGGATACACGAGTAGTACTGGAACCCTGAAGAAGACTCCTCCGGAACCCTGAGACTAGCTCGACTCGACTCTAACTCTCAAACTACACTAATCCTACTCCAAGTGAACAATAGAGAGAAATGGAGATGCTCCTGCGTTGTGTGTCCATTCCAGCGAGTGTGAGGTGCCTTTTATAGGCAAGGGAGGTCGGTGGAGCGCAGGGGGGAAAAACCCTAGGTGCGGCTGGCTCTCTAGGCACGGCCGGCCCTAGGATGTGCCACCTTTCGCCTTGGACGCTCCTGATCACTGCTCCTGAGGTAGTTGTAGGTCGGCTCCTTAGGTTGGTTTCGCTCGGCACGCTAAGTGATAGGTGCGGCCGGCCCTCCTCAGTGCCATGCGATGCACCGACCGTGTTAGGGACGCCTAGGATCGCCTCTGGATGATAGTTGTGGCGGTTGAGCAATCAAATAAGTGGACCCATTGATCCAAGTGATCCTAGCATTCACCCTTTGATCAAACCGACATTCCTCCAGTGAATCACACTCGTCCAAGTTGTTCTCGAGGGAGTAGGGGTGCTCTGGACCAGGGTCGTGCCACCGGGCATGGCCGGCCGCACCTGCAGGTTCGGCCGGACCAGGTGGTTCGGCCGTGCCTGGCACATGTGGTGTGTTGGTCCCAAATTCTCCCAAAATATGTACCTGCCTATGAAATTCACAACACAACTCGTGGAACTTTATTAGTACTAAAAATGTGCATGAAACTTGTCATATACTCCTCTCGATCCTGAGGTTTTGACGGTCAAAGTTTTGTTGTAAGCACCGTCAGCACACCCCGAGCTTCACCGCACGGCCCAAGTTAGCCCACCAAAGCCCGCTAGATTTCTTCCTCTCCTTTCTTTCACTGACGCACGAGGCCCGCTCGTCAACCTCCCTGGTTCCCCATCTTCAACCTCCCGCCCGTACGCATCTCGCACGCGCCACGCGCGTGAGCACCTGATGGGACGGCCAGTCCGCGCTGGCACGCACACCGAGTCGTGCGGGCACCCTAGTCCCTGGCCTCGGATGCTCCGCCTGGGGAAAAGTCCCCATTTGCCCTCGCGATCACCTCTGAACCCTAGTAGTGGTCCATCCGATGCCGGCCACGTCGCTTCCATGGCCTAGGCTCCATGGATAGCCGTGGGGCAAATTCGCCCTTTCCTCCGTGTCTGCCATCTCCTACATAGTCGAATCCCTTCCCAACTCTCCACTAATTCCCTCTCCGCGCCGCCACCAGCTTCTCTAGGGAAAACCCCATCACCAGTGGAGAGGAGAAGAAGAAGAGCAAGAGAAAGGAGAAAAGAGGGGAAAGAAGAGAGGAAGGAGAAGGGGACCGCTCCGTCGGCGCGAGTGGGGAAGAGGACCGAGGCCGCCGGGACCGCGTCGCGCCGTCGCCGCGTAGATGCCGTCCGGGTGCGCCGCACTGGGGAGGTGCTCTGGACGCGCCACGCCGCACAGGCACCGTCCAGATGGGCCACACTTCGTCGTCATAGTCTGAACTGCGCCCTTGCTGCCAGGAGCGATGACGTCGAGCCAAAGCTGCCGCCTTGGATGCCGGCGCCACCAAAGGGACTCAAGGACACCGTCATCCCCACCACGCCAGGGACACAACAGCCGAGGGTGACCACACCGAGCTGCACCACGTCACTACATCGAGCCGACCACATCTTCACCACCAGCGCCGCCCTGCAACCACCCTTGCCGCTGTGAGGAATCGAAGCTGTTGCCCACGAACCGAAGACGCCGCTGTGCGTACTGAGGACATGACACGCCGTGGACGCCTTCGTCGCACTGCCGCGCTCGTCGCTCACTTCACCTCACCACAAAACACAAAGCCCTGCGTGTGCGTGCAACACGCTGAGCAGGAGACCACGCCGTCGCCAAGCGGGAGGGCTGCGTCGTCACCGACCGGGAGGGCCGCGACATCGCCCTGGAGCTCCACGCCACGCTGGTCTTCAGGAGCGTGTCGAGCTGACGCCTAGTCGACGGGCATGTCGATGCCCTTGAAGATCGCGCGCCCGTGGTGGTCACCGTCGGGAAGAGCAGCTCTGAGGATGTCCAGAGCAAAGCCGAGCAAGACGCCACCGTGCACCTCACCACGCCCTTGGCTTCCACGTTGCCCATGACATGCTCGATGTTATGCCTATGAGGTGAGATGGACACGCACCAGTAGCCTTTTCCCCCTTTTTATTTTGCTTGCTGCCACCGCCGGCCTCTAAACTGTGCTGCCAAGCGTCCACTGATGCCGTGCTTGTCTGCCTGAAGCCGCTGCTACCATCCATGAGGGGGAGGAACCAAGGACGCCCACCTTCATCACGTTGGCACCAAGAATCGGGGGAACTATGGAGCACTTGAGCGCTGCAGAACTGCATCCTCGCTGCTGGGGACGGCGACGCCAAGCTGAAGCTGCTGTCGTGAACGACGACAACATCAACAGCCGCGAGCATGAGGAAGCCGAGCCGGGGATCGACGCCAACGCTCTGAACCTTGTCACGCCCGACCTGCTCGTGACGACCCACCACGGCGTCGGGCTCTCCCTACACCACCGTAACCTCCCCGGTGAGCAGCACACACACAAACCAGCACCTTTTACCCTGCCTGCCCGTGGTGACAGCCCTCGTGCTGTATCATGGTTAGCCTGAAACATCAGCAACCATAGTTTCCTTTTTGAACATGCACCTTTGTCATGCCCTCCATCTGTTCAATGAAATTCCTGACCGGCCTTCGAGCCGCTTGTTCCTAGTTGTGGCCATGCCATACGCGCCACCGTCGCAAATCACCGTCGCCCTGTATTGCTGACCTTCGAGTCGTGCTTTTCTTGCAGGTGCCGCTCACCGTCGCTTGCTTGCTTATCACCTTGGCTGCGATTGACCGAGAGGTCGTGGCCAGCCGTGGCCTCTTTCCCGCACGTTGTTGCCATGTAACACATGCCGCCTTGCTGTGCTTTGCCTCGCTAACCCTGCTCTTGGCCGCACCTACCCTCTGTGCTTGCCGGTCGACAAGTCATTGAGTGTTTCATGGGCCCTGGGACGCTAGTGCCCCACACACGCCGTGAACACGTCGTGAACATGGGACGCTGTGGACACGCACGTGTGAGTGACCTTGTCGCCCAGACAAGCCAGGGACCTTTGTCACCTCTCTTTGCGCCTGCTTTGCTACAATCCGCATGCTCCCTCGCTCAACCTTGTTTCGTGCTGTGAAGCGTGTGCCATGCCATGTGCCTGTAATTGGGGTGCTGCGCTGTTGATGTTCCTTAGCCTCACTACTAGGTTTGCACTCACGGCGACGGCGCCAGAAATGCCTGTTCGCACTTGCTAGCAGCGCTACCGGGTTTATACCCCTAGTAATGGAGCTAGAAATGTCTTTGGTGAAACACACGTCACAGAAAGGTCCGCAAGCGCACGGATTACCGTTGTAGCACTTCACCCGGTGGTATTCAGGTTATCATATTTATATTTTCCCAAGGGAAGCACTACGGCAAAGATGATCGGATAAACGGTGGAGAGTAACAAGACTCAGTAAAGAGATATAGTGGGGATAATGAATAAAGATATTCGGGGATAACTTGACACACACAAGGAGATCTTGATAAAGGGTTTAGAGAGGACCTAGTGAGCTGGGAGGACAACGAGACGAGAAAGTATCCTAACACAATCTATCTATTCTTGTCAACTCTAGGTAAAGAACTAAGGCAAAGGATAACCAAGGAAAGCTAAACTCAACAAGCTCTTCTAGTGCTGCAGGGGCATGCAAAGCCGCGCTCTCTGACTGGGATGAGAAGGGAGAACGACGACGCGCTGAATCCTACCGGCCCGAACTAACGTGGTGGACTACTGTGCATGTCCGGAGCTGTCACCTCCCTAGGGTACCATAACTATTCTGTTGAACGGGACACCAATCTAAGACTAAGGCAAGCTCTGAGCACCGCGCTCACAACGAACCAAAGAACCTTTCCCCGGATATCACGAAGGAAGGTCTCTCTCCGCTACTAAGCACAAATGTACTCGGTAGAAGATCAAGTGAAGAACGACCACAACACTATAGGGTTCAAGAGAGGTATGCTAACCAAGATTAAACTAACTTTTCTAAACCAAGAATAAAGCTTCTAGAGTAAAGTAAAAGCTAAATGTAATTGACTCGAAAGGTAAGATAGAAAGATAACTTGAATTGTACTTGAGTCTAAACAAAGAAAGGATACAAGAGTAGTACCGGAACCCTGAAGAAGACTCCTCCGGAACCCCGAGACTAGCTCGACTCGACTCTAACTCCCAAACTACACTAATCCTACTCCAAGTGAATAGTAGAGAGAAATGGAGATGCTCCTGCGTTGTGTGTCCATTCCAGCGAGTGTGAGGTCCCTTTTATAGGCAAGGGAGGTCGGTGGAGCGCAGGGAGGAAAACCCTAGGTGCGGCCGTATCTCAAGGCACGGCCGGCCCTAGGATGTGCCGCCTCTCGCCTTGGACGCTCCTGATCACTGCTCCTGAGGTGGTTGTACGTCGGCTCCTTGGGTCGGTTTCGCTCGGCACGCCAAGTGATAGGTGCGACCGGCCCTATAGGTGCGGCTGGCCCTATTGGTGCGGCCGGCCCTACCCCGTGCCGTGCGATGCACTGACCGTGTTAGGGGACGCCTAGGATTGCCTTTGGATGATGGTTGTGGCGGTTGAGCAATCGGATACGTGGACCCATTGATCCAAGTGATCCTAGCCTCCACCCTTTGATCAAACCGACGTTTCTTCAGTGAATCACATTCGTCCAAGTTGTGCTCGAGGGAGTAGGGGCACTCGGGACCAGAGGTGTGCAACCGGGCAGGGCCGGCCAGACCTGGAGGTCCGGCCGCACCTGCAGGTCCGGCCGCACCTGCAGGGCCGGCCGCACCTGCCGGTTCGGCCGTGCCTGGCACATGTGGCGTGTTGGTCCCAAATTCTCCCAAAATGTGTACCTACCTATGAAATTCACAGCACAACTCATGGAACTTTATTAGTACTAAAAATGTGCATGAAATTTGTCATATACTCCTCTCGAACCCGAGGTTTTGACGGTCAAATTTTTGTTGTAAGGACCGTCAACAAACTCCCCCAAGCTAAACGTTTGCTCGTCCTCGAGCAAAGCCTAGACTTGGCCTCAGTGGATCAGGTGTTGCATTGATGTTACCACTCTGCAAGTACCTATGCACAAATCCATGCTCTACTTGCTATTTGAAAAGATTGGTACGAGAGAAACTTAGCCTTATCTTACCTGTGGGGCTTGTAACTTTCCACCTTGCGTTCGGAGGTTGAAGAGTAGAATGGTTTTGACTTTGCATCACTCGCTCTTCTCTTTTCTGGATCTCAGAGTTTTGAAATTTTTGCAAAGAAAGACAAGGTTCCTCGGATGGTTCCCTCGATCGCTCAAGTGGTATTTGTACCTCACCAAAGGCTTTTGAATGAGCCTCAACTTCCTACTCTATGGCTGGTATGTGGAGCTTTGGGTAGGATAAGCATGAGACTTACTTGTGCCACATGATGTTGTTGAGCCAAAGACCGGATCCAAGAAGAAACTAGTCATGCAACTTGATCGAGATGTGCAAGTGTGTGGAATATTTTTGTTTGTTTTTCTAAGTACTCCTTGCTTTGAGATTCTCCTCTTGCTTTTATTTTGGAGGGGGGTCATGCTTCATCATTTTTTTTCTATGCCCTTTGATTGGAGCACATTTTTTTCTATGCTTTTTGAGCATATACTTTTTTTTTCTTTTTTTTCTATTGATGACCCCTCTCTCCTTTTGCAAGAATACAAGAAGAGAAATCTCTTTGTAACTTTGGAGCATTTATTTTTGGTGGATGGATGGCATGTTTTGCATAACTCCTGGTGTGGAAGTTAGCTTGTATATGTGGGTGTACGTGATCTCGATCATGGGAGCATGAAAAGATTCTACCAAGGGTCACAACAATTTGGCAAAACTCAATAGGTCACAAGCAAGCATGTGGCGTGTTGGTCCCAAATTCTCCCAAAATGTGTACCTGCCTATGAAATTCACAACACAACTCGTGAAACTTTATTAGTACTAAAAATGTGCATGAAACTTGTCATATACTCCTCTCGAACCCGAGGTTTTGACGGTCAAATTTTTGTTGTAAGGACCGTCAACATGCACGTGATGGACGGCCATGCCGTGAGCAGAGGCCTCTGCTTTAGGCACGGCAACCCCGCGTTGCAACCTAACTACTTCGCCATGGTCATCACCGCATCGCTAGCACATGCCTCGCTGTGCTCTTGTGCTCGCCTAGCTATGTCACCACCCAGTATCGACCACTAGTCGATCCTTCCATCTCTTCTACGCTATCGCCGCATATCATGGCATGGTAATGCCTTTTCTAGATTATCGTTGTCTCACTTTGCTATCATCATCCTTTGAGCTACCGCTCTGACTCTCCGTGAGCTTAAATCTTGCAAGTGCTTGATCTCAGCCTCTCCGCTTTCCGCTTGCCAGCATGATCTTTTAAGATCTTAGCCGTGAGACCCATAAACTGACCTTGAACTAACTCTTGCTCCTATCTTGTTTTCTGGTATATAAAACTAATTGTTTAAAGTTCTTTTAATATAAAACCAATTGCTTTATTTTCATTCTTTAAACCAGTGCTGCTTGTATTTATTTCGGAATTTATTTGGCTCTTCTAAATTGGTTCTTATCGTTGTTTTTGCATTAGATGAATGCTTGTTATTTATTTCCGCGTCGCATCTCGTGTAGGCTTGTGTTCATGTTTGAAGACCCGAGCTGCGACGACTGAGAAGACCCCTCTACCTCGACCTTGCCCGAGAGGACGCTCAACCTCTACTACTCTACGATGACTACCGCGTAGGTGTCATGTCACTCCCAACCATGTAGAACCCTTGCATGCTATTAGATGCTAGTGCTATATTTATGTTACTTGATTTGATGAATTGCATAGCCATTTGATTAGTCGTACCTTGATATTTGAATTATCTTGATTCCTTGTTTCACCTACCCCGGGACTAGCTACAGACCCCTAGCTAGTCCCACTACTTACCATCCATACTTTTTATGCTTTGGATTATGGATGGTATTCTGGGTTTGGACTAAGATGTAGGAGATCTTGGTGTGTTCTAGCGTGAGTTCTGGGTGTGTACCCCTTGACGTGTTTCTGGCGAGAGCGAGCCATTTGGTTACTTGTGAATGCCTGCCTCGAGGAGATGCGATCTGGCCTCTTGCCCGAGCGGCATGTCGGATTCGATGGAGATGGGGAGTGCTCGCTCTCAGCCCTTAAGGACTAAGTTGGTTTACCACCAGATATAGTACTTACTTTCGTACAAACCGCCCGCTCTGTTATGGGCGGGGGTGCGGGGTGAGACTCGTAGTGGATAGCACTCCGCCTGTAGGCAGATCGGTGTGATCGTGCTAGGAGACGTCGTTCCTCCTTAGAAGACTTCACCCCAGTTGGGCCGGGGAAGGGTTCCACAGCTTCGAGGACCCCTCGCTGGTAGTACGAGCCCTACAGCTGGGGCTGAGCCAGACTCGGAGAGGCAGGAGAGTGATATCCACTTACTTGGACTTCAGCCGTATGGTAGGGTTCTGGGCGACTCATTACCGCCTGGGCTCTATTCGGGCGGGTACAGTTGTACAACCTCTACAGAGTGTTTAAACCTATAGCTATAGTCCGTGTCCACTGGTTATGGACAGTACTTTTATCTACTGCTACTTCTGGCTAGAGTTTTCTTGTGCTTCTTCTCTCCCCTGAGTGAGTGAGCCCGGCTTTGGCTGTTGAGATGTAGGGATAGGAGCAGGTGGGCCCCACATCGCAGATAGTGTTGGGAGCTGGATCGGGTGCGATTCAGTGCTTTGGTGTGGACTTCCTTGTTGAGGGGTGTGGACCCCAGAGGTGTGGACTGTTGGTATTTCTTAACCTCGATGCTAAGTTATGAGTTCCTAGCAACGATGCTAGAAATAACCAAATGGTAATCCTAACAATTACAAGAGTTCGCAAGCGCACGGAAGTACCATTGTAGCATTTCCCCAAAGGAGTATTCCAAAGGGTATCGAATCCAAGGAAGGCTGGGCAGATTAACAAGTTCAACACTATTGCAATGAGTATAAATCAAAGACGGAAACAAACCAGACACTCAAGTACAGGGGTAAGATATGATAGATAAGTTGGTAGCATGAACACACAAACACACTCTCTCTAAAGGTCCTAGGCTGAGGAGGCAACATACGAGTTAGCTCTAGGTTCTAAGGTACTAGACACACAAAGTTAGTCAGACGAGTTAGATACACACTAGCATTGCATGACTGCTAGCTCAAGCACCCAGGTACAAATGGGGAGCTAACCTCCCACGTCGCTTACGCACGACTCCAGTTGTTAGACTTTAGACTCCTACAGTGTATCCGAACGTGTGGGATTCCAGAAGGGTCCAACGGCTGTCACCACCGCGGCCTAACCCAAGACAAACCGTGGGATACACTCATAAGTAACGTAGCTACGCAACCCAAGCACCACTCTTGCGTTGTTAGTAGGACCCTGACCGGCCCGGGCTATTGTGACCCAGGTCAGAGCCGCCAGATAAACCTGCCAATTACACCGAGTACCGTAGCTTGAGCACGAACTTCATACAACACAAACATGGGATCTAACTAGATCAAACTAGGCGAGGTACACAAACAGATTTGTGCTTTCCTATGTCTATTCAACAAGATCAAAGGGTCGTGTTTGCGAAGAACACGGGCCTCTAACCTATGAACAAACACTGAAAAGATGTGTAAGTCACTCATCAACTGGATCGAAAGGCCTTGTTCATCAAGAACATGAGCCTCTAAATGTTGAACAAGTGAAGAACACATGAACAAATCACCCATGTATACAAGCACAACTTTATATCAAATAGCTGAATAACTGAAGTAGATCAAAGTCATACAATAAAATAAAGATACAAGAGAACTCATACCTAGATCCCAAAGTAGACTTGGAGCCTGAAGTAGAACTACTCTAGCCTACCTCCTAGCCTTAGAAACCAAAGGTGAGAGAGGAGGAGTAAGGTGTGTTGATAAGAAATGAACCCCCTCCCCTTCTATTTATAGGCCTGAGCACCGACGCCAAGAGGAGTGAAACACCCCGGGAACACCCTCTAGGACCAATAGGCAAGCACCACGTGGAGGCTCGGGATTAGCCGACCCATGGTCGGTTCGGCCGATCCAAGGGTCGGCCGACCCTAGGTGGGTCCCCCTCGAGGTGTGCTTCCTCGGGGTGGCTGTCCTGTGCTCCCTTAGGTCGGTCCCCGGTGTATATGTGCTCTTGAGGCGGTTTAGGTGCTCTGATGAGCCCATGGATCCATGTGAAGTCCACGTGTCACGCTCTGATTCGTCGGGGCTTGCCTCCCTTGGATTGGTGGCATGGCTTGCATGCATGGCACCTGAGGTGTCTGCCACTCCTTGGCTGAGGTGACGTGGCATGAATCATAGAAGGTGAGCTTGCCACTTCTTTATGCTTATTTTTCCTGCAATCACATAATCTCCAAGGATAAGTGGAACTACATTATTCTTAACTAAAATGCATGTAAGAAATGCCTCTTGCTCCTTTATTCACAAGTAAATTGACGGCTAAAGTAAGCACTTAACAGTCATCAACATGGACCTCAGAGGTGTGGACCCCAGAGGTGTGGACCTCACTGCTTATTCTGCATTCCTTTAATTGTTGCTTCCGCGCTACTGCATCCATAGCTTTCTACAGCCCAATATAGGGTTTATCCATGCATAGTAGTTTCAACCACCGCTTTTGCTCTTTGTTGGGCTGACATGACCTACCCGCTTATCGGGTAGATGGCGGTGTTTCAGACTCGGAGACCGACTACGACGTCGATGACGGAAGGTGTGAAGACTAGAGTTGGTCCTTCGCTCAAGTTTGCCTGTGGAGCTAGAGATGCTTCACTTCGATAGATCCGTTGCATAGATGTTTTACCTTTCTTGATTCAGTCATGTTGGACTTGTACCCGGCTTGTGCCGAAGAGTTGTACTCTGATGTTGTATTAATGTTATGTAATGTCTCTTTTATTTCTATGTTGTATGGATTTGTACCACTGGAGACAGGGATTGCACGTGATAGCTGTTTCCTGGGACAATCACGGAGGTGCAGAGAGTAGGGTTTCCATTCGCGGAAATTCGGTTCATTTCGACAGCCCAATGCCACACGTACCCAGCAATTCACCCGAGTCAAAACCCAACAAAGGGAAGCACCGGTCAGACCGGTGGGAGGCACCGGTCAGACCGGTCAAGGCCTGGGCGCTCGGGATGAATAGCGAGCCGCGGGTCAACCCTTCCAAACAACCTTCTCGATCTCCCGATTCGCTCCACAGATTCACACAAGACTTTGGGGATACTAGGAGTACCTCATGGGCATCCCATAGCTACGATTTGGTCCACCAAAACTTGCTAAATCAAGAGGAATCGAAGGATTTTCACCAAGAACACCACTTTCCCGAAACCTAAGAAAACCCCAAAATCAAGCACCTTTTCACATCGATTTGTGAGGGGGGTCACAAGGAAAAGAACCACGAAGGGTTCATGCATACATCCCCAACCAAATCCCCAAGAGAAAGGCCTCAAATCCACCACAAGAAAATCGCCAAGAAAAGGCTCCGAAAATCACCAAAAAGGGAAAACGGGAGAAACAACATCAAGCCTTGAGCAAGCACGCCGAATCATCTATACATACCATCAAGGTTTATACAAGGTCTAGCTTGCCTCCCTGCAGACCGGAGCGTCCGAGGACCGGTGGATGGTCGCTCCTTGGTGTGATGAGTGATTGACAATGTGATGTGGACTGACTCTTGGCAGAGTATTGCAGGTGTAGGTTGCGGCTTGATCTGCATTTGTACAGGTGAAGAGTAGGCATGAAAGGTCTTAGCCTTGCGGGGCCTCCAAGGAGTGGAGAGACAAGTAGGCTCGGCTCGAGGGAACCGGTGGCTAGTGGGGTAAAGTGCGGGCCTCATGGTGGCAAGAAAAGCAAGACGAAATTGTGGACAGGAGCCGGTGCAGGGTAGCGGTTCACGACCGGAGTGTGCAAGCGGGGTTTACGGCGGTTCACCACAGAACCGTCGGTTTACTTGGTTGAGCCACAAAACCAAGACCGGAGGCTCGGCGGGCGGAGACGGGATCCGGGCGCGCCGAGAAGCTTCGATGCCGGAGGACACACGGCGGGATTGCATGGCTTGCGTCGGGAGGATGCGGACTGTGGCAAAGACGTGGCCGTCCGATGAAGAGGAGTGCTACTTGACCATGTTGCCCCTGAGGGGTGTGTATCTCATTTCAAGTTCTAGGGGTAGCTTAGTCATTTGCCCATCCCAGAGGAACTCCATATATATAGCTCTCGGGTTTCTGGGCAAACCATTCATCTGGACTACTTCTCATTTCCCTGCTCCATAGGCATAGATTTTCTTCATAGTTTTGTAGAGAATCTTACCTCTGAGTGTATGGAAGCTTTCATGGTTGCGTCGATTTCCTTCTTGTAGCTTGTGTGATTTTCGTGTCTTTTTCGGGCTATTTTCATTGGATTTTCGTGCGCGGCTTGTTCCATGGATTCTGAGGTGTTTGGGTTTGGATTTCTTTATGGGGATCATGGATAGATGCCTCGTGCATCTTTGTGCTTGATCTTGACCCCTCAAACTCCGGATTTGGCCTTGGATTTGAGGATTTCGGGTGGAACCCTAGCTTTTTGGTAGAGCTCGGTTCGTGATCGATTCCCGGTGTTTTAGTTGGTTTGAGACCTCATGTTTTTGGGCATAGCATCCCCTAGCGACACTTCACATCTTCCCCATATCTTGTCTCAAGAGATGAAGTCATTTGGGAGATCGGGTGATGGATTTTGAGAGTTGACCTCTCGAGCTCGGGCTGTTTCTGCTCTGTTCGTGGCGGGCGGACTGTCTGCCCCAGGGCTACGGACTGTCCACGGGGTGCCTGTTCATCGGGTGTTCGTCGCATGTTCTTGAGTTTGTGAGCACGAGTCGTTTCGATCCGCGAAAGGGCTAGGTTTTTGTTGGGAGTTGTTTGCGGACCGTCCACGTGCAGGTCACGGACCGTCCGCCAAGCTCAGACCGTCCGCGGACTACTCACGGACTGTCCGATTTTCTGAGGTGCGGTACTAGAGGCTCTATCACTATTCACAGACTGTCCACCGTACAGGGTCAGACTGTCCGCCAGGCTCACGGATTGTCCGCTGCCTTCTTGCGGACTGTCCGCCAGGGCTCTGCCAGATTTGGTTAAGTCCTTTGTTTTTTGAGTTGTGCTTCCGCTTTGCAACTTGTTTAGATTTGTTCCTAGGGTTGGTAGCTCTGTTGTGACTACGCGACCTTGACAAGCTCATGTGGGAATCCTTGGTTATGAATTTGGGGCATAGGCCGACTTCTCTCCTTGGAGAAGAATTTTTATCTGCTCCCATTCACTCCGACACCTCTCTGGTCGCCTAATCGGTCCTTCGATTGGTATCAGAGCCAGTTACGGATCTTCTTGATTCTAACCAGTCTAAGATCCAAAGATGGCATACCAAGAACGGGGTTGAGAGCCATGTGTGGTTCCAGGACCGGTGGATGGTCGCTTCCTAGTGTGATGAGTGATTGACAACGTTGTGTGGACTGACTCTTGGCTAAGTATTGCAGGTGCAGGTTGCGGCTTGGCTGGTGTTGGTGCAGGTGAAGAGCAAGCGCGAAAGGTCATTGCCGGGTAGGCCTCCAGGTGTGGAGAAGACAAGTAGGGTTGGCTCGAGGGACCCGGTGGCCAGCGGGGTCAAGTGCGGGCCGCATGGTGGCAAGAACGACAAGATGAAGTCGTGGACGGTTTCTTGGTTGAGCCTCAAAACCAAGGTCGAGCCAGAACTTCGTGGGAGCCAAGTCATGAGTGGTGATTGGCGGAGGCTACATCAAGTTCGCGGGGTTTGCAGTGGTTCACCACAAAACCACTGGGTTACTCGGCTGAGCCACAAAGCCGAGGCCGAAGACCGGGCGTGGCTGTCAGGCCAAAACCGATCTGACCGGTTGGTGAAACCGGTCTGACCGGTTTGGGGTCGCAGGGCGCCGGGAAGTTTCGAAGCAGAGGACACGCGTCGGGATCGCGAGGCTAAGAGAAGTACGGTCGCCGGGCATCCGTCTGATGGTGTTACGATGTAAATTTCCCAAAGTGCCCTTGGTGGGTGTGTATCCTAGTTTATGTAAAAGGGGTAGTTTTGTCTTTCGGCTAGCCTCCATATAACCCAAGTGGTGAGAGGATGGCAGCCATCTCTTGGAACCCTAGCTCATTTTTCCCTTTGCTATTTTTCCTTCCTATTTTCTTTAGGATTTCTAGGACTAGCTTGAGAGCTTCATGGTGAGATCTTGAGAGAGGGATGGATGATCAGGAGGCAAGCTAGACCTTGTATGAACCTTCATGGTTTGTATAGATGATTCGGCGTGGTTCCTCAAGGCTTGATTGTGTCTCCCCCATTTTCCCTTTTTGGTGATTTTCAGAACTTTTCTTGGGATTTTTTGTGGTGAAGTTTTGGGGGCGTTTCTTTTAGGGATTCTTGTTGGATGTCACATATGAGGTCCTTGTGCCTCTTTGCTTGGTGACTTTGCTCCATCAATCCCTCCGAAACGGCTTCGATTTGGTGGATTTTGGTGGAGTTCGTGGAAAGGTGTTCTTGAGGGTTGACTTTCGATTCCTCTTGATTGGGTAGGTTTTGGGGACCGAGCTTCTAGCCAAAGGTAACCCACGAGGTACCCTAGCTATCCCCAAAGTCTCACTTGAATCCGTGGAACGAATCAGGAGATCGATCGAGGTGAATGTGGAGTTTTTCCCGTGGGCTGAGTTCTTCCCGACTGTCCAGGCAAAACCGGCCTGACCGGTTTCCCAAATTGGTGTGACCGGTTTAGCTCCAGTGGGCTGTCGTGAAGTGTTTTTGGATAGGAGAGTCTCTTTCATGCTATGGCTTTTCTTGTTCAAAGGTTGAAGGGTTCTTGAGGTGGTTTGGCTAGGTTTGGTCTTGAAGGTCTTTTGGGGATTTCCTGGACAAAACCAGCCTGACTGGTTTGCCAAACCGGTCGGACCGGTTTCCACTGCCTGTGAGAGGCTAAGTCCTAGAGAGTCGGTCTGACCGATTTCAGAAACCGCCCTGACCAGTTTTGGCTTCTAGCAGCGGTTTCGTGTTTTTTTTGCTATGTGTTTTCAGAGGCTGTTGGTTGGATCTTGCTCCTAGGTCCAGTAGCAGTCCAGTGGCTACGTGGATTTGGCAAGAGAAGTTTGCGGAGGTATCCGAGTGATCTTGGGTTCATAGGCTGAATTCTTGAGTAGAATTTTTATCAGCTCCCATTCACTCCCCCCCTCTCTAGTTCGCCGTTCCGGTCCTTCAAGTGGTATCAGAGCCGGTTACGGGTCTTGATTGACTCTAACCAGTCTAAGATCCAAAGATGACGTACCAGGAACGGGGATCGGGTCCTCCGCACTTCGATGGAAAGAACTACCAGATGTGGCAGAGACGGATGGCTGCGTTCCTCCGTGGCAAGGGTCAGATCCTTTGGGACGTTACGGTGAACACAGCTTATGTTCATCTGATTAACTTCGTTGCTCCGGGATCGAGGGACATGTTCGACGCCAACAACAAGGCGGTCGACTACTTGTTTCGTGCTCTGTGTCAATCCGAATTCGATCGGGTTCAGACAGAGGACCTAGCTTGTAGGATTCGGGAGCAGTTAAAGGATGCTCATGCTGGGAATGCTCAGGTTCAGGCTCGGATGTATGCGACTTATCAGAGAGAGTACGAGAACTTCACTCATCTCCCCGGTGAGTCCATTGATGCCTTGTTCTAGCGGTTTATGGTTGTGGTGAACAACATGAGAGCCAATGTGGCCGTGCTCCCATACGATGATCATGATAGAGACGTGAAGCTCTTGCACTCGCTAGATCGTACAGTATGGGACGGAAAGGTAGAGGCTATTCTTGAGTCCGAGAAGTATGACACCCTGACGGTGAACGAGCTGTTCTCAAAGCTCAAGTCGGTTGAGGTGGATAGGGGTATGACAGCCAAGCTTGAGAGCCCGACTGACTCTCATAGTCTCGCTCTCATCGGTGGCTCGTGTGCTAAGTCTAATGCTAACCCATCCACCAGGATGTACTCTTTGTCCTCCTTGATGTCTTTGCCAGATGAGGAGTTCGACATGCTTGGAGAGGACGAGCTGGCGTTGTTTACCAGGAGATTCGAGAGGATGCACGAGAACCGGGTGAACACAAGGAGGAACACGAAGACATGCTTTCAGTGCGGCAAGCCAGGACACTTCGTCGCCGACTGCACTGAGAAGATGGAGAACAAGGATGGCTACAAGCACCGGTCGAGGACGGACAACAAGCACAGATCGAGGCGCGGTCACAAGCACAAGCACAAGAACAAGGACGAGCAACGACCGAGGAAGAAGGACGGCCGCGACAGTAAGGCCCGAGCGATGGTCGGAGCGAGTGACGACGACTCCAGCTCCGCCCACTCTTCCTCGAGCTCGAGTAGCAGCGAAGATGAAGGTGATCGGCGCAAGAACAAGAAGTCATCCAAGAACTTGAGCGGGCTGAGCTGCTTCGCAAGAGATGGCTTCTGCAGCATGGCTCGTAGCTCCGGCAGCAAGAAGAGTCACCAGAGCGACTCAGACTCTGACTCTGAGGATGAGGTACGTGACGAGCTTCCCTTCTTGCGTGAGGAGAATGAGCGTCTTGGCAAGTTGCTTGATAACCGTGATAACATGCTTAGAGAGGCAAAGAAGATGAGGAAAGAGCTAAGGACCTCACTAGAAGATGCTAGGAACCGAGTAGCTGAGCTAGAAACCCAGAACCTTGATGCTAAGCTTGAGATAGATTCGCTCAAGGCTTCACCTGTGGTTTCTGATGAGATTGATTATTGTGATTGCTCTGTGTACCTAGCTGATCTTACTAGTCTCAAGGACAAGCATGGCTCTACTTGTGAGGAACTAGATGTGCTTAGGGTTGAAGTGGCTGAGCTTAAGTCTAGACCTGCTTTGCTTGGTGCTTGCACTTCTTGCCCTGTTTTGCATGGAAAGATTGATGAGATGCATGCTTACACTGTTTCTCTTGAGGCTAAGCTGAAAGAACCTGTTCCCACTTCTTGCTCTACTTGTGAATTGCATGCTTTGAAGAATCTGGAACTTGCACATTATGTTGATCGCTTGCAGGATGAGAATGATGAGTTGAGGAAAATGATGGGTTGTTTGTCGGGTCATGAACCACAGCTTAGGATGATGATAGAGGCATACAAGCGCTATGATGGGCAAGCGCTTGGGTCGAATAAGATTGGAGAGTGTAGTGGTGAGGGAGGAGAGAAGATTGGTGATATCCAAGCTCCACCAAAAACCTTCCACAAAAATGCCTATGTTCCTAAGCCCAACCCACTGAGAAACAAACTTGATACAACTCCAGATCCACCCATATTTGCTCACCCAACAAATGATTTCCAAAAACCGGTGAAGTTTGTGAGTCCTAAGGAAAGTGTGGTTAGAGAGAAGAAGGGTGAGAAGCCAAGTGAGGAGAAACCGAGTGAGCAACCCCAACCAAAACCAAAGTCAAAACCAATCCGGTTTCATTGTGACTATTGTGGGAGAGATGGTCACAAAGGGGAGTTTTGCTTCAAAAGGAAGTGAGAGGAGAGAATGGCTAAGGAGTGGGCAAACAAGGATAGGTACAACCCATCTCATGGTGTGCCTGAGTCTCGTATGCCACTGCCTAGGGGTAAAGTCATTGTTCGCACAGTTCCGGCTTGGAGAGTCAAGAGTGCTTTGGGTGGAAGGGACCCTGCTGGTCGAGTTAAATCGGTCAGACCGGTTTGGGAACCGACCAGACCGGTTTGTGCTGCTCATACATAGAAACCGGTCAGACCGGTTCCAGAACTAGTCAGATCGATTTGGAGGTAGCAGGGAGACCAGTTTGGTTTTCGTGCTCGTGATGAGGCTCGTTTCAGGTCCTTTGGTCGTGGTCCAGATGTTTGGTATGGTGAGTCTGGTGGTGGTCAGTTTACTAGACGTTCTCCACCTCGTGCTCAATACGATGGTGGGAGGAGTCGTAGCTTTGAGATGGAGAGGAGGAACGGTCCACGGTCTTCCTTTCGTGGCTTTCGTTCTCCTCCAGCAAGACAGGGGTGGTTCCCTAGTGGTGGTTCCCGTGGTGGCTTTCGTGGTGGTAGCTTTGATAGGCGTGATGATATTGTTTGTGCTAACCCCACTTTGGAGCAAATGGCTCGGCACTGGTTTTACTCTTTTGATACTAACCCCGGTGCTGAGTCGTTTGTTCACTCACGTGCTCGTTTTTGAATCTCAGGTGGGAGACTTGATGAACGTTTAGTTGATTGACTCCGGTTGCTCAAGGCATATGACCGGAGACAAGGGGTGGTTCTCAAGTCTCGTCCCGGTGGTGTCCAAGACATACATCACCTTTGGGGACAATGGGCGAGGGTGTGTGCTTTCAGAAGGTGAGATTAAGGTGAGTGAAAAGGTCACTCTCAGGCGTGTTGCTCTTGTTCAATCGCTCGGGTTCAATTTGCTTTCGGTGTCCCAGCTTTTGGATGAGGGTTTTGAGGTGTTGTTTCGGCCTGGTGGTTCTCGGATTTTGGATTCTCGAGGGGACCTAGTTTGCATGGTCGTTCCCGAGGGTCAAGTTTTCCGAGCAGATTTCTCTCAGTCTTCTGGTGTGGCTCGTTGTTTCTTGGCTGGTTCTTTGAGTGAGTTGTGGAAGTGGCATAGGAAATTGGGTCACTTAAGCTTTGACCTTTTGTCTCGCTTGAGTAAACTCAATTTGGTCCGAGGATTGCCACGACTGAGGTTTGAGAAAGAGTTGGTTTGTGTGCCGTGTCGGCATGCTAAGATGGTAGCTGCTTCCCATCCACCCCTCACCGATGTGATGACAGAGCGTCCATGCGAGCTGCTCCATATGGACCTTGTTGGCCCAGCTCGTGTGAGATCTGTGGGTGGGAAGTGGTACGTCCTGGTTGTGGTGGACGACTACTCTCGGAATGCGTGGGTTTTCTTTTTCGAGGAGAAAGGGGAGACGTTTGGTTTTGTTCAAGATCTTGTCTTGAGGTTGAGAAACGAGAGGCACGAAGATGCCATACGAGCGATCCGCAGTGACAATGGCTCAGAATTTAGAAACCCTCGCTTCGAAACCTTTTGCCAAGACTTGGGTCTCGAACATCAGTTCTCTAGTCCGTATACGCCTCCCCAGAATGGCGTGGTTGAAAGGAAAAACAGAACCTTGTACGAGATGGCTCGGACGATGCTCGATGAGCATAGGACTCCGAGAAAGTTCTGGGCTGAGGCGGTCAATACCGCGTGCTATGTGTCGAACAGGATTTACCTTAGGGTGCATAAGAAGAAAACTTGCTACGAGTTGATGCACGGTAGAACTCCCAAGGTGAGTCACTTTCCCGTGTTTGGGTGCAAATGCTTTATCCTGAAGAAAGGTAAGAAGTTGGACAAGTTCGAGGCTAGGTCTGTCGATGTCATTTTCTTTGGTTACGCGTCTCATTCTAGAGCCTTTCGAGTGCTCAATCTTGAAACTAACCAAATCGTGGAGACTTGCCAGGTTACCTTCGACGAGACACAACCACGTAGTCAGCTTGTTTTTGAGTGTGCAGGTGACGAGGAACTTGGCGAGGAGATTTTTCAGGAGGAGGAGCATGAACATGGAGATGATGAAGATGGCAGTGTGGTGCCCGTGGCTGAGCATGTACCTACTACTTCGACTACGATCGAGAACGGGCCCTCTCCCATACCTACGACGACAAACCCAGATCAAGGAAAAGCTGTTGTTGAGGGGGAGGTAGCTTCAAGGCGAGAACCTCCCCGGCGAGTTCAAGTGGATCACCCAGCTTCGAGAATCATCGGCAACATCAATGAACGTACTACATGGTCGAGGGTTCGAAACAATTCTCACTTTGCCCATGCTGCTTTTGTTGCTACTTTTGAGCCCAAAGACATTGGACATGCACTATCTGATCACAATTGGGTTAATTCGATGCATGAGGAGTTGGAGAATTTTGAGAGGAACCAAGTTTGGGAGTTAGTAGATCCTCCACCGGGTTGTAAGCCGATTGGGACAAAATGGGTGTGGAAAAATAAAGAGGGAGAGAAAGGAGAAGTGGTGAGAAACAAGTCGAGGTTGGTGCTGCAAGGGTATAGTCAGAAAGAGGGGATCGACTACGAGGAGACCTTTGCTCCCGTAGCCCGTTTGGCGGCGATTAGGATCCTTCTAGCCTTTTCCGTGGCTAAAGGGTTCAAATTGTACCAAATGGATGTGAAGAGTGCTTTCCTAAACGGTGTTTTGGAGGAAGTAGTGTATGTGAGGCAACCACCGGGGTTTGAGAGTGAGAATACCCCCACCGGGTGTACAAGTTGAGGAAGGTGCTGTATAGGTTGAAGCAGGCGCCTAGAGCTTGGTACGGTAGGTTGAGGGGGTTCCTGTTTGAGAGAGGTTTCGAGATGGAGAAGGTAGATCAGACCTTGTTTCTCCTCAGGCAGGGCAGAGAGATCCTGATTGTGCAGGTATACGTGGATGATATTGTCTTTGGTGGCTCGTCTAACTCTTTGGTTGCTAGGTTTGCAGAAGACATGAGTAGGGAATTTGAGATGAGCATGATGGGTGAGTTGCAGTTCTTCCTCGGTCTCCAGATCAAGCAATCGAAGGAAGGAACATTCGTGCACCAAGTCAAGTACACCAAGGACATTGTGAGGAAGTTCAAGATGGAGGACTCCAAGGCCATAGTGACGCCTATGAGTACGACTACAGCTCTTGATGCGGATGAGGAAGGTAAGCACGTGGACCAGAAGGAGTACCGAAGCATGATCGGGTCACTCCTGTACTTGACGGCGACGAGGCCGGACATCCAATTCTCGGTATGTCTGTGCGCTCGTTTTCAAGCGTCTCCAAGGACTTGACATCGGCAAGCAGTCAAGCGCATATTCAGGTATTTGCGACACACTCCTGACTTCGGTCTTTGGTACTCCGCATCTTCTTCTTTGGCTCTTCATGGATTCTCAGACGCGGATTTTTCCGGATGTCGGTTGGATAGGAAGTCCACTTCTGGGACTTGCCAGTTCTTGGGTTCTTCTTTGGTGTCTTGGTCTTCCCGCAAACAATCGAGTGTTGCTCAATCCACTACCGAGGCGGAGTATGTAGCCGCAGCCAGTTGTTGCTCTCAGCTCCTTTGGATCACATACACCATGAGTGACTTTGGTGAGGAGTATACCCATGTCCCACTTCAATGTGATAGCACAAGTGCCATAAGTGTTGCAAAGAACCCAGTGCTCCATTCCAAAACCAAGCACATAGAAGTGAGGTATCATTTCTTGAGAGATAATGTTGAGAAAGGGAAAATCCCTTTGATCCATGTACCCACACATGACTAGCTAGCCGATATTTTCACCAAACCCCTAGATCAATCAACTTTCACTCGTTTGCGGGGGAAGCTTGGTGTTTGTTTGATTTCTTGAGTTGGGTGTGTGGGAGCTCCTTTGTAGCATATGTATAGCTTTCCTTTGTGCATTTCTTGCATTTGGCATGGCATGTGTAACATGATGTATAGGCATCTTTGTATCTTAGGTTGCATGCATTTTGTATAATATGCATGGTGTAGGAAAAACTTCTCCTATATACATTGTTCACCATGATATGCTATATATGATCTTGTGAGCTAGTTTGGCATGATATGGCTTAGTGTGGCTTAGCTCTTGATGATCTTGATTTATATCCATGGTTGATAGCTATGTCTTTGAAAAATGTCACATGTATGCTCTCTTATGGGTAAATGCCTTTATATGATCTTGACATATTTTTGTGGCTTGGCTATGCTTAATTTGTGGTTGGATAGCTTATTTTGGTCATATGGGGCAAAAGGCTCATTTGCCATCATGAATGTTTAGCCCCCATGCTTTATCTTGTGGAGGGGCATAAGTTCCTTTTTGTCGCAAAGACATTTCATGTACCAAATATGAATCTGAAAATGCAATGTAAATTGCTTGGAAAATGTGCTCCCATGTCATACGTGCTTAATTTACTTGCTTTTGGGTGCTAAATCGTTGCATGTTGCTTACCAATGAGAAGTCTCATATCTAGAAGTAAGCACATGGCTCGGTGGCTTTGACATGACATGAGATGCTTGTGGGTGTTTATGATGGTCTTATGCTTAAAATGGTTGTGCTAGCATGAAGTTTGTGTGGCTTTGCCATTTTGACATGTTTTGCTCATGTTTAGGACTTTGCTCATGAGAGGGTGTTTTTTTCGCAAAAATGCTCAATTCTATCTTAGCTTTACCCAATGGTTGTGAAACTTGGCGATCTTGTAGTTGATGTTCATACGAAGCTGTAGGGTACCTAACTTGCTCATTTGAACATGTGTTGCATCTTGTGATGAATTTTGTCTATTTGAGAAGCTCTAGTTGCATCTTTTCCAAATTTGAGCCTTGATTCATGCATTGGCAACAAGGGGGAGAAATGTTGGTGGAGAAAAGTTGCATTGCATCCCTAGAACCTATCCCAGCAGTCAAGGGGGAGCTTGTGCATTTCTTTTGCATTTTTGGCTTTTGGGTGTGAGCTTCTACCGAGTTTAATCGGTCTGACCGGTTTTTGGAACTGGCCTGACCGGTTTGGTGAAACCTGTATGACCGGTTCGTGCCTAGTGCTGTCACATGTTCAGGGGGAGGTGTGCATATGTGCAGGGGGAGCTCTTGTGTGTTTTGAGCTGTGCTTTGGTGGTTTGTGCTCCTTGCTTGAGCTTGTTTTTGACTCGGTTGTGTCGAGCCGTTGCCCTTGCCTAAGGGGACCGAGTCTTTACTCTTTCAAGTGATCTTGCTCTTTGCCTTTGTTTGGCTTTCGATCGCTTGTTTGAGTTTCTTTTAGTCGTTTCTTTTCTTTTCCTTTTCTTTTTTGTTACCAAATGTGTGTGTTGTCAATGCACTCATCAAGGGGGAGATTGAGAGCCATGTGTGGTTCGAGGACAGGTGGATGGTCGCTTCCTGGTGTGATGAGTGATTGACAACGTTGTGTGGACTGACTCTTGGCTAAGTATTGCAGGTGCAGGTTGCGGCTTGACTGGTGTTGGTGCAGGTGAAGAGCAAGCGCGAAAAGTCGTTGCCGGGTAGGCCTCTAGGTGTGGAGAAGACAAGTAGGGTTGGCTCGAGGGACCCGGTGGCCAGCGGGGTCAAGTGCGGGCCGCATGGTGGCAAGAACGGCAAGATGAAGTCGTGGACGGTTTCTTGGTTGAGCCTCAAAACCAAGGTCGAGCCAGAACTTCGTGGGAGCCAAGTCATGAGTGGTGATTGGCGGAGGCTACATCAAGTTCGCGGGGTTTGCAGTGGTTCACCAGAAAATCACTGGGTTACTCGGCTGAGCCACAAAGCCGAGGCCGAAGACCGAGCATGGCTGTCAGGCCAAAACCGGTCTGATCGGTTGGTGAAACTGGTCTGACCGGTTTGGGGTCGCAGGGCGCCGGGAAGCTTCGAAGCGGAGGACACGCGTCGGGATCCCAAGGCTTGCGTCGAGGCTAAGCGAAGTACGGTCGCTGGGCATCCGTCCGATGGTGTTACGACGAAAATTTCCCAAAGTGCCCTTGGTGGGTGTGTATCCTAGTTTATGTAATAGGGGTAGTTTCGTCTTTCGGCTAGCCTCCATATAACCCAAGTGGTGAGAGGATGGCAGCCATCTCTTGGAACCCTAGCTCATTTTTCCCTTTGCTATTTTTCCTTCCTATTTTCTTTAGGATTTCTAGGACTAGCTTGAGAGCTTCATGGTGAGATCTTGAGTGAGGGATGGATGATCGGGAGGCAAGCTAGACCTTGTATGAACCTTCATGGTATGTATAGATGATTCGGTGTGGTTCCTCAAGGCTTGATTGTGTCTCCCCCGTTTTTCCTTTTTGGTGATTTTCGGAACTTTTCTTGGGATTTTTCGTGGTGAAGTTTTTGGGGTGTTTCTTTGAGGGATTCTTGTTGGATGTCACATATGAGGTCTGTCACACCTGATTTTCCGAAGAAAACCAAATGCATCTCATATGTGCGCCAGGATCAAGTTTACACACATATGATAGACGTCATGAGTGAAATATCAATAAACAGCAATAAAAACGTACAAGAGTTAAACCATTACATTATCTCTTTATTACACTCAGACGTTAGACTCGAAGGTCTTTACAACGAACAAATGATAACTATGAAGACGCGACTCCATCTTCATCTTCCACAGGCACATGACTGGGGGCACGCAAGCCTCAGAACTCATCGTAGTCGCTGAAGTACTCTTCTCCATTGTTCTCCTCTGAACAGCGGGTAAGCAAGGGTGAGCACACTTATGGTTGGAGCTCAGCAAGTGGGGGAAGATGCAAGGCTATCAAGGATAGGCTAAGGTTTACAGCGGTTAGCATTTTAATGTTGGTCAAATTTTATTAGCAAGCACCTATTTACTAGGTGTAAGTTTATACCATCCCACTTAAAAAGACTTTAGTAAACTTTCCATCTCAAACCATAAGAACCACGATTTAATTCCATCTTTATGTTTGATTATCATGTGAGGGTCCAGGCCGCTCTTGACCGTGAGCACGGCTGATCGATCAGTTTTACACTCTGCAGAGGTTGTACACTTTCACCACAGCTCGCGTAAAAGTTCCGAAGAACTTTGAACCCAACCACGCATGTGCTGATCAGGCACAATACCACACTTCCGAGGTGTGATTGCATAGGGACGCTACGAAGCCTTTACAAAGATATGCAAAAGCACCAACAACCCACGACAGTTACAACTCAGGGCGGACCATAACCCTCCCTAGTGGACAGCACCTTAGCAAAGGCTGCGGCCAAGAGGACCGGGCTATACCCCTGCAACCCCGAGCCCCCTGTGTTCCTTTCGGATAAGGTCACCAGTACAATCACACACCTAATTAATTGGCTAAGCCAGAGCCATATGGACTATGGTTGCACTATTTTCCTGGGTGGTTCTCCATGTTCCGATTAAACCATATGATCTTGTTATTAACCATAAGCACACACATATATATCACCAAAGTTATCATGATCAACATTCATCATATTACAAAAGATTCATTTTAACCATCCCAAGGTATAGCAACTAAGCATTTCTACCCAAAACATTTATTTAAAAGGGTTGTCCAAGGTAATAGGGATAAAATTCTAGTCATGTCCTTAAAAAGGTGACTTTCCCATCAAATTTATGCAATACAACAATTAAAAGTAAACTTAGTTATCATGCAAGTTGTGTGGGACAAAATAGATTATGCAGGGGGAGAAGTCCACTTGCCTTCCTTGCTTAAACACTGGGATTCTTCTTCTTCAAACACTTGCTCTTGATCCACTTTAACTGGCTGCTCACTTGAAACTGGCACGATGTCTACGAGCACACAAGAAAGCATACAATAAACAAAACAATACACCAAGCATGAAAAGCTTTAAAGAAAGAACAAGGTTTGGCTCTAGGAACACGAACTCAAAAACACTAGGAACTATTGGGAGCTTTGGATGATCACAAACAAGAGCTAACTATGTGCTTGGTTTCTTTTAATTAAGTAAATTCATGTGTATAGGTTATTTCAAAGAAATACCCTATTTAATAATTAAGCAAGTTATATTTGTATTAAAAAGATGATGTAAACTTAGTCCAATTTTATTTATAAATATTCAAGTTTGATTTATGCAAATTAAACATTTAATTTAAAAGAAGTATGTAAAAGCATCTAGGCGTTTTATCTTTATATTTCGAGTTATTCTAATCAAATTATAACTTAAAAATACATTTATGTTCATATTAATCAAATTATCATTTAGTTAAGAAAACTCGAGATATAACCTATGTCACCTTTCATTAGAAAGAAAATTGCATAATCATTAATCAAATTAAGTTTGATTATGAAAACCGAGGTATACATCTAATTAGCTTTTAATTGAACGAATTATTCAAATAGTATTAACCATATTAACTTTCTTATGAAAACACGTGTTGAACTCTAATTAGATTTTAATTAGAAAAGCATATGTATATAAGGATTTAATCATATTTAATATTTAAATAAATTATAAAACAAAGAACATGTTCAACATTGGTCCTATCACGTAGTTTGAGTTGATATGAACCTAACGCAACTTGAAACGGTGGAAACGGAGCTAAAACGCAAAAGATACAGCCAAAACAAGGTTCTAAAACTGACGGGCTTGAAAAGATGGTCGCGTAGACACCAAGAACGCTTAAAACGGATAAAAGACGGAAAAGATATGGCTAAAACAAGGTTCAGGGGTTTTTCTGTGAAGAAACAGGGCTTCCAGGGGCTTATCTGCAAGAAACCAGGGACTAAAACATGATTATGCGTATAAACCGAAGGTCTATAGCGCAAAAAGATAAGATTGGACCTCTGGTGGGAAAAACTAAGAAGGACAGGGGCTTAAACAGAAGAAACAGGGTCCTGTTTGAAAAGATCTTATAAGGTGGAAGGGTCTTTCTGTGATTTTAGAAAGCACAGGGTCTTTTTTGTAAAGATGCGACGGCCAGCAGGGTTGACCGGTAAGAGGCCGGGTTGACTCCGGCCGAACAGATCTGGGCCGTTGATCGAAACATGGACGGCGGGGGAAAACTTAAAAGCTCAGGGGTCCAAACGTAAAGAAAAGGACTTAACGTAAGGGTTTTAACTGGTGGAAGGGAATGGTTGTTATATCGGAAAACCCAGGGGGCTTTTCGCAAAAACAGCGGCGGCGGCTCTGTTGACCAGGGGTTTGGGCCGATCCAGACCGTCCATCACGGATCGGGCGGCTGACGCGGCCGTGGACCGCGCCGTGGACCACGGTCCACGGGTCTACGGTGGACCGAAGCCAAGGGGTACACCCTGTTTTGATCTGGACCGCACACGCGAGATCAGACGGCTAAGGACGCGTGCACGCAATGCGCGGCGGCGGGGCAGCGGCAGACGGCGGCACCTGACGGAGCCGGCGGCGGAGCTCGCCGGAGCTCGCTCGATCTCGAGCTCTGGTGCACGGTTTTGAGCGCGGTTTCGACCTACGCGGAGCTGGCAACGAGGCGAACCTATACAGGGGCTCAGGGAGGCGGCTTTGGCTATGGGTGAACGGCGCCACAGCCGGCGGCGGACGGCGCACAAGTCGCACGTCGGCGACGACACTGGGCGTCACGGATACGTGAGGAAGAAAAGGAGGTGGCTTCTTTACCTTGAGGTGAAGCTACGGCGAGAAGGGCCTCGGCGGAGAGGAAACAGGGGCGAAGATCAATGACGGCGATCCGAGCTCGGGCGGCGGCGGATCTCCGGTGCGGCTCGGTCCGGTGGGGAGGAAGAAGCTCCGGGGCGCCGGGTTCTCGTGTGAGCGACACGTGCGACGGCGAAGACGAAGAGGGCCCGGGGAAGAACTTCACCGGCGACGAGGAGGTAGCGGCGAGGGAGATCGAGAGCGGCGCAAAGAGAGATTGATGGCGGCGGCAAAAACTCAAAATCGGGCGGCGCTCCGGTGAAGAGGACAGGGGCGGTCCTAGCATGGTGAGCATACACAGGTAAGGTGAAGGACCGATTAGGCGAACCAGAGAGGGGGGGGGAGTGAATGGGAGCCGATAAAAATTCTTCTCGAAGGAGATGAGAACTCCAACAAGACGAACACGGCTTCCAACTCACGTCTCCGACCCAACTACCCAAGTTGGTCAAGACCACGCAGCCACTGGAGTGCTACTGGTCCTAGAAACCAACACTCAACCTTCCTAGCCAAAACTCACCAAAACACACAGCGGAAACTTGCACGGCTTGCTGCCTGTGCTACACCGGTCAGACCGATGGCCTGCGCCGGTCAGACCGGTGACACCGGTCAGACCGGTGGACAGAGCCGGTCAGGCCGGTGGCTACAGCAGCCGCACAGCAAACGTTCCAGGAAGCCTCAGTGAATCCTCTAGGCCCTGGAACAAAAACCACCACAAAACACAACCTGTGAGGAAGAAGAACCCCTCACAAATCCTAGCAAAACAACTCCAAACACTCCAAGAACTGATCAGCAGGACCACGGGACAAAACCACACGGACAAGGCTGTTCCCCGAGACAAAAACCCACCAAGGGCTAGCACCGGTCAGACCGGTCAAGAGCACCGGTCAGACCGGTCGTGCCTGGGCAGCTCGGGATGAACAGCGCCCGCGAGTCAACTCCTCCAAATCCAACTCCCGATCTCCCGATCCGCTCCACGGTTTTGCACAAGACTTTGGGGATAGTAGGAACACCTCATGGGTACTCCATAGCCAAGATTTGGTCCACCAAAACTTGTCAAATCAAGAGGAATCGAAGAAATCCCACCAAGAACGCCTCTAACCCTAGAGCCACGAAAACCCCAAAATCGAGCCCCTTTGCTCACGGATTTGGAAGGGGAATCAAAGGAAAAAGAACCACGAAGGGTTCATGCATACATCCCCCACCAAATCCCAAAGAGAAAGGCCTCGAAATCGCTCCAAGAAAATCGCCAAGAAAAGGCTCCGAAAATCACCAAAAAGGAGAAACGGGAAGGACACAACCAAGCCTTGAGGAACCACGCCGAATCATCTATACATACCAAAGAGGTTCATACAAGGTCTAGCTTGCCGCCCGATCATCCTTCCCTCTCACAAGATCTCACCATGAAGCTCTCAAGCTAGTCCTACGAAAATCCTAAGAAAATAGGAAGGAAAATAGGAAAACCAAATGAGCTAGGGTTCCAAGAGATGGCTGCCATCCTCTCACCACTTGGGTTATATGGAGGCAACCGAAAGACTAAAATACCCTTACTAGCTAACTAGGGATACATGCCCCTCGAGGGCGAAATTGGAAGTCTTTGTCTTCGCACCATCGGACGGATGCCCAGCGACCGCAAACTTGCTTAGCCTCGACGCAAGCCTTGCGATCCCGACGCGTGTCCTCCGCTTCGAAGATTCCGGACTGCGTCGTCGCACACCGGTCAGACCGGTTCTCCTCACCGGTCAGACCGGTACCCACCGGTCAGACCGGTCAGACCCACCGGTCAGACCGGTCTGGAGCTGCTGCACCTCCGTCTTCGGTTCTTCGGTCTTGGCTTTGTGGATCAACCAAGGAACCCAGTGGTTTTCTGGTGAACCACCGGAAACCCCGCGAACTCGGTGTAGCCTCCGCCAATCACCACTCATGACTCGGCTCCCACGTAGTCCCGGCTCGACCTTGGTTTTGAGGCTCAACCAAGAAACCGTCCATGACTTCATCTTGCCGTTCTTGCCACCATGCGGCCCGCACTTGACCCCGCTGGCCACCGGGTCCCTCGAACCAAGCCTACTTGTCTTCTCCACACCTGGAGGCCTCACCGGCAACGACCTTTCACGCTTGTTCTTCACCTGCACCTGCACCAGTCAAGCCGCAACCTGCACCTGCAATACTTAGCCAAGAATCAGTCCACACCACGTTGTCAATCACTCATCACACCAGGAAGCGACCATCCACCGGTCCTCGAACCACACCTGGCTCTCAATCTCCCCCTTGATGAGTGCATTGACAACACACACGTTTTGGTAACCAAGAGAAAAGGAAAAGAAAAAAACGACTAAAAGAAACTCCAACAAGCGATCGAAAGCCAAGGAAAAGGCAAAGAGCAAGATCACTTGAAGAAGACAAGTCTCGGACCCCTTAGGCAAGGGCAACGACTCGACACATCCGAGACAAAACATGCTCAAGCAAAGAGCACAAACCATCAAACCAAAGCTCGAAAACCACAAAGAGCTCCCCCTGCACACATGCAAGCTCCCCCTGAACCGATGAAACTCCCCCTGGACAAATGCATGCGAACCACTTCACAAAACAGAGCAGCTGCAACAGCTCAGCTCTGACCGGTCAGACCGGTCGACACCACCGGTCAGACCGGTGGGCAACATGTGAACAGGACCAGCACTCTGACCGGTCAGACCGGTGACCTCAACCGGTCAGACCGGTGCACAACAGAGCCCAAAAATAGCTCGAAACCACCTGAAAACCTTCCAAATGCATTCAGTAGGCCAAAACATGCTCAAACTTCTCCCCCTTGTTGACAATGCATGAATCAAGCCAAAAATGCAAAAAATGCAACCTAGAGCTTCTCAAATAGACAAAATTCAACATAGGATGCTATACATGTCCAAACGAGCAAGTTAGATACTCTATAGCTTCGTAAAGACATAAACTTCATGATCACCAAGTTTCACAACCATTGGGCGAAGCTAAGATAGAATTTAGCAATTTTGCGAAAAATCACCCTCTCATGAGCAAAGTCCTAAACATGAGCAAAACATGTCAAAATGGCAAAGCCACACAAACTTCATGCTAGGACAACCATTCTAAGCATAAGACCATCATAAACACCCACAAGCACCTCATGTCATGTCAAAGCCACCGAGCCATGTGCCTACTTCTATATATGAGACTTCTCATTGGTAGGCATCATGCAACGATTTAGCACCCAAAGCAAATTAATAAAATTAGCACATATGACATGGGAGCACATTTTTCAAGCAATTTACATTTCATTTTCAGATTTATAATTGGTACATGAAATGTCTTTGCGACAAAAAGGAACTTATGCCCCTCCACAAGATGAAGCATGGGGGCTAAACATTCATGATGGCAAATGAGCCTTTGGCCCCATATGATCAAAATAAGCTATCCAACCACAAATTAAGCATAGCCAAGCCACTAAAACATGTCAAGATCATGTAAAGGCATTTACTCACAAGAGAGCATATATATGAAATTTTTCAAAAACATAGCCATCAACCATGGATACAAACCAAGATTATCAAGAGCTAAGCCAAACTAACCATAGCTTACCAAATTAGCTCACAAAGACATATATGTCATTCCATGGTGAACAATGTGTATAGGAGAAGCCTTTCCTAAACAATGCATATGATACAAAATGCATGCAACCTAAGATACAAAGATGCCTATACATCATGCTACATATGCTATGCCAAATGCAAGAAATGCACAAAGGAAAGCTATACATATGCTACAAAGAAGCTCCCACACACAAAGCTCACAAACGACCGGCTCCTCGAGGGGAGGCAAAAAGGGCTCGACACCACCGGCAAAAAACAAAGGAGAACAAAACTCACAAGCTCCGTCTAAACACATGCATTAGGGCCAAAGAGCATACAAAGCTCACCCTTAGTACACATGATAGAGCAAAGAGCACACTAAGCACACAGGCTCCCCCTAAACTCATGCATTAAGGTCAAAGAGCATACAAAGCTCACCTTACATACATGAGATAGGGCAAGGAGCAAAACGAACCAAGTGGCTTGACCAAGGCCACACACTTGAAGATCACAAAAATACTTACCTTGATCATTTCTTCAGAAGTCACCCATCCTTGTCCACCGTCCCCGAAAGTGATGTACCTCCATATCATCACCGGGGTATGAGGCCGGAGAACCACCCCCGATATCAACCAAATGTTCTCCGGGTCTCCCACCTGCAACTCAAAACCAAGAGCGAGAGCGAGCAAACGACTCAACACTGGGGTTAGTACCAAAGGTGTCAAACCAGTGCCGGGCCATTTCCTCAAAAGTAGGGTTAGCAACATCCATCCTACCGCGCCTATCAAAACTGCGATCCATCCCATCTAACCTATCAAACCTGGAACCACCATGGGTAAACCACTCCCGTCTCACTGGAGGAGTACGAGTACCACAAAAGGGAAACCGTGGTCCGTAGCCCCTCTGAGACTCAAAGCTGCGACCTCTCCCAAACTCGTATTGATCACGAGGTGGAGAACGTCCAGCAAACTCAACACCACCAGACTCAAAGCGCCTACCACCTGTTCCACGACCAAACAGGCTGAACCCTCTAGCTTCACAATCCCGGAAACCAAACTGTCCAGCACTCTGCCTAGCACCGGTCTGACCGGTCACTCTGACCGGTCTGGCCGGTGGTCCTCGGCCAGCAAACCTGCCTCCACCTGAAGCTCTCCTATCTCTCCATGCTGGAACCATATGCACAACACCCTTTCCCTTAGGTAGTGGCATACGAGGCTCAGGCACACCATGAGAAGGGTGGTACCTGTCCTTGTTCGCCCACTCCTTAGCCAATCTCGCCTCTCTTCTTTTCTTAAAGCAAAACTCTCTCTTATGACCATCCTTTCCACAAAACTCACAATGGAAACGAATTGGTCTTGGCTTAGGTTTCGGGTGTGGCTCTTCACAAGGCTTCTCACTAGGTTTCTCACTAGGCTTCTCACTTGGTTTTTCTCTCGATTTAAGCAACTGGTTTGGCTTGGGTGCAAACTTGTCTTTGGGTGTTGGTTGTGGTGGAACTGGAGTATTCCCAAATTTCCCTTCTCTTACACCACTGCTCTCACGAAACTTATCAGATCCCAAAGCCCAACCATCAAAGCGCTTACAACTGCCAATTAACACACCCAGCTGAGGCTCATGACTGGACACCCAACTCAACACCTCACGCACCTTACTGTTCTCATCCTGCAAATGATCAACACATTTTGCAAGTTCCAAATTCTTCACAGCATGTAATTCACAGGTAGAGCAAGCAGTAGGAATAGGCACTTTCAAATCAGCCTCAAGCGAAACAACGCGAGAACGAAGCTCAGCAATTTTTTCATGCAAACCAGGGCAAGAAGTACATGCACCAAGCAAAGTGGGTCTAGATTGCAGCTCAACCAACTCAACCCTAAGCACATCTAGTTCCTCACATTTGGAGGCATGCTTTTCCCTAAGAGCAGTCAAATCAGCTAGGAAAACAGAGCAATCAGCACAATCAATCTCATCAGAAACCACAGGGCTAGCCTTAAGCGAATCAATTTCAAGCTTGCCATCAAGAACCTGTGTTTCTAGCTCAGCCACTCTAGTCCTAGCATCTTCAAGCAAAGCTCTAAGCTCCTTCCTAAGCTTCTTAGCCTCTCTAAGCATGTGATCGCGATTATCAAGCAAGTCAACCAACTCCTCATTCTCCTTGCGTAAAGAAGAGAGCTCATCACATACCTCATCCTCGGAGTCGGAGTCTGATTCCGAGGCGTTCTTCTGGCTTCTCTTGCTGCCGGAGCTGCGTGCCATGCCGCATAGCCCATCCTTCTTGTTGCAGCCTCTCGAAGTCTTGCTTGCGGTACAGCAAAGGCCGTTCAAGTACTTGCCGAAGTCCTTCTTCTTCTTTCTGTGCTTCCTCTTGCTGTCCTCTTCTTCTTCTTCTTCACTCGAGCTTGATGACACATCTTCAGAGTCGGAGTCGATGTCGCTCGATCTCTTGATCTTTTCTCGGGTCCGTGTCTTCCTCCCATGTTCATGTTCCTTCTTCTTGGATCTTCTTCCTTTGTCCTTGGACTTGTGCTTGTCGTGGTTGTTCACCTTCGGACACTCGACGAAAGAGTGTCCGGTCTTGCCGCACTTGAAACACGCTCTCGAGTTCCTCCTTGAGTTCACCCGGTTCTCGTGCAGCCTCTCGAACCGCCTGGTCAGCAACGCCAGCTCGTCCTCTCCAAGCACGTCGAACTCCTCGTCTGGCAAAGACATCAAAGAAGACAAAGAGTACATCCTGGAGGATGCGTTAGCATTAGACTTGGCTCCTTTGCCACTAACGAGAGCGAGACTATGAGAATCAGTCGGGCTCTCGATCTTGGCTGTCATACCACGGTCCAACTCAGCCGACTTGAGCTTCGAGAACAGCTCGTTCACCGTCAAGGTGTCATACTTCTCGGACTCAACAATAGCCTCAAACTTCCCGTCCCATACGGTACGATCCAACGAGTGCAAGAGCTTCACGGCTCTATCATGATCATTGTATGGGAGGACGTCCACATTGGCTCTCATGTTGTTCACAACGACCGTAAATCGCTGGAAAAGAGCATCGACGGACTCGCCGGGGAGATGAGTGAAGTTCTCGTACTCTCTCCGGTAAGTCGCGTACATCCGAGCCTGAACCTGAGCATTCCCAGCATGAGCATCCTTCAACTGCTCCCAAATCCTACAAGCTAAGTCCTCTGTCTGAACCCGATCGAATTCAGGCTGACACAGAGCACGAAACAAGTAGTCGACAGCCTTGTTGTTGGCTTCGAACATATCCCTCGATCCTGGAGCAAGGAAGTTCATCGGATGAACATAAGCTGTGTTCACCGTGACATCCCAAAGGATCTGACCCTTTCCGCGGAGGAACGCCGCCATCCGCCTTTGCCACATCTGGTAGTTCTTCCCATCGAAGTGCGGAGGACCCGAACCCCGTTCCTGGTACGCCATCTTTGGATCTTAGACTGGTAAGAGTCAATAAAGACCCGAACCGGCTCTGATACCAATTGAAGGACCGATTAGGCGAACCAGAGAGGGGGGGGGAGTGAATGGGAGCCGATAAAAATTCTTCTCGAAGGAGATGAGAACTCCAACAAGACGAACACGGCTTCCAACTCACGTCTCCGACCCAACTACCCAAGTTGGTCAAGACCACGCAGCCACTGGAGTGCTACTGGTCCTAGAAACCAACACTCAACCTTCCTAGCCAAAACTCACCAAAACACACAGCGGAAACTTGCACGGCTTGCTGCCTGTGCTACACCGGTCAGACCGATGGCCTGCGCCGGTCAGACCGGTGACACCGGTCAGACCGGTGGACAGAGCCGGTCAGGCCGGTGGCTACAGCAGCCGCACAGCAAACGTTCCAGGAAGCCTCAGTGAATCCTCTAGGCCCTGGAACAAAAACCACCACAAAACACAACCTGTGAGGAAGAAGAACCCCTCACAAATCCTAGCAAAACAACTCCAAACACTCCAAGAACTGATCAGCAGGACCACGGGACAAAACCACACGGACAAGGCTGTTCCCCGAGACAAAAACCCACCAAGGGCTAGCACCGGTCAGACCGGTCAAGAGCACCGGTCAGACCGGTCGTGCCTGGGCAGCTCGGGATGAACAGCGCCCGCGAGTCAACTCCTCCAAATCCAACTCCCGATCTCCCGATCCGCTCCACGGTTTTGCACAAGACTTTGGGGATAGTAGGAACACCTCATGGGTACTCCATAGCCAAGATTTGGTCCACCAAAACTTGTCAAATCAAGAGGAATCGAAGAAATCCCACCAAGAACGCCTCTAACCCTAGAGCCACGAAAACCCCAAAATCGAGCCCCTTTGCTCACGGATTTGGAAGGGGAATCAAAGGAAAAAGAACCACGAAGGGTTCATGCATACATCCCCCACCAAATCCCAAAGAGAAAGGCCTCGAAATCGCTCCAAGAAAATCGCCAAGAAAAGGCTCCGAAAATCACCAAAAAGGAGAAACGGGAAGGACACAACCAAGCCTTGAGGAACCACGCCGAATCATCTATACATACCAAAGAGGTTCATACAAGGTCTAGCTTGCCGCCCGATCATCCTTCCCTCTCACAAGATCTCACCATGAAGCTCTCAAGCTAGTCCTACGAAAATCCTAAGAAAATAGGAAGGAAAATAGGAAAACCAAATGAGCTAGGGTTCCAAGAGATGGCTGCCATCCTCTCACCACTTGGGTTATATGGAGGCAACCGAAAGACTAAAATACCCTTACTAGCTAACTAGGGATACATGCCCCTCGAGGGCGAAATTGGAAGTCTTTGTCTTCGCACCATCGGACGGATGCCCAGCGACCGCAAACTTGCTTAGCCTCGACGCAAGCCTTGCGATCCCGACGCGTGTCCTCCGCTTCGAAGATTCCGGACTGCGTCGTCGCACACCGGTCAGACCGGTTCTCCTCACCGGTCAGACCGGTACCCACCGGTCAGACCGGTCAGACCCACCGGTCAGACCGGTCTGGAGCTGCTGCACCTCCGTCTTCGGTTCTTCGGTCTTGGCTTTGTGGATCAACCAAGGAACCCAGTGGTTTTCTGGTGAACCACCGGAAACCCCGCGAACTCGGTGTAGCCTCCGCCAATCACCACTCATGACTCGGCTCCCACGTAGTCCCGGCTCGACCTTGGTTTTGAGGCTCAACCAAGAAACCGTCCATGACTTCATCTTGCCGTTCTTGCCACCATGCGGCCCGCACTTGACCCCGCTGGCCACCGGGTCCCTCGAACCAAGCCTACTTGTCTTCTCCACACCTGGAGGCCTCACCGGCAACGACCTTTCACGCTTGTTCTTCACCTGCACCTGCACCAGTCAAGCCGCAACCTGCACCTGCAATACTTAGCCAAGAATCAGTCCACACCACGTTGTCAATCACTCATCACACCAGGAAGCGACCATCCACCGGTCCTCGAACCACACCTGGCTCTCATAAGGAACGAAAAAGAAAGAGAAGAAGGAAGGGATACGAGACAGGGACACTTCACCGTCGGCTAGAACTTCGAGACGGCCGGCAACAGTCCGACGGCGGAAACACGACGACGGCAACACGTGCGCGAGGGCGGAGGAGATGCAGGGTGTGCTCATGTGCGGAAAGGGCGAGGCAGGGGCTCGTCCTCGGCTTTTATAGAGAGAGGATGGAAGCAGAAGGGCTCCGGTGGGTGAAAAGGCGGGCGGCCGGCCATCAATGGCCACGGCCATGATTGCATTCAAAGAGACGCCTTGAATGGAGAAGAAACTGAAGGGAAGTTAAGGGGAGGGGTGGCGCCAGGGTTTCACTGCGCCTTTATGGTGAGCTTGAAGGCGGGGAGGGGCGAGAATGCCGAAATTTGGCCGGCGGGCGCGCGCGGCTGCTGCGGTGCGTGCGGCCAGAGGAGGAAGACGCGGCTGACTAGCGGGGCCGGCCTGTCAGCGGTTGGGAGAGGGGAAAAGGGAGTTGGGCCGGCGCGGGAAGAAGATGGGCCGCCGGGTGGAGCTGAGCCGGCGGGCGCTGATGGGCCAGAAGAGAGAGACGGGCCGGCGGAGGGCACCTGGGCCGCAGGGATAAAAGAAGGACACCGGGCCGAAAGGGAGGAGTGAAAGGTTTGGGGGTTTTGGGTTTTTTTTAAACCCTTTTTCAAAACCTTTTCGAACTTTAAACACTTCAAACTCTTTTCAAAATTTTCAAACAAACTTTAAAACTTTTAAAACTTTACACCATCACATATAAACACCATGCATCCAAAAAATGATGCTCAAGCACTTGTTGCTTCTAAAATTTTATAAATGATATTTAAATATTTTAGAGCCAAATTTATTTGATAAATTATTTATTCCTTAGAAAACAAAACTAAAACACCAAGTTGCTATTATTTGCATGATGGAAATTTAGGGTGTTACAAATCTACCCCCCTTAAAAAGAATCTCGTCCCGAGATTCGGAGAGATTGGGAAAACTAAGGGTACTCTTCTATAAGCTCATCTTGCATGCTAAGTTCTTCTAGCAGTCATAGCTTCTTCTCTTGCTTTCCTTCATCTTGATTCTCTTTTCTTGTCTCCTTGGATGGGACAGTAGCGACAACTTCAATCCTATCTCCTTATGGGCTGGTTAAGAGCACTGACTTCTTGGCACACAGAATTATTCCATCACATTCGCCTAACCAATCCATTCCAAGTATCACATCTATTCCACTTGATGTAAGAACTACTAGATCAGCTTGAAAATCTATTCCCCTGATTTTAAGATTGACTCGTGGACATACATATGTAGATTTCATTTCACCATTCGGGGAACTAACCAACAAATGTGTCTTCATAGAACTCGTAGGTATACCATGCTTTGCCACGAATTGTTCAGTAATGAATGAATGCGATGCTCCGGAATCAAATAAAACTGTTGCTGGTACAGAGTTGATAGAGAACGTACCCAGCACAACACCTGGAGCGTCTTGAGCTTGTTCAGCTGTTACGTGATTCACTCTTCCACGTGGGTAGTTCTGTTGACCTCTATTACCTCAAGGAGTAGAATTCCCGATGCGAGCTTGTGACAACGGTTGTCCAAATCTCTGACCATTATCTTTCTGAGGAGTCTGCATGTTGCGCTTCGGACAGAAGTTGGCATAATGTCCCAATTCTCCACAATTGAAACAACCATTAGGATGAACCGGGGAGTTGCTTCTCACTGGTGCTCCTGAGCGATCTTGATGATGACTTGGAGCATGTGGTGTCTGCTGGCTGGAATGCTGGGGTTGTTGAGTTGAGTGCTGCAACTGTAAATTCTGAGTATAATTTCCACTTGATCCACCAGAGTGAAACTGAGAATTCTGAGATGAGTTGAAGCGGGGGCGTGTATTGCTGGACTGTCCATGAGACTTGAACTTGCGCTTCTGTTCACCAAGTTCCATTCGTTTATTCTCCAAACCTATAGCTTTGTTCAGCAATGTCTGAAAGTTGGGGAATGTATGGCTCTGCAGCTGATAGTTGAGTGGTCCAATCAATCCATCCAAGAATCTTTCCTGCCTCTTGGGATCAGTGTTGACTTCATCAGGAGCATAACGGGACAAATGAGTGAACTTGTCGAGATACTCTGCGACAGACATATTTCCCTGCTTTAGTGCCAGAAATTCCTTCTGCTTAAGCTTTATCACTCCTGAAGGAATATGATATGTACGGAAGCTATCTCTGAATTCCTGCCAAGTAATAGTATTGGGAGCTGCATGTGCAACAGTATATGCATCCCACCAATCACCAGCTTGTCCTGTCAATCTGCCTGCAGCATAAAGGACCATCTCTCGGTCGGTGCATTGAACCATCTCAAGCTTCTTGGTAACTGTTTTCAACCAGTCATCGGCATCCAAAGGATCAGAGGAGTGGGAGTAGGTAGGAGGGTGGTGGCTCATAAATTCCTTATGCTTGTCTCTCTGTTGTGGCGGAGGTGGTGGAGGTGCTGGTTGGTTCTGTTGAGCTTGTAGGTTCTGGACGGTGGCAGTGAGGTTTTGCAGCAGCTGGGTTTGAGCGGCAAGTAACTGTTGCAATGCGGGATCCATTTGGTTAAGCAGTGGGGGTGGAGGTGGTGGTGCTTGCGCTATGTGAGCACGAATCACCGGCGGAACGTCTTGTCCTCCTCCTGACCTGGTTTGTACCATCTGATTGTTAGAGGAATTATTTTAGACAAGAAGATTGAACTGATGCATGAGGATACGAACTCGAAAAGATGAAGCAGCATGAATTTCAAAACTAAGACAGATTCTGATAGCTCAAGATATGATAAAAACGGTGATGTTGTGTCAAAGAGTTGTGCAAAGAGATTTTACTTCAACCATCTTGTATGATAGATAAAGGAGAAGATAACCCAGATTTGAGCCCAAACTATCTTTATTAACCTAACAATTTATTTCTTGTTGCATTTGTGGCCATCACTCCACAATACAACTCACACAAGCAAAGATCCAGATCAACCATGTTTTCAAACAACAAACATCATCACAACGATCGTCCTCACAGGAACGTTTCTATCGAAGTTGATAAGAGGTAGGCAGACTAAGAACTTATATTAGATAACACCGGTGGTGGAGATTTAGCTGATAGCACAAGAACTGAACTCAATATAGATCAAAACAAAAAGATGTGTTTTTAACAAGAAACAAAGAATAAATTAGTTTTTATACGTAAATAAGTCAATTTTGAAGGATGACAAGCTTTCTAGAACATGAATCCTTACGTTTCGACCATTTCTATCTTAAGGCTGCGTCCTACAGTCATTACTGCTCTGATACCACTCTGTCACACCTGATTTTCCGAAGAAAATCAAATGCATCTCATATGTGCGCCAGGATCAAGTTTACACACATATGATAGACGTCATGAGTGAAATATCAATAAACAGCAATAAAAACGTACAAGAGTTAAACCATTACATTATCTCTTTATTACACTCAGACGTTAGACTCGAAGGTCTTTACAACGAACAAACGATAACTATGAAGACGCGACTCCATCTTCATCTTCCACAGGCACATGACTGGGGGCACGCAAGCCTCAGAACTCATCGTAGTCGCTGAAGTACTCTTCTCCATTATTCTCCTCTAAACAGCGAGTAAGCAAGGGTGAGCACACTTATGGTTGGAGCTCAGCAAGTGGGGGAAGATGCAAGGCTATCAAGGATAGGCTAAGGTTTACAGCGGTTAGCATTTTAATGTTGGTCAAATTTTATTAGCAAGCACCTATTTACTAGGTGTAAGTTTATACCATCCCACTTAAAAAGACTTTAGTAAACTTTCCATCTCAAACCATAAGAACCACGATTTAATTCCATCTTTATGTTTGATTATCATGTGAGGGTCCAGGCCGCTCTTGACTGTGAGCACGGCTAATCGATCAGTTTTACACTCTGCAGAGGTTGTACACTTTCACCACAGCTCGCGTAAAAGTTCCGAAGAACTTTGAACCCAACCACGCATGTGCTGATCAGGCACAATACCACACTTCCGAGGTGTGATTGCATTGGGACGCTACGAAGCCTTTACAAAGATATGCAAAAGCACCAACAACCCACGACAGTTACAGCTCAGGGCGGACCATAACCCTCCCCAGTGGACAACACCTTAGCAAAGGCTGCGGCCAAGAGGACCGGGCTATACCCCTGCAACCCCGAGCCCCCTGTGTTCCTTTCGGATAAGGTCACCAGTACAATCACACACCTAATTAATTGGCTAAGCCAAAGCCATATGGACTGTGGTTGCACTGTTTTCCTGGGTGGTTCTCCATGTTCCGATTAAACCATATGATCTTGTTATTAACCATAAGCACACACATATATATCACCAAAGTTATCATGATCAACATTCATCATATTACAAAAGATTCATTTTAACCATCCCAAGGTATAGCAACTAAGCATTTCTACCCAAAACATTTATTTAAAAGGGTTGTCCAAGGTAATAGGGATAAAATTCTAGTCATGTCCTTAAAAAGGTGACTTTCCCATCAAACTTATGCAATACAACAATTAAAAGTAAACTTAGTTATCATGCAAGTTGTGTGGGACAAAATAGATTATGCAGGGGGAGAAGTCCACTTGCCTTCCTTGCTTAAACACTGGGATTCTTCTTCTTCAAACACTTGCTCTTGATCCACTTTAACTGGCTGCTCACTTGAAACTGGCACGATGTCTACGAGCACACAAGAAAGCATACAATAAACAAAACAATACACTAAGCATGAAAAGCTTTAAAGAAAGAACAAGGTTTGGCTCTAGGAACACGAACTCAAAAACACTAGGAACTATCGGGAGCTTTGGATGATCACAAACAAGAGCTAACTATGTGCTTGGTATCTTTTAATTAAGTAAATTCATGTGTATAGGTTATTTCAAAGAAATACCCTATTTAATAATTAAGCAAGTTATATTTGTATTAAAAAGACGATGTAAACTTAGTCCAATTTTATTTATAAATATTCAAGTTTGATTTATGCAAATTAAACATTTAATTTAAAAGAAGCATGTAAAAGCATCTAGGCGTTTTATCTTTATATTTCGAGTTATTCTAATCAAATTATAACTTAAAAATACATTTATGTTCATATTAATCAAATTATCATTTAGTTAAGAAAACTCGGGATATAACCTATGTCACCTTTTATTAGAAAGCAAATTGCATAATCATTAATCAAATTAAGTTTGATTATGAAAACCGAGGTATACATCTAATTAGCTTTTAATTGAAAGAATTATTCAAATAGTATTAATCATATTAACTTTCTTATGAAAACACGTGTTGAACTCTAATTAGATTTTAATTAGAAAAGCATATGTATATAAGGATTTAATCATATTTAATATTTAAATAAATTATAAAACAAAGAACATGTTCAACATTGGTCCTATCACGTAGTTTGATTTGATATGAACCTAACGCAACTTGAAATGGTGGAAACAGAGCTAAAACGCAAAAGATACAGCCAAAACAAGGTTCTAAAACTGACGGACTTGAAAAGACGGTCGCGTAGACACCAAGAACGCTTAAAACGGATAAAAGACGGAAAAGATATGGCTAAAACAAGGTTCAGGGGTTTTTCTGTGAAGAAACAGGGCTTCTAGGGGCTTATCTGCAAGAAACCAGGGACTAAAACATGATTATGCGTATAAACCGAAGGTCTATAGCGCAAAAAGATAAGATTGGACCTCTGGTGGGAAAAACTAAGAAGGACAGGGGCTTAAACAGAAGAAACAGGGTCCTGTTTGAAAAGATCTTATAAGGTGGAAGGGTCTTTCTGTGATTTTAGAAAGCACAGGGTCTTTTTTGTAAAGATGCGACGGCCAGCAGGGTTGACCGGTAAGAGGCCAGGTTGACTCCGGCCGAACAGATCTGGGCCGTTGATCGAAACATGGACGGCGGGGGAAAACTTAAAAGCTCAGGGGTCCAAACGTAAAGAAAAGGACTTGAACGTAAGGGTTTTAACTGGTGGAAGGGCATGGTTGTTATATCGGAAAACCCAGGGGGCTTTCCGCAAAAACAGCGGCGGCGGCTCTGTTGACCAGGGGTTTGGGCCAATCCAGACCGTCCATCACGGATCGGGTGGCTGACGCGGCCGTGGACCGCGCCGTGGACCACGGTCCACGGGTCTACGGTGGACCGAAGCCAAGGGGTACACCCTGTTTTGATCTGGACCGCCCACGCGAGATCAGACGGCTAAGGACGCGTGCACGCGATGCGCGGCGGCGGGGCAGCGGCAGACGGCGGCACCCGACGGAGCCGGCGCCGGAGCTCGCCGGAGCTCGCTCGATCTCGAGCTCCGGTGCACGGTTTTGAGCGCGGTTTCGACCTACGCGGAGCTGGGAATGAGGCGAACCTATACAGGGGCTCAGGGAGGCGGCTTTGGCTACGGGTGAACGGCGCCACAGCCGGCAGCGGACGGCGCACAAGTCGCACGTCGGCGACGACACTAGGCGTCACGAATATGTGAGGAAGAAAAGGAGGTGGCTGCTTTACCTTGAGGTGAAACTACGGCGAGAAGGGCCTCGGCGGAGAGGAAACAGGGGCGAAGATCAATGACGGCGATCCGAGCTCGGGCAGCGGCGGATCTCCGGTGCGGCTCGGTCCGGTGGGGAGGAAGAAGCTCCGGGGCGCCGGGTTCTCGTGTGAGCGACACGTGCGACGGCGAAGACGAAGAGGGCCCGGGGAAGAACTTCACCGGCGACGAGGAGGTAGCGGCGAGGGAGATCGAGAGCGGCGCAGAGAGAGATTGATGGCAGCGGCAAAAACTCGAAATCGGGCGGCGCTCCGGTGAAGAGGACAGGGGCGGTCCTGACATGGTGAGCATACACGGGTAAGGAACGAAAAAGAAAGAGAAGAAAGAAGGGATACGAGACAGGGACACTTCACCGTCGGCTAGAACTTCGGGACGGCCGGCAACAGTCCGACGGCGGAAACACGATGACGGCGACACGTGCGCGAGGGCGGAGGAGATGCAGGGTGTGCTCGGGTGCGGAAAGGGCGAGGTAGGGGCTCGTCCTCGGCTTTTATAGAGAGAGGATGGAAGCAGAAGGGCTCCGGTGGGTGAAAAGGCGGGCGGCCGGCCATCAATGGCCACGGCCATGATTGCATTCAAAGAGACGCCTTGAATGGAGAAGAAACTGAAGGGAAGTTAAGGGGAGGGGTGGCGCCGGGGTTTCACTGCGCCTTTATGGTGAGCTTGAAGGCGGGAAGGGGCGAGAATGCCGGAATTTGGCCGACGGGCGCGCGCGGCTGCTGCGGTGCGTGCGGCCAGAGGAGGAAGACGCGGCTGAATAGCAGGGCCGGCCTGTCAGCGGCTGGGAGAGGGGAAACGGGAGTTGGGCCGGCGCGGGAAGAAGATGGGCCGCCGGGTGGAGCTGAGCCGGCGGGCGCTGATGGGCCAGAAGAGAGAGACGGGCCGGCGGAGAGCACCTGGGCCGCAGGAAGAAAAGAAGGCCGCCGGGCCGAAAGGGGAGGAGTGAAAGGTTTGGGGGTTTTGGGTTTTTTTTTTCAAAACCTTTTCAAACTTTAAACACTTCAAACTCTTTTCAAAATTTTCAAACAAACTTTAAAACTTTTAAAACTTTACACCATCACATATAAACACCATGCATCCAAAAGATGATGCTCAAGAACTTGTTGCTTCTAAAATTTTATAAATGATATTTAAATATTTTAGAGCCAAATTTATTTGATAAATTATTTATTCCTTAGAAAACAAAACTAAAACACCAAGTTGCTATTATTTGCATGATGGAAATTTAGGGTGTTACAAGGTCCTTGTGCCTCTTTGCTTGGTGACTTTGCTCCAGCAATCCCTCCGAAACGGCTTCGATTTGGTGGATTTCCGTGGAGTTCGTGGAAAGGTGTTCTTGAGGGTTGACTTTCGATTCCTCTTGATTGGGTAGGTTTTGGGGACCGAGCTTCTAGCCAAAGGTAACCCACGAGGTACCCTAGCTATCCCCAAAGTCTCACTTGAATCCGTGGAACGAATCAGGAGATCGATCGAGGTGAATGTGGAGTTTTTCCCGTGGGCTGAGTTCTTCCCGACTGTCCAGGCAAAACCGGCCTGACCGATTTCCCAAATCGGTGTGACCGGTGTTGTTTTCCGCTGTGTGTTTTCAGAGGCTGTTGGTTGGATCTTGCTCCTAGGTCCAGTAGCACTCCAGTGGCTACGTGGATTTGGCAAGAGAAGTTTGCGGAGGTATCCGAGTGATCTTGGGTTCATAGGCCGAATTCTTGAGTAGTATTTTTATCGGTTCAAATTCACTCCCCCCTCTCTGGTTCGCCGTTCCGGTCCTTCAGGGGTTCGGGTCCTCCACACTTTGATGGTAAGAACTACCAGATGTGGCAGAGGCGGATGGCTGCTTTCCTCTGCAGCAAGGGTCAGTTCCTTTGGGATGTTACGGTGAACACAGCTTATGTTCATCCGAAACAACAAGGCGGTCGAATACTTGTTTCATGCTTTGTGTCAATCCGAATTCGATTGGGTTCAGACAGAGGACTTGGCTTGTAGGATTTGGGAGAATTTGAAGAATGCTCACGCTGGGAATGCTCAGGTTCAGGCTCGGTTGTTTGCGACCTACTGGAGAGAGTACGAGAACTTCACTCATCTCCCTGGTGAGTCCATAGACAACATGTTCCAGCGGTTCACTGTGATTGTGAACAACACGAGGGCTAATGTGGCCGCGCTCCCGTACGATGATCATGACAGGGCTGTGAAGCTCCTACACTCTCTGGATCGTACCGTGTGGAGTGAGAAGGTCGAGGCCATTCTTGAGTCGGAGAAGTATGAGACCCTCACGGTGGACGAGCTGTTTTCCAAGCTCAAGTCGTCCGAGGTGGACCGTGGGGTGCGAGCAAGGATCGAGAACCTGACTGATCCTCATAGTCTGGCTCTTGTTTCTGGACCAACGACTAACGCTAACCTGTCTTCGAGATAGTTCTCTTTGTCTTGTCTTGTGTCCATGCCAGATGAGGACTTCGATGTGCTGGGCGAGGAAGATCTCATGTTGCTGAGCAGGCGGTTCGAGCGCATGTACACGAACCGGAAGAACGCTCGAAGGAGCTCGGGCATGTGCTACCGGTGCGGGAAGCACGGGCACTTTATCGCTGAGTGCCTGGAAGCCATGGAGGTCAAGCCTGAGCACAAGCACCGTCCGAGGACCGACCACAAGCACCGCTCGAGGGATGACCACATGGACAAGAACAAGTCCGAGCGGAGGCCGAGGAAGAGTGGTGGTCACAAGAAGAAGGAGCGTGTGATGGTTGCCAGAGCGAGCGACATTGACTCAAGCTCCTACTACTCTTCATCGAGCTCAAGTGATGAAGAAGAGAACCGACACAAGGGCAAGCGGTCAAGCAAGAACATCAACGGCCTGTGCTTCGCTGCCCAAGGCTTTTGCGGCATGGCACATAGCTCTGCAAGCAAGAAGAGCAACAAGAATGACTCCGACTCCGACTCCGAGGATGAGGTAAACAATGATCCATCCTTCTTGGTAGGGGAGAATGATAGGGTGAATGAATTGTTTGACAACCGTGATGATGTGCTTAGAAAGACCAACAAGGAGAAGAGGGAGTATAGGTCTTTTCTTGGAGAGGCTAAGGAGAAGGTGGTTGAACTAGAGTCTTTGCTTGTTGATGCTAGAGCTCAAATAGATTCTCTAAAGTTTGCTCCTATTGTGACCGATGAACCTGAATGCACTGATTGTTCTACTTTCCTTGGTGATTTGACTGTGCTTAAGGAGAAGCATGCCTCCAAGGTTGAGGAACAAGATGTGCTTAGGGTTGAGCTAGATGAGATGAAATCTAGGCCCTCCTTGCTTGGTGCTTGCACTTCTTGTCCTGTTTTGCATGAGAAACTAGATGTGTCGGTTGCTTATGCTAGATCCCTAGAAGCTGCTTTGAAAGCTCCTGTTCCTACTTCATTCTCTACTTGTGAAATACATGCTGTAAAGAATTTGGAGCTTGCACACTATGTGGATCGTTTGCAGGATGAGAATGATGAGTTGAGGAAAATGATGGGTTGGTTGTCAGGTCATGAGCCTCAACTCAAGATGATGATTGAGGCATACAAGCGCTATGATGGGCAAGCGCTTGGGTCGGATAAGATTGGGGAGAGCAGTGGTGAGGGGAAGATCGGTGATATTCCAGAGCCACCAAAAATCCACCACAAAAACGCCTATGCTCCTAAGCTAAACCCACTTAGGAACCGACTAGACACAACCCCAGCTCCACCTGTGTTTCCTCCACACACCGACAACTTCCAGAAACCTGTCAAGTTCAAGAGTGACTTGGGGAATGAGTTCTTTGGGAAGAAAGGAGAGAAACCGAGTGAGGAGAAGCCACAGCCCAAAGAGAGCCCAAAGCCAAAGCCAAAACCAATCCTCTTCCATTGTGATCATTGTGGGAGGGATGGGCATCTTGCTGAGTTTTGCTTCAGGAGGAAGCGTGAGGAGAGGTTTGCTAGAGAGATGGCAAACAAGGACAGGTACCACCCCTCTCGTGGTGTGCCTGAGCCTCGTATGGTGCCTAGAGGTGAGGGTGTTGTGTACACCGTTCCGCGTCAGGGAAGATGTGAGTTTGTGCCCCGAGGTGTGCCACCACAGAGAGATGGTGGTAGGCGTGTTGGGTTTGGGTGTGGTGAGTTTGTTGGACATTCCTTCACTCGTGGCCAATACAAGTATGGGGGGAACGATCGGAGCTTTAGGTCCCAGAGGAGGTACGGGCCACGGTCTCCACTTCGTGGTACGCGTAGTCCTCCAAGGGGATGTGTGGGTGTTCCACCTAGGAGAGATAGGATGGATTTTGCTAACCCCACTTTTGAGCAAATGGCACGGCGCTAGTTTGATTCATTTTGTTCTAACCCCAGTGCTGAGTCGTTTGCTCACTCTCTCTCTCTCATTTTTGATTTTGCAGGTGGAAGGCATGGAGGGCTTTTTGTTGATCGACTCCGGTTGCTCTCGACACATGACCGGAGATCGAAGGTGGTTCTCTAGCCTCACCCCGGTGATGACTAAAGAGTACATCACTTTTGGGGACAATAGGAAAGGTAGAGTGCTTTCAGTGGGCACGGTGAAGGTGAGCGAGTCTGTGACTCTTAGGCGTGTAGCTCTTGTCAAGTCTTTGGGGTTTAATCTTCTTTCGGTTTCCCAACTTCTTGATGAGGGTTTTGAGGTCCGTTTCAAAATGGGTGCTTCGCGTGTTTTGGATTCTTGAGGTAATCTTGTGTGCACGATCATCCCCAAGGGTCAGATTTTCAGAGCCAATTTTTCTCAGTGTGTCGGCTCTTCTCGTTGTTTGGTTGCTGGTGTTTCGGCGGAGCTTTGGAAATGGCATAGGAGACTAGGTCACTTGAGTTTTGACTTGTTGTCACCCTTGAGTGGGCTAGGTTTGGTCCAAGGATTGCCAAAGTTGAAGTACCAAAAAGATTTGGTATGTGCTCCGTATAGGCATGGTAAGATGGTCGCTGCCTCTCACCCGCCTCTGACATCAGTTATGACAGAGAGGCCATGCGAGCTGTTCCATATGGACTTGATTGGTCTAGCTCGTGTGTGCTCGGCGGGTGGGAAATGGTACGTCCTTGTGATAGTGGACGACTATTCTTGCTACACTTGGGTCTTCTTTTTGGCTGACAAGGGGGAGTCATTTGGTTTTGTTTGGGATCTAATCTTGAGGTTGAAAAATGAGAGGAATGGAGATGCTGTTCGAGCTATTCGTAGCGACAATGGCACAGAATTTAAAAACTCTCGATTCGAAACCTTTTGTCATGATTTGGGTCTCGAACATCGGTTCTCTCCTCCCTATGTGGCTTGTCAGAATGGTGTGGTTGAGAGAAAAAATCGTTCCCTTTGTGAGATGGCTCGAACGATGCTCGACGAGCATAGGACTCCGAGGAGATATTGGGCTGAGGCGGTGAATACCGTGTGCCATGTTGGGAATCAGATTTTTCTTCGGGCCTTCTTGAACAAGACGTGCTATGAGCTCATGCACGGACGAGCACCTAGAGTGAGCCATTTCAGGGCTTTTGGTTGTCGGTGCTTTATTCTCAAGAAGGGTAGGCTTGATAAGTTTGAGTCGAGGTCCTCCGATGGAATTTTCTTAGGTTATGCTAATCATTCTCGAGCATATCGTGTGCTCAACCTTGATACTAACCTAGTCATGGAAACTTGCGAGGTTACCTTCGACGAGACCCAGCCATGCAGCTCGTCTGTCTTTGAGTGTGCAGGTGACGACGAGGTTGGCAAGAAGATCTTTGAGGATGAGGAGGATGATGCTGGAGAGGATGATGGTGATGATGGTGAAGCTCCAGCCACGCATGTACCCTCTACTTCCACTACGACGACTACGGTGCAGGATGGCCCATCGCCTACACTGACTACGATCCAGCAAGATCAAGTGGAAGCAGCTGCTGAGGGGGAGGTCGTCTCCAAGCGAGAGGCACCGAGGCGCGTTCAAGTTGACCATCTGCCCTCAAGAATCATCAGCGACATCAACGAGCGTACGACACGGTCGAGGTCCAGAAATGCTTCTCACTTTGCTCATTCGGCTTTTGTTGCTACCTTTGAGCCGAAAGACATTGGACACGCGCTCTCTGATCCTAATTGGGTAAATGCCATGCATGAGGAGTTAGAGAATTTTGAGAGAAACCAGGTGTGGGAGTTAGTGGAGCCACCACCAAACTGCAAACCTATTGGGACAAAATGGGTGTGGAAGAACAAAGAGGGTGAGAATGGTGAGGTGGTGAGGAACAAATCGAGGCTGGTTGCTCAGGGTTATAGCCAGAAGGAGGGGATAGACTATGAGGAGACATTTGCTCCTGTAGCCCGTTTGGAGGCAATTAGGATTCTTCTAGCCTTTTCCGTGGCTAAAGGATTCAGGTTGTACCAAATGGATGTGAAGAGCACCTTCCTGAATGGGTTTTTGAAGGAGGAAGTTTTTTTGAGGCAACCACCTGGGTTTGAGAGTGTTGAGTTTCCCCATCGAGTGTACAAGCTGAGGAAGGCTTTGTATGGGCTGAAACAAGCTCCCAGGGCTTGGTATGGCAGGTTGACGGGGTTCTTGTTCAGCAAGGGGTTTGAGATGGGCAAGGTTGATAAGACTCTTTTTCTCCTCAGGCAGGGCAATGATATCCTAATTGTTCGGGTGTACATGGATGATATTGTCTTTGGTAGCTCGTCTCACTCTTTGGTTGCAAGGTTTGCAGAGGACATGAGCAAAGAATTCGAAATGTCTATGATGGGAGAGTTGCAGTTCTTTCTCGGGCTTCAGATCAAGCAGGCGAAGGAAGGAACCTTTGTGCATCAGGCCAAGTACACGAAGGACATCCTCAAGAAGTTCAAGATGGACGACTCGAAGCCCCTGTCGACACTGATGAGTACGACTGCAGCGCTAGACGCGGACGAGGACGGAGAGCCCGTGGACCAGATGGAATACCGGAGCATGATCGGCTCCCTCTTGTACTTGACGGCGACGAGGCTTGACATCCAATTTTCTGTGTGTCTGTGCGCTCGTTTTCAGGCGTCGCCGAGGACTTCACATCGGCAGGCCGTCAAGCGGATCTTCAGGTATCTTCGATACACTCCTGAGCTTGGTCTTTGGTACTCGGCGTCCTCTTCCCTTTCGCTTCTTGGTTTTTCGGATGCCGACTTTGCGGGGTGTCATGTCGATCGGAAATCGACTTCGGGTACTTGCCAATTTCTGGGTTCTTCGCTTGTTTCTTGGTCTTCTCGCAAGCAGCTCGCCGATATCCTAACAAAGCCTTTGGACCAAGCTACATTTGCCCGTTTACGAGAAGAGCTTGGTGTTGTTTTCCTTTTTGAGCTTCGGTTGGAGGTTGATGTACATATGCATGTTGCATTTTCATTTCTGTATCATATCATGTTTGCATCTTTGTATCATTGTGTCACACCCATTTTTCTGAAGAAAACCGAATGCATCTCATATGTGTGCCAGGATCATAAATTCACACATACGATAGACAAATGAGTGTAATATCACAAGACATTGCTCAAAACGTACAGAAGAGGTTTATTAACTTTTATTACACTCACGAGGGTAGACACGAAGGTCTTTACACGAACAACGATAACTATGAAGATGCGACTCCATCTTCATCTTCCAGAGGCATCTGACTAGTGGATCGCATGCCTCAGAACTCCTCGTAGTCGCTGAAGTACTTCTCTCCAGGGTTCTCCTCTGAACAGCGTAAGCAAGGATGAGTACACTTATGGTTGGTACTCAGCAAGGCCACATAAATAACCAGAAAGCAAATTAAGTCCATCTTTAAGATCATTAATCATGTGAGGGTCCAGGCCGCTCTTGACCGTGAGCACGACTGATCGATCAGTTTTACACTCTGCAGAGATTGTACACTTTCACCACAGTTCAGGTCAAAGTTCCAAAGAACTTTGAACCCAACCATGCATGTGCTGATCAGGCATAATACCACACTTCCGAGGTGTGATTGCATAGAGACGCTACGAAGCCTTTACAAAGATATGCAAAAGCACCAACAACCCACGACAGTTACAGCTCAGGGCGGACCATAACCCTCCCTAGTGGTCAGCACCTTAGCAAAGGCTTCTACCCCAAAAGAACCGGGCTATACCCCTGCTACCCGGAGCCCCCTGTGTTCCTTTCGGATAAGGTCATTAGTACAATCGCACATCTAATTAATTGGCTAAGCCAGAGCCATATGGACTGTGGTTGCACTGTTTTCCTGGGTGGTTCTCCATGTTCCAATTAATTTATAGTATTCTTGATTAAAGCATAGGTAGAAGGGTGGTTAGGGTCACTTGCCTTTCTCCAACCAAAAGTTACTTTCCTTTTCTTCAAACCTCTGCACTTGCTCTTCCTTGAACGGCGTGTTGTCTACGATCATACAAGAAAACATACAATAAATAAAACAGTACATCAAACATTACTAAAAGACTAAAACACACTTCTAAAACTAACGTGCTTGTTGAGACGATCGCGTGGACACTAAGAACGCTTAAAACGGAGCTAGGACGGAAAAGATATGGCTTAAACAAGGTTTAGGGTCTAGATTGAGAGAAAACTAGGCTTCCAGGGGTTTATCTGCAAGAAACCAGAGACCTAAACCCAATTATGTGTAAAAACAGTAGGGCTAACATGTAGAAGATCAAGGGTAGAGTATTGAACAGAAAAACTAAGGAGTTTAGGGGCTTAAGCATAAGAAAAAGGACTTAGCTGTAAAGATTCTTGTAGGTGGAAGGGCATTTTTGTGATATTAAAAACTGCAGGGACTTTTTTGCAAAATGGCAAGTGACAGCTTGGTTGACCGATACATGAAAGTTTGACCCCTAGGTTTGGGTGGATCTGGACTGTCAGATTCAGATCGAGCGGCGGCCGGCGACTGCAGGCGGCGCGCGGACTGCTAGGCGGTGGCGCGCGGTAGTGCTAGGCGGCGCAGCTCGCCGGAGACGCTCGAACTCGAGCTCCCGTGCACGGAACTTGATGGGATAGGGACCAAAACGAAGCTAGGGAGATGAGGAACTCACCGAGGGGCTTGAAGAGGCGGGAGACGCGGCGGAGGAGGAGATCGAGGCGGGTTGGTGGAGCTCCGGCGGCTTTTTCGGGGCGGTGGCGCTGCGCGAGCGGGGAAGAGAGGAGGAGGGTGCGGGGAGGAGAGGAGCTCAGGGGCAGCTTTTATAGGGCGGAGGGGGAGAGGAGGGGGCGCAGTGAGGCGGTGGGGGCGAGCTCCGGTGGGCGGCGACCATCAATGCCTGGAGGCGGTGGAGCTCGGTGGTGGTGCCGTTTTGGGAGAGGAGGTGGCGAGACGGCTGTGTGGGTGCGCCGGCGCATTGAGTGCCGCGCTCGGTGGGGAGGGGAAGGGGCGCGGGAGAGGGGAGGGCGCCGGTGAAGTCGGCCATGGCTAGAGGAAGGGGGGCGGCCGGAGGTAGGGGACGACCTGACAGGTGGGGCCCGCTTGTCGGTGGGAGGGAGAGAGAGGGGAAGGTGGAGCGGGCCGGCGAGGAGGTGGGCCGGAAGAAGTTGGGCCGGCGGGAAAGAAAGAAAAAAAGAAAAGGCCGCAGGACGGGTTGGGCCAAGAGGGAAGGGAAAAAGAGAAAAAAGAAAAGGGAAAGGGAGATGGGCCGGTTGCTGGAGATTTGGGCCGGCGGGAGGGAAAAGAAAGAAAAAGAGAAAAGGATGGAGGAAGGGGAGGTGGGAGTGAAGTTGAGGGTAGTTTTAGGACTTTGAACCTTTTGTTTTGGAAACTTCAACACACATTCAAACAAAACAAATGCAAAGGCATGAATGCAACAAACACTTGGTGAATTCTAAATTTAAGTGTTGTTTTAATTAATTAAAAGCAAATTTATTTAGTCAAATTTATTTAAACCTTATAAAATAAAAACTAAACCTTGTTGCTAACATTATTTTATTATGATGGAATTTTCGTGTGTTACAAATCCTACCCCCTTAAAGAGAATCTTGTCCCGAGATTCGGAGGGATTGGAAAACAACTGAGGAGATTCTAGTACTTGCTGATCTTGAAAGGTGTTAGGGTACTCGCTCACAACCTGAATATCATCCACGGATCTTGTTTCACTTTTCCTTCTTCTTTGAGTTGGTAGTAGCAACAAATTCAATCCAATCTCCTTGCAGGCTAGTTAAGAGCACCGACTTCTTGGCACACAGAATAATTCCATCATGTTTGCCTAACCAATCCATTCCAAGGATCACATCTATTCCACTAGATGTTAGAATTACTAAGTCAGCTTGAAAATCTATCTCTCCGATTTTAAGATTGACATGTGGGCATACATGAGTTGATTTCATTTCACCATTTGGGGAACCACTTAGCAAATGCGTCTTCATGGAACTCATGGGTACATCATGCTTTGCCACGAATTATTCAGTAATAAATGAATGTGATGCCCCGGAATCAAATAAAATTGTTGCAGGTACAGAGTTGATAAGGAACGTACCAAACACAACATCCTTGGCCCCTTGAGCTTCTTCAGTTGTCACATGGTTCACCCTACCACACATGTAGTTCTGTTGGCCTCTATTACCTTGAGAATTTGGATTCCCAGTGCGTACTTGAGACGATGGCTGTCCGGGTCTCTGACCATTACCTTTCTGAGGTGTGTGCATGTTGCGCTGGGGGCAAATACTGGCATAGTGTCCCAATTCTCTGCAGTTAAAACAACCATTTGGCAAAACTAGAGTATTATTCCTTATTGGTGCATCTGAGCGATTCTGATGAGGATTTGGTGCACGTGGTTTCATTAGGTTGAATTCTTCGGGTTGCTCAATCGGACGATAAAACTGTTGATTCTGTCCATCATTTCCGCCTTGTCCGCTAGAACGAATCTCGAAGCCCTGTGACAAGTTGTAACGAGGGCGAGTGTTGCTGCTAGACTGTCCTTGAGATTGAAACTTTCGATTCTACTCACCAAGTTCCTTGAGTTTGTTTTCCAAGCCTATGGCTTTATTGAGCAGCATCTGGAAGTTAGGAAATGGCGGCTCTGCAAATGATAGTTAAGTGGCCCTATCAGACCATCCAGAAAACGTTCTTGTCTTTTTGCATCTGTGTTGACTTCATCTAGTGCATAACGGGACAAATGAGTAAACTCGTCCAGATACTCACTAACTGTCATGTTGCCTTGCTTTAGAGCGAGAAACTCCTTCTGCTTCAACTTTTTCACACCAACTGGGATGTGATGTGTACGAAAACTCTCCTGGAACTCCTGCCAGGTAATGGTGTTAGGAGCAGCATGTACGGTTGTGTAAGCATCCCACCAATCAGATGCTGCACCCTCTAGGCGGCCGGAGGCATACAAGACCTTCTCACGATCATTACATTGTGTGATATTCAGCATCTTGTGGATGGTCTTAAGCCAGTCATCAGCATCAAGAGGATCCACTGAATGAGAGTAAGTGGGTGGGTGGTGGCTCATAAACTCTTTATGTTTGTTTGCAGGTGGCGGGGGTGCATGAGGTGGCGGTTGGTTCTGCTGAGCTTGCATATTCTGGACGGTGGCAGTGAGATTTTGCAAGAGCAACATCTGAGCTGCAAAGAACTATTGCATCACCGGATCCATTGCTGGTCCTGGTGGTGGAGGAGGTACTTGATCCTACTGGTCAGCGATGTGATGACGTATCACCGGCGGAACATCCTGTTCAACTCCTGACCTGGTGTTTACCATCTGATTGTTAGGGAAAAGTATTTCTGATAAAAGGTTGAATTGATAAAGATGAATAAGAGAAAAGGGGGCTAAGATTTAAATTTCAACTTTAATTATTTTATTGATGCATTTGTGGCCATCACTGCACAAAAGCATTCCAATCATGTCAAAGATCCAAATCATGCATGTTCACAACCAACAAGCATTTACATCGCGCGTCCTCGCAAAAACGGCTCTATCGAACAAAACTGATGGAAGGGTAGGCAACCTAAGAAGCTATCTTAGAAAACACAGGTGGTAGATCTTGGGGGAAGAACAAAAACCAAACTCAGTGTAGAAGAAAACAAAAAGATAAAATTTTGATAAAGAAAAAAGAATAAAATATATTTTTAAGCGTAAATAAGATATTTTGAATGTTGGAAAGGCTTTCTAGAAAGAGAGTCCTTAATCTCGACCATTTCTATCTGAGGCTGCGTCCTACAGTCAGCATTGCTCTGATACCACTCTGTCACACCCGTTTTTCCGAAGAAAACTGAATGCATCTCATATGTTTGCCAGGATCAGAATTTCACACATATGATAAACAAATGAGTGTAATATCACAAGACATTACTCCAAATGTACAAAAGAGGTTTATTAACTTTTATTACACTCACGAGGGTAGACACGAAAGTCTTTACACGAACAACGATAACTATGAAGATGCGACTCCATCTTCATCTTCCACAGGCATCTGACTGGTGGATCGCATGCCTCAGAACTCCTCGTAGTCGATAAAGTACTTCTCTCCAGGGTTCTCCTCTGAACAGCGTAAGCAAGGATGAGTACACTTATGGTTGGTACTCAGCAAGGCCACAGAAATAACCGGAAAGCAAATTAAGTCCATCTTTAAGTTCATTAATCATGTGAGGGTCCAGGCCGCTCTTGACTGTGAGCACAGCTGATCAATCAGTTTTACACTCTGCAGAGGTTGTACACTTTCACCACAGTTCGCATAAAAGTTCCGAAGAACTTTGAACCAACCATGCATGTGTTGATCAGGCACAATACCACACTTCCGAGGTGTGATTGCATCAGGACGCTACGAAGCCTTTACAAAGATATGCAAAAGCACCAACAACCCACGACAGTTACAGCTCAGGGCAGACCATAACCCTCCCTAGTGGTCAGCACCTTAGCAAAGGCTGCTACCCCAAAAGAACCAGGCTATAGCCCTGCAACCCGGAGCCCCCTGTGTTCCTTTCGGATAAGGTCATCAGTACAATCGCACATCTAATCAATTGGCTAAGCCAGAGCCATATGGACTGTTGTTGCACTGTTTTCCTGAGTGGTTCTCCATGTTCCAATTAATTTATAGTATTCTTGATTAAAGCATAGGTAGAAGGGTGGTTAGGGTCACTTGTCTTTCTCCAACCAAAAGTTACTTTCCTTTTCTTCAAACCTCTGCACTTGCTCTTCCTCGAACGACGCGTTGTCTACAATCATACAAGAAAACATGCAATAAATAAAACAGTACATCAAACATTACTAAAAGACTAAAACACACTTCAAAAACTAACGTGCTTGTTGAGACCATCGCGTGGACACTAAGAACACATAAAACAGAGCTAGGACAGAAAAGATATGGCTTAAACATGGTTTAGGGGCTAGATTGAGAGAAAACTAGGCTTCCAGGGGTTTATCTACAAGAAACCAGGGACCTAAACTTAATTATGTGTAAAAACAGGAGGGCTAACATGTAAAAGATCAAGAGTAGACTATTGAACAGAAAAACTAAGGAGTTTAGGGGTTTAAGCATAAGAAAAAGGACTTAGTGTTGGCACTTCTTACGTCGTTACTAGATTTGCAATGGTGCCAGAAAGCCTGTTGGTATACTACACGATTGCAGATAGATCCGTAAGCGCACGGATACCATTGTAGCTTTCACCTGGGAGTATTCCAAGGTATTGATTTCCACGGGGAACGAGAAGTGTTGTGAACCTGAACTAATTCGTCCAGGGGATATGGTGACGAAGGATAGAAAGGCAAGGGTAGATTTCGGGTAGCTGATGAAGTTTGGAATTTGTGAGAGTCACGGATAGGATCAAGGAAAAACTTGTCGCTCGTCGGGGCCAGAGGGAAAAGAGCCATGGAAAGGGATGAGAAGGGGGCTCTGATGTCGTAACTCCTACCTGCCGGAACTAACATGGTGGACTACAAAGCCCGTCCGGAGCTGTCACCTCCCTAGGGTGCCACAACTATTCCGTTGAACCGGGAAGCATTCCAAGGTACTGGAAAGCCTAGACACCACGTCTACACTAACCAAGCACTACTTTACTCGAATTCAAAGCAAAGCAATCACAACAAGTAGAAACTACTAAATGCAATCGAAGAACCTAAGAGCGAATGATGAAATGACTTGAGACTCGAATCCGAACTTGCAAAATATCCCAGGTGTGGACGACCATAGTTGTACTGCACCCGCTGAGGAAGGGGAAGAAGACCAACACTCCGGCTTCTACTCCAACACTAGGTAAAGAAGACCGACATTCCGGCTTCTACTCCAACACTCAACTCTCTCTCCCTACTCTCTGAATACTAACTTATGTAGGGCTCCGCCACTTGCTTCTAATCTCTTGTGCCCTTCTATGAGGTGCCAGGCTCTATATATAGGCCCTCTGGGTCGGTGGCTGCAGGAGGGGGTACTTGTAGGCGAGAGGGAGTTGCAGTGACGAGCAAGGAGGTGCGGCCGTATTTCCAGATGCGGCCAACCCTATGATTTGCCGCCTTTGATCGTGCACGACTTTGATCAACGCTCCTGGGTTGGTTCCCAAGTCAGTGGAGTGAAATCCTGGGGTTTGATATGTGCGGCCATACCTAGAGGTGCGGCCGGTCCTACTCAATTGCCGTGAGATGCACCGACGGTGTTGAGGGACGTCCAGGATCACTCCTTGATGGCGGTTGTGGCGGTTAAGTGTGGGTCCATCGATCCAAGTGCTTCCAACCATAGCCTTTTGATCAAACCGACCATTCACCGGTGTATCTCATCCATCCAAGGTGTGTTTGTGGGTTTGCTGGTGCCGTGGACCCGAGAGGAGGATTTTGGGTGGCGCGGCCGGACCTCATTGGTGCGGCCGGACCTAGGAGGTGCAGCCGGACCAACTTTTGTGGTGTCTGGCCCATGGACTTGGTCCCCTTGGATATTATGCTAAGTGTAGAGGCATTTGGCAAAGTTTGGTGTTGATCGGAGGAGGTTGATAGGTCCGGCCGAACCTACTAGGTTCGGCCGCACCTACCCCCCGACATGTCTCGTGTCACAATCTTCCGTGAGGCATAATTTCTGCATCCGGACTCCGAATTGGGTGAACCAAAACTTCATTTCAATCATCTCGACAAGAACTTCGTAATGGTGCTATCAAACTAAGCATTTGACATTGTTTGTCAAGATGCTTTATTTGTGCTATGATGTCTCATTATGACCTGCATCCAAATATTCACCAAAGCTCGTGGAATCTGTTAGTTTATAACCCCACAGCTATGATGCAAGTTTTGATGGAGTGAAATTTGTTCAAAGTTGAGGGTCGAAAATAGGGACTTAATGACCGTCAACACACCCCCACACTTGGCCCTTTGCTCATCCTCGAGTAAAGGTTAAGTACCAAGGTGAAAACAAAAATTCCTATGGTATGAAGCGAGCATAAGAGATATTCCGAACCATACCTTGCACTTGTGAACTTTGAAGTTTCTATCATGCCATCTCGGGTAGTTAAGGAATGGAACGATCTTGAATCAAATCACTTCTACTCCTCATGTCAAGTAGCTTGGGATTTTTTAATAAGTTTTCAAAATAAACTTTGCTTGGCTCCTCATTTGAGTCTCTCAAATTGCTCAATGTGTATAATCCTCACCAAGGCATTAGACTTGCCTTTCCTTATCCTACTTCTAATGATGACTATATATGGAGCTTAGGGTAGGGTATAAAGATGAGGCATACTTGCATCACATGTATTGCAAAGTCAAAAACCGAATCCAAGGAGAAAATCAAATCATACAATCAGATCAAGATGTGCATGTGTAGGGATATGATGGATATGGTAAGGTGGATACTAGGCCCAGAATGGGTGCTAGATATTACCATATGTATAATGAATGTTGTGATGATGGTAAGGTGTACACTGGGCCCGGAATGGGTGCTAGTTATTACCATCGGATTTGTTGTAACTCCATTTTACATGATCCTCTCTTCTACTTTAACTCTTTTGTGGACATGGCTATCTTTTCTCTTTCTCTTTTTTTTCTTGGACCTTCATGTGTCCAACTTTTTTTTCTTTTTTTTTCACTTGGACCTTCATGTGTCCATATATATTTTTTTCTATAGCAATGCCTCTTTTGTAATATTAACTTGGAGAGAGAGAGAGCAACACATAGTGTGGAGCTTTATTTTGTGGAATAGATAGATGGTACAATGCCAGCTCTCAACTGAGCATAGCAAGGAGGATGTTGGCGTGTACGTGTATCTTGATCATGAAAGCATGAAAAGAATTCTCACAAGGGTCACAACATTTTGACAAAGCTCAATGCAATGACAAGTAGCATATGTGTATAAGGTTTTCAAGATGTCTCATCATATGGCTCTGGTAGGACTTGGCATATCAAAGAGGAGCTTCGCAAAGGGTTTTCAAAATTTTCAAATAAATTTCCCAAGCACTCAAACATTTGGAGCAAAGATCATTTCATCGGACCATATCTCAAACATCAACTACTTAGATAGGCATGGTTTCATAAAGATATGTTGTTCACAAGCATCAAGATAATAAGTATGGAATAAAACTTATGCAAGCCAACCATATGAAACATGTCGAGCATTGGGTGCATGAGGATTCAATTGAGTTTGATTTATATGATCGGATTTAAAGCTCATTTAAACTCATGATTTCCAAAAGTAGAGAGATAGGGGTGCACATACCATCGCTCTTGGAGAAAGTGGGGAATGAGGTAGACAAATGGTGATTCGGCCAAACCACAGGGGCAACCAACTTGCTCTAGTGCACTTACCTCATCCCTCGTCGATTATCGTAGTCGGTGTTGTGCGGCACCATGTCGGGAGATCTCAATTTTGTGTTTCGACGAGCCTGAGAAATCTCCCCCACACTTGCTCTTGTACCTGGTGTTATTATTCAAAGAAAAAGATGGAAACAAAAAGGGAGGCTCTGCTAGCTGAAGAGCTAGGAAGCCTTTATTCAAATTCAAATATTTTTGTGTTTTTTTAGAGAGAGCAAGATGCAAGAACCAACACCATCTTCAAACCAAAATAAGATTTAGTATGAGAGAAACTAACTCGGGATACTCACATATCTCCCCCACACTTGGAGTTTGCATTGCTAGGCAACACAACTCAAGTGTGCGGAGTTCAAGCTTCCTTCATAATACTTTCTCTCCCTAAATTACCTTGGTGTTGTAGTTGGTGTAGCTCTCATGTTTTTAGGCATTGCCTATCCATCGGTCCTTTCAATCTCCACCTGAAACGTTAGCGACCAAAAATACCCGAAGGACGACTAATCCTAAAGAGATGCTCTTGCTTTTATTAGAAAAGGAAATCTAAATGATTATTGGGGCTATCTCCCGATAGTGCTTTGTTTTGGGTCATAAGCTCGACCACTGGAGATCTTCATCTTGTAGCCAATCGAGATGATGAAACCATCATAGCTCTAGCTGCAAGGTTAGTACCAAAAAATGACCATGAAATTTGCAATGTTTATGGTAAACAAAAGCATCTACAACCTTCCTTTCAAAGTTAGCATGCACAAGGAAAATGAGGAGGTTGTAGGTTTCGTAAAGGTCATTGGTAATGGAGCTTGATAACTCTGGAAACTTTTGATGTGAGCATGGGATTTGTGATCCCTCTAGTGTAAAACCTTCATGCTCGAGTCTGTTTTGAGAATCCAGTGTCGATGCCTCAAGAATGTCCATAGACCACACATGTTCTTTCTTAACCTCAGGTCTATGACATTGGAGATGTGTATCTCGAACCTCAAGATGATATGGCTGCTTTTCATGGTCGAGCACACTACTCAGTACCCCTTCAATGGGTCTTCCGATGAGAATGAAGGGTGGATCTCCTTTTGGGATGTCAAAGATATGATAATCTAGGAAGATCCCATACTCTCCAATCTTTGTTTGGACGACTCTAAGGATTCCCTCCGTCTCTATGGTTTGATGACCCGAAATCCATTGGAGATGCTTCTGAGAGAGAGGGGTTCGTTGGGAAAGGCCTCTAATACTAAGGATTTAGGAATGATATTGATATCGACCCTAGGGTCATAGAACACATCCTGGTAAGAGAGGTTTCCTACTTGGCATGAGAGTGACTTTAGCTCGGGATATAGCTGGATTTCTTGATCCATGCCTTCTGCTTCTCTCAACCATTCCCGGCTACTGATTGCAGAGATGTATTCCAACTTTTCTCCATATTTTTACCTCTTCTGGGTTGGGTAAGTTGACATATTCTCTCTCGTGTGTTGAGTCTCTTTCCCTTCTCGGGAAGGATTTCTCCGTCCAATGTTTATCAAATAACTCATCATAGTATTCATAGATGAAGTCACACGAGGGGTGATCGAACTCTCGATAAGGTTGGAATGGTTCCCCTGTGAACCAAGTTTTGGTAAGAGGAGGATGGGTGTATGTGGATATGAATTTTTCTAGGATAGGCTCCTCCTCTATGAATTCCGATTCAGAGAGTGGATCGGAGTTTGTTGATTCCTTATCGAAGTCAAACGAGAAATCAGCTGGGTACATACGGGGATAGAGGAGTGGTTCTTCATGCCAAAAAGTGCTAGTGGGTTTCTCCTCTATGGGTTTCGGTTCCGAGAGAGTGTTTGGCATGTGCTCCTCCTGAGTGATCTCTTCCTCATCCGGGAATTCATCATAAACTCCCGTGTAAGGGGTATTTTGAAGGATTTTTTTAGAATGTTCTTACACTCAGACAAGGTGAGATGAGTGAAAGATCCTCCGGAAGAAGAGTCTAAGAAAATTGGTGACTCTGGAACAAGACCATCGCGAAAGTGTTGCAAAAGAGCGGGCTCTGCGATACCAAGGTCTGGACCAGAATCTAAGATTTTTGTAAATCTTGCCCATGCGGCTCCTAGAGATTCGGTCTTCCGTTGCTCAAAACAGATGACCTCTCGTCGGAGTTTCACTACTTGGGGGTCGGGAAGAATGTTAGGCAAAAAGCCTTTCGTAAACATTCCCAGTCCCCCTCCATACTTCTCACACTGAGTGAATACCATTGTTTTGCTCTCCCCGTTAATGAAAACGGAAAGAGTTTCCATTTCAAGGTATCTTGACTCATTCCTGCTATCACAAGACACGAACAAAGTTGTTCGAACTCGCGCAGGTGGGAATAAGGACTTTCATCCTTATCTCCGGAGAAGCTTTGCTCTCGGACCATAGCTATGAAGCCGGGACGTAGCTCATAGCTAGATGTTTCAATGGAATGTGATGAAGGTGGAGGCTCCAAATGATCACCCTTTGGAGCAACAAAATCGAAAAGGGTTGGATTGGAATCCATGTGATAAATGGGGTGATACACGGATGTACTGGGTTCAGAATCAAAACAGCTACCGTTCCCCGGCAACAGCGCCAGAAACCTTGTTGGCACTTCTTACATCGTTACTAGATTTGCAACAGCACCAGAAAGCCTGTTGGTATACTACACGATCGCAGATAGATCTGCAAGCGCACAGATACCATTGTAGCTTTCACCTGGGAGTATTCCAAGGTATCGATTTCCACGGGGAACGAGAAGTGTTGTGAACCTGAACTAATTCTTCCGGGGGATATGGTGACGAAGGATAGAAAGGCAAGGGTATATTTCGGGTAGAGAGGGGGTAGCTGATGAAGTTTGGAATTTGTGAGAGTCACAAATAGGATCAAGGCAAAACTTGTCACTTGTCGGGGCCAGAGGGAAAAGAGCCACGGAAAGGGATGAGAAGGGGGCTCTGATGTCGTAACTCCTACCTGCCGGAACTAACATGGTGGACTACAAAGCCCATTCGGAGCTGTCACCTCCCTAGGGTACCACAACTATTCCGTTGAACCGGGAAGCATTCTAAGGTACTGGAAAGCCTAGACACCACGTTTACACTAACCGAGCACTACTTTACTCGAATTCAAAGCAAAGCAAACACAACAAGTAGAAACTACTAAATGGAATCGAAGAACCTAAGAGCGAACGATGAAATGACTTGAGACTTAGTTACTCAAGAATCCAAATTTACAAAATATCCTAGGTGTGGACGACCGTAGTTGTACCGCACCCACAGGGGAAGGGGAAGAAGACCGACACTCCGGCTTCTACTCCAACACTAGGAAAAGAAGACCGACATTCCGGCTTCTACACCAACACTCAACTCTCTCTCCCTACTCTCTGAATACTAACTTATGTAGGGCTCCGCCACTTGCTTCTAATCTCTTGTGTCCTTCTATGAGGTGCTAAGCTCTATATATAGGCTCTCTAGGTCGGTGGCTGCAGGAGGGGGTACTTGTAGGCGAGAGGGAGCTGCAGTGACGAGCAAGGAGGTGCGGCCGACCCTATGATTTGCCGCCTTTGATCATGCACGGCCCTGATCAACACTCCTGGGTCGGTTCCCAAGTCGGTGGAGCAAAATCCTAGGGTTTGATAGGTGCGGCCGTACCTAGAGGTGCGGCCGGTCCTACTCAATTGTCGTGTGATGCACCAACGGTGTTGAGGGACGTCCAGGATCACTCCTTGATGGCGGTTGTGGCGGTTAAGTGTGCGTCCATCGATCCAAGTGCTTCCAACCATAGCCTTTTGATCAAACCGACCATTCACCGGTGTATCTCATCCATCCAAGGTGTGTTTGTGGGATTGTTGGTGCCGTGGACCCGAGAGGAGGATTTTGGGTGGTGCGGCCGGACCTCGTTGGTGCGGCCGGACCTAGGAGGTGCGACCAGACCAACTTTTGTGGTGTCTGGCCCATGGACTTGGTCCCCTTGGATATTATGCTAAGTGTAGAGGCATTTGGCAAAGTTTGGTGTTGATCGGAGGAGGTTGATAGGTCCGGCCGAACCTACTAGGTTCGGCCGCACCTACCCCCCGACATGTCTCGTGTCACAATCTTCCGTGAGGCATAATTTCTGCATCCGGACTCCGAATTGTGTGAACCAAAACTCCATTTCGATCTTCTCGACAAGAACTTCGCAATGGTGCTATCAAACTAAGCATTTGATGTTGTTTGTCAAGATGCTTTATTTGTGCTATGATGTCTCATTATGACCTGCATCCAAATATTCACCAAAGCTCGTGGAATCCATTAGTTTATAACCCCACAGCTATGATGAAAGCTTTGATGGAGTGAAATTTGTTTAAAGTTGAGGGTCGAAAATAGGGACTTAACGACCGTCAACACTTAGCTGTAAAGATTCTTATAGGTGGAAGGGCATTTTTGTGATATTAAAAGCTGCAAGGACTTTTTTGCAAAATGGCAGGAGACAGCTTGGTTGACCGGTACATGAAAGTTTGACCCCGAGGTTTGGGTGGATCTGGACCGTCAGATTCAGAAAGAGCGGCGGCCGGTGATGGCAGGCGGCGGGCGGACTGCTAGGCGGCGGTGCTAGGCGGCGCAGCTCGCCGGAGACACTCGAACTCGAGCTCCCGTGCACAGAACTTGACGAGACAGGGACCAAAACGAAGCCAGGGAGATGAGGAACTCATCGAGGGCTTGAAGAGGTGGGAGACGCGGCGGAGGAGGAGATCGAGGCGGGACGGCAGAGCTCCAGCGGCTTCTTCGAGGCGGCGGCGCTGCGCGAGCAGGGAAGAGAGGAGGAGGAGTACGGGGAGGAGAGGAGCTCGGGTGCGGCTTTTATAGGGCGGAGGGGGAAGAGGAGGGGGCGCGGTGAAGCGGTGGGGGTGAGCTCCAGTGGGCGGCGGCCATCAACGCCCGGAGGCGGTAGAGCTCGGTGGTGGTGCCGTTTCGGGAGAAGAGGAGGCAAGACGGCTGTGTGGGTGCGCCGGCGCATTGAGTGACGCACTCGGTGTGATGAGGAAGGGGCACGGGAGAGGGGAGGGTGCCGGTGCAGTCGGCCATGGCTAGAGGAAGGTGGAGCGGGCCGGCAGGGAGGTGGGCCGGAAGAAGTTGGGCCGGCGGGAAAGAAAGAAAAAAAAGAAAAGGCCGCGGGACGGGTTGGGCCAAGAGGGAAGGGAAAAAGAGAAAAAAGAAAAGGGAAAGGGAGATGGGCCGGTTGCTGGAGATTTGGGCCAGCGGGAGGGAAAAGAAAGAAAAAGAGAAAAGGATGGAGGAAGGGGAGGTGGGAGTGAAGTTGAGTGTAGTTTTAGGACTTTGAACCTTTTGTTTTGAAAACATCAACACACATTCAAACAAAACAAATGCAAAGGCATGAATGCATCAAACACTTGGTGAATTCTAAATTTAAATGTTGTTTTAATTAATTAAAAGCAAATTTATTTATTCAAATTTATTTAATCCTTATAAAATAAAAACTAAACCTTGTTGCTAACATTATTTTATTATGATGGAATTTTCGGGTGTTACACATAGACTGCATTTGTATCATATGCCTTAGAGATGTGCTTCTCTTATATACTCTGATCACCATGATATGCTGATATGAGCTTATGACTTTGCTAGTGATGCTCATGAGATGTATAGATGTGCTCTTGGTAGCTTTGGGATTGATATGCTTGTGGATGGCTTACTTTTGTGAAAATGCTATATGATCCTCTCTTGTGAGTTGAATGCCTCTTATGTTCAAATTGTGCGCTTATGACTATATCTTGCTTAATTTGTGCTTGGAACCATGTTCTTTTCATTTAGGGTCAAAGACCCATCTGTCATCATGAATGTTTAGCCTACATGCTACCTTGTGGAGAAGCCTAAGCTTCTTTTTGCCGCAAAGGCACTTCATGTACCATGCTTAATTTGTAAATCATGAAATTGGTATATGAAATGCTTGTGCTTGAAAAATATGCTTCCATGTCAAATTTGCTTTAAATTCCTTATCTTGGGTGCTAAACCGTTGCATGATGTTCACCAATGAGATGTCTCAAATCTAGAAGTGGACACATGGCTCGGTGGCTTTGACATGACATGAGATAGCTTGTAGGTGTTTGTGATGATCTTGTGATGAGAATTTGTGACCTTGCATGAAGTTTGTGGGCTATATGTTGTTTGTGCTGATTTTGACCATGTGTAGGTCCTATGCTCATGAGAGGGAAATTTTTGTGAAAAATGCTTCATTTTGATCATGGCTATGTCACATGCTTATATGTCCCTATCTATCTTGTTGGCGATGCTTGTACTAAATTTGTGGCTATCTTGCTTGTCTATGTCTCAATTTTAGCATGTTGTAGTGCTCTTTGTATATTTGCGAAGCACATGCTTGCATTTGTAGACTTGATTCATGCATTACCAACAAGGGGGAGGAAAGTACCCAATTCATGCATCCAGGGGGAGTTTTGCATCAAGGGGGAGAAAATTTGGGAGAAATGCATTTGTTCAGGGGGAGCTTGCATTTATGCATTTGGGAGCTCTTTGTCGTCTGATTTTAGTTGTGCTCTTTTGCCGATGGTGTCGAGCCCTTTTGCCTCACCTTGAGGAGTTGGCAATTTCGAAGCATTTTATCTCGGTTGTGTCGAGTCGTTGCCCTTGCCTTAGGGGACCGAGATTTTTCTCTCTCAAGTGATCTTGTTAGCTTTTGTTTGGCTTTTGATCACTTCTTTGAGTTTTTCAGTCGTTTCTTTTCTTTTTCTTTTTTTCTCTGAATTGGTTACTATGTGTGTGTTGTCAATGCACTCATCAAGGGGGAGATTGAGGACCAGAGCATCTGAGGACCGGTGGATGGTCGCTCCTAGCTGTGATAAGTGATTGACAACGTGGTGTGGACTGACTCTTGGCCGAGTATTGCAGGTGCAGGTTGCGACTTGATTTGCGTTGGTGCAGGTGAAGAGTGGGCGTGAAAGGTCTTTGCCTTGCGGGGCCTTCGAGGAGTGGAGAGACAAGTAGGCTCGGCTCGAGGGACCCGGTGGCCAGCGGGGTCAAGTGCGGGCCGCATGGTGGCAAGAAAAGCAAGACGAAGTCGTGGACAGGAGCCGGTGCAGGGTAGCGGTTCATGACTGGAGTCTGCACGCGGGGTTTGCGGCGGTTCGTCACAAAACCGTCGGGTTACTTGGTTGAGCCACAAAACCAAGACCGGAGGCTCGACGGGCGGAGACGGGATCCGGGCGCGCAGAGAAGCTTCGATGCCGGCGGACACGTGGCAGGATCATAGGGCTTGCGTCGGGAGGACGCGGACTGCGGCAAAGGCGTGGCCGTGCGATGAAGAGGAGTGCTACTTGACCATGTTGCCCCTGAGGGGTGTGTATCTCATTTCAAGTTCTAGGGGTAGCTTAGTCATTTGCCCATCCCAAAGGAACTCCATATATGTAGCTCTAGGGTTTCTGGGCAAACCATCTATTCGGACTGCTTCTCATTTCCCTGCTCCATAGGCGTAGATTTTCTTCACCGTTTTGTAGAGAATCTGACCTCCGAGTGTATGGAAATATTCATGGTTGCGTCGATTTCCTTCTTGTGGCTCGAGTGATTTTTGTGTCTTTTTCGGGCTATTTTTGTTGGATTTTCATGCGTGACTTGTTCCTTCGATTCCGAGGTGTTTGGGTTCAGATTTTCTTGTGGGATCATGGATAGATGTCTTGTACATCTTTGTGCTTGATATTGACCCCTCAAACTCTGGATTTGGCCTCCGATTGAAGGATTTCGGTTGGAACCCAAGCTTTTTGTGTGACCTCGGTAGAATCTCGAATCCTCTCGATTCAGTGGGTTTGAGGCTACAAATTCGTAGGCATAGCATCTCCTATAGATGCTTCATCCTCACCTATGATTTGATAGCAATCCCTTGGTTGATTCGGGAGATTGGGCAAAGGGAAGGAGGAGTTGACCTTCAAGAGGTCGAGCTCGGGCTGCTGTCTGCGCACCACGCGGACTGTCCGCACGTCCCTGGTGGACGGTCCGCGAGGAGGCTTTCAGCTGGCAGTTCGTCGTGTTCGTCGCGAGTTCTTGTTTGTCTTTCGTTCGATCCGTCGAGTCGGTGGTTTCTGGTTGCAAGGTGTTTGGCGGACGGTCCGCGAGGAGAGCGCGGACAGTCCATCCAGCGCGGACGGTCCGCGGGTAGGGTACGGACAGTCCGTATTTCGGGGTGTGCTACTGGTGGTTCGGGAGGCTTTTTTGGACGGTTCGCAGTGAACCCGCGGACAGTCCGCCAGGCCCCCGCGGACGGTCCGCCTGATCCATGCGGACGGTCCGCCCCAGGCACTACAGATTGCCTAAGTCTCTCGCTTCTTGAGTTGCGCTTCCGTGTTGCTTTGAGTTGGGGTTTGTTCCTAGGGTTGGTAGGTTCGTTGTGACTACGCGACCTTGGCAAGCTCGTGTGGGAATCCTTGGTTGTGAATTTGGGGCATAGGCCGAGTTCATCCTTCGGGAAGAATTTTTATCGGCTCCCATTCACTCCCCCCCCCCCTCTCTGGTCGCCTAATCGGTCCTTCATCACCACAAAACCATCAGGTTACTTGGTTGAGCCACAAAACCAAGACCGGAGGCTTGGCGGGCAGAGACGGGATCCGGACGCACCGAGAAGCTTCGATGCCGGAGGACACGCGGCGGGATCGCAGGGCTTACGTCGGGAGGACGCAGGCTGCAGCAAAGGCGTGGCCGTCTGATGAAGAGGAGTGCTACTTGACCATGTTGCCCCTGAGGGGTGTGTATCTCATTTCAAGTTCTAGGGGTAGCTTAGTTGTTTGCCCATCCCAGAGGAACTCCATATATATAGGTCTATGGTTTCTGGGCAAATCATCCATCTGGACTGCTTCTCATTTCCCTGCTCCATAGGCGTAGATTTTCTTCACCATTTTGTAGAGAATCTGACCTCTGAGTGTATGGAAGCTTCCATGGTTGCGTCGATTTCCTTCTTGTAGCTCGTGTGATTTTCGTGTCTTTTTTGGGCTATTTTTCGTGGGATTTTCGTGTGCGGCTTGTTCCTACGATTCTCACGTGTTTAGGTTCGGATTTCTTTGTGGGGATCATGGATAGATGCCTTATGCATCTTTGTGCTTGATCTTGACCCCTCAAACTCCGGATTTGGCCTTGGATTTGAGGATTTCGGGTGGAACCCTAGCATTTTGGTAGAGCTTGGTTCGTGATCGATTCCCAGCATTTTAGTTGGTTTGATGCCTCAAGTTTTTGGGCATAGCATCCCCTAGGGACACTTCACATCTTCCCCAAATCTTGTGTCAAGAGCTGAAGTCATTTGAAAGATCGGGTGATGGATTTTGAGAGTTGACCTCTCGAGCTCGGGCTGTTTCTACTCTGTTTGTGGCGGGCGGACTGTCTGCCCCAGGGCTGCGGACTGTCCGCGGGGTGCCAGTTCATCAGGTGTTCATCGTGTGTTCTTGAGTTTGTGAGAACGAGTCATTTCGATCCGCGAAAGGGCTAGGTTTTTGTTGGGAGTTGTTTGCGGACCGTCCGCGTGCAGGTCACGGACCGTCCGCCAAGCTCGAACTGTCCGCGGACCCCTCACGGACTGTTCGATTTTCTGAGGTGCGGTACTAGAGGCTCTATCGCTATTCACGGACTGTCCGCCGTACAGGGTCGGACTGTCCGCCAGGCTCGCGGACTGTCCGCCGCCTTCTTGCAAACTGTCCGCCAGGGCTCTGCCAGATTTGGTTAAGTCCTTTGTTTTTTTGAGTTGTGCTTCCGCTTTGCAACTTGTTTGGACTTGTTCCTAGGGTTGGTAGCTCCTTGGCAAGCTCGTGTGGGAACCCTTGGTTGTGAATTTGAGGCATAGGCCGAATTCTCTCCTTGGAGATGGCCGCCATCCTCTCACCACTTGGGTTATATGGAGGCAACCGAAAGACGAAACTACCCCTATTACATTAAGCTAAGATACACGCCACCGAAGGGCACTTTGGGAATCTTCGTCGTAGCACCATCAGATGGATGCCCAGTGACCACACTTCGCTTAGCCTCGATGCAAGCCTTGTGATCCCAACGCATGTCCTCCGCTTCGAAGTCTCCGAAAGGCGTCGTCGCACACCGGTCAGACCGGTACCCACCGGTCCGACCGGTCCAGTGCTGCTACACTTCAGTCTTCAGCATTGGCTTTGTGGATCAACCAAGGAACCCAGTGGTTTTGTGGTGAACCACTGGAAACCCCGTGAACTTGGTGTGGCCTCCCGCCAATCTCCACTCATGACTTGGCCCCCACGAAGTCCCGGCTCGACCTTGGTTTTGAGGCTCAACCAAGAAATTGTCCACGACTTCGTCTTGCTGTTCTTGCCACGATGCGGCCCGCACTTGACCCCGCTGGCCACCAGGTCCCTCGAACCAAGCCTACTTGTCTGCTCCACACCTAGAGGCCTCATCAGCATCAACCTTTCGCGCTTGTTCTTCACCTGCACTAGCACCAATCAAGTCGCAACCTGCACCTGCAATACTTAACCAAGAGTCAGTCCATATCACGTTGTCAATCACTCATCACACCAAGAAGCGACCATCCACCGGTCCTCGAACCACACATGTCCTCACCTTGGTAGGTTGCCGATCTTTCCCTCTTATAGTTTTCTAAAACTCAAAGTTAGACTTTGAGATTTGAATACCTCATAACATTTTTTGACTCGTATGCATTTAAATTTTTGACACAACCTCATGTTGACCATAACATTAGAAATTATAAAGTTAAATTAGTAATTTTTATGCAAAAGCATGTATTTGTATTCTCTACATGAATGGATGGAAACAAGTCATATGAATAAGATTAAAAAATAATAACCGACTTACAAAACAACACAATAAAATGGAATAACGTGATTTTAGAAAAATTTGGAAAAAAGAAACACCAAATTTGGAGTTCATATGAAAGAGAAAAACCAAATACAACTTTTAATTCATGATTAAAAAGAGAAAGATGAACCCTATAAATGTTCTTCATCTTTGTACATTTCAGATATAAAATGCAACCCTAACCAACAAGTTTCTAAAGTATATATAAATAAACTTCTGCAAACAAATGCAAGTCGACTTGTACCGTAGATTATATTATGGAGGCAGCTGGCGTACGTTGGGCCAAAGTGGCGTCCGCTGCCTGGACCAAGGCTGGGCCAAATATACAACTGGAGTGAAGTCATTTAAAAGAGTAGAAAACCATAATAGTGCATATGAAAGTTTGTAGCGCAATGGTTTGTGCCTATGCAAAGTGGACAAGAGGTTGCAAGTTCAATATTTTGGCCAGCCTTATTTTTTTGTTTTTAATTTAATTTGTCAATTTATCAATTTTTTCTATCCATAACATGACTATTTTTTATTTGTTGATCGCGATGAATCTGCGTGGCCGGCCATGGCCGGGGGGCCTAGCTGTGCGCGTCTGGCTGTGGAATGGATGGCGGGACCATATATGGGACCCGGACCCACGGTCGGACCCACAATTACATGTGGTTAAATGTGGGATCAGATCCTTGTTTTCTTTTTCAAGTTGTATTGTGACGATAACGTTGTTGTTCTGAGACACCCATTTGCATTCGTCATTGGTTCCTCACGGGCAGTACTGGAATGATTCATTTATGACGAACATGCTCATTGTTCGGTGACGATTCTTTGAGTTCCGTCATTATTTTTAGTGGCTTGGCACCGTCATTCGTTATTATGATGAAGTTACAAAATTTGTCATGTTAGAGACCACTTACATGACGAATAAATGAAACGTCACTATCGAATCGTCACAGATACTAACATTTCTACTAGTGTTATTCTAACGCTCAATTGTGCTTAATTTATTCTATTACAATTTCTAATCAATGCTTCACTTACTGTTTTTCACAGTCCGACAAACATGGAGGCGCTAAGTGCAACGAGTTCAAGGGATGGGTTTTGGCCGTAAGGTCAAGGCGTCAAAGGCCACCTACAACTCGGATGACCCACCCTTGGCGTACAACAATCCTTCCGTCCACAACCGCATCAGTACATACACAGAGACTGGAAGGTAGGCCCGTGGTCCCGAGTGGGATCCGAGAGGTCATCATGAGGGCGGGACAAGGCAAGAAGCATGGACAGTACTATATTTGTGATAGCATTTTTGTTCCGATCGATGTTCCCTCTCTGTCCCAGATTTGAGCAGCGAGCACGACCAGTAGCCCGGCCATACTCACATGGCCGTCCGGGACACAGGTCCAAGTGCAGCAACATCAGGTCATTTCTAATTTATTCATCGTTACTCAAATCCTACATATGTTTGTTTTCAATTGTAGCATTGTGATTACCAATTGTAGGCTCATCTGGATGCACAAGAAGTGGCACTCTAGGTGACCTTAGCCTAGGTGGACCAGCGGGTTGAGCAGCAAGTGGCCCAGGTGACTCAGCATATGGCCCAACAGATGTATGCTTGGTTGCAAGCTATTCAGAGCGGTCAGCCTCTACCACCAATGCCGATGGTTTTCCCTCTGCCTCCTGCAACTCCTGCGGTGAGCCACTTAAAAACCTTGTAGTTTCATTTGAACTATTAGAGATTTAGAGAATGTAGTGACCTAGACGAACTTAGAGACTTATACAACATAGAGACTTAGATGCACTTAGACTCTTATCCAACATGCAATTTGCTCACTTGTATAACTTGACAAACTTGATTCTTATCTGACATGCAATTTGCTCACTTTTTTTATAGAATCAATCGGCAGCATCGAATACGCTAGAAATGTCGCGTGGCATCTCACCAACGCTCATACCGCAACAGTTGTTCCCTTCGACGGGCGGCCCATCTCCAACAGATGGCCCATCTCCGACAGGCGGCCCATCTCCGACAGGTGGCCCACCTCCTCAGTAATCTACTCTATTTGCTTTTCTGAACTTGTGGATGTGGACTTGTGAACTTATGGATGGGCACTTTGCATTTCCGAATTTATGAACTTGTGGACAAAATGGTGTCGAACTTATGAACTTGTGGACTCAATGCTGTCAAACTTATTTATATGTGCATGTGATGTGATGATTGTGGATTTTTTTATATGTGCATGTGATTATTGCGGAGATATTTATAATGCCTGTGATGCTTGTTTTAATATATGTATAATGCCTGTGATGTTTATTTTAGTGGGGCCTTTTAAATGCAAAACAAAAAAACAGAAAACATTTGGTCACTACACTGTGTGTAGTATCAAAGACACACGGTGAACTGGCCCTTTTCTGGTAGTCCAGACGTAAGGTTCGCCGTGTGTCAGGCGCACGGCACACGGCGAAGTGACACTATTCGCCGTGTGTCACCCGCATGACACACGGCGACTATGAGTTTTTCGCCATGTGTCTTGCGCATGACACACAACGAACTTTCAAAAAATCACCATGTGTTTGCACAGAGCACACGGTGAAGACGTCGTCCGCTGTCTCCCCGGTCACTAGGCTGTTAAGTTTTTTGCCGTGTGGGACTGACCATGACACACGATGAAGCTGTCGTTAGGACCGTGGACCCCGTTACTACAATTTATGTCGCCCTGTTGTTGATGGTGAATTTTCGTCAACCTAGCCATGAGTTTACCTTCGGCGTTGGCATCAATTTTATATCTTATCCATTGGTACTAACCCCCTTGATATAACAAGTTCGTTCATGCATGTCGGTTTTGGAGTTTGATGTTTATGCAGGAATTTAACGTTAAATGCACGACTTCTGGGTAAAGTTCATTAAGCACCTCATGAGAAGATTATGAAGCCTGGCACAAGTCTAGAAATGAAGTGAACATGACTCCAAGAAGCCCAAGGACCAACCCGTGAAGACGGAAAACTCCGAGGACCTGAACAGAAAATGCTGAAGCTTGCGAGACAAGGAGCTCTATCCAAACCGCGGAGAAACTGACGTCAAGGGCCCACATGCAGAACGGAGAACATTCTAGAAGACACGGGAAGCATCGTCCACGAAGGAGGCCGCGAGATAGGCCGAAATGGGATCAGGCCGGCCGGCCTAGGTCGGCCGGCCCAGCCCATTTCTAGGCCCATTCGTGCCCCCCTTTGACCTAGATGATCCTCGGATTATTTATAGTCCCCCTACCAAGAGCCACACATCAACTCATTCGCCATTCGCCGTCGAGGAGCAGAGAAGGGAGGGACACCATTCCGGAGAGGAGAGGGTCAAGCTAGTTGTCTAGGGTTTCCCTAGCCGATGTGGGAACCTTGCAAGGAAGACCACGTCGGAGTTCCAGGAGCTAGGAGCAAGATCAAGGTAGGATCCCGGTGGTGATCTTGTCCATGTACCTTTGAGTATGTTGAATTATCAAGTTGCAATCCGATTTCTAGCGATCAAGTGCTTCTTCTATGACTTTGATCTCGATTGGCTTTTCTTACTTTAAGATCTATTCTCAAGATAGATCATAGAGGGTGTTCTTGTAGCCGTGGTGGCTAGAGGTGCATGCCTGACCTACCAAGAGATTTCAACTTGTCCATTGGACTCGCCCTAGGCTAACCCGCATGAATAGGAGTGCATTGTGACAGAACGGTGGCTCCAAAAGGTGGGCGTCTTCGGAGTTGGAAGGGAAGTCGCGATTTAAAGAAGCTTTTTATGAGATTCGATTTGGTTTATTCATCTTTGCTTGGAACTTCAACAAGAGCTTGATCCAATCTCTCTAGATTGGTTTTACCTATCCCTCTCTATCTCTTGCTACCTCCGGTTTTCTTAGATTAGATTCGTTTCGTTTGATGTTCTCTAGATTAGATGCTAAAGCAACAACCTTTTGAATATTAAAGTGTTTGTGGCTTTAATAGATTGATTCTTGCATCACACATTTGTTCCACGGATTCGATACCTTCGGTTCACACTTAAGGGAAGAAGGGTCCCTTGACTACGACAGAGGATTTGTCCGCTTGCAATCCAAACAAAGTTTGATACACATATACACCGTCAACAAGCCCCTTTTTCTGGCGCTGTTGCCGGGGAACAAGTGATCAAGATTCGATCTTTATTACTTTTTGTGAATATTTTCAGTTTTCTTTTGGTTTTTCTATTTGCATCTACTAACTTTTGATCATCCTCAGAATCAATCTAATCTAGTTCTTGACTAACCCTAGTTTTCTTAGATTTGTTTTTATTTTTTTGTATATATTTTGTTTATTGCTAACCCTAACAGGAGATGGTCGGCTACCTCTCCAACAAACCCAAAAATTTTGTGGATGATCCAGAAAAACTTTACAGGCTAAGGAGATGTGAAGCACAAGCTAAAAAGCTGGAATTTGCATATCCAAAAGCGGAGGCCGAAGGATCGTCGGAGTCTCCAAAGGAATCACCACCTCCAAGTCCTAGGGAAAATCAACTTCAACCGCAACCGATGGGAGAACAACTGCAGCCGGAGCGCAAGATCGGGGAGCTATGCACCCCGGACATCGTCGACCTACCAATCTTGAACCTTACGGAGATCGGAAGGCCGTTCGAGATCAAGACCTCAACAATCTGCATGGTGCAACATTAACCCTTCACCGGTAAAGAGGATCCAAACCTTCACCTCCAAGCGTTCATTCAACTTTGTCAGACATTAAACATGGAAGGGGTGACTCAAAATCAAATGAGGGCAAGGCTCTTTCCGTTCTCGCTACTCGGAAAGGCTTTGTAATGGTTCTACTCTCAACCAGCGAAGATGGCGCAAAATTGGGATGCCTTGATGAGAGCCTTCATGAAGGAATACTACTCACCAGGTAAGACTCAAAGCTTGTGCAATAAGATTGCTACTTTTGCTCAATATCTTACGGAGACCATATCAGAATCTTTCGAGCGCTTCAATGAGTACACTCGGGTGGTGCCACATCATAAATTCTTGAAGGAAGATCTCGTTCAAAAGTTCTATCAAGGACTGACCATGGCGTCAAGGACAATCATCGATGCATCGGCGGGAGGATCCATCATCGAGCTTACACCGACCCAAGCTTTCACTTTATTCAAGAAGGTCGCGGACAATGACACATGGGCGTCATCCGGACGTTTACTTCTGGTTCAACCCATGGGGAACGTCAAAGGAGTCTTGCAAGTGGAGAAGGAAGATTTACTCGAAGGCAAGATTGACTCGCTTATGAGGAGGTTGGAAAAGATGGAGATAGAGAAGAAAGAAGCTCAAGATTTAAAGGCTGCCGAAGCAAGATCCACATGTGAAGAATGCGGGGAGTATGGCTATGTCCAGAAAGATTACCCGGAGGAAGCCAAGATGCTCGATTACATGAGGAAGGGAGATTTGCCGAACTTCCGCTACGGGCAAGGTAGACCTCAATTCAATGCAAGCTCATCCATTCAAAATTCGGTTCCTCTTCGTATGCAGTTGAAGGACTTCATGGATGAGCAAGCTAAGATCAACAAGGACACCATAACTAAGTTCAAAGCCATAGACAAGGTGTTGGAGAATATCGATAGCAAGGTGACGGAGGTCGGAAGCTCCAACCATCAAGTGCTCAACATGATGAAGATGCTTGAGACACAAGTGGGACAACTTGCTGGGTGCCTATCCGCTAATGAAGGGAAGCTTCCGGGGCAACCTCAAGGTCCCGAGACGGCGAAGGCCATTCAAACTCGTTCGGGGAAGGAGACCGAAGATCCGGAACATTTCGCAGGAGCTAGAAATCCTAAACCATCCACCGAGGCGGAGGAACTTGCTAAGGAGAAGGTTACCGAGATCATCACCGAAGAGCCCGAGTTTGAGATGCCGGGAGAAGACACGAAGATACCGCAACTCAAGCCACACTACTTCCGAAGTAAACTTGATAATCATTTTGAGAAGTTTGTGGAAGTTGTGCGTAGGTTGAGCATCAACATGCTGCTATTGGACGCTCTTCAAGTTCCTACATATTCTCGCTACTTCAAAGATATACTTGCAAACAAGTATGAGATAGCAACACTCAGGGTGGATCATGTCAAGATGTCGGAGCAATGTAGCGCTACTATTGCAAACGGACTAGAGAAGCAAGGAGACCCCGGATGCCCGACGATTCCGTGTTCCGTTGGTTTATTCAAGTTTGAGAAAGCATTATGCGGCCTTGGATCAAGTGTGAGCGTCATGCCAATAGATGTGTTCGAGAAGCTACGCCTACCGGAGCTAGAGCCTACAGCCATGTGCTTGGAGTTGGGTGACAACTCCATTCGCTATCCTTTGGGCATCACCGTGGATGTGCCCGTGAAGGTAGGACACCACTTCATCCCCGTCGACTTCGTGGTGCATGAGATCTGAGGGAGGGAGAAGCCGCCACTCATCTTTGGGAGGCCTTTCCTCAAGACCGTGGGAGCTACCATCGACGCCGGGAAGGGGGAGATCAAGTTCGACATCAATGGCGAGAGGAGTTCCTTCAAGTTTCGACAACGCTTCGAGGTATGCAATATAATCAAAGTTAAATATATTCCACCTCATCGTCACATTAGTAAGGAAGAGCCAAGGAAGAAGGAAGGGCCGTCAAGATCTTGTTGCATCCGTCAAGATCAAGGAACAAAAGCCGCCTATGAAGACCAAAAAGATGACTAAGCCGGAGAATAAGCCTGTGCCAAAGATGGTGCAGAAGTGGGTACCCAAGATTGTAACGCCCGCAAAGAGCGTTGATCTGAAGTAAACAAGTGACGAAGTCTAGCCATGGACTATAAACGAAGCGCTAGGCGGGAGGCAACCCGTTTCGTCGAGTCAAGAATAAGCTACCGGGAGGACAACCCGATCAAGATTTTTCGAGTTTTTCAAGTAAGTTGGTTTTAGAATTTGCTACGCAAGACATTCATAAACTTAAATGTGGTTGGATAAAGTTTAGAGTTATAAATTTTGTTTGGTTATTTTATTTAGATCATAAACCCTTTACATGAGCCATCCTATGAGTTATTTACTTCTTTTTGAGAAACCAAAACCAAAAATTCAGAACCTACCTCAACCTTTCATCCTCTTCATGATGTTATGGTTGACTTGTTTTACATGCTAAAAACACATGAGTAGAGCCACACTATGTACCTAGATGATATTTAAATTTTCGCGTATGGTAGTACTCGAGTGAACCTAGAAACTTAACTTTTGGTTTGTTCAAAATTCATATCCTTGGTTTCTCTAGAGTTAGAATTTTTCTAAGCCTCGTTAAATTGTATTTCATTCAAAATCTCTCTCACATTTAACTAAAATTAGAACCTAAACCTATGCCCCCATGATCAAGCCGGGAAAAGCTTGCTCTCAATTAATGGAAGCAAACAATACCGGTGCGACCAAAATAAAAGTAGTCAGGAAATATTTTAGACTTACATTTGTTTTTGATGCTTAAAGACTCCTCTAATTATATTCGAACTCATTGCAAGCTATGAGTTTAATTTTATTTTTCGAAATTAGAGGAGTGCTTAGCATTAAAACATGATTAGAGGGAGGTATTTGAGTTAACTTAACCACACATGCATCATGATGCATCACGGGATGCCCCTCCAACAATTATCATCAAAGGACATGCAAAGGACAAGCATTGGGGGCAGCCAAAGCTTTGTTTTGCAGGAATCTCATGGAAGCATGTGAGGCAAGGGAGCATGGAAGTGACTCAAAGCAAAGCAATCAAGTGGAGGGATCAATCATGCAAGCAAAGGAGTGGACGAGAGCATTTGGGCGGTGCAACCCCGTGGAGCACGCGGTAACAAAGCAACAAGCAAGCATGGAGTGCACTGGAGAGAATTGGAGCCAAGTGGAGCAGCAGAGCACCTAGGCCGTGAAGGACCAAAACTGGCCACCAGAGAGGGGGGAGTGAATGGGAGCCGATAAAAATTCTTCTCGAAGGAGATGGAAACTCCAACAAGACAAACACGGCAAACCCAATCACGTCTCCGACTCAACTACCCAAGTTGGCCAAGACCACATAGCCACTGGAGTGCTACTGGTCCTAGGAACCAACAACTCAACCAACCGAACCAAACACCCCAAATGCATAGCGGAAAACTATGCAGCCTGCTGTCTGTGCCACACCGGTCAGACCGATGGCTCCTGCCGGTCAGACCGATGGCACCGGTCAGACCGGTGGACACTGCCGGTCAGGCCGGTGGGGAACAACAGGTGCACAGCAAAGTTCTAGGAAGCCTCAGTGACTTCTCTAGGCCCTGGAACAAAAACCACCACCAAAACACAACCTGCAAGGAAGGAAAATCCTTCACAAAGCCTAGCAAAACAACTCCAAACAAGCCAAGAACTGACCAGCAGCACCACGGGCCAAAACCACACGAACTAGGCAGTTCCCCGAGACAAATCCCACAAGGGGCTCGCACCGATCAGACTGGTCAAGAGCACCGGTCAGACTGGTCGCGCCTGGGCAGCTCGGGATGAACAGCGCCCGTGGGTCAACTCTTCCAAATCCAACTCCCGATCTCCGGATTCGCTCCACGGATTCGCACAAGACTTTGGGGATAGTAGGAACACCTCATGGGCACTCCATAGCCAAGTTATGGTCCACCAAAACTCGTTGAATCAAGAGGAATCGAAGGATTTCCGCCAAGAACACCACAAACCCTAGGACAACGAAAACCCCAAAATTGAGCCCCTTTACTCACGGATTTGGGTGGGGAATCAAAGGGAAAAGAGCCACGAAGGGTTCATGCATACATCCCCACCAAATCCCAAAGAGAAAGGTCTCAAAACCGCCACAAGAAATTCGCCAAGAAAAGGCTCCGAAAATCACCAAAAAGGAGAAATGGGAAAGACACATCCAAGCCTTGAGGAACCACGCCGAATCATCTATACATACCAAAGAGGTTCATATAAGGTCTAGCTTGCCGCCCGATCATCCTTCCCTCTCACAAGATCTCACCATGAAGCTCTCAAGCTAGTCCTAGAAATTCCAAAGGAAAATAGAAGGGGAAAATAGCAAAACAAAATGAGCTAGGGTTCCAAGAGATGGCTGCTATCCTCTCACCACTTGGGTTATATGGAGGCAACCTGTACGACGAAACTACCCCTACAGCCTAATACTAGGATACACACCCCCGAGGGGCACTTCGGGAATCTTCATCGTCGAACCATCGGACGGATGCCCAGCGACCGCAAACTTGCTTAGCCTTGACGCAAGCCTTGCGATCCCGACGCGTGACCTCCGCTTCGAAGTCTCCGGACTGCGTCGTCGCACACCGGTCAGACCGGTGCTCCTCACTGGTCAGACCGGTACCCACCGATCAGACCGGTCCGATGCTGCTGCACCTCCGTCTTCGGTCTTCAGTCTTGGCTTTGTGGATCAACCAAGGAACCCAGTGGTTTTCTAGTGAACCACCGGAAACCCTGCAAACTCGGTGTAGCCTCCGCCAATCTCCACTCATGACTCGGCTCCCACGTAGTCCCGGCTCGACCTTGGTTTTGAAGCTCTACCAAGAAACCGTCCATGACTTCATCTTGCCGTTCTTGCCACCATGCGGCCTGCACTTGACCCCACTGGCCACCAGGTCCCTCGAACCAAGCCTACTTGTCTTCTCCACACCTGGAGGCCTCACCGGCAGCGATCTTTCGCGCTTGTTCTTCACCTGCACCAACACCAGTCAAGCCGCGACCTGCACCTGCAATACTTAGACAAGAATCAGTCCACACCACGTTGTCAATCACTCATCACACCAGGAAGCGACCTACCACCGGTCCTCGAACCACACAGGCTCTCAATCTCCCCCTTGATGAGTGCATTGACAACACACACGTTTTGGTAACCAAAGAGAAAAGGAAAAGAAAAGAAACGACTAAAAGAAACTCTAACAAGCGATCGGAAGCCAAAGGAAAGGCAAAGAGCAAGATCACTTGAAGAAGACAAGTCTCGGACCCCTTAGGCAAGGGCAACGGCTTGACACATCCGAGACAAAACATGCTCAAGCAAGGAGCAAAAGCCACCGATCCAAAGCTCGAAAAACCACAAAGAGCTCCCCCTGCACACATGCAAGCTCCCCGTGAACCAAAGCAACTCCCCCTGGACGAATGCATGCGAACCACAACACAAAACAGAGCAGCTGCCTCAGCTTTGCTCCGACCGGTCAGACCGGTCAACCTCACCGGTCAGACCGGTGCCCAACATCTGAACAGGGGCCAGCACTCTGACCGGTCAGACCGGTGACCTCAACCGGTCAGGCCGGTGCACAACAGAGCCCAGAAATGGTTCGAAACCACTTGGAAATCTTCTAGATGCATTCAGTAGGCCAAAACATGCTCAAACTTCTCCCCTTTGTTGACAATGCATGAATCAAGCCAAAAATGCAACCTAGAGCTTCTCAAATAGACAAAATTCAACATAAGATGCTACACATGTCCAAATGAGCAAATTAGATACTCTACAACTTCGTAATGACATCAACTACATGATCACCAAGTTTCACAACCATTGGGCGAAGCTAAGATAGAATTGAGCAATTTTGCGAAAAACCACCCTCTCATGAGCAAAGTCCTAAACATGAGCAAAACATGTCAAAATGGCAAAGCCACATAAACTTCATGCTAGGACAACCATTCTAAGCATAAGACCATCATAAACACCCACAAGCACCTCATGTCATGTCAAAGCCACCGAGCCATGTGCCTACTTCTTTGTATGAGACTTCTCATTGGTAGGCCTCACGCAACGGTTTAGCACCCAAAGCTATAAAAAATAAGCACAAATGACATGGGAGCACATTTTCCAAGCAATTTACATTTCATTTTCAGATTCATATTTGGTACATGAAATGTCTTTGCGACAAAAAGGAACTTATGCCCCTCCACAAGATAAAGCATGGGGGCTAAACATTCATGATGGCAAATGAGCCTTTGGCCCCATATGATCAGAATAAGCTATCCAACTACAAATTAAGCATAGCCAAGCCACTAAAACATGTCAAGATCATATAAAGGCATTTACTCACAAGAGAGCATACATGTAGCATTTTTCAAAAACATAGCTAGCAACCATGGGCATAAACTAAGATCATCAAGAGCTAAGCCAAACTAACCATAGCTTACCAAACTAGCTCACAAGGACATATATATCATACCATGGTGAACAATATATATAGGAGAAGCTTTTCCTATTCAATGCGTATGATACAAAATGCAAGCAACCTAAGATACAAAGATGCCTATACATCATGTTACATATGCCATGCCAAATGCAAGAAATGCACAAAGGAAAGCTATACATATGCTACAAAGGAGCTCCCACACACCAACTCAAGAAATCAAACAAACACCAAGCTCCCCCCGCAAACGAGTGAAAGTTGCTTGACCTAGGGGTTTGGTGAAAATATCGGCTAGCTGGTCATGTGTGGGTACATGGATCAAAGCGATTTTCCCTTTCTCTACGTTTTCTCTCAGGAAATGATACCTCACTTCTATGTGCTTGGTTTTGGAATGGAGCACTGGGTTCTTTGCAACACTTATGGCACTGGTGCTATCACATTGAAGTGGGACATGGGTATACTCCTCACCAAAGTCACTCATGGTGTTTGTGATCCAAAGGAGCTGAGAGCAACAACTAGCTGCAGCCACATACTCCGCCTCGGTAGTGGATTGTTTGCGGAAGACCAAGACACCAAAGAGGAACCCAAAAACTGGCAAGTCCCAGAAGTGGACTTCCTATCCAACCGACACCCGGCAAAATCCGCATCCGAAAAACCATGAAGAGCCAAAGAAGAGGACGCGGAGTACCAAAGGCCGAAGTTGGGAGTATGACGCAAATACCTAAAAATGCGCTTGACTGCTTGCCGATGCGAAGTCCTCGGAGACGCTTGAAAACGAGCGCACAGACATACCGAGAATTGGATGTCCGGCCTCGTCGCTGTCAAGTACAGGAGTGACCCGATCATGCTCCGGTACTCCTTCTGGTCCACGTGCTCACCTTCCTCGTCCGCATCAAGAGCTGTAGTCGTACTCATAGGTGTCGCCATGGCCTTGGAATCCTCCATCTTGAACTTCCTCACAATGTCCTTGGTGTACTTAGCTTGGTGCACAAATGTTCCTTTCTTTGACTGCTTGATCTGGAGGCCGAGGAAGAACTGCAACTCACCCATCATGCTCATCTCAAATTCCCTGCTCATGTCTTCTGCAAACCTTGCAATCAAAGAGTTAGACGAGGCACCAAAGACAATATCATCCACGTATATCGGCACAATTAGGATCTCTTTGCCCTGCCTGAGGAGAAACAAGGTCTGATCGACCTTCCCCATCTCAAAACCTCTCTCAAACAGGAACCCCCTCAACCTGCCAAACCAAGCCCTAGGCGCCTGTTTCAACCCATAGAGCGCCTTTCTCAACTTGTACACCCGGTGGGGGTACTTCTCACTCTCAAACCCCGGCGGCTGCCTCACATACACTTCTTCCTCCAACACACAGTTTAGGAAAGCACTCTTCACATCCATTTGGTTCAATTTGGACCCTTTAGCCACGGAAAAGGCTAGATGGATCCTAATCACCTCCAAACGAGCTACGGGAGTAAAGGTCTCCTCGTAGTCGATCCCCTCTTTCTGACTATACCCTTGCGCCACCAACCTCGACTTGTTTCTCACTACTTCACCTTTCTCTCCCTCTTTGTTTTTCCACACCTATTTTGTCCCAATCGGCTTACACCTTAGGGGAGGATCCATCAACTCCCAAACTTGGTTTCTCTCGAAATTCTCCAACTCCTCATGCATTGAATTAACCCAATTATGATCAGATAACGCGTGTCCAATGTCTTTGGGCTCAAAGGTGGCAACAAAAGCAGCATGAGCAAAGTGAGAATTGTTTCGAACCCTCGACCGTGTAGTACGTTCATTGATGTCACCGATGATCCTCGAAGCTGGGTGATCCACTTGAACTCGCCGGGGAGGTTCTTGCCTCGAAGCTACCTCCCCCTCAACAGCAGCTTCGCCTTGATCCGGATTTGTTGTTGTAGGTGTGGGAGAGGGCCCATTCTCGATCGTAGTCGAAGTAGTAGGTACATGTTCAGCCGCGGGCACCACACCGCCATCTTCATCATCTCCATGTTCATGCTCCTCCTCCTGAAAGATCTCCTCACCAAGTTCATCGTCACCTGCACACTCAAAAACAAGCTGACTACGTGGCTGTGTCTCGTCGAAGGTTACCTCGCAAGTCTCCACGATTTGGTTAGTTTCAAGATTGAGCACACGAAATGCTCTAGAATGAGATGCATAACCAAAGAAAATGCCATCGATAGACCTAGCCTCGAACTTGTCCAACTTCTTCCCTTTCTTATGAATGAAGCATTTACAACCAAAGATATGGAAGTGACTCACCTTGGGTGTGCGACCGTGCATCAACTCATAGCATGTTTTCTTCTTGTGAATCCTGAGGTAAATTCTGTTCGACACATAGCACGCGGTATTGACCGCCTCAGCCCAGAACCTTCTCGGAGTCCTATGCTCGTCGAGCATCGTCCGAGCCATCTCGCACAAGGTTCTGTTTTTTCTTTCCACCACGCCATTCTGGGGAGGCGTATACGGACTCGAAAACTGATGTTCAAGACCCAAGTCATGGCAAAAGGTTTCGAAATGAGAGTTTTTGAATTCCGAGCCATTGTCATTGTGAATCGCTCGTATGGCATCTCCGTGCCTCTCGTTCTTCAACCTCAAGACAAGATCTCGAACAGAACCAAACGTCTTCCCCTTTTCCTCCAAGAAGAAGACCCACGCATACCGAGAGTAGTCGTCCACCACAACTAGGACGTACCACTTCCCACCCGCAGATCGCACACGAGCTGGGCCAACAAGATCCATATGGAGCAGCTCGCATGGACGCTCCGTCATCACATCGGTGAGGGGCGGGTGAGAAGAGGCTACTATCTTGGCATGCCTACACGGCGCACAAACCAACTCTTTCTCAAATCTCAACCATGGCAATCCTCGGACCAAATTGAGCTTACTCAAGCGAGACAGAAGGTCAAAGCTCAAGTGACCCAACTTCCTATGCCACTTCCACAACTCACTCGAAGAACCAGCCAAGAAGCAACGAGCCACACCAGAAGACTGAGAGAAATCCGCTCGGAACACTTGACCCTCGGGAACGACCATGCAAACTAGGTCCCCTCGAGAATCCAAAATCCGAGAACCACCAGGCCGAAACAACACCTCAAAACCCTCATCCAACAACTGGGACACAGAAAGCAAACTGAACCCCAGTGATTGAACAAGAGCAACACGCCTGAGAGTGACCTTGTCACTTACCTTAATCTCACCTTCTGAAAGCACACGCCCTCGTCCATTGTCCCCAAAGGTGATGTATGTCTTTGACACCATCGGGACGAGACTTGAGAACCACCCCTTGTCTCCGGTCATATGCCTTGAGCAACCAGAGTCAATCAACCAAACGTTCCTCAAGTCTCCCACCTGAAATTCAAAAGCGAGCACGTGAGTGAACAAACGACTCAGCACTGGGGTTAGTACCAAAAGAGTAAAACCAGTGCCGAGCCATTTGCTCCAAAGTGGGGTTAGCACAAACCAAATCATCACGCCTATCAAAGCTACCACCACGGAAACCACCACGAGTGAACCACCCCTGTCTAGCTGGAGGAGAACGAAAGCCACAAAAGGAAGACCGTGGACCGTTCCTCCTTTCCATCTCGAAGCTATGACTCCTCCCACCATCGTATTGAGCACGAGGTGGAGAACGTCTAGAAAACTGACCACCTGCACACTCTCCATGCCAACCACCAGAACCACGACCACCAGAACCGAACCGAGCATCCGTACGAGCACGGAAACCGAACTGCTGTCTGCCCACACCAGCACCGGTCTGACCAGTGTAGTGCACTGGTCTGACCGGTGGTGCTCAGCCAGCAGCACCACCTGCCGCCTTTCGATCTCCCCAAGCTGAAACCGTCCTTACAATCGCCTTGGCCCTGGGCATTTGCATACGAGGCTCAGGTACACCATTTGAGGGGCGGTACCTGTCCTTGTTAGCCCACTCCTTAGCCATTCTCTCCTCACGCTTCCTCTTGAAGCAAAACTCACCCTTGTGACCATCTCTCCCATAATAGTCACAATGAAACCGTATGGGCTTAGGTTTTGGCTTGGGTTGGGGCTGCTCACATGGTTTCTCCTCACTAGGCTTCTCACCCTTCTTCTCTCCACCCTCACTCTCCTTGGGGTTCACAAACTTCACCGATTTTTGGAAGTCATTTGTAGGGTGAGGAAATATGGGAGGATCTAGGGTTGTGTCAAGTTTGTTACTCAGTGGGTTGGGCTTAGGAGCATAGGCATTTTTGTGGAAGGTTTTTTGTGGAGCTTGGATATCACCAATCTTCTCTCCTCCCTCACCACTACACTCTCCAATCTTCTCTGAACCAAGCGCTTGCCCATCATAGCGCTTGTATGCCTCTATCATCATCCTAAGCTGTGGTTCATGACCCGACAACCAACCCATCATTTTTCTCAAGTCATTATTCTCATCCTGCAAGCGATCCACATAATGTGCAAATTCCAGATTCTTCAAAGCATGCAATTCACACGTAGAGCAAGAAGTGGGAATAGGTTCTTTCAACTTAGCCTCAAGTGAAACAGTGTAAGCATGCATCTCATCAATCTTTCCATGCAAAACAGGGCAAGAAGTGCAAGCACCTAGAAAAGCAGGTCTAGACTTGAGCTCAGCCACTTCAACCCTAAGCACATCTAGTTCATCACAAGTAGAAGCATGCTTATCCTTGAGACTAGTAAGATCAGCTAGGTACACAGAGCAATCACAGCAATCAATCTCATCAGAAACCACAGGAGAAGCCTTAAGCGAATCAATCTCAAGCTTAGCATCAAGGTTCTGGGTTTCTAGCTCAGCTACTCAATTCCTAGCATCTTCTAGTGAGGCCCTAAGCTCTTTCCTCATCTTCTTTGCCTCTCTAAGCATGTCATCACGATTATCAAGCAACTTGCCAAGATGCTCATTCTCCTCACGCAAGAAGGGAAGCTCGTCACGTACCTCATCCTCGGAGTCGGAGTCTGAGTCGCTCTGGTGACTCTTCTTGCTGCCGGAGCTACGAGCCATGCCGCAGAAGCCATCTCTCGCATAGCAGCTTAGCCCGCTCAAGTTCTTGGATGACTTCTTGTTCTTGCGCCGATTACCTTCATCTTCACTACTACTCGAGCTCGAGGAAGAGTAGGCGGAGCTGGAGTCGACGTCGCTCGCTCCGACCATCGCTCGAGCCTTCCTACCGCGGCCGTCCTTCTTCCTCGATCATCACTCGTCCTTGTGCTTGTTCTTGTGCTTGTGATCGCGCCTTGATCGGTACTTGCCGTCCTTGCTCGACCGGTGCTTGTAGCCGTCCTTGTAGCCATCCTTGTTCTCCATCTTCTCCGGACAGTAGGCGACGAAGTGTCCTGGCTTGCCGTACTGAAAGCATGTCCATGGATTCTTCCTTGTGTTCACCCGGTTCTCGTGCAACCTCTCGAACCTCCTCGTCAGCAACGCCAGCTCGTCCTCTCCAAGCACGTCGAACTCCTCGTCTGGCAAAGACATCAAAGAAGACAAAGAGTACATCCTGGAAGATGCATTAGCGTTAGACTTAGCACCTTTGCCACCGACGAGAGCAACACTATGAGAGTCAGTCGGGCTCTCAAGACGGGCAGTCATACCCTGATCCAACTCAGCAGACTTGAGCTTGGAAAATAGCTCGTTCACGGTCAGGGTGTCATACTTCTCGGACTCAAGAATAGCCTCAACCTTTCCGTCCCATACGGTGCGATCCAACGAGTGCAAGAGCTTCACAGCTCTATCATGATCATCGTATGGGAGCGCGGCCACATTGGCTCTCATGTTGTTCACCACCACCGTAAACCGCTGGAAAAGGGCGTCGACGGACTCGCCGGGGAGATGAGTGAAGTTCTCGTACTCTCTCCGGTAAGTCGCGTACATCCGAGCCTGAACCTGAGCATTCCCAGCATGAGCATCCTTCAACTGCTCCCAAATCCTACAAGTTAAGTCCTCTGTCTGAACCCGATCGTATTCAGACTGACACAGAGCACGAAACAAGTAGTCGACTGCCTTGTTGTTGGCGTCGAACATATCCCTCGATCCTGGAGCAAGAAAGTTAACCGGATGAACATAAGCTGTGTTCACCGTAATGTCCCAAAGGATCTATCTCTTGCCACGAAGGAACGCAGCCATCCATCTCTGCCACATCTGGTAGTTCTTCCCATCAAAGTGCGGAGGACCCGATCCCCGTTCCTAGTACGCCATCTTTGGATCTTAGACTGGTTAGAGCCTCGAAAGACCCGAACCGGCTCTGATACCAATTGAAGGACCGAAACTGGTGACCAGAGAGGGGGGGAGTGAATGGGAGCTGATAAAAATTCTTCTCGAAGGAGATGGAAACTCCAACAAGACAAACACGGCAAACCCAATCACGTCTCCGACTCAACTACCCAAGTTGGCCAAGACCACGTAGCCACAGGAGTGCTATTGGTCCTAAGAACCAACAACTCAACCAACCGAACCAAACACCCCAAATGCACAGCGAAAAACTATGTAGCCTGCTATCTGTGCCACACCGGTCAGATCGATGGCTCCTGCCGGTCAGACCGATGGCACCGGTCAGACCGATGGCACCGGTCAGACCGGTGGACTCTGTCGGTCAAGCCGGTGGGGAACAACAGGTGCACAACAAAGTTCCAGGAAGCCTCAGTAACTTCTCTAGGCCCTGGAACAAAAACCACCTCCAAAACACAACCTGCAAGGAAGGAAAACCTTTCACAAAGCCTAGCAAAACAACTCCAAACAAGCCAAGAACTGACCAGCAGCACCACGAGCCAAAACCACACGAACTATGCAGTTCCCCGAGACAAATCCCACAAGAGGCTTGCACTAGTCAGACCAGTCAAAAGCACCGGTCAGACCGGTCGCGCCTGGGCAGCTCGGGATGAACAGCGCCCGTGGGTCAACTCCTCCAAATCCAACTCCCGATCTCCCGATTCGCTCCACGGATTCGCACAAGACTTTGGGGATAGTAGGAACACCTCATGGGCACTCCATAGCCAAGTTATGGTCCACCAAAACTCATTGAATCAAGAGGAATCGAAGGATTTCCGCCAAGAACACCACAAACCCTAGGACAATGAAAACCCCAAAATTGAGCCCCTTTACTCACGGATTTGGGTGGGGAATCAAAGGGAAAAGAACCACGAAGGGTTCATGCATACATCCCCCACCAAATCCCAAAGAGAAAGGTCTCAAAACCGCCACAAGAAATTCACCAAGAAAAGGCTCCGAAAATCACCAAAAAGGAGAAACGGGAAAGACACATCCAAGCCTTGAGGAACCACGCCGAATCATCTATACATACCAAAGAGGTTCATACAAGGTCTAACTTACCGCCCGATCATCCTTCCCTCTCACAAGATCTCACCATGAAGCTCTCAAGCTAGTCCTAGAAATTCCAAAGGAAAATGGAAGGGGAAAATAGCAAAACAAAATGAGCTAGGGTTCCAAGAGATGGTTGCCATCCTCTCACCACTTGGGTTATGTGGAGGCAAGCCGAAAGATGAAACTACCCCTAAGGCCTAATACAAGGATACACACCCCCGAGGGCACTTCGGGAATTTTCATCGTCGAACCATCGAACGGATGCCCAGCGACCGCAAACTTGCTTAGCCTTGACGCAAGCCTTGCGATCCCGACGTGTGTCCTCCACTTCGAAGTCTCCGGACTGTGTCGTCGCACACCGGTCAGACCGGTACCCACCGGTCAGACCGGTCCGATGCTACTGCACCTCCATCTTCGGTCTTCGGTCTTGGCTTTGTGGATCAACCAAGGAACCCAGTGGTTTTCTGGTGAACTACCAGAAACCCCGCAAACTCGGTGTAGCCTCCGCCAATCTCCACTCATGACTCGGCTCCCATGTAGTCCTGGCTCGACCTTCGTTTTGAAGCTCTACCAAGAAACCGTCCATTACTTCATCTTGTCGTTCTTGCCACCATGCGGTCCGCACATGACCCCGCTGGCCACTGGGTCCCTCGAACCAAGCCTACTTCTCTTCTCCACACCTGGAGGCCTCACCGGCAGCGACCTTTTGCGCTTGTTCTTCACCTGCACCAACACTAGTCAAGCCGCAACCTGCACATGCAATACTTAGCCAAGAATCAGTCCACACCACGTTGTGTGACGCCCCAGGTTTTTGTTTAGCATCATTAGTGCTAATGACCGGGTCAACGTATTGACGCCAGTCAAACCATGGTCAACCTGGGTCATCACCTCGAAAACCTCACTGACAACCCCTAATGACCCCCTTGATCAAGTCTACACACACTTGTGGTCAAAGTTTGGTCAAACATCTAGTCAAACCCTAGGTCAACCCTAATGTCTTTGAACGTCCTCAGGAACTTTTGCCGCGTTCTCCAAATTTCTCCTAAACACTTCAAAATCTCCCAATATAAAAGTTGTCCAGTTTCTCGAGGGACACAACTTTCATGTTGGGTGGCATTTCAAATTTTGAGTGGAAAAGGGTGGAAAACTTGGTCAACTGCAGCAACTCCTGTTCACTGGCGCCATGAAAGACAGCCACTTTGCCTGCAGTTCATGCTCAAAGGGTTGATCGAAACATAGGTCGGCCTTTACGAAAAATACTCTCCTATAGGTGCTCTACAACTTTCGTATTCAAAGCTCGGTGGGGTTCTATTCAAACTTTTGGAGAAATTCGCAGTCCAACAGGGCTAAATGAAATAGGATCGACGCCGCGCCGCGACGTCGCGCCGGCCAGAACGCCGGGCGCGCCCGAGCGCGTGCGCCGTGCCGCGAGGCCGCGCCCGTCCTCGACGTCCGGGCCTACCAGCCGCATCCCGAGGCCGCGCGCCCCGAGGCTGGGATCACTCAGAGGCATCTTGTAGTCCGCGCACGCCACGCGCCGCGTCGCCGTTCGTGCCGGACCGCTCCTGCCCGTCCTGCCCGCGCGCGCGCCGCGCCGCCGTACCGCGGTACGCCGCCGTACACGCGTACCGAGGCGGGCCCGCGACCCCCGGCCCGAGCGCTGCGCCCCTCGGGAAGTCCCCCTCCGCCACGTGGAGCCCTCGCCCTCGCCGCCCGGCCGCGCATCGCGTTGCCCACCGGTCCGCCGCGACCTCCCTGCTCTCGCGCCTACCGAGGCCGCCGTACCACGGCGCGATTCCCTCCCTTCGCCGAGAAGCAAGCAGGAGCTCGCCTATAAAAAGGCCTCCAAGCGTCCGTCGCGAGCACCGCTCCCCCCCTGCCGCTCACCGTGTCCGCCCGCCGGCGCCATTGCCGCTGCCCAGCCGAGTTTTCCCTCCGCTCGCGTCCAACGCCGCACCACCACCTCAGACTCCTCCCTAGGTCCTGCTGGAGCTCGAGCCCTTACGCATTGCCCGGGGAACGCCGCCGTCCCACCGGACTTCAGGTCGCAGCGGCCGCCGCCGTCCTGCTCCGCCGTGCGAGCTCGCCACCGGCCTCCCTGCCCCAAACCAGCGCGCAAACCGAGCTAAGGTGAGCCCCTAGACCTCCTCCACATCTTCCCCGGCCAAGAACTCCGCCGGAGCCGCCGGATTCCGGTGAGCCCGCCGCCTCCCCATGGCCAAGGGCCACATTGCAACACTTTTGATCTTTGCAGGGTTGTTTTTGTGAAGTAGGGGCATATCTGTGAAAGCTGAGAAGTTTCCAGGGACCTCGTTGTATGCTAGATCTTGAATAGTACTAGACTTTTGGCTGATTCTTGTAAATTGCATAGAAAATCGTAGAAAAATCAGAAAATTTCAAACTCAATTTTGTTGGATTCCTGGTGAAAAGCACTACAACTTTTGTAAAGCTTGTCTATGCTTTTTCCTGATAATTTTTGCATGAAAAATACAAATGAGAAAAACCTAGATCTGTTGTATCTCAAAAATTACAAGTCATCTGTAGCTAATTTTTGGATATGTTGTGTGTTATGTTATGACTAGATCCTGTACCAAAAATTGCACAAAGTTATGTTGTAAATATTTTTATATGAATTGTTTTCTATTTATGCAGAATCTGTCCAAATGATTTTTGTAGCTAAAAATAATTATATTTTTGTTCCCAACTTCTGCATGTTATCTGTTTATGCCAAAATGCACCTCTGGTGAATTAATCACAATTTTATAATTGTCATAAATATTTATTCTTGAAATATGCTTGATTTCCTTTGTAAATGCATAACTCCAGATCTATAATAGTTCTAGGTGTATATGTTGCATTCCTAGCTTAGTTTTGGACCAGAGACCATGTGTGAGAAAGTTGGAATCATTTTGATGCTTATTTATTTTTGTATGCATTTCTCTTGCTTTAATAGCTAGCTTTTGTTCTTTTCGGTATATTTAATTCCATAGCTCTCATAAGTGTGCATGGGTGTGCAGTAGCTGTGTGTAGGTTTGTAGTGCTTCATAACACACCCCACTGAATTTTATTAATTTATTTTATGAATAAAAGCAATGGAAGCCAATTAAGCTTAATATTAGAGTTAATTGGAAAATCACCTTGCCACACCTAATAACCTTATGCATGTGTTGATCTTTCTAAGAAGGTTGAGACCACCTCCTTGCTGTTTTGTGTTTTGTAATTAATTTATTTACATTTATATGTACACAATCACTATTAAAAAGATTAAATAATAAAGAACCGCATATTACTCCTTTATTGGAAGAGTATGCTGAATGTATTTCTTATCTAGGTGAATGTGGTCAACCATGCACCCCATGGTTGTCATTTGTTGTTTGTAATCAATTAAATTAAAAATCGTCAATTAAATCTTGCATTTGCATCCTCGTGTAGATCTTCCTGACGGTAGTTATACGCTCGTGCCGGAAGGAGGAGACGGAGGTGCTGACGAAGAGCTGCAGTACGTGGACGTAGCTCAAGACCTGGACCAAGGTCCAGAAGGGCCCAAGGCCAACCTTGCCAGCGAAGGCAAGCCCCGGATCATTAACCCCGCCTTTTAAAATTATGCAATTGTCCTTGCTGTGATTGTGCATTTACGTTTCAGGAGTTGAATTGAAACCCTAGTTGCATGATCCTTAGGTACCTATGCTCTATCACTAGTATGCTAGGTCGATAGCTGCTATGCTATAGGACCGGTACAAGTCGAGTGATGTTCGTCACTCGCGAGAATAGGTTCTTATGTTGGAATCATAAGATCTTTATAAATGGATTGCTCACGTGGTAAGAGCATGGGATTTGGGCTCCGGTCCAGTGGCTTTCGTGGGCTAAGCTTTTGAACGTACTAAGCACTTGTCGGGAATGGGACCGGTAAGCCTAGTACCTTAATGAGACGGTGCGGGAACTTACTATTACTACTCTTGAGTAATCACCTCCCCGGCTAGCTACCGGGGAAGGGGGGTACTCGTGTGATGTTGGGTGCCTCGCGGGGTATGCCAACTAACCTTGTACCCAGGACTGTAGTCTTTGATCCCAACCCGAGGATTTTTGGGAACCGCCTGGATGGTTGTCCTCGCGGGGGCACCCTACCGTGTGTTTAGGTTTACCTTGCAAGGTTTAAATCAATCGATTGTCGGCCTCTCACCGTTATCTGAGACTGCTTAATCAACTGGCCATGATATCCCTTAATGATGGAATTTGATGAAGTTTACTGCTTGAAGTAATTGTTTGTACAATTCTTGATTGAATTAGTTGGCACACTTAGAAACGGTAATCAACTAGAACTTGTGCTAAAATATTGAAAGTAAGGACATACTCTTTGTGGCTTTTCCGCAAAAGAACTCCACCGGCCAAAAAGCCTCTCATGTCTAGAGTTTGGTGACGTAGTTATCACCCGACGGTTAAGTCTTGCTGAGTATTAGTATACTCAGCCTTGCTTTAAAAATATTGTTGCAGGTGTTGTTTGATCTGGTGAGATTCCACCCGGCTGGGAGCAGGGATGGGTGGATGACGACAAGTGATGGCATCACGGATGGCCTCCTGTGATCTTTACCGTTGCGCTAGTTTATTTATTTCCGCTGTTTTCAAACTCTGAACCTTTACTTCATGTCATGAACAACGGTTTTGTAATAATTTGGATTTAATTCGTGTTGTACTCTGGACTCGCCTTCGTGTGAGTTTTAATGCATATGTCGATCCTCTGTATGAAATTCCAAGTGATTTACCGGGCGTAACCCGGCAACTAACGACAGGATGATACTTTATTATTGCTTAATGACCAAAGTGGATTGGTTTAGGTGATAGTACGGTATTTTCCTGGGCGGGTTGTCACAGCTGGCATCAGAGCAATTTTATGCACCAGAGTTTAATTAACAATCTTAATCTCATGTTCTTAAATAAAACTTACCAAGATTGTTTGGATTTGCAAAATACGTTGGTCCGTTAAGGATAATATAGACCGAGAGGCCCTAGAGGGAATTTTTGGGTTCTTTCAGGTGGCTTATTAATCTATGGTTTATTTTGCTAACTCCCAGCACATTTCATTCCTGTCAGAACTTACTTTCTGTACAACCATACTAGTTCATCACGTTTTGCTATACGTGGTGGTACCGCATGGAAGTCATGCGAGGGATGGATGGGACCTAATCCAAAGGGAACCCACTGTCGCGTCTGTGTCTCGCCACGTTTTGCCATACGTGGACGTTCCGCATTGTGAATATGCGAGGCAAGGATCCGCTTCATTCCAAAAGGAGCGTATCTGAGGTTGGACGCTGTCCATGCAGCGATAAACGCATGGGTACCGTTTCTATAGTAAACGGTAATGTATGTGGACGCTTTCATGAGTGCTGGCATGAAAGGTTCGTTGTGTTCTGTGATCTTCTGCAGGTACACTAACCACGCTTCGTAAGTCGCTAAGTGTGCATCGACTAGTTTTCGACTAGTTATTATAGGGAGAAACGTGTATACGCCTTGCCACCGGCACTAACTTCGAGTTTTGGCTTGATTGCCTTGTGAGGACGAATAGGCCGTCTTGCATCATGTTAAAAATCGAGAGAAACTTAAAGTTGAACCCCTGCTTGTTTTATGTGCTCTCTAAGGAAATTTTTCTAGTATGCTTGGTCTTGCCTAGCCTCTCGTGTGCAGGTGCATTGCTGTCCCCAAATCGGTTGTGTTTGGTTGCGTAGATCTTGCACCCTGTCCAAGAATCTTTTTGTCTAGGAGATCTCTATCAAAGTTGCTCCATATCTAATCTAGTTTCTGCTCGCAAATTTTTCACGGTCATAGCTTTGGTCTACCTCAAGTTGTGCTCAGTTTAGTGAACATCTGTCTTGCTGTTTTTCCGGAAATCAATCCAAACCTTGCTTAGTCGAAGCCCCTTCCTAACCTTTCTGGATCGATCTTGCATACCAATTCTGTGCCTCATAACCTTGTTGAGTTGCTGCACAAATTTGGGAATTTTTGGGGACCTGGTTTTTAAGTTATGAATTTTGTTCACAACTGCTAGAACTTTGCCAAGTTGCATGTTCGTACCATGGCTACCCCATTTCTTACCCATGTATTCTTTTTCATCGCTGACCGAACCTATCCTTGTACACGCACATCCGTCTAGTTCTCACTTTTGTTGTTATGTCCAGATGGACCACTTTGGATCTGCGTCGGCTGATGTGGGAGCATGGACTCTCGTGAACTACCTCGAGGAGGGTGGATTTCCTGCACTCTTGTGGGACACCCTAAAAGACTTTGGGTACACTGCTTACCCAGAGTACTCGACACGTGAGGTCATGACCACAGGCCAGCTCCTTCGTTGTAAAGTGAAGGTGAAGATCCCTGCGTGCCCGACAAATCCTGCTTGGGAAGAGTGGGAGTGTAAGGCACAAGGAAGGAACCTGGCTGACACGGTACAGAAGGCTGCTCTTGAAGCGCTCACAACTTTTTGTGGGAAGCACCCTGACGTGGTAGCCGGCAATGCAGCCAGAGTGATTCCTGTACCTGAGCAACACGTTGGACCTCGGGTCGAACACAAAGCTTTTCTTTCAGCTCAAGGCAACTCTCACTATAGTCCTGATCTTGTCACCTCAGTCCGTTTTTCTGAAGCCATGTATGACACCTACCGACGGATGGTGGGAGAAAGTGTATTCTATAGACACCAAATCTATAGGTACCGAGTTAAAGAAATGGAGAATACTACTCAAGCGTTGAAGGAAGCCCGAGCAGTGATAACCACTCTCAAGAAGGGAAGACGCAAGGATAAAGCAAAGATACGGGAATTAAGTGAAGTTATTCACGAGCAGAATTTCATGTTGCAGCATAACGACCAATATATGCTTGAACTAGAGAATCAACTGGAAGCGATAGCAGCTCCACCTCCGGAACCTGTCATTCCCGGACCAGAAGAAGAAGAGGATGCTGAGGGAATCCAAGGAGAGTCTGGAGTAGAGTCTGGATCTGAGTTACCATAGTTCTTCAGCAAGGAAGATCCAACCCTAGGAAGTTGGTATGTTTGTAATAAAGTCCTGAGTTGTACGCGTGTAATAGTTGTAAGGAACCCTAGTGTGTGCAGCCGCGTTTGGTTAGTTTTTGTGGTTGGCTGAACTAGGAGCTTTCTTTTGTGCAGCTAGTCTGCATTGTAATCCCAAATGTTGTTTTGGTAATCCCGAAACCCCTCATCGATGTAACGCTTTGGTGGAACATCTTTCTGCAACAATCTTTGTAAAAGAATTATTTCCACTCGTTGTGGTCAGATCAGAGTTCCATGATGAGTATCAAACTTGTCCAAGGATTTTGTGCCGATTCCGATCAATCCGATCTCTCAATCCTAAACTTATTCTTTTGGTCTTGCTCACAACATTTTGAATTAAAAACACATGTCACTTTTGAGCATGCATTGCATAGCACGTGCATGAGGGAACCTTGGGTGAACTAACGTGCATACGCATGGAAGATTTCAATATTTCCTACTCTATCCTTCTTATGTTTGGTGATGTTGTTGTCCCATAACCAAAGGTGCCGCGACGGAACCTAGAGCATCATGTGTGCTGCAGCCATGTGATTGCCACTAGGGGCGCGCTAGGTATCTTGGTTGTGAGAGTGCGACTCGCCACGCATACTCCTTCTCAACCTAAGATTGTCATCTCAAGTACTAACTCATTTTGTGGGTAACCGAGTCATGCTAACACGCATCATGAGCACCATACTGCATGAGCATGTGCATCACGCCTTCATAAGCATGTGCATCACACCGGCTTTTAAAATCATTGCACCGTAATGTAATAAGTCAATAACACCTAATTTTCACAAGTTAAATAACGTGTGAGCAAGACTGTTCTGAAATTCCCATACTAATCTACCTTCCATACCTTTCCTACCCCATATTCGTAAGCCATTCCTTGCGAATGCCTTTACGAATTCACCTTCCTATATAGTTCTTATGAACCACCTTGACCGAGCATGGGAAACTTTTGACCCGTATATCACATCCGTGCTTCTTCCAAAAGAAAAATTTCGGAAATCTTTTACTAGCCTTCCTTTTCTTCATAGAAGTCGGTTTTGATGATCACCTTTTTGACTTGGTCTCTTACCGCCAAACTCGACGTTCTCTTAACATCAACTCCTTTCAACCGGCTAAGTTGAAGAAGTAGAAGTAGAGTTTTCTTGAGCAATCAAGGTTCTCGAAAAGTCAAGGTTTGAGAGTCCTCCATCGTTTATCCGTCCATGATCCGTGATCATGCCATCCAAATCCTCGGAATCAAGAAAGGAGCAAACCCAGGATCGATGGAAGCTTTTGCTAAATTCTCCTCGATGCGCCCTCGAGCCTAGAGGGCGGGTGCCGTGAATTCTTCCTCGTAATTTCCGCCGTCATGGTTAACCCTGGAGTTCACCTCGGAGTTAAATATCCACTTTAGAGTTGTGAAATCGTACACCTACTGATCAACAATGGGAACTTTTCGGTACATGAGCAGAGATGTATGAAATTCATGCTTATAACTGCTGTGCTGTCCGATTTCGCAACGCCTACCATGAATGAGTTTTCATCATGCATGATCTACTTGTTAATTTTATGAGCAAGCTTACGAATGTGTGTTTAATGAAAACTCAACTTTCAGATGGTCGGACCGACACGCAGTACCCCCAATGGTTTTGGTGCATTGGGTAGTGGTGACCTACCGCCGCCACCGCCCACGACACTGACAGAGGCATTCGTGGCAACGCAAACCGAAGTGTTGTGCCAGATTCTGCAAGCACAGCAGCAGATGGCCCAGCAACTACAACAGATGCAACCGATGCAACAGAAGTCTCGATCTTTCGAGCCTTGCTCACCTGAAGTACCTACCCAGACTGAGATGAATACCATTGTCGGTGCAATTCATATGTTGGAAGGGCAAAATTCAGTGCTAAGTCAGATAGTGTGCGATATCATCCAAGGTCGTTATAGAGGACTATCTCAAACTAGTTTGGCAGACAGTCTCTCTCAGTCATTATCTGCATCCATGGTGGAGCAGGCCCGCTTATTCAATTTGTTGGTGGATCATGTGAATCAGAGTCAGCTCAATACCTCTGACTCTATATTACCACCCTCGAAACTACCAATGGACCTTAGAAAGGAAGAGAGAAAAAGTCGGAGCAACAAGCGAGTATTATCTGAGATAGATGTAAGTAAGTGGGAAATTACCTATAAGGAAACTCGTCCGCGTGAGGGCAAACGAAGTTGCGACACCGACAAGATCGGCCAGCTCATCGAAGGTGAAACTCGCTCGCAAGCCGAGATATTAGGAAAGCGAAAGGGAAAGGAGCTCCGTATCGTCAAGAAAGATCAGCAACAAGTTTCGAAGCCCAAGGGACTTCCGCCCCGCCTTTGCTACAATTGTAGACAACCCGGGCATTACATAAGTAAGTGCCCGAACCCTATGCAGCCCAAAACCCAGCAGCAGAATCAGAACCCCGGGGCAGCTGAAGGTGATCACGGCAAGAAGTCGATCTATCAAGTGAAGCCAGACCAGCTTGACTTTATGGGTAACACCTCTATCCGAGAACACCTCCCTACTTCGTCTTGTACTTTCGAATCTCGGGACGAGATTCTTCTTAAGGGGGGTAGGCTGTGACGCCCCAGGTTTTTGTTTAGCATCATTAGTGCTAATGACCGGGTCAACGTATTGACGCCAGTCAAACCATGGTCAACCTGGGTCATCACCTCGAAAACCTCACTGACAACCCCTAATGACCCCCTTGATCAAGTCTACACACACTTGTGGTCAAAGTTTGGTCAAACATCTAGTCAAACCCTAGGTCAACCCTAATGTCTTTGAACGTCCTCAGGAACTTTTGCCGCGTTCTCCAAATTTCTCCTAAACACTTCAAAATCTCCCAATATAAAAGTTGTCCAGTTTCTCGAGGGACACAACTTTCATGTTGGGTGGCATTTCAAATTTTGAGTGGAAAAGGGTGGAAAACTTGGTCAACTGCAGCAACTCCTGTTCACTGGCGCCATGAAAGACAGCCACTTTGCCTGCAGTTCATGCTCAAAGGGTTGATCGAAACATAGGTCGGCCTTTACGAAAAATACTCTCCTATAGGTGCTCTACAACTTTCGTATTCAAAGCTCGGTGGGGTTCTATTCAAACTTTTGGAGAAATTCGCAGTCCAACAGGGCTAAATGAAATAGGATCGACGCCGCGCCGCGACGTCGCGCCGGCCAGAACGCCGAGCGCGCCCGAGCGCGTGCGCCGTGCCGCGAGGCCGCGCCCGTCCTCGACGTCCGGGCCTACCAGCCGCATCCCGAGGCCGCGCGCCCCGAGGCTGGGATCACTCAGAGGCATCTTGTAGTCCGCGCACGCCACGCGCCGCGTCGCCGTTCGTGCCGGACCGCTCCTGCCCGTCCTGCCCGCGCGCGCGCCGCGCCGCCGTACCGCGGTACGCCGCCGTACGCGCGTACCGAGGCAGGCCCGCGACCCCCGGCCCGAGCGCTGCGCCCCTCGGGAAGTCCCCCTCCGCCACGTGGAGCCCTCGCCCTCGCCGCCCGGCCGCGCATCGCGTTGCCCACCGGTCCGCCGCGACCTCCCTGCTCTCGCGCCTACCGAGGCCGCCGTACCACGGCGCGATTCCCTCCCTTCGCCGAGAAGCAAGCAGGAGCTCGCCTATAAAAAGGCCTCCAAGCGTCCGTCGCGAGCACCGCTCCCCCCCTGCCGCTCACCGTGTCCGCCCGCCGGCGCCATTGCCGCTGCCCAGCCGAGTTTTCCCTCCGCTCGCGTCCAACGCCGCACCACCACCTCAGACTCCTCCCTAGGTCCTGCTGGAGCTCGAGCCCTTACGCATTGCCCGGGGAACGCCGCCGTCCCACCGGACTTCAGGTCGCAGCGGCCGCCGCCGTCCTGCTCCGCCGTGCGAGCTCGCCACCGGCCTCCCTGCCCCAAACCAGCGCGCAAACCGAGCTAAGGTGAGCCCCTAGACCTCCTCCACATCTTCCCCGGCCAAGAACTCCGCCGGAGCCGCCGGATTCCGGTGAGCCCGCCGCCTCCCCATGGCCAAGGGCCACATTGCAACACTTTTGATCTTTGCAGGGTTGTTTTTGTGAAGTAGGGGCATATCTGTGAAAGCTGAGAAGTTTCCAGGGACCTCGTTGTATGCTAGATCTTGAATAGTACTAGACTTTTGGCTGATTCTTGTAAATTGCATAGAAAATCGTAGAAAAATCAGAAAATTTCAAACTCAATTTTGTTGGATTCCTGGTGAAAAGAACTACAACTTTTGTAAAGCTTGTCTATGCTTTTTCCTGATAATTTTTGCATGAAAAATACAAATGAGAAAAACCTAGATCTGTTGTATCTCAAAAATTACAAGTCATCTGTAGCTAATTTTTGGATATGTTGTGTGTTATGTTATGACTAGATCCTGTACCAAAAATTGCACAAAGTTATGTTGTAAATATTTTTATATGAATTGTTTTCTATTTATGCAGAATCTGTCCAAATGATTTTTGTAGCTAAAAATAATTATATTTTTGTTCCCAACTTCTGCATGTTATCTGTTTATGCCAAAATGCACCTCTGGTGAATTAATCACAATTTTATAATTGTCATAAATATTTATTCTTGAAATATGCTTGATTTCCTTTGTAAATGCATAACTCCAGATCTATAATAGTTCTAGGTGTATATGTTGCATTCCTAGCTTAGTTTTGGACCAGAGACCATGTGTGAGAAAGTTGGAATCATTTTGATGCTTATTTATTTTTGTATGCATTTCTCTTGCTTTAATAGCTAGCTTTTGTTCTTTTCGGTATATTTAATTCCATAGCTCTCATAAGTGTGCATGGGTGTGCAGTAGCTGTGTGTAGGTTTGTAGTGCTTCATAACACACCCCACTGAATTTTATTAATTTATTTTATGAATAAAAGCAATGGAAGCCAATTAAGCTTAATATTAGAGTTAATTGGAAAATCACCTTGCCACACCTAATAACCTTATGCATGTGTTGATCTTTCTAAGAAGGTTGAGACCACCTCCTTGCTGTTTTGTGTTTTGTAATTAATTTATTTACATTTATATGTACACAATCACTATTAAAAAGATTAAATAATAAAGAACCGCATATTACTCCTTTATTGGAAGAGTATGCTGAATGTATTTCTTATCTAGGTGAATGTGGTCAACCATGCACCCCATGGTTGTCATTTGTTGTTTGTAATCAATTAAATTAAAAATCGTCAATTAAATCTTGCATTTGCATCCTCGTGTAGATCTTCCTGACGGTAGTTATACGCTCGTGCCGGAAGGAGGAGACGGAGGTGCTGACGAAGAGCTGCAGTACGTGGACGTAGCTCAAGACCTGGACCAAGGTCCAGAAGGGCCCAAGGCCAACCTTGCCAGCGAAGGCAAGCCCCGGATCATTAACCCCGCCTTTTAAAATTATGCAATTGTCCTTGCTGTGATTGTGCATTTACGTTTCAGGAGTTGAATTGAAACCCTAGTTGCATGATCCTTAGGTACCTATGCTCTATCACTAGTATGCTAGGTCGATAGCTGCTATGCTATAGGACCGGTACAAGTCGAGTGATGTTCGTCACTCGCGAGAATAGGTTCTTATGTTGGAATCATAAGATCTTTATAAATGGATTGCTCACGTGGTAAGAGCATGGGATTTGGGCTCCGGTCCAGTGGCTTTCGTGGGCTAAGCTTTTGAACGTACTAAGCACTTGTCGGGAATGGGACCGGTAAGCCTAGTACCTTAATGAGACGGTGCGGGAACTTACTATTACTACTCTTGAGTAATCACCTCCCCGGCTAGCTACCGGGGAAGGGGGGTACTCGTGTGATGTTGGGTGCCTCGCGGGGTATGCCAACTAACCTTGTACCCAGGACTGTAGTCTTTGATCCCAACCCGAGGATTTTTGGGAACCGCCTGGATGGTTGTCCTCGCGGGGGCACCCTACCGTGTGTTTAGGTTTACCTTGCAAGGTTTAAATCAATCGATTGTCGGCCTCTCACCGTTATCTGAGACTGCTTAATCAACTGGCCATGATATCCCTTAATGATGGAATTTGATGAAGTTTACTGCTTGAAGTAATTGTTTGTACAATTCTTGATTGAATTAGTTGGCACACTTAGAAACGGTAATCAACTAGAACTTGTGCTAAAATATTGAAAGTAAGGACATACTCTTTGTGGCTTTTCCGCAAAAGAACTCCACCGGCCAAAAAGCCTCTCATGTCTAGAGTTTGGTGACGTAGTTATCACCCGACGGTTAAGTCTTGCTGAGTATTAGTATACTCAGCCTTGCTTTAAAAATATTGTTGCAGGTGTTGTTTGATCTGGTGAGATTCCACCCGGCTGGGAGCAGGGATGGGTGGATGACGACAAGTGATGGCATCACGGATGGCCTCCTGTGATCTTTACCGTTGCGCTAGTTTATTTATTTCCGCTGTTTTCAAACTCTGAACCTTTACTTCATGTCATGAACAACGGTTTTGTAATAATTTGGATTTAATTCGTGTTGTACTCTGGACTCGCCTTCGTGTGAGTTTTAATGCATATGTCGATCCTCTGTATGAAATTCCAAGTGATTTACCGGGCGTAACCCGGCAACTAACGACAGGATGATACTTTATTATTGCTTAATGACCAAAGTGGATTGGTTTAGGTGATAGTACGGTATTTTCCTGGGCGGGTTGTCACACGTTGTCAATCACTCATCACACCAGGAAGCGACCTACCACCGGTCCTCGAACCACACAGGCTATCAGGCCGGTCGGCCCAGGCCGGCCGGCCTCCCTATTTATTTCGCCCTCTGGCACCCGTCTTCCTCAGGCAAGTCACTCGTCTAGCTCTTTGTTCGTGTTCCTGAGTTCTAAGTCCAAAACCTCCAGAGACATAGCTTCCCACTTCGATCTTTGTTTCGTCCATCAAAATCCATCCTAAGTCCGCTTAAAGTCCATACTCCAAATAATTTTTGTGTGCCTTGCTACCGGTTCAAAACCCCGGATATATTTGTGAGGAAGAGTGCAGCAACCATGTGGAAGAAAACTATAAGTCTCTTCTCCAAGAAGAAGGGATCATCGTCGTCCAAGCCATCATCACAAGCTCTTCGAGAAGGCACTCGGTCTGCGAGTCACCTCGGAGTATGGAGGAGGACACGGCACCACCGAGGAGGAACGACACTCTACTCCTTGGTGGCATGAGAGCCACACGAAGCTCGTCTATGCGGTTCACGGAACCACAAGGATGCACCGAGGAGCCGTCCGTCTGACCTCGTCGCTCGACACGATCATCCGCTCGACCTCCATATGCTCCACGATATTCCAAGTTTATTATCAAGACGGAGGAGGAGGAGAAGCTCACTCACCTTGAGAAGAGGCTTGTGGCGAACGTCGACTTCGACGACCAAGCTCTCTAAGTGTTGGGTTTTCATATAGATATCTATTACTTGTTGGGACACCTAGGTTGGGTACAATTTTCCAACGGAGTGTTGGCAAACACCCACAAGGAATTCGCCTTGGAAATTCTCATGACCATGGCCTATACTTGATGAAGGAGTGCCGAGTCTCTCATTCCGTTTGGAAGGAGTTGAACAAGTGGTTCCCTATGAGTACATTAGGGAGTTTCTTGATTTTCAAAAGGGAGCCCTGGAGCATGTAGATGTGCAAGGGGGTACATTGGAAGGATTTTGGAGAATGATCACAGGAGAAGCTAACCGGCAAAGGGGTAGTATCCGGAACCCCATAATCAAGGTTTTTCACTCATGGATGTGCAAGAGGATTTTGGGGAGAATTAAAGAGACCAAGATAACCGACAAGGAGTTGAGTTAGCTTTACTAAGCTTTGATTGCTGGGCAGCCAATCGACCCCACTCACCTTATGATCAACCGGTGGTGTTGCGAAGCAACATCGGGATCTGGAGATATTGGTTCGGGGTGTTATCTCTCCATGTTGGCTATCTCCTTGAGACCGGGAATTCCAAGAAACCCGGAGTATCTCCTAGTCGGGACTTCCCTAGGATTTGATTATTTGAAGCAAGGTAAATATATAAGTGGAGATGAGAGAGGAGGCATCAAATTGGCCAAGGTGAATTTACCCCGACCGGATGCAAGACTAAGACTTTTTCTTGAGGAGAAATAAGATTGGTTAGAGGAAGGACTTCTTGTGTCGGCGAAGAAAAACAAGAGAGGAAGGATTATAGGAGAAGGTTCTTCCGCAGCCCAAGAAGAAGAGGGTGCGCCCCAAAATTGTGTACCACTATATGGAGGAATTCCGGTGCCGCCAAGATACTACGGAGGTGTACCAATGCAAGCATGGGGGAGTGGTGCAGCCATGTCCCCACCAAATTTTGCGGTACCCAATGTAGCCTTTGCGGAACAATATGCACACCTCCCTCAACCACAACAAAGTGTGGCCATCATTGGAGGATATGCTGCAAGAAACATGCAAAATATTGCAGCCATCCTAACAAAAGCAAATCAAATGGGTGAAGGAAATGCAAACATCGCCTTTGAGCTTGGCTGCCTTCACCTAGCACCACCGGAACAATTCATAGGAGGAGCGGTGCAATCCTATTATGAGCAAGGGTACAACAATCAAGATTACCAATATCAACCACTGGCGGAAGATTAGAGGGAGGAGGAGCTTTTGTTTATTTTTCCTTTTCCCTTTTCTTTAATTTTCAGCTTGTATGCGCCTATTTATGAGTAGTGTTTTCAGCTTTTATTTTCAGCATGAGTGTTAGTTTTTATTTTCATCTTGAATAAAATCACCACCTTGTTTTTACCTTTGGCAAAGATAGAAAGTTTGTGCCATGTTGATATATGATGATAGTTGCCGTTTTGCTTATCTTTGTACTTTTTTATGCATGATTAAGCTAATGCTATCTTAAAATGCAAATCTGAAATTAATCTAAATGCTAGCTTAATCTTTTGCGGAGGTTATGATAAAAATAAAGACCCATAGTCTTTTATATGCCCTCAAGTTTTAGATGGGTTAAAGATGATTTATTTTTGTTCTTAAAAGTAATGCTAACCTTGTCATGAATACCTCTTGCATGTTGCTCTACCTATCCAGAGCCATATATTTATTTGAGTGCAAAAACTTAGTATACAAGGTTTATTTTTGGGTGAGTTAATTCAGGGCTTGATTTCTCTGGCCCGAGACTAAGAAGCTGGTCATTCCGTTTTTGCGTATCTATCTTTTTGTTAGCCTTTCTATCCGTCCATTGTGTATCCCCACATCAGAGAATTCACAAACCTCGCCGGATATCCACCCTTAAGACCAAAAATATCATCTTTTGTGTTTACCTCCTTGACCACAACCTATCATTGAGTATGGATAGTCAACTCGAGGAAGATCGCAAGATGGTGCCAAGATTGAAGATGTCAAAGTATCTCTCCAAAGGAAAAATATTTCTAGTACCTACCTTATCTCTATCACCTCTTTGCCCGAGGATGAGCAAACGTATAAGCATGGGGGAGGAGGTAGGTACAATGCAATTTAGAGTTCAAGGGGAGTAAAATAAAAAAAAGTGTGAAAAAAAGAAAAAAAGAGGAGAAAAAAAGAGATAAAGAAAAATATGAGAAAGAAAGAAAAAAATGAGTATGTATAAAAATAAAATGAAGTGAACTCCCCGGTTCTCTAAATGCATTAGGAATTTCGGAAAAGCTTCAAGATTATAGATCCAAACTCATCTTTCCAACCATGTGCAATCCGATAACGAGGACTTCCTTTTGTGCCTCCGGATCACTTTTTCCCATTTGCACATGTCCACCTATCTCAAAGTGTGTGTATTTTTCTCTCCCCGTCCTTGATATAATATTATTTTCCAATGACCTTTTTGATGAGTCTCGTTAAGATCATGAGAAGCTTGTCTTGTTTTGACAACATCTCATTTATAATATCTTGGTAGGACTAAACTTTCCCAAAAAGCTCCACATAAAGCCTACCACATATATATATGTTTTGAGAGGGAAAGGAGTAGAAATAGGCTTGAGAGACAAGATGAGATGAGAGTTCATGAGCAAGATGCAAGGTGGTTTAAATTTTTGAACTTGGTTTAGCTCTTTTTCATCTCATTCTTTATTTCAAAATTTTTGAGATACATTTGAATTTTGGGAGCATGTTCAATACTTGTGGGAAGAGCTTAATTAACATCCACCCCCCGTAGGGATGAAGGCTAGTACACTATGGAACTCTAACGAACTAAACTTTTGAGAGCATTATGTTTTCTTGTGTATGATCAAGTGCAGGGTTTAAACAATGAAGGGCAACACTGATATCCATCGAAGGCTTACTCGAGGACGAGCAAGGTTTAAGCATGGGGGAGATGTTGACAGTGAATTTCCATCAACCTTGCCATGAGTTTACCTTTGGTGTTGGCATCAATTTTATATCTTATCCATTGGTACTAACCCCCTTGATATAACAAGTTCGTTCATGCATGTCGGTTTTGGAGTTTGATGTTTATGCAGGAATTTAACGTTAAATGCAAGACTTCCGGGTAAAGTTCATCAAGCACCTTGTGAGAAGATTATGAATCCCGGCACAAGTCTAGCAATGAAGTGAACATGACTCCAAGAAGCCCAAGGACCAACCTGTGAAAACGGAAAACTCCGAGGACCGGAACAGAAAATGCTGAAGCTTGCGAGACAAGGAGCTCTATCCAAACCGCGGAGAAACTGACGTCAAGGGCCCACATGCAGAAGGGAGAACATTCTAGAAGACACGGGAAGCATCGTCCACGAAGGAGGCCGCGAGATGGGCCGAAATGGGACCAGGCCGGCCGGCCCAGCCCATTTCTGGGCCCATTCGTGCCCCCTTTTGACCTAGATGATCCTCAGACTATTTATAGTCCCCCTGCCAAGAGCCACGCATCAACTCATTCGCCATTCGCCGCTGAGGAGCAGAGAAGGGAGGGACACCATTCCGGAGAGGAGAGGGTCAAGCTAGTTGTCTAGGGTTTCCCTAGCCGACGTGGGAACCTTGCAAGGAAGACCATGTCGGAGTTCTAGGAGCTAGAAGCAAGATCAAGGTAGGATCCCGGTGGTGATCTTGTCCATGTACCTTTGAGTATGTTGAATTATCAAGTTGCAATCCGATTTCTAGCCATCAAGTGCTTCTTCTATGACTTTGATCTCGATTGGCTTTTCTTACTTTAAGATCTATTCTCGAGATAGATCATAGAGGGTCTTCTTGTAGCCGTGGTGGCTAGAGGTGCATGCCTGACCTAACAAGAGATGTCAACTTGTCCATTGGACTCTCCCTAGGCTAACCCGCACGAATAGGAGTGCATTGTGATAGAATGGTGGCTCCAAAAGGTGGGCGTCTTCGGAGTTGGAAGGGAAGCCACGTTAAAGAAGCTTTTTATGAGATTTGATTTGGTTATTCATCTTTGCTTGGAACTTCAACAAGAGCTTGATCCAATCTCTCTAGATTGGTTTTACCTATCCCTCTCTATCTCTTGCTACCTCCGATTTTATTAGATTAGATTCATTTCTTTTGATGTTCTCTAGATTAGATGCTAAAGCAACAACCTTTCGAAGATTAAAGTGTTTGTGGCATTAATAGATTGATTCTTGCATCACACATTTGTTCCACGGATTCGATACCTTGGGTTCACACTTAAGGGAAGAAGGGTCCCTTGACTACGATGGAGGATTTGTCCGCTTGCAATCCAAACAAAGTTTGATACGCATATACACCGTCAACACCTGTGCCGCATATTGCTCACATCGATAGGTGTCATCGTGTGCCTGATAAACAACACACGGCGATGAGGCCCTTCATCGTGCCGGGCTCCGCCGTGTGCTTCAACCTTATACACACAGCGAAGAGGTCGCCGTGTGTTTTTTATTCTTCGCCGTGTGCCCGTGACACACAGCGACTTACCGGATTCCGATAGTGAAGCCAAATCCTGCCATGCGAGTGGTGGCTTCAGGTTCTTGCTTCGATAAGGACGTGCGGACGATAGAGGACGTGTAACTTTTTTTTTGCCCGCATCGGTCGTGTCAAGGTTGGTCGAGAAATCCTATATATATCTTTCGTAAGATAGTTTCTTATACAACTATAACCCACCAGCAGCCCAAATAACAGCCCATCTAGTTCAGTTATATCAAACCCGAACACCACCTTCTTCCTCTCGTGAACCCCGACACCGCCTTCTTCCTCCATGAATCGCCCCCGCCCCTGCCGTCGCCATGGCTGGCCGCCCCTGCGCCGCTGCCCGCCGTGGCCGGTCTGGCCGCGCCCTCGGCAGCCTCCGCCACCACCGCCGCGGCCCGCCATCCTGCCGCGTGCTTCCGCGGCCGCCCCACGCGCCGTCGCGGCCGGCAGCCACCGCCACCGCAGGAGAAGAAGCTTCTAAATGTTGGTCTAAAAAATGGTGGCCCCAAAATTGTTGACAATATTTTCAAAAATGTTTACAACATTTCTGAGAAATGTTGCAACATTTTTTATTTGAAAATTATAAGGCGTATGGCTAGAAAAAAATAATAAACATCATATTTAGATGGACTTTAGTGGGTTGGAAGTTACAATGTTTATCCACCTTCCACTTCCAGTACTGTTAATTGTTAGGCTGACATGACACGACACCTTGCTTGATACCGCGAACAAGATGAAAACATTTACGGCTATTTTTCAAGAAAAACATTCTTACGGCTCCTCTCATAAACCAGCCACAAACGGATCTGGGATTCGGGGAAGGCGATGTTGTACCAGCTCGCATCACTGATGCTGCCGGCCAGCGTGGGCACCAACTCCGGTGCACGCCTGCGGCCGGTTAAATTTGGAGCTAGTTGCTGCCTCCCGACACTGGAGGGCCTGCAATGGCCGGCATGCATGGTGCGGCCGCAGCCACAGACGCACAGGGCTGGCACAGTGGCGCAAATGTGCTGTGCTAGCAAAAGGTGTCACCGGCGGGGCCACCGCTGACGCCCGAGCCAGAGCTGGGGCTGCTACCTCCGTCGCAGCAACACTGCCAGCTCGCAGCGGTCGGTGGTTGACGACAGAGATACAAGGGATGCAGTGAGAATGAATAGCAGTTATGAGGCATTTAGTTTCGAAAAATGGTTAACAGTAGGATGTGATGAGATAATATATAGTGTAGGAATTCAGTGCTAATTCTTCTAGAGAACAACCGTGCAGTCGGTTCGGTTCGTCTCCTGAGCCGCTCGCGCAGGGCAACTCCCCCCCCGACTCCGACGGCCTCCATCGTTGGCGAACCTGGCGGCCAGTTGCAGCCCCGAACAACCAGTGTCGTGGCGTTTTTCGACTCCCGCTCCCTCTATTCTCCCCCTTCCCCAACCTCTGCGCCCCCACCCCGAGCACGAGGGCAGCCATGTCAAGGTCATCTGCGGCGGGTTTCAGCATCCCTGAGCGCGGATCCGGTGTCCCCCAAGGTGAATCTGGAGTCCCCATGGCCGGGCTCGCTGGTCAACACCGCCAGTGACAGAGGTTCTGACCGTCGCTCTCCAGGGCCGATTGGCTCAATCACGACCGGATCTGGCACTCTCGAGGCAGGATCCGGTCCCCCCTGGCTGGGCCTCACTGGGGGCGACTCTCTAGCGTGCGGCCACCTCTGGTGGTAGCAGCGTGGTCCCAGCTCCCCCGTGCGGCTTCGGCTGTCGGAGGGCTGCTGCGACCGCCAGCGCCTCCCGGTCCATCTAATCGGCGGGTCTGGCACCCGGCTGCTCAGCGCCAGAGCGAACTACGGCGGCGGAACATGCAGCCATCAGGTGTCTCTGGCCGGCGCTGCACCCGTGGTGCTCCAAGGGCCCGAGGAATATCCAGCTCACCTCCAACTTGTCCTCCCCCCACGGTGGTCAGGTATGGGCTCCGCTCGGTTCTCTCTGTCATGGCTGGCTGTGTGCCTGGCTTCCGCGGTGCATGTGCTGCAGCAAATGGTTATGAATCGATGGGAGATATCCTAGCTTGGCCTTATGCTAGTGCCGACAAAGGGGGCACCTTCTGGTGTCGTTCTTCCTCCTTGGAGGCATTGTTTCAAGGCGATTCGATAATTGGACAGCAATGCTAGTTCAAATGAATGACCGTCAGGAGAAATCCTAGCTCGGCATTGTGCTGGTGGCATCAATGGCGATGCTCTTTGGGTGCCGCTATCCTTCCTGAAGGCCTTGACGAGATGTCACTCTTCCTATTCTAGCATTGTCTGTTTTGCTTGGTTCTCTCTGTTGTCTCTTGCCATGCGTGCTTCTACGCCCTTGTTGGGTATTTTAGCGACACACAAAATAAAAAATAAATCCGCAAGTGCACAGATATCGTTGTAGCTTTCACCTCAGAGTATTCCAAGTGTATCGAATCCAAGGGGACATGTGTGTACTAACTTCGTATAGTCGGTCCAAGGGCACACCCAGATAAGATGCAAGGATATAGAGGATTCCTAAAGATAGTACTATAGATGAGATTAAAGGTCAATCTCTAGATAGAACTTGGCTTAGGGTACCGATAGCCCTGACTTAACAGGCGACTCCGGTACGTGGATCTATGTGGAATGGAGCTCTGACTATATCCAGCCGCGGAGGATCAACGAGGGCCAAAAGGGCTATCACCACCTCCTGGACTGCCTCTACCTAACCTTGGGATAAGCCGAACGAATGATAACTGGTAGGGTGTTACAACATCCATGCTGTGGTTACTGCCGTAGCCAACAGACTATGTCACTCTGTACTAATAGAACTACGACCACGGAAGAGAACTGATCTCACTCACTATAGGTACTACTAGCTTATACTAAAGGCATACGAGAGAGAACTTAGTCCCGTACTATGCTTCCAACGTACACAAACGACTTGCAGCAGACAAACGCATAAACCTAGGATCTATGCACTAGCAGAGGAAAAAGACTACTCATGCAACCTAGCATAAACTATTAGAAAGGAATCACGAACACACTTTATTCTAATCGGAGCATGCAAGCATCCACTTTATTCTAATAGACTAGTCATACAAACGGGATACAAACTTGTGCACCTAATCAACTAGATCGAGGGGCGTGTTCGTGAAGAACACGCGCCTCTAAATGATGAACAGGCGAAGAACACAAGAACATATCACTCAAGTATGAATAACACTTTAGTCTAAATAGAAATGCGGAAATACACACTTTACTCTAATTGAAGAACAAGCATCCATAGAGATACAAATCCCTCTCTCACTCTCATATTCTCTAATCTACCAAGGAGAGGCCTCTCCTTTGAAAGGAAGCTCTCATCCTTGGGTGAGATGGTGTGTCTCTAAATGACCCCCCTTTCCTCCTATTTATAGGCCAAAGAGAGGTAGGAGTTGGAGGTGTTTCTCCCTCTCTTCTTGTACCACATGGCAGTGAACTCGCGCCCCAAGGTACTATAGCGTGCAGGGGAAAGAGCCTGAGGCGGTGGAGGTGAAAACCGGAAGAAAACTGGACCCTAAGTGGGTGGACCGGCCCTGAACCGGCGCCTGGGTGCCTGAACCGGCGCAGAAAAAGAAGAAAACCGTGGGTGACCGGGTGGACCGGGAAACCGACATAGGGCTCCACTCCAGGCGCGCCACGCGTCCTAGACCCGGCGGTCTAGCCCGTGCGGCCGTGAGCGGACGCGCTTCGTGTCGTCCCGCGCCAACCCGGTGGCGCCGCGTCTCGGCAGCTGCATGTCCCGCGTGGGTGCGCACGTGCTGCATGCGCCAGGTGTGGGCCCCGTCGTGCTTTCCATTCCTGTGTACGCCGCATTTGCTGCTGCTGGCTGTGGGTCCGTCCTGCTCCCTGCATGGGGCGTGATCCAAGGCGGGGTCTTGGCGCCAATCGACGGCGGTCGCGTGGCCGGGTTGACCCGCACGCGCCCGCGCTCCACGCCTGTGTGTTGACCCGGCTGGACGCTGTGGCGGCGCTGCATCGTGGGTCCCCGAGCCCGCGTGGCGCACATGTGCACGTTGATCGGTGGCCGTGGGTCCATGTTGATGTCATCACTTGTGAAGTTTTGTCCATTGCATATCTTTCTCCATCCGGACTCCAATGTATATAAATAATATATCCATTTTGATCGTCTCGACGAGCCCGTCGCAATGGTGCAGCATAAATTAGCATTTGATATTGTTTTGGCTGATGCCTATTTATGCCTTTGATTCACTTGCTCTCAACTATATCTTCTCATGTGTATTTTGATGCGTCCTGCAACAAGAGATGGAGACAACAACACTTGTGGAAATTGTCAGTATAAACCACTATCCTAGTGTTGATGCCCACTTTCCATTTAATTTATGCAGGAGTTGACAGTGTAAAAGTGGTACTTAACAGCCGTCAACAGCCCTCACTACTCTTCGCGGGCGAGGCTAGCACTGATGGTTGGTGCCAGCTGTGGTTTGGAAAGTCTCTATCGTCGGCGCCTCTGCTTCGTCGACGCTCTCCTGGTTGATGGTGACAGAAAATCAATTGTCGGGTGGTGATTCACGACTTCCGTCATTCCCCTTCAAGGATTCCTCCCCTTGAGCGGCGTTGGATGATGGTACGTGGAGCCCGAATACGTTGGAGGTGTCACCATTAGCTTCAAGGGAGGTCGTCGTATCCAGTGAATCTTGGCTCATGTACCTCTTGCCATCTTTACTCCCCATTCCGCTTGTTAGGCCTCAGATAGAGGGTAGCAGCGAGGCGGCGTAGCTACGGGAGGTGGTACTGGGTGCATGGGCCATGAAGGAGTCAGCAAGTATGTGTTTCGATGGTGGGGCTTATCAATAATCGGCGGCAACCAATCGTGTCATGCTTTGTTCTTGTTTTGTTTCGTGAGTGGTGTGTTGTACCCTGGTAGTGTAATCTCCTCTTTGTCCCTACAGTTTTCTTGTTTTATAATCTCTGTAAGGCTTTTTGGCTTTCCACAAGCCCTTTAATGAATATTCAGGTGGGGATGCTCTCCCCTCCCCCGTTGACCGTCAAAAAAAAATAGTGTATTGAACTGGTTGATGTGAAAGGGGATGTGATGCACGAAAGGATGATGAATAGTGGAAATTTGAATTTGTGATGTTTGGTTTGGAAAAATGGTGAGATGTGATGCAATGACTAGTGAATTAGAAGGAAAATTTGGTGAACAAAACAACCTGACGTGCATATTACACCATGTTCGAATTTCTCCGAGTATTTTTTATTTTCTATCTCTCATAAATCTCTATGGTACGTAGGATGGCAGCGGGTCGGGTAAGATGCGGGTAAACAATCTGATTGCCTGATAACAAGAACGAGAGCTAGCACCTTGCCCATACCTGCTAAATAGTTGGGGCAAATTTCTTGGAGAGAATTCTCTATATAGCATTGGAAGAAAATGATATTCCTTATATGACGCTCATTCTACTACAAGAAAAATGTCGGACCACAATTGATATGGCATTGCGGTTTGTGACGAACAATTTCATCATAAAGTAAATTAGACTCGGTTCTTGTTGGGTCGAGCCCAAAAAAGTTGTCGTCGTAGATTCAAATAGGCCCACTTGTTGTTGTGTTGAGCCCAATAATTACGGTCATCATGGATTGTTTAGGTCCTACTCTGGTTGGACCGAGCCCACTAATTGTTGATGTCATAGAATGTTTTAGGCACTATTGTAGTTGGACTGAGCCCAATAATTGTTGACGTCATAATTTAGTTTCAATCAAGTTCTTGTTGGATCGATTGTTCACTTAGTTTAAACCCACGACCCACGAAACAATGGACCGAGGGGGCAAGCCCACGAATTTTTTCGGCCTAGTTATTTGGGCTGCGGTCCAGGTAGCGCTTAATTAAAATATAATCCAATAGCGTATCACATGCTAATCAACAACACATTTAATATTTCTATACCCTATTACAAATAAATGTTTCTCACCACATATGACACATTATTATTAATGAACACATAACAAGCACAAGCATATTGTCACTAGGAGCTCACAAACCAATACACATGATATTTTCCTAGAACACTAGAATAAGAAACCACAATACACACAAACCCGCAGAACTAGCTGGGAGGACACGAGTAGATGACTAAGAAACACATTGGTGTTACGGTCTTACCCTTTGAAGTTTAGCAGTTGACGCGAAGTAGGGTCTCAGTAGCTTTTACTTCTTTCATCAAACTCAATCTCCGTAGTCTGCATTTTCATTGCTGCACCTGAAGCTTGTGCCTTCATCTTCATCAAGTCTATCAAAACTTAGTCTTGTTCAACAAAGATTTCTCCAAGGTCAGCACCTACCCTTCCCAAAGAAACTTCAGATCTTGAGCTTGCAGGAGTGGTTGGAAAATCCCGAGCCATGTAATTAATGAAGGGCTTTGACTTCATATCAAAGAGACATGATTTCGGTATTTCAACCCCAAGGATTGTGTTCAATATTTGAGCCTACAAATGAAAGGAGACGTCAAACTTCAACCTTAAACAAAGCAAATGAAAAAACTTAAGAAAATAGTAGTAGGATAATCATGCGTTCTGTTACATACCACAACCAGTGATTGAATCTTAGCAGTGCAAGAATGAGATGTTAGGCCATGCGCAATAAGTATTTGGTCAATCATTTTAGATATCTGGAATAGTGTGTACCATGACTATCAGTAGCCTTCCAGATATATCTAGACAGTGGCGGAGCTATAGGGTGACCAAAGAGGACCATGGCCCCTCCTTCCCGATTGCAACGACTATCAACCATCTACAAATTAATGCTTAGAAATTAAAAAATCAGTTCATGAAACAACATATTTTAGTACTAATGGTTCCATCTTAACTCGTGTTCTGTTGATGGTTAATTATTGTATCAAAGTTCATTTAGATCCGCAAGCGTACAGATCCCTGTCGTAGTCCTTTTTCCCTCGAGTAATACCCAAGGTTATCGAATCTGTGGAACAATGTGCGATGCAAGATTCAATCTAATAAAGCCCATAACATTGATCTTAAGAAGTTGCTTTTGCATCTAATCCAAGAAAAACATCATCTAATCTATAAAACACCGGAGGTAGCAAGAGAGAGAGAGAGAGAGAGAGAGGTAAAACCAATCTACAGATTGGATCAGATCTTTTGTTGAAGTTCCAAACAAAGAAGAATTAAGCAAATCGAATCTCATAAAAAGCCTCTTTAAATCATGGCTTCCATTCCAACTCTGAAGACGCCCGCCTTTTGGATGCTATCACCCTGTCACGACGGGCCCTTATTCGTGCAGGTTAGCCTAGGGCGAGTTCAAGAAGAACAAGTTGAAAACACTCGGTAGGTGAGGTATGCACCTCTAGCCACCATGGCTACAAGAACATCTTATGCGATCTATCTCGATAATAGATCGGGGAGAAAGAAAACCCAAGCAAAGACAAAATAGTAGTGAAAGCACTTGATCGCTAAGAATCAGATTCAATCTTGCAAATTCAACATAGATAAACGATACATGGACAAGATCACCACCAGGATCCTACCTTGATCTTGATCCTAGCTCCTGGAACTCCAATGTGGTCTTACTTGCAAGGTTCCCACGTCGGCTAGGGAAACCCTAGTCAACCATCTCAACCCTCTCCTCTTTGGAATGGTGTCCCTCTCTTCTCTGCTCATCGGCGGTGAATGATGAATGGTATGATGCGGGGATCTTGGCACGGGGACTATAAATAGTCCTAGGGTCAGTTAGGTCAAAGGAGGCGGCGAATGGTGCCCGCAATGGGCTGGGCCGGCCGGCCTAGGCCGACCAGCCTGGGCCCATCCCAGCCCAGTTCGTCCCCTACTTCCTCCTTGATGCTTCTCGTGTCTTCTGGAACCTTCACCATTCTGCATGTGGGCCCTTGACACCATTTTCCCCGTGGTTTAGATAGGGGTACTTGTCGCGCAAGCTTTAGCATTTTCTGTTCAGGTCCTTGGAGTTTTATCTCTTCATGCTTCGGTCCTTTGCTCATTTGGAGTCATGTTCACTTCGTGTCTTGACTTGTGCCGGGCTTCATAATCTTCTCACAAGGTGCTTGATGAACTTTACCCGAAAGTCTTGCTTTTAGAGCTAAAATCCTGCATAAACAATAAACTCCAAAAACGACATGCAAGAGCAAACTTGTTATATCAAGGGGATTAGTACCATTAGATAAGATATCAAATTAATGCCAACACCGAAGGTAAACTCATGGCTAGGTTGATGGAAATTCACCATCAACATGTTCAAAATTAGTAACTAGATCTAGAGTGGCGAAGGTAACAGAAGCATCTCAGATCTAACACAATACATTAAGTAATTTACTTTCTAAGCATGGCTCATGGATTAACTTGTGTGACAAATCAATAACTTGATCTAGAGTAGCCAAGGTAGGAGAAGGATCTTAGAGCTAACATATTACACCAAGAATTTTACTTGCTAAGCCAAGGAAAATAGGGGATTACATAGAAAAGGAAATGAGATTCTCACTTGTCAAGCTCCAAGATTTAGTGGCTCATGGATTGAGGGGGCAGTTGTAGCCGGTGCTTGTGTCGCATCCTCACTCAACTGTTCAACTTGGCTAGCACGTACAACAGACGCAAGTAGAACACCAATATGATTCTCAGAATTTGTCGACGTCCATCTCGCTAAGGTACCCCTCCATCGGCGAGGTCGAGAAGAGTGCTTTTTTAAATGCAAGGTGAGTGCAATGGAGTAGAGTATTTATTATTTGGGGGAGGTGAGGGGATACAGAAGTTGAAGATCCCACTTTCGATTTCTTGACCGCAAAATGAAATTTGGTAAGCTGCACTTGCTTCGGGGTCACTGATAAGATGGGGCTCTTAATGCCCCCATTTGTCAGTGAAGGTGGGTGTGTTTCTGGTGGCGTACAACATAGGCAGGAGACATATATCTTGAAGAGGCCCATGCTTCAGTGAAGTTGGGTGCATTTCCAGTCGTAGACCATAAAGGAAAACAACTGCTTCTCCAATGACTATAACGACTACACGCTTATTTTTTTAACTCATGTCAATATAAGGATCTTCCTTTTTCTTATCCAGACCAAAGCACACTCACATACCAACCAAATGTTTTGCATGCCTACTCGTGAAAAAACATGCATATTTCGACCTATACTCGTGTCAGGATTCATGTTCTTATTTGATACTAAAGCTTTTCATTTCTTCCTCTCTGAGCACTTCTGTCACATATCCTAGATAATTTTATTAGAAACCAACGTGTGCACTATTGTACCTCGTCAATCCTCCTCCTATTGCCACTATGCTAAAGACGAGGATGCTCGCGACAACCACCATCTTGAGCCCTAGTGACACCGCTGCACGGCACGCCTCCGTCCGCTCGTCCCTGACCCACCCTTCACCCTCATTATTTCTCTCATTTGGGCTCTAACGACTACCGGCCGCTAGACGAACTCCCCCGCTACCGTTCGCTGGTGCCTTTGAGCCAGGTCGTTGGCCCAACTACACATCACTTCCCTGACCACTGGCATTTGCTTCCCTAGGCCGCCGCTATAGATGCCTGTGCTCCTTGTCCTGGTCTTTCGGTGCTGCCACCTCTACTCTTCCTCCTCGTGCTGGCCCACTGACATAGACGTCTCCCTCACCCGCCTCCGCCTTGAAAGGATCTTGATGTGTCTTAGGGGGTGGGTTGAATAGGTGATACACCAAATTAAAACTTTCCCTCTTGAGCTTGAGCTGTAAGGGAAACCCGGTCAGACTGGGTTGTGGGGGCTAGGGGTGGGCATAAAACCTGATACCCGAACCCCAAACTCGAAATACCTGAACCCGCAGCCAAAATACCCGAAATCTAGGAAACCCGAACTACCCTTGGGTAGCAATTTTGTTAACCCGAACATATTACGGGTAATTCGGGTTTTGGCCCACGGTACCCGAATAACCCGAGCGACCCAATTTTCAGCCCAATACTGACTTTTAGCCCAACCTCATAGAGCCATACCACGCAGCCCATTACGAAAAGCCCGTATAAACAACTAACCCTAGCCTCCACCAGCATATCTCCTCCCTCACGCAATCACACCGCCCCCAGCCACATCTCGCGAGACAAGAGCACGAAGCAGTCACCATCCTGATCTCCCTACATTGCATTCGGATTCCAGTCCTGGTTCCTCTCCGTCTCCCTCTCGAGCTCCCTATCTACATCCCTCATGAGGGCCATGTGTGGTTCGAGGACCGGTGGATGGTCGCTTCCTGATGTGATGAGTGATTGACAACATTGTGTGGACTGATTCTTGGCTAAGTATTGCAGGTGCAGGTTGCGGCTTGACTGGTGTTGGTGCAGGTGAAGAACAAGCGCGAAAGGTTGTTGCCGGTGAGGCCTCCAGGTGTGGAGAAGACAAGTAGGCTTAGTTCAAGGGACTCGGTGGCCAGCGGGGTCAAGTGCGGGCCGTATGGTGGCAAGAACAGCAAGATGAATTCATGGACGGTTTCTTGATTGAGCCTCAAAACCAAGGTCGAGCCGTAACTTCGTGGGAGCCAAGTCATGAGTGGTGATTGGCGGAGGCTACATCAAGTTCGCGGGGTTTGCAGTGGATCACCAGAAAATCACTGGGTTACTCAGCTGAGCCACAAAGCCGAGGCCGAAGACCGGGCGTGGCTGTCAGGCCAAAACCAGTCTGACCGGTTGGTGAAACCGGTCTGACCGGTTTGGGTTCGCAGGGTGCCGGGAAGCTTCGAAGTGGAGGACACACGTCGGGATCGCATGGTGTGCATCGAGGCTACACGAGGTGCGGTCACCGGGCATCTGTCCGATGGTGTTACGAATACAATTTCTCAAAGTGCCCGTGGTGCGCGTGTATCCTAGTATATGTAATAGGGGTAGTTTAGTCTTTTGGCTAGCCTCCATATAACCCAAGTGGTGAGAGGATGGCAGCCATCTCTTGGAACCCTAGCTCATTTTTCCCTTTGCTATTTTCCTTCCTATTTTCCTTAGGATTTCTAGGACTAGCTTGAGAGCTTCATGGTGAGATCTTGAGAGAGGGATGGATGATATGGAGGCGAGCTAGACCTTGTATGAACCTTCATGGTATGTATAGATGATTCGGCGTGGTTCCTCAAGGCTTGATTGTGTCTCCCCCATTTTCCCTTTTTGGTGATTTTCGGAGCATTTTCTTTGAATTTTCGTGGTGAGGTTTTGGGAGCATTTCTTTGAGGGATTCTTGTTGGATGTCACATATGAGGACCTTGTGCCTCTTTGCTTGGTGATCTTGCTCCAACAAACCCTCCGAAATGGCTTCGATTTGGTGGTTTTCGGTGGAGTTCTTGGAAAGGTGTTCATGAGGGTTGACTTCCGATTCCTCTTGATTGGGTAGGTTTTGGGGACCGAGTTTCTAGCCAAAGGTAACCCACGAGGTACCCCAGCTATCCCCAAAGTCTCACTTGAATCCGTGGAACGAATCGGGAGATCGATCGAGGTGAAGGTTGAGTTTTTCCCGCGGGCTGAGTTCTTCCCGACTGTGACCGGTTTAGCCCCAGTGGGCTGTCGTGAGGGGTTTTTGGACAGGAGAGCTTTATTCTTGCTATGCCTTTTCTTGTTCAAAGGTTGAAGGGTCCTTGAGGTAGTTTTGACTAGGTTTGGTCTCGAAGGTCTTTTGGGGATTTCCTGGACAAAACCGGCCTGACTGGTTTGCCAAACCGGCCTGACCGGTTTCCCCTGCCTGTGAGAGGCTAAGTCCTAGAGGATCGGTCTGACCGGTTTCAGAAACCAGCCTGACCGGTTTTGGCTTCCAGCAGCTGTTTCGAGTTGTTTTCCACTGCGTGTTTTGGGTGGCTGTTGGTTGGATCTTGCTCCTAGGTTCAGTAGCACTCCAGTGGCTACGTGAACTTGGCAAGAGAAGTTTGCGGAGGTATCCGAGTGATCTTGGGTTCGTAGGCCGAATTCTTGAGTAGAATTTTTATCGGCTCCCATTCACTCTCCCCCTCTCTGGTTCGCCGTTCCGGTCCTTCAAGTGGTATCAGAGCTGGTTACGCGTCTTTATTGACTCTAACCAGTCTAAGATCCAAAGATGGCGTACCAGGAACGGGGATCGGGTCCTCCGCACTTCGATGGAAAGAACTACCAGATGTGGCAGAGACGGATGGCTGCGTTTCTCCGTGGTAAGGGTCAGATCCTTTGGGATGTTACGGTGAACACAGCTTATGTTCATCCGATTAACTTCCTTACTCCGAGATCGAGGGACATGTTCGACGCCAACAACAAGGCGGTCGATTACTTGTTTTGTGCTCTGTGTCAGTTCGAATTCGATTGGGTTCAGACAGAGGACTTAGCTTGTAGGATTTGGAGTCAGTTGCAGGATGCTCACGCTGGAAATGCTCAGGTTCAGGCTCGGATGTATGCGACTTATCAGAAAGAGTACGAGAACTTCACTCATCTCCCCGGTGAGTCCATTGATGCCTTGTTCCAGTGGTTCACGATTGTGGTGAACAACATGAGGGCCAATGTGGACGTGCTCCCGTACGATGATCATGACAGAGCTGTTAAGCTCTTGCACTCTCTAGATCGTACAGTTTGGGATGGCAAGTTCGAGGCCATTGTTGAGTCCGAGAAGTATGACACTTTGACCGTGAATGAGCTGTTCTCGAAGCTCAAGTTAGCTGAGGTGGATAGGGGAATGACAGCCAAGCTTGAGAGCCCGACTGACTCTCATAGTCTCGCTCTCATCGGTGGCTCAGGTGCTCAGTCTAACGCTAACCCATCCACCAGGATGTACTCTTTGTCCTCCTTGATGGCTTTGCCAGATGAGGAGTTCGACGTGCTTGGAGAGGATGATCTGGCACTGCTGACCAGGTGTTTCGAGAGGATGCATGAGAACCGGGTGAACACAAGGAGGAACACGAGGACATGCTTTCATTGCGGCAAGCCAGGACACTTCGTCGCCGACTGCCCCGAGAAGATGGAGAACAAGGACGGCTACAAGCACCGGTCGAGGACAGACAACAAGCATAGATCGAGGCGCGATCACAAGCACAAGCACAAGAACAAGGACGAGCGACGTTCGAGGAAGAAGGACGGCCGCGACAGGAAGGCCCGAGTGATGGTCGGTGCGAGCGACGTCGACTCCAGCTTCGCCTACTCTTCCTCAAGCTTGAGTAGCAGCGATGATGAAGGTGATCGGCGCAAGAACAAGAAGTCATCCAGGAACTTGAGCGGGCTGAGCTGCTTCGCTGGAGATGGCTTCTGTACCATGGCGCAGAGCTCTGGTAGCAAGAAGAGTCACCAGAGCGACTCGGACTCCGACTCCGAGGATGAGGTCCGTGACGAGCTTCCCTTCTCGCATGAGGAGAATGAGCATCTTGGCAAGTTGCTTGATAATCGTGATGACATGCTTAGAGAGGCAAAGAAGGTGAGGAAAGAGCTTAGGGCTTCACTAGAAGATGCTACGAACCGAGTAGCTGAGCTAGAAACCCAGAACCTTGATGCTAAGCTTGAGATTGATTCGCTTAAGGCTTCACCAGTGGTTTCTGATGAGATTGATTGTTGTGATTGCTCTATGTATCTAGCTGATCTTACTGCCCTTAAGGATAAGCATGCTTCCACTTGTGATGAACTAGATGTGCTTAGGGTTGAAGTGGCTGAGCTTAAGTCTAGACCTACTTTGCTAGGTGCTTGCACTTCTTGCCCTGTTTTGCATAGAAAGATTGATGAGATGCGTGCTTACACTGTTTCGCTTGAGGCCAAGTTGACAGAACCTATTCCCACTTCTTGCTCTACTTGTGAATTGCATGCTTGAAAAATCTGGAACTTGCACACTATGTGGATCGCTTGCAGGATGAGAACGATGACTTGAGAAAAATGATGGGTTGGTTGTGAAGGACCGGAACGGCGAACCAGAGAGGGGGGGAGTGAATGGGAGCCGATAAAAATTCTTCTCGAAGGAGATTGAAACTCCAACAAGACGAACACGGCAACCAAGCACGTCTCCGACTCAACTACCCAAGTTGGTCAAGACCACGTAGCCACTAGAGTGCTACTGGTCCTAGGAACGAACACACAGCCTTCCGAACCAAAACTCACCAGCACGCACAGCGGAAACCTGCACGGGTTGCTGCCTGTGCTGCACCGGTCAGACCGATGTCCTGCGCCGGTCAGACTGGTGGCACCGGTTAGACCGGTGAGCAGCGCCGGTCAGGCCGGTGGCTACAACAGCCGCACAGCAAATGTTCCAGGAAGCCTCAGTGACTCCTCTAGGCCCTGGAACAAAAACCACCTCCAAAACACAACCTGCAAGGAAGGAAAACCTTTCACACAGCCTAGCAAAACAACTGCAAACAAGCCAAGAACTGACCAGCAGGACCGAGGGACAAAACCACACGAACAAGGCAGTTCCCCGAGACAAATCCCACTAGGGGCTAGCACCGGTCAGACCGGTCAAGAGCACCGGTCAAACTGGTCACGCCTGGGCAGCTCGGGATGAACAGTGCCCGCGGGTCAACTCCCCCAAATCCAACTCCCGATCTCCTGATTCGCTCCACGGATTCGCACAAGACTTTTGGGATAGTAGGAACACCTCATGGGCACTCCATAGCCAAGTTATGGTCCACCAAAACTCGTTGAATCGAGAGGAATCGAAGGATTTCCGCCAAGAACACCACGAACCCTAGGACAACGAAAACCCCAAAATTGAGCCCCTTTGCTCACGGATTTGGGAGGGGAATCAAAGGGAAAAGAACCACGAGGGGTTCATGCATACATCCCCCACCAAATCCCAAAGAGAAAGGTCTCAAAACCGCCACAAGAAATTCGCCAAGAAAAGGCTCCGAAAATCACCAAAAAGGAGAAATGGGAAAGACACATCCAAGCCTTGAGGAACTACGCCGAATCATCTATACATACCAAAGAGGTTCATACAAGGTCTGGCTTGCTGCCCAATCATCCTTCCCTCTCACAAGATCTCACCATGAAGCTCTCAAGCTAGTCCTAGAAATTCCAAAGGAAAATGGAAGAGGAAAATAGCAAAACAAAATCAGCTAGGGTTCCAAGAGATGGCTGCCATCCTCTCACCACTTGGGTTATATGGAGGCAACCGAAAGATGAAACTACCCCTAAGGCCTAATACTAGGATACACGCCCCCGAGGGGCACTTTGGGAATCTTCATCATCGAACCATCAGACGGATGCCCAGTGACTGCAAACTTGCTTAGCCTCGACGCAAGCCTTGCGATCCCGACGCGTGTCCTCTGCTTCGAAGTCTCCAAACTGCGTTGTCACATACCGGTGTCCTCCACCGGTCAGACTGGTCCGGTGCTGCTACCTCCGGTCTTCGGCCTTGGCATTGTGGATCAACCAAGGAACCTAGTGGTTTTCTGGTGAACCACTGGAAACCCCGCGAACTCGGTGTAGCCTCCACCAATCACCACTCATGACTCGGCTCCCACGTAGTCCCGGCTCGACCTTGGTTTTGAGGCTCGACCAAGAAACCGTCCACGACTTCATCTTGCTATTCTTGACACCATGCGGCCTGCACTTGACCCCGCTGGCCACCGGGTCCCTCGAGCCAAGCCTACTTGTCTTCTCCACACCTGGAGGCCTACCCGACAACGACCTTTCGTGCTTGCTCTTCACCTGCACCAACACTAGTCAAGCCGCAACCTGCACCTGCAATACTTGGCCAAGAATCAGTCCACACCACGTTGTCAATCACTCATCACACCAGGAAGTGACCATCCACCGGTCCTCGAACCACACATGGCTCTCAGGTTGTCAGGTCATGAACCACAGCTTAGGATGATGGTAGAGGCATACAAGCGCTATGATGGGAAAGCGCTTGGGTCGGATAAGATTGGAAAGTGCAGTGGTGAGGGAGGAGAGAAGATTGGTGATATCCAAGCTCCACCAAAAACCTTCCACAAAAATACCTATGCTCCTAAACCCAACCCACTGAGAAACAAACTTGACACAACTCTAGATCCTCCCATATTTCCTCGCCCCACAAATGACTTTCAAAAACCCGTGAAGTTTGTGAACTCCAAGGAGAGTGAGGTTGGAGAGAAGAAGGGTGAGAGGCCGAGTGAGGTGAAACCAAGTGAGCAGCCCCAACCCAAGCCTAAACCTAAGCCCATACGGTTTCATTGTGACTATTGTGGGAGAGATGGTCACAAGGGTGAGTTTTGCTTCAAGAGGAAGTGTGAGGAGAGAATGGCTAAGGAGTGGGCAAACAAGGACAGGTACAACATATCTCATGGTGTGCCTGAGTCTCGTATGCCACTACCTAGGGGTAAAGCCATTGTTCGCACTGTTTCGGCTTGTTGAGACAAGAGTGCTTTGGGTGGAAGGGACCCTGCTGGAGGAATTAAATCAGTCAGACCGGTTTGGAAACCGGCCAAACCAATTTGTGCTGTTCGTACAGAGAAACCGGTCCGACTGGTTCCAGAACCGGTCAGACCGGTTTGGAGGCAGCAGGATGACCAGTTTGGTTTTCGTGCTCATGATGAGGCTCGGTTCAGGTCCTTTGGTCATGGTCCAGATTTTTGGCATGGTGAGTCTGGTGGTGGTCAGTTTGCTAGACGTTCTCCACCTCGTGCTCAATACGATGGCGGGAGGAGTCGTAGCTTTGAGATGGAGAGGAGGAATGGTCCACGGTCTTCCTTTCGTGGCTTTCGTTCTCCTCCAGCGAGACAGGGATGGTTCCCTAGTGGTGGTTCCCGTGGTGGCTTTCGTGGTGGTAACTTTGATAGGTGTGATGATATGGTTGGTGCTAACCCCACTTTGGAGCAAATGGCTCAGCACTGGTTTTACTCTTTTGGTACTAACCCCAGTGCTGAGTCGTTTGTTCACTCACGTGCTCGCTTTTGAATTTCAGGAGGGAGACTTGAGGAACGTTTGGTTGATTGACTCCAGTTGCTCGAGGCATATGACCGGAGACAAGGGGTGGTTCTCAAGTCTCGTCCCGGTGGTGTCCAAGACATACATCACCTTTGGGGACAATGGGCGAGGGCGTGTACTTTCAGAATATGAGATTAAGGTAAGTGACAAGGTCACTCTCAGGCGTGTTGCTCTTGTTCAATCGTTGGGGTTCAATTTGCTTTCTGTGTCCCAGTTGTTGGATGAGGGTTTTGAGGTGTTGTTTCGGCCTGGTGGTTCTCGGATTTTGGATTCTCGAGGGGACCTAGTTTGCATGGTCGTTCCCGAGAGTCAAGTGTTCTGAGCGAATTTCTCTCAGTCTTCTGGTGTGGCTCGTTGCTTTTTGCCTGGTTCTTCGAGTGAGTTGTGGAAGTGGCATTGGAAATTGGGTCACTTGAGCTTTGACCTTTTGTCTCGCTTGAGTAATCTCAATTTGGTCCGAGGATTGCCACGGTTGAGGTTTGAGAAAGAGTTGGTTTGTGCGCCGTGTAAGCATGCCAAGATGGTAGCCTCTTCTCACCCGCCCCTCACCGATGTGATGATGGAGCGTCCATGCGAGCTGCTCCATATGGACCTTGTTGGCCCAGCTCGAGTGCGATCTGTGGATGGGAAGTGGTACGTCCTAGTTGTGGTGGACGACTACTCTCGGTATGCGTGGGTCTTCTTCTTGGAGGAAAAGGGGGAGACGTTTGGTTTTGTTCGAGATCTGGTCTTGAGGTTGAGGAATGAGAGGCACGAAGATGCCATACGAGCGATCCGCAGTGACAATGGCTCGGAATTTAGAAACTCTCATTTCGAAACCTTTTGCCATGACATGGGTCTTGAACACCAGTTTTCGAGTCCGTATACGCCCCCCAGAATGGCGTGGTGGAAAGGAAAAACAGAACCTTGTGCGAGATGGCTCGGACGATGCTCGACGAGCATAGGACTCCGAGAAGGTTCTGGGCTGAGGCGGTCAATACCGCGTGCTATGTGTCGAACAGCATTTACCTCAGGGTTCACAAGAAGAAAACTTGCTACGAGTTGATGCACAGTCGCACACCCAAGGTGAGTCACTTCCATGTCTTTGGTTGTAAATGCTTCATTCTTAAGAAAGGGAAGAAGTTGGACAAGTTCGAGGCTAGGTCTGTCGATGGCATTTTCTTTGGTTACGCATCTCATTCTAGAGCATTTCGTGTGCTCAATCTTGAAACTAACCAAATCATGGAGACTTGCGAGGTAACCTTCGACGAGACACAACCATGTAGTCAGCTTGTTTTTGAGTGTGCAGGTGACGATGAACTTGGCGAGATCTTTCAGGAGGAGGAGCAAGAACATGGAGATGATGAAGATGGTGGTGTGGTGCCCACGACTGAGCATGTACCTACTATTTCGACTACGATCGAGAACGGGCCCTCTCCCACACCTACAACGATCAAGGCGAAGCTACTGTTGAGGGGGAGGTAGCTTCAAGGCGAGAACCTCCCCGGCGAGTTCAAGTGGATCACCCAGCTTCGAGGATCATCGGCAACATCAATGAACGTACTACACGGTCGAGGGTTCGAAACAATTCTCACTTTGCTCATGCTGCTTTTGTTGCTACTTTTGAGCCCAAAGACATTGGACACGCGCTATCTGATCATAATTGGGTCAATTCGATGCATGAGGAGTTGGAGAATTTCGAGAGGAACCAAGTTTGGGAGTTGGTGGATCCTCCACCGGGGTGTCAGCCGATTGGGACAAAATGGGTGTGGAAAAACAAAGAGGGAGAGAAAGGTGAAGTAGTGAGAAATAAGTCGAGGTTGGTGGTGCAAGGGTATAGTCAGAAAGAGGGGATCGACTATGAGGAGACCTTTGCTCCCGTAGCTTGTTTGGAGGCGATTAGGATCCTTCTAGCCTTTTCTGTAGCTAAAGGGTTCAAATTGCACCAAATGGATGTGAATAGTGCTTTCCTCAATGGTGTGTTGGAGGAAGAAGTGTACGTGAGGCAACCACCGGGGTTTGAGAGTGAGAAGTACCCCCACCGGGTGTACATGTTGAGAAAGGCGCTCTATGGGTTGAAACAGGCGCCTAGGCTTGGTATGGCAGGTTGAGGGGGATCCTGTTTGAGAGAGGTTTCGAGATGGGGAAGGTAGATCAGACCTTGTTTCTCCTTAGGCAGGGCAAAGAGATCCTGATTGTGCAGGTATACGTGGATGATATTGTCTTTGGTGGCTCGTCTAACTCTTTGGTTGCAAGGTTTGCAGAAGACATGAGCAGGGAATTTGAGATGAGCATGATGGGCGAGTTGCAGTTCTTCCTCGGCCTCCAGATCAAGCAATCCAAAGAAGGAACATTTGTGCACCAAGCTAAGTACACCAAGGACATTGTGAGGAAGTTCAAGATGGAGGACTCCAAGGCCATGGCGACGCCTATGAGTACGACTACAGCTCTTGATGCGGACGAGGAAGGTGAACACGTGGACCAGAAGGAGTACCGGAGCATGATCGGGTCACTCCTGTACTTGACGGCGACGAGGCTGGACATCCAATTCTCGGTATGTCTGTGCGCTCGTTTTCAAGCATCTCCGAGGACTTCGTATCAGCAAGCAGTCAAGCGCATATTCAGGTACTTGCGACACACTCCCGACTTCGGCCTTTGGTACTCCGCGCCTTCTTCTTTGGCTCTTCATGGATTTTCAGACGCGGATTTTGCTGGGTGTCGGTTGGATAGGAAGTCCACTTCTAGGACAGGCCAGTTCTTGGGTTCTTCTTTGGTGTCTTGGTCTTCCCGCAAACAGTCGAGTGTTGCTCAATCCACTACCGAAGCAGAGTATGTGGCCGCAGCCAGTTGTTGCACTCAGCTCCTTTGGATCACATACACCATGAGTGACTTTGGTGAGGAGTATACCCATGTCCCACTTCAATGTGATAGCACCAGTGTCATAAGCATTGCAAAGAACCCAGTGCTCCATTCCAAAACCAAGCACATAGAAGTGAGGTATCATTTCCTGAGAAGCAACGTAGAGAAAGGGAAAATCGCTTTGATCCATGTACCCACACATGACCAGCTAGCCGATATTTTCACCAAACCCCTAGATCAAGCAACTTTCACTCGTTTGCGGGGGGGAGCTTGGTGTTTGTTTGATTTCTTGAGTTGGCATGTGGGAGCTCCTTTGTAGCATATGTACAGCTTTCCTTTGTGCATTTCTTGCATTTTGCATGGCATGTGTAACATGATGTATAGGCATCTTTGTATCTTAGGTTGCTTGTGTATCATATGCATTGTGTAGGAAAAGCTTCTCCTATATACATTGTTCACCATGATGTGCTATATATGATCGTGTGAGCTAGTTTGGTATGCTATGGTTAGTGTGGCTTAGCTCTTGATGATCTTGTCTTATGCCCATGGTTGATAGCTATGTTTTTTAAAAATGAGATATGTATGCTCTCTTGTGAGTAAATGCCTTCATATGATCTTGACATGTTTTTGTGGCTTGGCTATTCTTAATTTGTGGTTGGATAGCTTATTTTGATCATATGGGGCCAAAGGCTCATTTGCCATCATGAATGTTTAGCCCCCATGCTTTATCTTGTGGAGGGGCATAAGTTCCTTTGTGTCGCAAAGACATTTCATGTACCAAATACGAATCTGAAAATGAAATGCAAATTACTTGGAAAATGTGCTCCCATGTCATATGTGCTTAATTTTTAAAGCTTTGGGTGCTAAACCGTTGCATGATGCCTACCAATGAGAAGTCTCATACATAGAAGTAGGCACATGGCTCGGTGGCTTTGACATGACATGAGGTGCTTGTGGGTGTTTATGATGGTCTTATGCTTAAAATGGTTGTCCTATCATGAAGTTTGTGTGGCTTTGCCACTTTGACATGTTTTGCTCATGTTTAGGACTTTGCTCATGAGAGGGTGATTTTTCCACAAAAATGATCAATTCTATCTTAGCTTTACCCAAAGGTTATGAAACTTGGTGATCATGTAGTTGCTGTTCATACGAAACTGTAGAGTGCCTAACTTGCACATTTGTACATGTGTAGCATCTTGTGATGAATTTTGTCTATTTGAGAAGCTCTAGTTGCATCTTTTCCAAATTTGAGCCTTGATTCATGCATTGGCAACAAGGGGGAGAAATGTTGGTGGAGAAAAGTTGCATTGCATCCCTAGAACAAATCCCAACAGTCAAGGGGGAGCTTGTGCATTTCTTTTGCATTTTTGGCTTCTGGGGGTGAGCTTCTGCCGAGTTTAATCGGTCTGACCGGTTTTGGAACCGGCCTGGCCGGTTTGGTGAAACCGGCCTGACCGGTTCGTGCCCAGTGCTGGCACATGTTCAGGGGGTGTGCATATGTGCAGGGGGAGCTCTTGTGTGAGTTTTGCCTTGGTTGCTTTGGTGGTTTGCTCTTTTGTGGTGAGCTGGTTTTGTCTCGGTTGTGTCGAGCCGTTGCCCTTGCCTAAGGGGACCGAGACTTTCCTCTTTCAAGTGATCTTGCTCTTTGCCTTTGGTTGGCTTTCGATTGCTCGTTTGGGTTTCTTTTAGTCGTTTCTTTTCTTTTCATTTTCTCTTTGGTTACCAAATGTGTGTGTTGTCAATGCACTCATCAAGGGGGAGATTGAGAGCCATGTGTGGTTCGAGGACCGGTGGATGGTCGCTTCCTGGTGTGATGAGTGATTGACAACAATGTGTGGACTGATTCTTGGCTAAGTATTGCAGGTGCAGGTTGCGCCTTGACTAGTGTTGGTGCAGGTGAAGAACAAGCGTGAAAGGTCGTTGCCGGTGAGGCCTCCAGGTGTGGAGAAGACAAGTAGGCTTAGTTCGAGGGACTCGGTGGCCAGCGGGGTCAAGTGCGGGCCGCATGGTGTCAAGAATAGCAAGATGAAGTTGTGGACGATTTCTTGGTTGAGCCTCAAAACCAAGGTTGAGCCGGAACTTCGTGGGAGCCAAGTCATGAGTGGTGATTGGCGGAGGCTACATCAAGTTCGCGGGGTTTGCAGTGGTTCACCAAAAAATCACTGGGTTACTCGGCTGAGCCACAAAGCTGAGGCCGAAGACCGGGCGTGGCTATCAGGCCAAAACCAGTCTGACCAGTTGGTGAAACCGGTCTGACCGGTTTGGGGTCGCAGGGCGCCAGGAAACTTCGAAGCGGAGGACACGCGTCGGGATCGCATGGTGTGCGTCGAGGCTACGCGAGGTGCAGTCGCCGGGCATCCATCCGATGGTGTTACGAAGACAATTTCCCAAAGTGCCGTTGGTGGGTGTCTATCCTAGTTTATGTAATAGGGGTAGTTTAGTCTTTTGGTTAGCCTCCATATAACCCAAGTGGTAAGAGGATGGCAGCCATCTCTTGGAACCCTAGCTCATTTTTCCCTTTGCTATTTTCCTTCCTATTTTCCTTAGGATTTCTAGGACTAGCTTGAGAGCTTCATGGTGAGATCTTGAGAGAGGGATGGATGATCGGGAGGCAAGCTAGACCTTGTATGAACCTTCATGGTATGTATAGATGATTCGGCGTGGTTCCTCAAGGCTTTATTGTGTCTCCCCCGTTTTCCCTTTTTGGTGATTTTCGGAGCCTTTTATTGGAATTTTCGTGGTGAGGTTTTGCGAGCGTTTCTTTGAGGGATTCTTGTTGGATGTCACATATGAGGACCTTGTGCCTCTTTGCTTGGTGATCTTGCTCCAACAAACCCTCCGAAACGGCTTTGATTTGGTGGTTTTCGGTGGAGTTCTTGGAAAGGTGTTCTTGAGGGTTGACTTTCGATTCCTCTTGATTGGGTAGGTTTTGGGGACCGAGTTTCTAGCCAAAGGTAGCCCCCGAGGTACCCCAGCTATCCCCAAAGTCTCACTAGAATCCGTGGAACGAATCGGGAGATCGATCAAGGTGAAGCTTGAGTTTTTCCCGCGGGCTGAGTTCTTCCCGACTGTCCAGGCAAAAACGGCCTGACCGGTTTCCCAAACTAGTCTGACCGGTTTAGCCCCAGTGGGCTGTCGTGAGGGGTTTTTGGACAGGAGAGCTTTGTTCTTGCTATGGCTTTTCTTGTTCAAAGGTTGAAGGGTCCTTGAGGTAGTTTTGGCTAGGTTTGGTCTCGAAGGTCTTTTGGGGATTTCCTGGACAAAACCGGCCTGACCGGTTTGCCAAACCGGCCTAACCGGTTTCCCCTGCCTATGAGAGGCTAAGTCCCAGAGGATCGGTCTGACCGGTTTCAGAAACCGGCCTGACCGGTTTTGGCTTCTAGCAGCTGTTTCGAGTTGTTTTCCGCTGCGTGTTTTGGGTGGCTATTGGTTGGATCTTGCTCCTAGGTTCAGTAGCACTCCCGTGGCTACGTGAACTTGGTAAGAGAAGTTTGCGGCGGTATCCGAGTGATCTTGGGTTCATAGGCCGAATTCTTGAGTAGAATTTTTATCGGCTCCCATTCACTCCCCCCCTCTGGTTCGCCGTTCCGTTCCTTCACCTCAGTCCCTCTCCAAGTCTCCATCTCCCTCTTTTGGCTCTGCACTTACCTCCCTGACCTTGCAAGAATGAAGAATGGATTGCGTGCGTCTGTTGCTTTTATCTAGTTTCCTCCTATAAGCTTCTTTAATCAAGTCCACTCCAAGTCAATTACTCCATAGGTGCAAATGAGGGTGGGAACGAATCATGCTGCAGAGCTTGATAAGAAGTACCTTCAGCGTGGCAGGTGGGCAGAAAGAAGAAGGCAACAAAGCATTGCTAATCTCCTCCCTGTGGTGTCTATCAGGTAAATCGAGGAACCCCGAACCTGAACCCGATTTATCGGGTACCCCGAAATGTCGGGTTTTCATTTGTTTGGGCAATGTTCGGGTGCCAGTTCCCATTACCCGAATTTCTAGAAACCTGATTTACCCGACCTGAAATTTTCGGGTAACCCGAATGCCAACCCCTGGCGGGGGCGGTCAGACCGCCCTTGCTATACTACGCAGAGGAGGGTAGTTAGACCGCCTTCCAACATCTGTTAGACTGGCCTTGTGCAGAATGCACTCTAAAAACACGCTCAAGCTTCTCTTGACTTCTAGCACTAACCAAAGTTCTTAAGTGACTTCAGTAGATGTTCAGAGGTAGGGTGATGATCCTTGCACACAAAGACAAGTACACCTAAGTAAGCGCAAGCAAAGTAAATATGGTGGAAACGAACTAGTGAGGCAAACCACAAAAGAGACAAAATGATTTATTTTCCAAAGTTCAGATTCACCACCTGTGAATCCTACGTCTCCGTTGAGGAGCTTGTTTGAGGTCCGAGTTTTCCACCAAGTCTATCCAAAGAAGTCAGGTCTCTTTTAACCACTTTCCTCCATCCACTAAGGCAATCTTTTTCACGAAAAGGCAAGATCACAGCCCTCACAAACTTGCAACTACTCACCACACCTTGGGAGCTAGCCGATGACGCCTAGGCCTAGCCGTCTATGAGGCAAACCTCCAAGAGTAACAAATGTTTCAATGGCTTGTAGATGCAAATCACAAGTGCTCAAGCTATGTGATGATCTTGTTAGCTCTCAAATGCTCACACAAGATCACTCACTCAAACCAACACAAGGATATGTCTTGAATCACACAAGACTCACAAAGAGATGGTTGGGAAGAGTTTCTTTGGCTTTGGCTTAGCAAGACTAGCAGAGGAAGCACACCAACAACCTTAGAAGTAGCACCTCCAACGTGTGGAGGTCATGGGGTACAAATACCTCACACCAAGAAAACTAGATGTTAGAGCGTTGGCCAACCTAGTTAGACTGGTGCTGTAACAGTTATTGTAGCAAAAACACTGTTGCACGTGACGGGTTTGTACTGTAGCACGTGTACTGTTCATGATGATCTGCCCATTCGTCTTGCGATGGACGGCTTTGGAGGGGGGGGTAAGGCACTGCTACAGTGCTCAGTGACTTGCCTTCAGCAAGTCACTGAATCTGGATCCTTCTTTGAGATCCCACTGATACTAGTTACTTCACCCTAGCTACACACCAATGGTAGCCATGCTAAACCAAAGATTGCTTAGTGCCTCGCTCCAGTAATTTCGGTTTATTTCTTTATCACTTACCCTAGCCACATTGAGTTTGACTTTGCTTCATCGACAATTGATCTTCATTTGAAAACTTTTTCAAATGCATATTCTTGATTGACAACGAATATGCAAGCTTCCAATTGAGGATCATCAACTATAGAAATATCCTTGTATCCTTTTCCAATCACCGTATGAAGCCTTGCATTGTCTCTAGTGAAAATTACCATTTTCCACTTTATGATCCCTTTTATTTGCAATCAAGCTAACAAAATTATTGGAGACTAGAAATCATCTTTTAAATATATTCTCAATATTTATCTTCATTGACAATGCTTGACATTTATCAACATCTGTATCATGGGACCACACATTTGCTTGCTTTCTTTGATGTGAGGTATACAATATTCGTCCATTAATATGAAACAATCGTTACATCATGAATATTACAATAACAACCTGGTCACATTCTCAAACAAACAAGTTAGTCATTTAATCGCTTTGTCATTCAATTCAGCAAAATCCACTTAGGAGCCTTGATGCACTTTCACGCCTCCACCTCGCACACATCTCCACCATAATCAAGGTTCGTGGCACTTGCTGAGAACACCGACAACCTCCCTAAATGGTCCATCAAAGGCATTGGTGACGAAATGGTTGAGCTTCTTCATGTCGTTACTGATGTTGTCGGCCTAGCTGACGTGCTTGAGGCCTGATTGATTGGGTGCCAAAATTTTGGCATGCCAACATTTTAGGCTTTTAGCAAGGTAAAAGTTGTCAATCCTGGGCCATCATTTGCTTTGCAACCAAAAAGCTGCCCTGATCTCATGTTTTTTTTTAACGAAGTAGTTTCAATTTTTTTCTACACAACTTTTGGCTCGCCAAGACTTTGGCATGTCAAAATTATAGTACTCAACCAATCAGGCTCTTGATGATGATGAGTGTCGTCGGATCCATGTGCCATTGGAGAGCTTCATGTTGTAGGTGAGCACCTATGTGCGGTTGGCGATAGCTACCGCGGCGAGCGGCTTCTCCCTGAAATTCTTGAGATGGTCATGATCTCGAAGAGGAGGTAGTGCCTGGTTGAAAGGAATCGTATGCTCGTAGCCTAAGAGGGGGAGGGGTGAATTAGGCTCCTTAAAAACTTAACCTATGGCTTCCACTACTTTGCATAAGGTAAACTAGATCACTTCTATCTAGATGTGCAATCTAAGGTTGATCTAGTGTGAAACCCTCATCCCAAAACAAGTTTTGCAACCTATAGCCAATCCTAGCATGATACTACTCTAGGAAAGTAAAGGCAAGTAAGGATTGCAAGAGAGTTATGCGGAAACGTAAAGAGGGATGAGAGGAAGCAAACTCTTGACACGCGATTTATCTCGTGGTATCGGTAAGCACTAAGCCACCCCTAGTCCACGTTGTTGAAGCACTCTACACAAGAGTACTGCTTCCCGGTCACCAAGTCTCTCCCAAGAGCATCACTTGACTTGCCACTAAGGCACTCGCCAAGCTCCCTTGATCACCTTGATACCGCCTCCTTTAAGGAGCTTCTCCACCAAGGGAAGGGGGTCTCCACGTCCCCCGCACAAAGTGTCCTCGCCACTCCACACCAAGTCGGTGGGTCGAAGATGATTGCCGGTGAGCCACTTAGGCCCCAAGGCTTCCAACGCACCTTGTACAACTTGATTCACTCAAGAATCACCTCACAAGGTAGGAACACCTTGCACTCACTCAGCTTTATGCTAAGCCTAGCACTAAGCACACACACAAAGCATGTGCAAGTCTATGGATGAGCAATTTAGCACTTGGATGGCTTGGATATGATCTTCTAAGTGTCTTGCACTCCTCTGCTCTTCCACACAAACCAACAACCTCAAATGGTGGGGTGGAAGGGGTATAAATAGCCCAAGGCGTCCACAGAGCCGTTGGTCTAATGGCTAGTCTTTTCTGGGTACATCGGATGATCCGACGCTATGATTTTGGGGGCATCGGTTCAACCGGTGCAACTAGCCGTTGCCTTCCACCTCTGACTTCGGCTGACACAATTTATCCGACGCTTCATCCGACGCTGCGGCGGTTCATCTGGTGCTGAAGACTCCGTGGCCAAAACCTTACTGTCTTGAAATTCATAGCTGTCGGATGAACTGATGCCTGGTCTGTCGGTTCATCCGGTGCTACTAGCTGTTGCACCAGAGCCTCTCTGTCTTGCGCCCGTGAATCACCGGATAGACCGACGGTGCCCTCTAATGGACCATCGGTTCATCTGACGCTTCTGACTTCGCTGCTTTATCTCTAGTAATCATCTGGCGCATGTAGAAGATGTACCATCGTCGGTTCATCTGACGGTGCCAGTAATCTTGAGTCTTCACGCAATGTTCCACTTCATCCGTTGCTTGCACCGATTCTTCTTCTAGGGTACCGTCGGTTCATCCGACGGTGTCTTTTTCTTTCTTTTTCTTCCTGTCGGTTTACCCTCAAAATTTATACTATGTTCTCATTTTGGCATGTGGTATTTTTGCATCTTTGGGACCTAGAAATGTCTACAAAGACATGCTCAAACAATATGGTTAGTCCCTTTGGTCATGTTGTCATTAATCATCAAAATCAAACTCGAACAAATGGCATATAAGGCCATGTTCGCTACACCGTGGCGATGGAGCTGATGGTGGGGACCATGCTCAAGTCGCGATGATGAGGGAGTTGATGGTCCAGATCACGTGCAGCTTGAGGCTGCCATTGGTACAGAAGGACTCCGGGACGCTATCGTCACCGGCACAGTCGGAATCAGTGGTTCTGTCAACTATATAAATATCTGTAATAGATCACAAACGGTAGTGCTAGGAAAGGAAGGAGTGAAAATTTTGGATGTCAAGTAGAGAACCGTAATGCTAGAAAGAGAAGTACTGAAAATTGCAGATGTGAAATAAGGGTGGTAAAATTTTCTAGTAATCAATTTTTTTCGAAGGAAAAAATGTATTTTCATCTCTCAAGTATCGCAAAAGTGTGACGTTCATCATCCTTTGTGTTTTAATTGGTGCAAATCAATCTCTTAACAAATTAAACCGCTGCATTATTCATTCTACCTCAGTTTAACAACAGTTTAGCATCATCCCAAGCCGGTTTATACCACACAATGAGCTGACTAATGACTAGTACTCAAACACGACAGCCAGCGAATCAACAGCTCTAGGCAAGCCATCCATTAATCGTGCGCTCCACATGGACCGCTCATTATTCAATATGTTCCATCTCTACCCTACATGAAGATGTGTTCTAGATGTTGGTCACCGCGATCCGATCAATGTTGCCGTAAACAGTCGTGTAGGCCGTTTATACGGCGTTTAAACCCTACACAGCAGTCAACCGTGTTGGCCGTGTAGGCCGTTTCATCCGTTTAATCCCGTGTAATCCGTTTTTTGGTCCGTTTAATCAACCGTATAGTCCGAATATTTGCTAAACGAAGGGTGACCGACCGTGTACCGTGTAGCGTGTAGGGTAACATTGGATCCGATCATGTTGGTGAACGGTGGATGAACACAGTTTTTTTTTAAAAAAAAGAGATGCAAATTGGAGAGCTTACCTAAAGAATTGTAGATTTGGTGTCTTAGAATCAATTTTTGTGCATCTACAGTCTGCGTATGTATGCTGCCGCCACTGGCCCGTCTTCACGAACACGCATGCGCATTAGGGTTTTGTTAACCACCGTATTGCATCGAGGATTTGCCAGCATATGACGTGGCTAAGAGGTTGGTTGGTCAGATGATTATGTGGCGTAAATCGAGGTGGGATGGATAACGCACCGGTTTAGTTAGTTAGAGAATTGATTTGGACCAATTACTAAAATATAAGAGATGAAAATCATACTTCAGCAATACGTTACGGATGAAAAATAAAGAAATGATAAGGAATTCTGTGCCTCTGCCTGTCGCGCCCAAGCGGAGGGCCGGAGCAAAGAGCAGGCGTAGCTAGCTGTAGCAGGACGGTCGGGGAGAAGTAACTTTATTGTGTAACCGTATTCTGGTCGTTTTTAATTTGCTTGGTCGGCAATAGTGGGGCGACGTGATTCCATTTCCTCTTCCTCCTGTACTCTTGCTGCATGATACTGATGCCAAAAGAAATTTCGAGCATTTGACTTGCAATGGAGGGGGGTCTTTGGATTCCTAGCTCGGAGGAAAAGGTAAACTCCGCGCGCGTTGTTGTCTCGATATTTGCGCGACGGAACATTTGCGCCGTACGGCGTGTGCCCCACATCTCATGGATCGTGTGAGCAGTCATCTCGCCGGCCGTCTCGCGCGTCTTTACGTCACTCGCTGCTGTGGCAGCCGCTGCCGCCGATCGATCATATCGACGTACGCACGTACTCTGCCTCTGCTAGCTATAGCTCGGACTGTATGGATGCATGGATTGATCCTCCGTATACGTACTGTACTAGGTAGCTAAAAAATTACGTGTGGACGATCGAACGAGACCTAGCGCCCAAAATCCCAAATAAAGCTAGAAAAATAGGCCATCGCGCGCTGAGATATGAGCTAGGCGAAGAAGGCTACTAATAACATGTGTGAGAGAGAGAGTGTGTGTGACTCTCAGCAGGGAGGGACCAACCAGCAGTGCCGACACGGCATACAGGCGTGCATGCATGAGCTAGTCACAGTACAGAGAGAAGGCAGAGACTGCGCGCGCGCGCTGCCCCGGGATTGATGGCCTGCATGCAGGCCTGGAAACCACACGTGTCATGCGATGAGTGTGGGCGAGTACGCTCTCGCTCCGGCAGTTCCGCACCCGATGCAATGTCGATCGCCAGTGAACCACCTCTTACGTCGACACGTCGTCGATCGTACAAATTAAACCCGGCTCTGCGACCCACTGTCCCGAGTTGATAGCGGCGAGATTTCCTTTAATTTCGATGGACTTGCCCGAGGTTGCAGAGAGCCAGCAGCATGCAGCATGATGCCCGTCCTGCGGGCCTGCAAGAATGATCGGCGTCCACATGTTATTTTTCAGGATTCTGAGGTAAGCGGATTGTGTGCTAAGCTAGAAATAACCAAACCGTTTCGGTGGGATTATGACTTATTTTTGCCTGTATAATCGTGAAAAAATCGGAAACAAACAGACTTGTCTAATCGTGTCTAAAATCAGGCGAGTTTATTATTAGTTTGATCATAATATATTGGGAGGTTGAGAGGGGTGGGTGGTACCAGGGTTAACCAAACCTGTGGGAACCGGGCCGTAAACCATGGGAACCGGTCGAACCGGTCCGGACTGGTTCCGGTCGGTTCCCAACCGGTCCAAATTCAAAATTTGAATTTGAATTCAAAAAATAAAAAATTCTCAAAAAATTCTCAAAAATACTTCAAGGTGTGTAAAATCTAATGGTGTCAAAAATTTTCATATATTCGTTCATTTAGTATACTTTGCAGGCATTAGAAGTTCAACTAAAAAAGAAAAAGGAGAAAAAATTGGCCGGTTGAACTTCTAATGCCCGAAAAAATACTAAATGCACTAATATTTGAAATTTTTTGACACCATTAGATTCTATGCACCTTGCAATATTTTCAATTTTTTAATTCAAATTTGAAAACACGTCAAATTCTCTACTGATTCGGTTTTTTTGGTTCAATGACCGATGTACCGGTCGAACTGGTCGGTATACCGGTCTAAACCGAGTGAACTACTGATTTTGATTTGGAATTTGAATTTATCCGGTTTTTGGCGGTTCCCGGTTGAACTGGTCCGGTGTACCAGAACCCGGACCGCGGCGGTTCGGCTTAAACAGTCGGGAAAAAAAACCCTGCGTAGAGACGCAAGTTTCAAACGGTACTGAGAGAGCATGCATGGCATGATAGCAACTCATTAAATTCGTGTCGCAACTTCTTTTGCTGGAGTATAACATCTTAGAGTAGTTGTTACTTCCTTTCTTCTAAATTGTAATTCATTTCACATTTTTAATCAAATTTGACCACTCGTCTTATTTGAAAAATTGTACAAATATAATCAAATTTAAGTTATTCTTTGAAGAACTTTTATTATTTTACATAATTTTATGAATAAGATGAGCGGTCAAACTTGGAGTCAAAAAAATTCAAATGAATTATAATTTGAAATGGAGGAAGTAGTATATATAGAGCGTGCCTGGAGTATTCACTTAGTACATCTTATAGCTGGGGGCTCTTTAGTTCACCAAATGTGGTGGGAATAAATATGGTTAGAATGAATAGTGTATGAATAGTGAAAATTTGGATAATCTATTTTAATTTGTTTGTAGGTTGTGTGTGGTCTGTGGAATTGTTGTTTTTCTTTTGGTTTGGTCTGTGGAATTGCTGTACGAGGAGTCGAGGACCACGGACCGCTGCACGGCGTGGGTGGGCCGACCGCCTGCGCGGCCTGGCAGTGGCCGGTGCCTCCGCTCCTCCCAAAGCCCCGGCGGCCGGCCCTTTCCGCGTGCAGTAATAAGCTCCACGCGCACGGCGCGCCTGACACCGGCCTTGCGCGGCGCGCCTCCGGGCTCCGGCTCCAATCCGATCCCACTGGTAGAGAGAGGGGCTTTAGTCCCGCTTGGTAAGGGGTATAGGTCTCTCAAGTCCAACCGAGACTAATGATGAGAGACAAAAGACCCTCCCCCTTTAGTCCCGCGTGCCCCCCTTTAGTCTCGGTTCGTAATACCGCATATTCTAATTGTTGTCTAACCCGTATATGTGCGTATACATATTTGCACTTGTATATATGTATACCTGTCTATATATATCATATACGCACTTAGATTAGACTTATATATAAATTAAACCCTATATATCTACATATATACACTTATAAATGTATATACACATAATAATTTATACACATCAAAATAAATAGTATTTTCTTAAACTAGTATATATACATCAAAACCCTAAATCCTATAGTATATATACATCAAAATATCATTCTGTTCAAATTTCTAGTCTCAATTAGCTTTCCTCGGAGGTGAGTCGGTCAATTGGATGCTTGTCATAATAATGTTTTCCTTGTGGATTAACCACCTCGTCCATGAGGAATCCCATGAGAGCTTCTTGAATTGCCAAGAGACGATCCTTCTCAATGAGTGCGTCCCTTTTTATAATCCTCTGTAATTTGCAAATAGGTTAATATATTACACCGAGCGATTAAATATACAAAAGAGGATAAAATTGATGTATTATTAATAGGTTTATTTTACTTACACGATCATCATCCGCGTTGCCACTGTAATGGTATATGTGCTCACAGACATAGTACCCGCATAAATTATTTCCTGGTTCTTGTCTCAAACACTAAAGTGGAGAGGAGAACAGATTATGAAATACTAGTGTTATACATTTTAAATATTCCCAATCTGAAGTTGTTATTTGGTATACGTACCGGAAAATCAGTGACCCATCTAATTTTTTCTCGAAATGGTCCATGGTGTTTTGCAATGAACATGGTCCAAGCTCTGAGGCAAAATAATAAAAGATACAATGTTTGTATAAAAGCTAAATATATATATTGCATTAAAGAAAATGTCATAGATAGAATTATTACTCGTGAAATACATCTTGATGGTCTTGGTATTCTGAGGGATCTTTTCTCAATGAATCATACACATTGATGTTGCTATTGTCGATAGTGATTAGGAGTAGAACCCAGTGGAATCTGTATGCATGCTCATGAAGATTAGAATTGACTAAATAGAATTAACAAGGATAATTAGATGACAATCGTACTTACTTGAAGTTGTAAGGCAGTAGTATAAGGTTCTTGTAATGAAACTCATCTAAGTTCCTATAAATTGTCTCGATTGTTGTTTTTCGTTGGTCCCGGATCTCTGCTCGTTAACTTTTGATGGGTCCATGAAAGCAATTCTTGAATAACCCTTCCTTCGCATCTAAGTAAGTTGCAGACTACACAAGAAGAAAGCGAAATGTTAATTAGTAGATCGACAAATGTAATAAATTTATTAATAAACATATGAAAATATGTCACTTACAGACACCAGGCCATCATAAGATCAGTATTCATGGCGTCCAGATAGTAAATTTCATAGATATCACTAAATTGGGGCCAGACCACCTTCTCGTTTTGAAGGGAAAAATCTCCAGGTCTCACGAGCATACCAAACATCTCCAGGCCCTCAACTGACTTCTGCAAGTACCAGTCATGAAATCTGCGCATCTTGGTTGGGAGCTTGTTGACCAATTCTAGCTTCACTAGAGGTTGTCCTAGCTCAAAGTGCCATCTAGGTACGAAATTTTTATCCGCTGGTAGGTCTTCAAGGCCGAGAATACCACCAAGAGGCATCCTTGCTTGTTCATAAAAGCTAATGACATTAGCCAGTTCTTCTTCAGACATGTTGTCAATTACTTTTTGTGCTTCGGCACTGAGGCCCGCAAACAAGTTAGTCTGATCGGTCGTGGATGCATCTATTTGCTTCTCCATGTTCTTGTTTGTGGCGGTCCCCGACGTCGACGCAGGTGTTTGCTCGATGTAACTATTCGGCGACCCTCGTTCTCTCTTCTTAGCATAAGACTTGTCCACCGAACGCTCATAGTCCGTTTTCAACTGTACCGGCGGTTTCCTTCTCCTTATTGCTTCCCTCTCGTGTATGAAAGCCTGGAGTCTCTCCTTACGACCTTCATTTTTTTTGGCATCCAGCTCTTCCTGTTTATTTTTTTCTCTCACTTTTGCAAAGAAGTCCGCGACTTCTTTATCTACAATCGCTTTTGTTTCTTCATCTGTCATCTCCCATGCTAGCTTCCTTGGCTCGGGCTTTTTCTTTGCTGGTCGTTTTCGTTTTTTCTTTGGTGGTTGCACCGACTTGAAAGATTGCGCTCGAGACCTATGTGGCTCTGCGGCCGATGGTTGCTGCGGTGAATTGGGAGGGATGTCATCATCGTGATCGCTGGAGCTCGCTTCTCCCGAATTATCGTATGGTTCTTGCGGAGAAGGTGAGCGAGCAAGTAGTGACGATGACGGCCCCGGAGACGATTGTAGAGGCTCGTGAGCAGGTAGTGATGATGACAGCCCCGGAGACGATTGTAGAGGCTCGCGAGCAGGTAGTGACGATGATGGCCCCGGAGACGATTGTAGAGGCTCGCGAGCAGGTAGTGACGATGACGACCCCGGCTCCAGGGGGTCTCTCGGAGATCCATCATTCTCGGGGATTATGACGATGTAACGTTTTGGCCATAATATGATACCGTGTAGCTCATCCTTAAGTGTCTTTTCCCCATCACCTCCTGGGATCTCTAGCTCTAGCTCCTCAAAATCAAGTTGACAGATCTTCTCTACGCTAACTGAGGTGTAGCCAGGTGGAATCGGCATGCCGTGGCTCGTCTGTCTAGGAAACTGCACAAAAGCACTTCCGTCCGCCACCTGAGAAATAATAATTAATTAGTTATTATTAGCATGAATTATACCGTCATTGTGAATGCCTGTCCACAAAATTCAAAGTAATATATATGCGTCAATTATTGAGCTAATAAAAGCATGAATTATACATACCTTCATTTTGATGTTGCCGAATGGCTTGTGAAGCTCACATGTGGTGCGCCGACAGATGTCATCCACAGGGTACCGTTGGCTGTCCACTTGAACTCCTTCTATTGCCCTTTGCTCTTCGGGAACCGCTGCGGAAGCACAACTGCTTTTGTGAGCAGAAGGAACTTGTACTAGAGGCAGTCCTCCAGATGGGGCCATCTCATTTAATGCAGCTGCCACTCGCCGTTCAATATCTGCCGTTACCTTTTCTCCATGCTCTTTAAGTATTTTCTCTATCTCTTGCCGCCGTTCCTCCTCTTCGTGCTCTCTTCTTCTTCTGCGGCTTCGATAGGTGGCAATGTCTCCCCTGAAGGTAAATTTCCATGGTACCACCCCGTAGCCCCTGCAATGTCCTGGGTGTTCTGGATTCTTGAGCGCCATAGTGAGCTCATCCATCTCTCTGTCAACCTTCACTCTGCCCGCTCTGACATCTTCAATTTTTTTCAATATTTCAAGTGCAGCCTCTCGTAACGAGGGTGGGTAATCAAGGGTACCATCTTCGGAGTTAATTGTGTCTCCATGAGCATAATACCAATTCTTCACTCGCTCGGGCCAATCATAGACCGCTGGTATGGTACCTTGTGCGAGAAGGTCTTCTTCCATTTTCCGCCACTTGGGAACTGCAAATGCGTAACCACCTCGACCAAGATGATGGTCGTGCTCCTTCTTACCACGACTTTTCTTCCCTCGTGCACTCGCCTTGGCGAAATCTTCACTTTTCTTATATTCCACAAAGGACGTCCAGTGTTCTTTTAACTTGGGATATTCAATCCAATTTGGAGTTCGATTCTTCTTGATATGATCTTTATCCAATTGCTGCTTGAACTTCTAAAATTGTGTTGCCATCCTCATGAGATTCCAACACTTCACATCGTTTGGTTCAACGCCTTCAGGAAGTGTGAAGTGTTTTAGAATTTCTTCCCACAACAAATTTTTCACTGAGTCTGGAACCACGTGTGGATTATCTGCTTTTCCCTTCCATTCTCTGTAGCTGATGGGCACGTTGTCCCTTACAATGGCCCTGCACTGTGACACATACGTGTCCTTGATTTTTTTTGGAGCACATGGTTGGCCAACATCTGATACTTCTGTGATATAATAGATGACATGGCCGATGAGTACTTGTGTATGCCCTCTCTTTGTCTTTTTTGATGTGGAGCCTGAAGCCTACAAGTTGCATATTCGTTATTTAATTAATTATGTAAGAATTGAGGTTAGAGAAATAAGAACAATGAAGTTAATGCATGAGATATATATATATATACCTCGTGGGAACATTCAATACTTTCATTCACAAGACTTTCCTCATTGTTTCCAGTATTGTCCTCAATATTTGCTGTTGTGTCCTCGACAGGGGCGGCATCCTCCTCATTCGGAGGTATGTTCAAGTACATGTCCGCCTGACTACACTCCGTGTCGGTGAAGGTTGCAATCGTATTTGTACCACTAGCAATAATGTCGGCTATAAAGTTGTCATGGTTGTCATACATCTGGAATAAACAAGAATTTTCTATGAATTTATGGAATAATCAACAATTTCTAAGAATTTTCTAAGAATTTCTTGAATAAACAAGAATTTTCTTTGAATTTCTAGAATAAGCAACAAGTTTTTTCTATGAATTTCTGGAATAAGCAACAAGTGTTTTCTATGACTTTATGGAATAATCAATAATTTTCTTTGAATTTCTAGAATAATCAACAATTTCGAAGAATTTTCTAAGAATTTCTTTGTTGAACAAGAATTTTATATGAATTTCTAGAATAATCAACAATTTCTAAAACTTTCTAGAATAAACAAGAATTTACTAAGAATTTCTTTATTGACCAAGAATTTTCTTTGAATTTCTAGAATAAGCAACAAGTTTTTCCTATGAATTTCTGGAATAATCAACAATTTCTAAAACTTTCTAGAATAAACAAGAATTTACTACGAATTTCCTTGAATAAACAAAGTCGAAATATTTCTACTAACTTGTGGACGAACGATGCTTGTTGGTGGCGGTGCCGTGTGGGAGAATGACAGAGGTGACGGGAAGTCACTTGTTCGAGCCGACGCGGCAGTCGTCGACTTCAGAACTATCAAACTATGAAATTGTATATTAGAAAACAATTAAGAACTCAAATACACAAATAAGATTTTGGTCCATAGTCGTTGGTGCTAATAAATTTATATGTATGACTGTATATACACACAAAAATATACAAAGCATTACAATTTATTTCTAATTAAATTTTCTTTCCATTCCTATAAATTTAAAAACTTTCATGCATATCTATGAATTTTTTATAACTACATATATATCAATTGATAAACTAAATCAAATAAATTTAATTAAAAATGCTTGCTGACGCAAGCATTTCACGGGCTGGTGTCAGCAAGGCAAAACCCCAGCGCGCGGCCCGGCCGGCCATCCGGGCACGCACGCACGCCGGCCGACGGCCGCACGGGTAGGCCGGCAAGCGGCGGCGGCGCGGCATACCGGTCGGGCTGGCCAGCTGGTACGGTCCTGGATCCGGATCGAGGGGCGACAGCGCGCTTGGAGGAGTGGCCGGCGGGGGCTGGCGCCGCGGCAGGGAGAGGGCAGCGAGTAGGGGAGGAGATGCGCGTCGGGGTCGTACCGCGCGCGGTGAGGGGCGGACGTCGGCGTGGCCGAGCTGGCCGGCGGCGGGAGATGGCGATGCGCGTATGTCGGGGAGGGGCGTCGTGTCAGGGAGGGGCGGCACGTCGGAGAGGGGCCTCTCGTCGGGGAGGGGCACGTCGGGGACGGGCGCGGTGAGGAGAGGCGGCGATTTGGGGGAGAAACGGCTAAGTGCCGATCTAGAAGGCGACGGGGCTTATATAGAACCCCCTTTTGTCACATGTCGTAGTGCCAACTGAGACAAAAGGCCCATTAGTCCCGGGTTGTATTACGACCCGAGACGAAAGGCCCTTTTGTCACAGGATAGAATTCAACACTATTATTACTATACATAACCTTTATGAACCAGCGACTCAGAAGACCCAGATGCTCCGGGAACTACAACAGTCTCACCTCACCGTCATATACACCTGGCTCTCCCACTTACAGTACTACATCACCATGCCCTACACCTCCTATCTAGCTACAGTCCAACGTCACGGAGCTGCAGTCCCCACCTAGCCAGTGACGTTAAACTGTAGCTAATTAGTACGTGGGGCTGTGTATCAAAAACAAGAAAAATAAGAAAATGCTTACATTTATTCTATATAAAAATAAAAAATACTTAATAAAAAAATTTAATCTTCTATTTCCTCCTATAGCTACCTAGAAATAAAAGCATTTCTAAACAATGAAAGAACGGAAATACATACATAGTACATTTTCTGTATGTCTAGTATTTTCTTTATGAGCATATATTTTATAAACTATATGTACAAGTAAAATTCAATTTTATGAAAAACACGAAAATAAGATAATGCTTACATTTATTCTATATAAAAATAAAAAACATACTTAACAAAAGAATTTAATCTTCTATTTCCTCCTATAGCTACCTAGAAATATAATCATTTCTAAACGATGAAAGAATGGAAATACCTTGTACATTTTCTGTATGTCTTCCTTTATGAGCATATATTTTATAAACTATATGTACAAGAAAAATTCAATATTACGAAAAACAAGAAAATAAGAGAATGCTTATTAATACAAATTTAATGAAAGAAGGAACAATGCAAGTACCATCCTAACTACATTTTCACGTATATATACAAAATCTCATCTCTCTAATTTAAGCTCCTCCTACCTAGCTACAAATTAACATTTCTATTTTCTCCACCTCTAAACCATAAAACAAAATTTAATCACAACAAATGATGGGAGGATGAAGATTCCAACCTTCACAACACTTTGGAGGAGATAAATCTTCACAAACTAATGAAGAAAAAAATCGCAGTACCACCCTAGACTTGAGTCGCCATGGAGGGGAGGAGCTTGAGCTCGCGGGTGAGTGGTACGGTGAATGGCTCGGGTGGCAGGAGGAAGAAGGAGGTACGGTGCTTATATGGATGCGGGCCATTAGTCTCGGCTGCTGTTACGAGCCGAGACTAAAGGGTACCCCTTTAGTCTCGGCTCGTAACACCACCCGGGACTAAAGACAGGGGGCAATTATTGCCGGATAGAGCCGTTGGGAGCCCCCCTTTTGTCACGGTTGGTAATACCAACCGGGAGTAAAGAGGGGCCGGCTACAGCAGCCATTTCGGGCCACGTCGACGAAAGGCCTTTAGTCCCGGCTCCAAAGTTGAACTGGGACTAAAGGCCCGAACCAAAGCCTCGCTCTCTACCAGTGTTAGCTAGAGAAGACTTTTCCAACACGGTCGTGTCTCACTACACGCAAACACACTGGGATCTCATCATTGTGAGAAAAGTCGTCTGCTTGGTTCAGTTCGTATACGATGCCATCAAATAATCATGTGAATGTGACAGTAGACTGGTGTTGTTGGCCAGGCCGGTGCAGGACCAAGCCGAGATAACTTGAGCCGCATGAGTTGATCATCTTTTTTTTAAAGAAATATAAAGAATTTGTTTTTTAAAATTAAAGTAGGAGCACTACTATGTCATATAAGAAGAAGCAACATTGGTACATAACAGGCCGAAGCAAACACCACCATACGAACAAACCCCAAAACAGAAACAAACGCACCCGACACAACATACCACCATCCTCCACCACTTGGGAGAGAAGATCGAAACAAGCCGTCGACACCTGCGCCGTCGTCTCCAACGTTGTGTCCCGACGTAGCCGCAACCCACTGCAAGCCCAAATGACCCCTGAGATCCTCCACCATGGGGCTTCCAACCTCAAACTGCACATACACGCTCGTCGATCCCTCTGATCTAGTGAAGCTTCAGCAAACACTCCCATCTTGGTTCCAGGGGCAACCACTGATCCTGGCCTCTCCGCGTAGGGGCCTCGCCTCACCCACCGGCTCACTCCTCTGCCAAGGACTTAGATATGCGCACCGAGAGCATCTCCTCCGCCCGGCTCTCACCGAGTTCACCACTACAACCTGCACGACAGCTCAAGACCTCAAGCACCTGCGGCACCTCCACACCTTGACAGCAACACAGACCAAGCGCGCTTCCCGCAGCACCTCCAGATGACCTCCTCGACCACACAAGCGGCGGGACTCCAAATGCAAAGCCTCCAAGAAGGTAACGACGCCAAGACACCGCCATCACACGTCTAGATGGACGAGGTCTTCACCCTAAGAGTGCACACGACGAGAACATAGTGGCTCGCCATGATGCCCCCAGCAGGGAGTCCGACGCCCCAATGGCGCTGCCATCATGCCTACCGTCTGGTGAAGGCTTTCGCCTGAATGCACCATGCCCGCTGCCCGCCCAAGGTGAAGGAAGAAGCCAACTCCCCGCCACCTCCGCCATACCACCAACTGGAGGAGCCCGACGCAACCTAAAGCGCCACCACGGTGCTGCAGCATGCACCAGAAAGCTCCCTAGCTCCACCACCATGGCGATGCCAAGCCAACAACATCAACAAAGAAGAACCGAGCAGACGGTCACCGGAGGACCGCTGCCTAGCACAGACAGCCCGACCGTCGCCACCGCCGTCACCTGGACCGCACGGGCGCTGGGAACAATACGTCGTCGAACCACTGCCCGTCGTCGACCTCGCCAGGCAATGCCTCCACCGAAGGGGACCCGTGCCAGTATGCCCCGCCAGAGCGCGGCGCCGGCCACCCGCCACCGTCAACCCGCACCGCCGTGCCGCTGCCACTCCACCCAGAGCCGCCATCGCCGACGCTCAGCACCGACCTCCATCCCGTCACCAAACGAAGCACTTTCTCCGTGTAGGCCCGAGATCTGGCCAAGGCGCTGCCAGATTCGGAGGCTGCAACACCCGCCGCCGCCGTTGGGAGACGGCCCGAGCCGGCGAGCCTCACCGACGGAGTCGAGCGTCTACGCCCGCCCCGGCCCACGCGAGAGGAGGGGAGGAAGGCCACGCCGCCGCCTTCCTCGCGACTGCGCGGAATCCCGGCGGCCCGCTCGGGCGGCGGCGCGGCGAGCGGCAACGACTAGGGTTTGGAGGAGGTCGCCTGTCGCCCGTGCGGGGGGACGAGCGAGCCTTTTTTTCTCTCTTGGGCCCGCCTTTGGTCCACCAAAACTTGCTAAATCAAGAGGAAAAGAAGGATTTCCACCAAGAACGCCTCTAACCCTAAACTGAAGAAAACCCCAAAATCGAGCCCCTTTACTCACGGATTTGGGAAGGGAAGCACAAGGAAAAGAACCACGAAGGGTTCATGCATACATCCCCCACCAAATCCCAAAGAGAAGGGTCTCAAAACCACCACAAGAAAATCACCAAGAAAGGGCTCCGAAAATCACCAAAAAAGAAAAATGGGAGAGACACAATCAAGCCTTGAGGAACCACGCCGAATCATCTATACATACCATGAAGGTTCATACAAGGTCTAGCTTGCCACCCGATCATCCATCCCTCTCTAAGGATCTCACCATGAAGCTCTCAAGCTAGTCCTAGAAAATCCTAAGGAAAAAATAGGAAGGGAAAATAGCAAAGGAAAATGAGCTAGGGTTCCAAGAGATGGCTGCCATCCTCTCACCACTTGGGTTATATGGAGGCAACAGAAAGATGAAACTACCCCTATTACATTAAACTAGGATACATGCTCCCGAAAGGCCTTTTGGGAAACTTCGTCATAGCACCATCGGACGGATGCCCAGCGACCGCAAACTTGCTTAGCCTCGACGCAAGCTTTGCGATCCCGACGCGTGTCCTCCGCTTTGAAGACTCCGGAAGCCGTCGTCGCACACCGGTCAGACCGGCCTAATGCTGCTGCACCTCCGTCTTCGGTCTTGGCTTTGTGGATCAATGAAGGAACACAGTGGTTTTCTAGTGAACCACTGGAAACCCCACAAACTCGGTGTAGCCTCCGCCAATCACCACTCATGACTCGGCTCCCACGAAGTTCCGGCTCGACCTTGGTTTTGAGGCTCAACCAAGAAATCGTCCACGACTTCATCTTACTGTTCTTGCCACCATGCGGCCCACACTTGACCCTGCTGGCCACCAGGTCCCTCGAACCAAGCCTACTTGTCTTCTCCACACCTGGAGGCCTCACCGGCAACGACCTTTCGAGCTTGTTCTTCACCTGCACCAACACCAGTCAAGCCGCAACCTGCACCTGCAATACTTAGCCAAGAGTCAGTCCACACAACGTTGTCAATCACTCATCACACCAGGAAGCAACCATCCACCGGTCCTCGAACCACATAGGCTCTCACTCGGTAGCCTCGAGTATCAAATCTCATTTTTGCATTTTAATATCCTCCAATCCCGGGCTAGCATAATACCATAGTGGTTTTTCTTCTTCCTCCATGGGGTGATTGACAAAAGCCATCTAGACAACAAAAACAAAAACAAGGATTTCTAGACAAAAGGTTAAGTGTTAGTAGCCAACAAAATTAATGCAAAGTTAAATGTATCAAACTAGCTTGTTCCCCAGCAACAGCGCCAGAAAAGCTTGTTGACGATTAAATAACGCGTCAAGTTATGATCCGCAAGTGCACGGATCGGTTGTAGATTGTCCCTTAGAGTACCCCCCAAGGTTAATCAATCCGTGGAACAAGTGGATTGCTACGCTCAACTGCATTAATGTCGTTGACTTAAAACTCTTTATCAAATGAAGGTATGTACAAGCAAAGAACTTAAACTAATCTAATCTAGATTAAAGAAATCAACGTAGAGAGCAAAGGTATAGAGATCACAAGAGTGTAGAATGCTTGTCCAAGGGATCTAGGATCACTTGGAGATGTAACCACCTGGCAAGAACTACCCGATCTAATCTATCAAAGGTAAAGGTGCACCGAGTCCAACCCTTTCCCTCTCGCGTACTAGTCACTATACGAGGTTAATCCATGATAGAACACCAAGTGCAAAAGATGTTGATGTGTTCTAGGTATGCAAGACTAAGTGTGTGAACCAAGTTCGATATGTTTTCCCTCCTGCGCACTGTCACTACAAGACGGTAATCGCATAAAGAACAAAAGGAACATAATGCATGAATCTACGAGCGATGCATCCCCAAAGAAAGCCAGTCGGCCATTAAGATTAACGCACCATCAACATGAATATGATAGCAAAAAGATCCAAAACATAAGTTCGGTGATTACAACTCAATCCCCCTTCAACTCCTAGGACAAACAAGGACTTGACCCCATAATGTTACACATTGTAGCGCTGGTCATGGTGTAGAATCCTCCAAAGTAGATGAAGGCCGACGAGTGCTCCTTGTCGATCCGATCTCCTTCTTAGGCCCGTCCTCATGGGCGTGCAGCCTGTTCGATGGAACAGGGCCCCCAATTTTCTGGGGCCTCAAATTTTAACAATTCAGCCCATTAAGTCTATTAGTGTTTAGCCCAAATACTAATCTAGTAATCCTATTGCTTGACTGCTTGTTGCATCGGGAACAAACAAAACTGCCGATTCTGTTCCATGGCTGCTGATTTTTTTCCGTGGCCACGAGGTCCGACGCCACCTCGTCTTCGTATCTACTCCGTATTCGACTTCAATCGCCCAAACTGAAGCCTTCAACGCCGTCACACCCTTTGGAGTTTGGAATAGTGATTACATCATCGAAGCAACTAAACGAGACCCCTTCTTTCAAGTTCAAGAATCAAGTTCTTCAAGATTGGCCTGCTGCCGTAGTTCTCTGTACACAAGGTATTTCTTTTTTTTTCAATTGATCATATGAACTAGTTGTTGAATTTTTTATGATACCTAGATTAATGTGAATCACCATTAATGTTGTCCATCTCTTTCATCTTTCGTACATATGTGCATCAATTGATCTCGGCATCTGGTGTTTCAAGATCAAAGCCATGTCTTCTGCAAATCGGCCTAGAAAATATGAATCGGGTTGTCAAAAACGTAGAAAAAAGCAAAGATTAGAGGAGTTAACTCAATCTCAGAAAGGGGCTATGGATAGATTTATTATAAAAGAACCGCAAGTGGTTTCAGATAATCAGACACACGATCAAGATCATGCAATTGATATTAATGTTGACAATGATCCTATAGATCCTGCAATTGATAGTAATGTTGACAATGATCCTATAGATGGTCAAACAGGGTCCGAAAATCATGTCGAGGCCTAGGAAGCTCTTATTGGCAACACAAACGAGCAGGAAAATAATGATGGTGATAATTTTAATAATTCTCCTGTTCCGGATGGTGAGGATTCTTTTCAGCCTGATATATTTGATCCAAGATATTGGGATTCTCTCGATCCTAAACAAGTTGCCATTTTAGCACAAAAGGGCCCTAAAAGAGACTTGTTATTTCAAAAAGGTCCAAAGGATAGGTTTTCAAGAAGGTTTTCTGCACTACACTATACTAGAATTCTTCCTAATGGAGAGCATTGTGATAGGGATTGGCTTGTCTATTCTAAGGAACTTGATAGAATATTTTGCTTCGGTTGCAAATTATTTACAAAAGGGCATCGAAAAGGTCAGTTGGCAACTGATGGGTATAATGATTGGATACATCTTGGTAGTAGACTTAAAGAGCATGAGACAAGTGCAGATCATGTTTTGAATATGACCACTTGGTATGAGTTGCATAGTAGATTGCAAAATGATCAAACCATTGATAAAACTGCTCAACGGCAACTTGAGAAAGAAAAGGACCACTGGAAAAAAGTTTTGTTCAGAATTGTTGGAATTGTGAAATTTCTTGCCAAGCATAATCTAGCATTCCGTGGTAGTAATAGCAAGCTGTATGATGATAGCAATGGGAATTTTTTGGGTTTAATAGAGATGTTGGCTGAATTTGATCCAGTTATTCAAGAGCATGTCCGTCGTATTACAAATGAAGAAACCCATGTTCATTGTCTTGGTCCTAGGATTCAGAATGAATTGATACACATGCTTGCTGATTCTATTAAGTCTGAAATTATTAAGAAAATAAAGAGTGCAAAGTATTTTTCTGTCATACTTGATTGTACTCCTGATGCAAGCCACCAAGAACAAATGTCTTTAATTATAAGATATGTGGATCTATCTTCCGGTGGAGTTCGCATTGAAGAATCCTTTCTAGCATTTTTAAATGTAAATGATACGACTGGGCAAGGACTTTTTGACGCTGTACAGAATGAACTAATGCGACTTGATCTTGATATAGATAATGTGAGAGGACAAGGCTATGATAATGGGTCAAATATGAAAGGAGGAAATAAAGGGGTTCAAAAGAAATTTTTGGATGTAAATCCAAGGGCTTTTTATTCTGCTTGTGGTTGCCATAGTCTTAATCTAACACTTTGTGACATGGCCAAGCATTGTGGTAGAGCTAAAGATTTCTTTGGGATCATCCAACGCATCTACACAATCTTTGCTAACTCTACTAAGAAGTGGCAGATTCTAAAAGACAACATAACAGGATGGACTCTCAAGTCAGTATCAGCTACACGTTGGGAGAGTCGTGTCGAAAGTGTTAAAGCTATCAGATTTCAATGTGGAGACATTTGGGAGGCTTTACTGCAGGTATTTGATATTTTTTATATTTTTTGATTAGTTCCTTTGGGCATATGCGAATTTAACATATAAATTGTTCTTTTTTATTTAAGGTAGCTGATATCGAAACTGATGTAAAAACATGTAGTGAGGCAAAAGGTTTGGCAAATAATGAACTTGGAGAGTATGAATTTATAGTGGCAATGGTCATTTGGTATGAAGTATTACATGCTATTAATTTAGTAAGCAAACACTTGCAATCAAAGGATATGCTTATAGATGTTGCTATTGAGAAAGTGGAAGGGCTGATTTCTTTCTTCAAAGGGTACAGAGAAACTGGTTTCTTAGAGGCATTGGAGGTAACCAAAGAAATTGCATTGGATATGGATATTGGTACAAAATTTCGTAACAAACGAGAAATCAAAAGAAAGACAGTTTGATGAGAACCCAGATGACAGAAATGCTTCCACTAAGTCTGCACAAGAATCATTTAAAGTCGACTATTTTCTAACCATTGTTGATCAGGCTATTTCCTCACTTACAACAAGATTTGAACAGTACAAACGTTACCAGAAAAACTTTGGTTTCTTATTTACTTCTGACACATTACAGTCCTTGGATAATGATAGTTTGAAATCTTCTTGTAAAAATCTCGAGTTTGCCCTTACCAAAGATGGAAAATCTGATATTGATGCCAATGAATTGTATGTGGAGCTGAAGTTTTTCAAGATTTCATTCCAGATGGGAATATGGGTCCTCTTGAAATTCTGAAGTTTTTGAAGCGTCATGACTGTTTTCCCAATGCAACTATCGCATATAGAGTTCTATTGACCATTCCTGTGACTGTTGCCTCAGCAGAACGGAGCTTTTCTAAATTGAAGCTACTGAAGTCCTACTTGCGTTCTATAATGACACAGGAAAGACTTAATGATTTGGCCATGATAGCACTTGAGAGTGACCTGTTGGAGAAGATTAATTATGACTCTATCATTGAAAATTTCATTTCGAGAAACACAAAAAGAATGATGCTATTCAAGTGAAGATTATGTAATCAAGATCAAATAGGTATGATTCTTAATTATGCTACTATATAATACATTATACTATATCTGTTATTTTATTATTTCATTATATTAGACAAGTAGGCCTACTTTATAGTTTCGTACAGGGCCTTGGTTTTTGCCGGGACGGCCCTGCTCCTTCTTCTTCTTCTCGGTCTTGTGGCGGCGGATGACAAATGCATTTTCCTGTGGCTCTTTGCGTCCAAACTACTAATAGCCCGAGGGGGTACTAGGTCAAAGGGCAGGTCGAACCGGGCCGAAAACAGGCTAGGCCGGTCGGCATGGGCCGACAGGCCCAAGGCCTTTTTGGCCTGGTTCAGCTCCATTTTTCGTGTGCGAGCTCCTCGTGCAATTGCTGATTTACACCCTTCTGCATGTGGGCCCTTGACGTTGTTTTCTCCGCGGTTTAGATAAGGGTACTTGTCGCGCAAGCTCCTGCATCTTCTATTCAGGTCCCTGGAGTTTTACGGCTTCATGCTTTGGTCCTTGGGTACTTTGGAGTCATATTCACTTCGAGTCTTGACTTGTGCCGGGCTTCATTATCTTCTCATAAAGTGCTTGATGAACTTTACTAGGAAATACTTATTTAATTAGGTGCTTAAATCCTGCGTAAACAACATACTCCAAAAACCACATGCAAGAGCGAATTTGTTATATTAGGGGGGTTAGTACCATTAGATCAAATATCAAATCAATGCCAACATTGAAGGTAAACTCATGGCTAGGAGTGTCAAAGTCGACCATCAACAGTGGCGCGCTTGACGAAGTTCTTGGCCGACCGGGGATTTATAGTGACAAGACGGGGAACTGTCAGGCGGCCGGTCACGCACCTCAGAATCTACATGTATGCTGAGGAGACTCTTGGCCACAAAGGAGATGTGTGGTCACAAGGAGACATGTGATTGTTGATATTTTATTCAAATGTCAAATGCTCAACTATGAATTGTTCGTATTTTTATTAATTTTTAGTGCTGTTTTATGGGCCCTAATTTTTGAGGGAAGCAAGTTTCATTTCAAAAAAATTGTGTCTGGCCCACGTGTCAGCGTCAGCAGCCTAGTATAAAGAAGGTAACTGTTGCCCACCCGCGCTCCTGCCAACAAAGGAGACGCGGGTTCGCTAACCAGCGTAGGTAATGACTATCCATTTTGCAAAATGAATATTCATCCGCCCCGGCCCCATTCCATCTCCTTGTGACGCCCCAGGTTTTTAATTAGCATTATTAGTGCTAATGACCGAGTCAAGCAAGTCAAACACAATGACTTTGGTCAAACCATGGTCAACCTGGGTCATCACCTCGAAAACCTAGCCAACAAACACTAATGATCTTCTTAATCAAGTCAAAACACCCTTTTGGTCAAACCTTGGTCAAAGGCATAGTCAAACCCTAGTTAAACCCTTAATGCCTTGAACCTTTCCTGGAACTTTTGCCGCGTTCTCCAAATTTCGCTTAAACACTCAAAAATCGGCCAATATAAAAGTTGTTGGTCTTTTCCAGGAACACAACTTTCATAATTGGTGGCATTTCAAACTTTGAGTGGAAGGGTTTCAAATTTGTGGTCAAAGTTGTTATGAATAGTGTTTCGAGCTGAGAAAGATGCCATTTTGGCATGGAGTTTATGCTCCAACCGTTGACCAAAACACCGGTAGGCCTTTACGAATCTTGTAGAGGAGTATCTCAGCTACAACTTTCGTATCTAGCGTTTTTGTCGCACGGTTCAAAAGTTTGGAGATTTTCTTAGTTGAATCAGCGTTGACCGACACGAAGGCAGCGTCCTCGCCGCCAGAGCGCGTCGGGCCGCGACATCGCGTCGGTGCCACGCAGCCGCCGCCGCCCCTCGGCGTCTGGGCCCCCCACGACGCACAGGGCCGCGAGGACAGCGACGCCATCATCACGCGCCTCTCCGTAGGACGGTCTCGCTTGGACAGAGCACGCCGCGCCATGTGCCACGCGCCGGTGCCGCCACAGCCGAGCCTCGCCTGCGCCGTCTGCCGGCCGGTGCCCCCCACGCCTGCCGCGGCCGGGTCCCCCCTCTCTCTCCCTCCGTTGCTTCGTGGCGAAGCGATTGCTCCCCCACTCACCCGCGCACCGCCTATAAAAGCAGCCCGGTGCTCCTCCTCGCGTGCGTGACCCGCCGCCGCTCTGCCATTGCCGCTGCCGCAGTGGAACTGCCACCTCCGGCCACCTCCGCCGCAAACCCCCTAGAGTTTCCCGTGCCGCTTGTTGCCCCGGCCGCACCGCCCATTCGCCGGAGCAGCTGCTCCAGCGACCGCCGCTCACCGGTGCCGCCGTGCGCCGTTGCCGGAGCCGCCCTGACCTTCAACTCCGGCACTAATCGAACTCTAGGTGAGTCGCAGAGCCTCCCCTACCCTCTCCACACCGATCCCGGCCACCACCTCGCCGGAATCTGGCAAGTACCACCGGCGGCCTACCCCAAGGGCCACATTGCAAGAGGCTCAAAACTTGCAAGGCCTTTAATGCAAACTAGGGGCATATTTGTAAAGGACTGAAAACATCCAGGGACCTCCATGCAATATAGATTCTTAAATCTTCAGGGTATTTTGACCAGATCTTGTAAAATTTGTAGAAAATCATTAAGAAATCAGAAAAATGTCAAACCAATTTTGTTGGTTTCCTTGTGAACAAATCTACAATGTTTACAAAGCATGACCATAATTTTGATGAAAAGATGTTGCATGAAAAATTGAAACCAATTTAACCTAGATCTATTGCAGTTCAAAATCTACAAGTGATCTCAATCTAAATTTTGGATATGTTGCTAGATATGTCATTTCTAGGCTCTGTACCAACAATTGCACAAAGTTACTGAGTAAATCTGTTAATATGATTTATTTTGTATTTTTTGATGAATCTGCTTAAATGAATTTTATAGCTTAAAATAAATATGTTTTTGTGCCCAACTTCTAGATACGATCTTTTTTATACCTAGATACACCTCTGGTGAATTAATCATGATTTTATATCTACCAGAATTATTTGTTCTTGAATTATGCTTAGATTTAAATATAAATGCATAGCTCAAGATCTATACTAGCCCTAGATGCATATGTTGGTTGCATACCTCAGTTTTGGACCAGAGAACCAGTGAGAGAAAGTTTGGGTCCAAAAGTGCTTTATTTATTTTTATATGCATTTATCTTGTTTTGGTAAATGAAAGTTGTCATTTTTGATATAATTATTTTCTGAGCTCTTTTAATTGTGCAAGTGTGTTCAGTGGCCTTGTTTGGAGCTAAAGAGCTTCAGAAGTGTCATCTACTGCATTTTATGAAGTTATTTATGAATAAAAACAATGGATGCCAATTGAAGCTTAATATTAAGTTAAATTGGAAAACCACCAACACCACACCTAATGACCCTATGTTTGTGATGTGGAACATGGTAAGAAGGTTGAGACCACACCCTTGCTGTTTTGGTGAAATTAAATTAATTTAATTGCATAAATGTGTACACAGTTACTATCAAAAAGAATAAATAATAAAGCACCGCATAACATTACTTTAATGGAAAGAATTTACCAAATATATGTTTATCTAGGTGAATGTGGCCAACCATGCACCCCATGGTTGTCAAGTGTTGTTTTGTAATTAATTAAATCAAAACCGTCAATTAAATCTTGCATATGCATCCTCGTGTAGATCTTCCCGACGGTAGCTATACGCTCGTGCCGGAAGGAGGAGACGGAGGAGCTGACGGTGAGCTACAGTACGTGGACGTAGCTCAGGACCTGGACCAAAGTCCAGAAGGGCCCAAGGCCAACCTTGCCGACGAAGGCAAGCCCCGGATCATTAGCCCTTCTTTTAAAATTATGCAATAACCTTTGCTATGTTTGTGCATTTACGTTTCAGGAGTTGAATTGAAACCCTAGATCCATGATCCCTAGGTACCTATGTTCTTTTACTAGTATGCTAGGTCGATAGCTGCTATGCTATAGGACCCAGTAAAAGTCGAGTGATGTTCATCACTCGCGAGAATAGGTTCTGATGTTGGAATCATAAGATCTTTATAAATGGATTGCTCATGTGGTAAGAGCATGGGATTTGGGCTCCGGTCCAGTGGCTTTCGTGGGCTAAGCTTGTGAACGTACTAAGCACTTGTCGGGAATGGGACAGGTAAGCCTAGTACCTAAATGAGACGGTGCGGGATCTTACTATAACTAATCTTGAGTATTCACCTGCTCGGCTCGCCACCGGGAGGGGGGGTACATGTGTGAGGCTGGATGTACTGTGTGGGGCATACCAGATAGCCTTGTACCCAGGACTGTAAGCTTCGATCCCAAGCCGAGGACTTTTGGGAACTGCCTGGTGGTTGTCCAGTGTGAGGGCACCCTACCGTGTGTTTAGGTTTACCTTGGAAGGATTTAATCAATCAATTGTCGGCCTCTCACCGTTATCTGAGACTACTTAATCAACTGGCCATGATATCCCTTAAATGATGGAACTATGTGAATATTACTACGTGGATTAATTGTATTGTTCAATTCTTGATTGAAGTAGTTGGCTCACTTAGAAATGGTAATTAACTAGAATTTGAGCTAAAAGATTGAAAGTAAGGACATACTCTTTGTTGCTTTTTATCAAATGAACCCACCGGCCAAAAAGCCTATCATGTCTAGAGTTTGGTGATGTAGTTATCACCCGACGGTTAAGTCTTGCTGAGTATTAGTATACTCAGCCTTGCTATATAAATGTTGTTGCAGGTGTTGTGTGGCCTGGAGAGATTCCACCCGGCTGGGAGCTGGAATGGGTGGATGACGATGAGTGATGGCATCACGGATGGCCTCCTGTGATGTCTACCATATCACTAGTTTATTATTCTGCTGTTTTCGAACTCTGAACCTTTACTTATCATGTCATGAACCATGGTTTGTAATAATTAAACCCTTCGGGGTAGATTGGATTTAATTTGTGTAATGTACTCTGGACTCGCCTTCGTGTGAGTTTTAATGCATATGTTTGATCCTCTGTGTGTTAACCAAGTGATTTACCGGGCTTTGACCCGGCAACTTACGACGGGATGGTACTTTATTATCGCTTAATGACCAAAGTGGATTGGTTTAGGCGATAGTACGGTATTTTCCTGGGCGGGTTGTCACAGCTGGTATCAGAGCGATTAATATGCATCGGAGTTTAATTAACAATCTTAATCACTTGTTTTGAATAAAACTTGACTAGATTGATTGTATTTGCAAAATACGTTGGATCGTTAAGGATGAAAATAGACCGAGAGGCCCTAGAGGGAATTTTTGGGTTCTTTCAGGTGGCTAGTCAAATCTATAGTTTATTTTGCTAACTTCCAGCACTTCTTAAGCACATGAATATGCGAGGCAAGGATACACTCCATTCAAACGGAGGGTGTCTGAGGTTGGTCGCTGTCCATGCAGCGATAAACGCATGGGTGCCGTTTCTATAGTGAACGGTAATGTATGTGGACGCTTTTGTGAGTGCTGGCACGAAAGGTTCTTTTTTTGCAGGTACACTAACAACATTTCGTAAGTCGCTAAGTGAGCATCGAATAGTTCTCGACTAGTTATTATAGGGAGAAACGTATAAAAGCCTTGCCACCGGCACTAACTTCGATTTTTGGCTTGATCGCCTTGTGAGGACGAATAGGACGTTATGCATCATGTTAAAAATCGTGGAAACTTAAAAATGGACCCATACATGTTTGTGTGATCTCTAAGTGAAATGTTGCTAATGTGCGATTTCTTTGCATAGCCTCTCATGTGTAGATGTTGTGCTGTCCAAAAATCTAGTGTAGCTGTTTGCTTAAATTTTTGCACCCTGTTCAAGAATTAATTTGACTAGATGATCTATACCAAAGTTGCTCCATATCTAATCTAGTTTTTGCTCGCAAAAATTCACGATCATAGCTTCTGTATATCTCAAGTTATGCTCAGATTAGTGAACCTCTATCATGCTGTTTTTCCGGGAACCTAATCTGAAACCTTGCTTAATTGAAGTACGTTCCTAACCTTTCTAGATCAACTGTTGAGTACCAAGGATGTGCCTCATAACCTCGCTGGGATGCTACAAAAATTTGGGAAATTTTGGACCTCTGGTTTTAAGTTGGGAATTTTTGTTCATAACCGCCAGAACAAAACCCCGGTACCAAATTCTCCCAGACGTGATGACCTCAGCTTCTATTCTGAGTTGGATATCAAGTTGCTTGAAACCTTTGATTTGGTATGCGCATTGGAGTCATGAATCCTCGTAGTCTTGAGCTGAGTGCATGAAATTCTGATTTCCAGAATATTGCGGTTGCCCCAATTCTGACTTTTCTTCAAATTGGGTTTTCGTCGTGCATGTTCTTCTTGTGTGAACAAGCTTATGAATGTGTGTTTAATGAAAGCTCAAATTTTTCAGATGGTGGGACCGACACACAGCTCCCCGAATGGTTTTGGTGCGACGAGTAGTGGTAGCGACCTACCACCGCCACCGCCCAGGATGATTGCAGAGTCATTTATCGCGGTTCAAACGGAAGTGCTGTGCCAAGTCCTCCAAACGCAGCAGCAGATCACCCAGAGGCTGCAACAACAACCTCCCCATGGTGCCAATCCAGATGGACCAAATTTGGTCACTAAGACCATGAACTCCACCCAAAAAGATCCAGAGAAACCTCGATCCTATGAGTCTTCCTCACCACGAGTACCTACCCAGGCTGATATAGATACCATTGTCGGTGCAATCAATATGTTGGAAGAACAAAATTCAGTGCCAGATAGTGCACAATATCATCCAAGGTCGTTATCAGGGACTATCTCAAACTAGTTTAACTAACGGTCTCTCTCAGTCATTATCTACATCTATGGTTGAGCAGGCCCGCTTATGCAATCTGTTGGTGGATCATATAAATCAGGGTCAACTCAGCACCTCCGACTCTCTACTACCACCATCGAAACTACCAATGGACCTTAGAAAGGAAGAGAGAAAAAGTCGGAGCAACAAACGAGTATTCTCCGAGATGGATTTAAGTGAGTGGGGAATTACCTACAAGGAAATTCGTCCACGTGAGGGAAAACGAAGTAACGACATCGGCAAGATCGACCAGCTCATCGAAAATGAAACTCGCTCTCAAGCTGAGATATTAGAAGAACGAATGAGAAAGAGCCTTTACCCGTATCATCAACTTTGTTTTAAATGTGGAGAGAGCAATCATCTCTTTCAATCTTGCCCTTCGAGTGCTTGGAGTGACCCGAGGGCCTGGAACATCTTGTCACGTCGAGGAAGATGAATTGGGCTTAGTAAGGACTTTCTAAAGTCTAGAGACTCACTTCAACAGTTGATGGATCATCTTGCCCATGGTTGTACTCAGCCCCCAAGGAAACAACAGGCACATCAACGAGCTTCCAAGCCTAAAGCACTACCACCCCGCATTTGCTACAATTGTAGACAACCCGGGCATTATGCCAATGAATGCCCGAACCCTAAGCAGCACAAGCCCCAGCAGCAGAATCAGAACACCGGAGCAGATAAGGGCAATCACGGCAAGAAGCCGACAATTCAAGTGAAGCAAGGCCAGCTTAACTTAATGTTTAACATCTCTATCCGAAAACACCTCCCTACTTTTGTCTTTTACTTTCGAATCTCAGGATGAGATTCTTTTTAAGGGGGGTAGGCTGTGACGCCCCAGGTTTTTAATTAGCATTATTAGTTCTAATGACCGAGTAAAGCAAGTCAAACACGTTGACTTTGGTCAAACCTTGGTCAACCTGGGTCATCACCTCGAAAACCTAGCCAACAAACACTAATGATCTTCTTAATCATGTCAAAACACCCTTTTGGTCAAACCTTGGTCAAAGGCATAGTCAAACCCTAGTTAAACCCCTAATGCCTTGAACATTTCCTAGAACTTTTGCCGCGTTCTCCAAATTTCGCTTAAACACTCAAAAATCGGCCAATATAAAAGTTGTTGGTCTTTTCTAGGAACACAACTTTCATAATTGGTGGCATTTCAAATTTTGAGTGGAAGGGTTTCAAATTTGTGGTCAAAGTTGTTATGAATAGTGCTTCGAGGTGAGAAAGATGCCACTTTGGCATGTGGTTTATGCTCCAACCGTTGACCAAAACACCGGTAGGCCTTTACAAATCTTGTAGAGGAGTATCTCAGCTACAACTTTCGTATCTAGCGTTTTTGTCGCACAGTTCAAAAGTTTGGAGATTTTCTCAGTTGAATCAGCGTTGACCGACACGAAGCCAGCGTCGTCGCTGCCAGAGCCCGCTGGGCCGCGACGTCGCGCCGGTGCCACGCGGCCGCCGCCGCCCCTCGGCGTCTGTTGACATTGCTAACATCATCGACTAGAAACAGATACAAGATCCATCTCTATCGACGGCGCCAGAAATGCAAAGGTATATCTTAACATGATGCTAAGTATATATCAGATGTTGCTTTCAGATAAACTAAAAGATAAATCCAATACGGGTCATAGCACAACTCGATCTAGGTTGTCATCCCTGATTGAAGTGCCACTAAAACACATGGATTGGTACTCTTACATATGCCTTGGATCTCTAGATAAGAAATATATATACATATATATACTGTATGTATATACTACACATGGGTGCATCCTATATAGGAAATGCACCCAACCAACCGGCGCGCCTTGGTCTGGTCGACCGAGCGAGCAACCGACCGAGCAGCCGGCAACCGCCCCTACCGCGCGCGCCTGCTGTCCGTTTTTTTCCTCCCGCACTGCGCGCCCATCCGGGCCCACCTGCACCCCACGCCTACTATCCAAAAACCGCTCCAGTTTTCTTCCCTACTTCTATCTCGCCAGTTTCCAGTCCTCGCCGCATCCACCATTTCCGTCGCCACTTCCAATCCGCTCCCACCGCCGCCATTCCTAGAGGCTCGTGATCCCTCTTCTGTTCCGCACCGTGCTCTAGGAGTCCACAGTGTTCTCCACCCCCAATCGCGGTGAGGCGTCTCGCACTGGTTCCCTACTTCATCGGGGCTCGAAGATTCCGCCGTCTTCTTCTTCATCTCCCGTGGCGAGCAGCGCGCACCAGTTGACTGCTCCATCGTCGATCGAGATCCTGTTTGCACAGCGGCGCAAGGAGGAGCGGGCGATGCCTGTCCGGTCGTCGATTTTTTTCTGGGGTGGCTGCGAGGTTAGTGATCAGTACCCACACATCTAAATCCTTTTTCTAATTTTTGTTCCCCTCAATGGTAGTTATTATAATGAGCTTGCAAGGGGATTCACAAGGCTCCCAGGATAGCAATGTGCGCCGTTGTTCCCCACGTGTTGCTGCACAGAACAAGGGAAAGGAGAAAGCTAATGTCACATGGCAGGAGAGGAAGAAGAGGTTAAGGCTCCCCAATAATCCCGTACCAGTAACTGATGTACATCAACGTCAAGAGGAAAGAGAGGCTGATGCTGATGCAGACAATGAAGCTGATAAGAAGAAGCACCGCATCCAACCTCCTGCAATGAGGTGCTCTCCTGTAAAGTTCCTAGACATACTTAAACTTCTCCCCAAAGAGATCAAAGATGATATAAAGGCAAAAGGTTTTGGTGGGCTATTGGATTTCAAACCAAAAAACATGGACAGGAAACTTCTCACATGGCTTATGCAGAAGTTAAATGCAGAGAAAATGATTTTAGATCTTGGGGGTGGCAAATCCATACCTGTGAATGAGCACACTGTTTGGTGTGCGTTCCTGATCCCAAGGGCTGGCAGGGACCCACCCACCATGACCGATGAAGAAGCTCGCGCCAGGCGCAATGAGCTAGGTGAGCTAATTTGCCCCAGCACATATGACAAGTATGGAATTAGAATTACAGACATTGAGGAGGGCTTCAAGAGCAAGAAGTTAGTAGGTGATCTTGGTGTCAGGGCTTTTTTTATGGCTGCCTTTCAATCTCTCCTCTTCTCGAACACTGATACCCACATCCGGCTTGAGGATGTGATATTCACCGAGGATATTGACAACATTGGCAAGAGGAATTGGTGTAAAGCAGTTATTGACAACCTTAGCAGAGCTGCACGGTTGTTTAAAAAGGATTTCCCTGTTAAGGGTATCAACACCCCCCTCACAGGATGCAGAATCTTTCTGATGGTAAGCTTTTTCTGCCTTTCCTCCTCTAATTGATGTACCCTGCATTATCTTTTTTGCAGTTACTTTCTTTATTACCTGCACACATTATCTAAGTAGTAGTTTGCCTAGTTTGTATGTTGCAATTGTGCCACTGTCTCAGTAGTAATTTTGCACCTGCTAATTTTTGTATCTTTTTCTTTTTTGTACAATCCAGTTTTTGAGTTGCAATTTGGTTATAAGGTCTGTTGCAACTGTGGCATGGTATCAGCAGCAATCTGTGATTGCTGTTTTTTCCTCTTTTTCACAGCAACATGTTATGTATTTTTTTATATACACACAGAATCTTTTTTGTCCTGTTTTTTTATGTTTAGTTTTCCCTGCAGATGTTGTATGTGGATAACTTGCAGCATGGGTTACCAATTGAGCCATTCAGTTTGCCCCGATGCGCTATACTTGACAGCCCAACTATTGACAAGATATCAGGATTTGATCGCAGGGGAGATGTTGCAAAAGGCGTTATTGAGTACGGTAACCTTAGGGTAAGAATGCTGATAATCAGTTTCTTCTTGTTTGCTATAATTATTTTTTTTCATGTTATTGGACGTTACCGAGTACTATGCTGAATAATTTTTTTTTGCAGCTGAGAAGCATTGCCGATATATGTTACACACCCCCTGTTTTCGCGCCGTCGCTCTCTGCTGTCAACGAACCCACCGTTGCTGCTGGCACCTCAGCTGCTGCTGGCAGTCTCGCTGGTGGCACGTCAGCTACCGGCACCTCAGCTGCTGCCGGCACCTTTTCTGCAGCTGGTGGTAGTTCAGCCGGTGTGGTGGACCCCGGCGGGCTTGGTGCCACCATCCTCCAGCCCCCTGATATGCACAGATATCCAAGTTTTACCTCCGCTTTTTCTCAGAGCATTGTTGATGTGGTTGGAAGAAGCAGGAAGTCAGAGGCGCTCAATGTGTTGCAAGCTTATGACAAGAGCACAAGGCAGGCTCAGTTGTACATGAAGAAGGCTGTGCAGTACACTAACATGGCCAACGAGCTGATGGCTAAAGCTCACCATGAGTGTTACAGTGGTATTCAGAAGCTTTTCACCGACGCCCAGGCTGATCGGGAAGCTGCAAATGAGCGTAGGAGGCGTCCGAGGCTAGTGGAAGCAACTGCAGGAAAAGGTATTTTTTTCTGTAGTTCTCAATTTTTTTATGTATAATCCTTAATTACAATTGCACATACATGGTCATTTATATTCATTTTTATATCTTCGTTCAGGAGCAGACCAAGAGGATGCTCCAGAAGATGAAGATAATGTTGCAATACATTCTGGAGGACTCAGCGCATCCCCCGCTATTTCACCATGTAATTAGCTGTTTTTTCCTCATCCTAACCTGTAAACATTAACTAAGCTCTATAACCCTTTTTTTCTTGCTGCTTTACACCATGCAGCAAGGGTATCAGGCCAAGGAGCAGAAGATGACGCACATGAAGAACATTCCGGCAGACAGATGCAGTCGCCTCGCCTATCACCATGTACCTTTTTTATATTTTTCTTGCTGTATTACTTGTTCAGTTTTTTTAAACCCCTTTTTTCACGTGTCAATTACCAGTGCACCTCTGTTGCAAACACTGCATTGTTTGTGTTGCAATTTGACCAACTAATTGTTCTTTCAAGTTCATTTTTTATTCCAATATATACAAAATTCTTATCTCGCTTCCTTTATTCATGCAGCAGTAGCACAAGGAACCAGCGCTGGAGGTGGAGGTGGCGGCGGCAAAGGAAAAGAAGATGATCCACAAGAGGAAGAACTTGGTGGAGGAATGTCCGAAGGACGGACTCCACCACGCGAGCAACCAACACGTACTTGATTTTTTCACTCTCTTTTTTTATGGAAAGTAGCAACTTGACTAGCATGCATGTTACAATTGTGTCACTGTCTCAGTAGTAATTTGTACCTGTTAATCTTGTTTCTATTCTTCTTCGTACAATTTCAGTTTTCAGTAGCATTTTTTGGTTACTAGGTCTGTTGCAACTGTGTCATGGTATTAGTAGTAATTTGTGTTTTGCTGTTTCTTTTTTATTTGTTTTTTTCACTCTCTCTCTTATATCCAAAGTAGCAACTTGACTAGCATGCATGTTGCAATTGTGTCACTGTCTCAGTAGTAATTTTTGTACCTGTTAATCTTTGTTTCTGTTCTTTTTCGTACAATTTCAGTTTTCAGTAGCATTTTTTGGTTACTAGGTCTGTTGCAACTGTGTCATGGTATTAGTAGTAATTTGTGTTTTGCTGTTTCTTTTTTTCCCTCCATTATTGATATATACCTTTTCTTTAGAACGAGACGACCAAGGAAAAGAAGATGTTGCACAAGAGGAAGAACTTGGAGGTGGATATTCCGGAGGACGGACTCCACCACGCGACCAACCAACACGTATTTGATTTTTTCACTCTCTTTCTCTTCTCTTTATCCAAAGTAGCAACTCGCCCAGTATCTATGTTGCAATTGTGTCACTGCCTCAATAGTAATTTGTAATTGTTAATCTTGTTTCTATTCTTTTTTCTTTTTTCTCTGTTATTGACATATATCTTTTTTTTAGAACAAGACGGGCAAGAAGGAAATCGTGCGAATATAGATGGAGCACACACTGAACGTCCTTGCACAGACCCATGTAATTATCTGTACTAATTTTTATTCCTTTTACATGGGGGGGGATAAAATCACATCATACTTGTTTTGTTTTTGGTTTTTGTTTTTATTCGCAGCAGCAGAAGGAACTGGAGGTGTTGGAGGCGGAGGAGGAGGCAGTGAACAAGTTGGTGCACGAGAAGTAGAAATAGCTGGGGCCGGAGGTACCAGAGGTAATTTCGGGCTACTGATTGCAATTTCCCAACTATTTCCAAATTCTCCACTATCTCCAGGTACTATCTTTTCAGTTCAGTTTCATATTTTTGCCATTTTCAAAAGTGTTCTATTTTTTTTAGCTCACTGCATTTTCCTTTTTTTTTGTACGCAGCTGGTGCAGACACACCCAATGCTTATGAACATCAAGAAACTGCTGGAGGGAATGAATCAGACAATGTCGAAGTTGATGCTGGTGAAGAAGATATTTACGAGCCAATTGGAACTCAACAGCCATCTACTAGTGAGGTTCCTAGTGCCAGCTCTCTTTTCAATTTTTTTTCAGACTGCAAACGCGCTTTTTTTTGTGTTGCAAACATGCATTTACTTGTGTTGCAAATGGGGAATGGCAAAAGTAACCAAATCCCGTTTTTTCTCTACGCAGTAGCAGAAGATGATGATGAGCCTGTACCAATCGCTACTCAACCCCCCTCATCTAGTGATGCACCTCGCAACAGCCTTCCACCCAGCCCAGATCACAGCAGCATTGCTGGTGGTCAGGAAAAAGGCATATCAAGTAATTTTTTGTCTACACACTACTTTTTCAATCAGCGCGCATACACACACACACACCCACCCCTCCTGTGATATTTTTTTCGCCATACTAATTTTCATATCCTGTTGTATTTTTTCACACACCCTCCCCCCGCAGCACCGACCGCATTGCGTGGTAATTCGCAATGCGTGGATTCTATATGTAATATGCTAGAAACATCCTCTATTGTCGATGAAGGCTTAGTACAGGTGAAATCACAATTCATTTTTTTGTAACTTGGTCTTCATGATTTAGTAATTCTTTCATCATTAGGATGCAATTTGTAACTAACTTCGAGTTGCAATTTGTTTTTTCCCAAACAGACCAAGAAGATTGCAGACGAGACAGTTGGGAAAGACACAGGAAGCCTTGCTCATGAGGATGCAAGCAGCGGCAGCCCCCTTAATGCTGGAACAGCTGCAGATGAGACAATTGGGAAAGACTCAGGCAGCGCCGCTCACGAGGACGCACCCAGTGGTACTCCATCCAATGCCGACACAGCCGCTGTAAGATTTTACGCCATCTGTTCCCTTTCTCCCAAAATTTTTTCCCTGTCAGCACACATACCTCTTTTTCTATGTTGAAACTCACTATACCTATTTTTTCTATGTAAATTTCGCTGCAGCCACAGAAATCCATTGATGCAAACACTGGAGACAGTCGTCAAGTAAAAGCTACCTATAGCAGAAGAGTTACCCATGGCACTGCAGCAGCAACTGGCAGCACTGTAGTATTAACTGGAGTAGACAACAAGGCTCTTGGTGTTCATGCTGTGAAAAAGAAAACTTCTAGTAATGTTCCCATCAAGCACCAGAAGACTAGGCTTCGTTTCACCAAAGAGCAGAAAGCCCAACGCGCTGAATATGAAGCATGGTTGGAGCAGCAGAAAGAAGATGCCCAGGAAGAACTTGTGATTCTGGAAAGCACTGTCACTGGCGAAGGAGGGCCCAGTGTAGCTGCATCCCAACCGATCTTCCCTGACGACCCAATTGATGATATCAACTGCTTAACCCCTCCTGTCCGGTTGTCACCAGAGGAATGTGAACAAAGTTCACAGGACTTTACCCAGTTCCAAAAGATGATATACAGACACGTGGGACAACGTCTGAAGAAGAAGCCAAGAAAGTATGTATCACCTTTTCTAATCCAGAAGAATCGTCTGAAAGTCCCTTTGGCCAAAGCTCTAGCGCTGAGGAACAAGATTGCATTCGATGATAAATTAAGAGAGTAAGCCTCTACACATATCTGTTGCAAATGATCTATACCAGTGTTGCAATTAGTTTTTTCCACTTATCTTTTTTGCATGCCAATATGTTGCAACTGTTATATATCATTGTTGCAATTAGTAAGCCTATACACATATCTGATGATAAATTTTTTCTTGTTTCTCTCTGCCACATACAAACAGGACGACACTCATTGATTACAGTATTTTTTGCTCGTTCGACGGAAATGATCTAGTGTCTTCATTTGGCAACGACAAAGACGGTGATTCACAAGTTCTAGATTTTGCTGTTTTCTGTCTTCGTTATGACGACATTGTACACAAAGGAGATTCAATTGGATATAGGCTTTTCCTCACCCCTGGTTTTTATGTGAGTATTTCTACTGAACCACCCAAACCCCCCCATCCAAAAACTATTTGCAGCATTGTGTATATTCTTTTTTTGCTCACAGCTTATATTTTTTTGGATGATGCTTATGTTTTTTTTCATCATTTTTATGTCACTGTACAGCATAACTTATTTGATCATATAGCAATTGGGTAAATCTGGGATATGCAATTAGTGTGTCTTCATGTTTGTAATTTGCTGTGTCCTTTTTTCAAGGTTCTTTTTATCTGAATGTAGTTTATGCAATTTGGTTACTAGGACTGTTGCAATTGTGTCATGGTATCAGCAGTAATTTGTGATTGTTAGGGGCCATTTTTTTCACCAACTTGTTATGATTTTTTTTCCAGGAGATGGTAAAAGATGTTAATAGTGTGTTTACTGAAGATGGAAAAACTGAGACCGATGAATTTGTTTTACTAACATACCATCTTGAGAGTGAGCTCGAGAATTATCCTGACTTCATTAAGGCAAAGCTGGTTAGTAGATTTCTATGCCCACCTAATTCCTCCCCTTCATTTTTTTCCAATGTTACGGGAACTGATACTAAATTCATGCATCATAATCACAACACATGCAGATTTTTATTCCGGTGTGTCTGCAGCGACATTACTTTGTTTACTGCATTAACCGCATTCACAATCGTGTTGATATTCTTGACTCAATCGACTACAAGTGGAACAATACCAGCCCTGAATCACGCCATGCCCCAGTTTTCGAGAAGATCCACATCATTAGCGCTGCATTCCAAAAGGTCAGCAAGAATAAATTTCCTAAATTTGACAATTGGAAGGCCGTTCATTGATGTCCCAAAGCAAGTTGGGCCTTGTGATTGCCTGTTTTTTGTCTGGAAATATCTTGAATTTTGGGACGGCGACAAGCTGAACACTGTCATCAATCCTGTGAGTTCTTCTTTTTTTTGTTCCTTTTTTTGCCCCCTCCCCCCACACTTTTCTTCTATTTTTTGTTTTTTTTCAGCTAAAGTGTCTCTTATTGCTCACAATCTAAAACTGGGTTTTCTTATTTTTGCATTTGTTCATCCATGTTTTTTCAGTTCAAGGGTAACATCTACAGGGTGGAGCTCATGCACTATTTGGTGTTCCACGCACTGAACCAGGCTGATTTACCCGATGACCTTGATGTTTACCGGATTGGCAGAAGGAGGATAGACACGGATTCTTCCCAGTGAAACGCAGAACTTTGTTTTTTTTCTTTCGACATCATGAAACTATGTGTGCCAGTATGAAACTATGTGTGTCTGCATGAAACTTTGTGTGTCGTATTGTTGTAATGCACATTTGATGTTTGTCGCAAACTGCTGTATCAAAAAAACTGAACAAATCTTGTGTTTTGAACAAAATGATATATGTGTTGCAAAATGTCGTGATCAGGTGTTGTAACTCGCACAACATCCTTGTTGCAATCTGCATGAAACAAGTCAACATCAAAGTTTAAAAACTATAAGCTTTTTTTACAAATACTTATTACTAAAGGTTATTACACACAAACAAGAAGTTTAAAAGATTATTTGCACCAGATCCCTTTTTTTCATTTTCCATCCTCATTCTGGCCCCCCCCATGTTGCAAACTTCAATTAACCAGGTTGCAATTTGTCCTACCGACATGTTGCAAATGGCACCAACTCGGTTTCTGGAACAACTCTGCAACAACCCCATGTTGCAAATTCCAGATCACCAAGTTGCAACTTGCTCAACAGCCATGTTGCAAATGGCACACAACAGATCAGGAATCATGTTTTTTATCTAGAATATAATAGTATCCCCCCACAGGGACAAATTTTTTGTGTTTTTCACACACCAGCAAGTATGCATGAATTCACACCAAAGCTTAAATAGTTTCCTATAGTTTTTTATAATTTATACACCTGTAAGCTATAATTTATAACACTGCTGCACTATCCTATAGTTTTTTTTGATCCAGCTCGTTTTTCACTCTTCATAGTTGACACGCGCAGCTCTCCTCCCACGGCCTCGCGTTGCTCTACCACTTGAACCACCCCCTCGACCAACGCTTGCTTGTGCTTCATCAACTTCTCCACTATCTAACTCATTTTCTTCATGTAGGTCCCTCACTATCTTTGGACGCCCTCTTTTTCTCGGAGCCCCTGCATTTTGTTGTTTTGCACTTTTTTTATCCAGACACATTTCCGCTGCCTTGCTTCTATTTGGGTTCAGAGGACATGTTGTGATGTAATGTGACCCCCGGACTTGACACCCACTGCATTCCTTGTTCCCATAGTTTTCTTTGTTATATGTGCTGAATGCATTACCCTCTTGTGCAGGTTCAAAATCATTTTTCCTTTTCTTCCCAGAGCACCTGCCTTTTGTTTTTGACATGGGGGGCTCAATCAGCAACATACCATTATGCAACAGCGCTGATGATGGCTGGGATTCATTTGTTTCATGGCATTCTGTTGCCGATTGCTAGCAGGCAGGCGACTTACCAGATGTGGGGTTGATGACTGATGAATCAGCACTAGGATTACCAGTTCCTGTATCTGTTGGCATTGATTCAGTTGCCGGAGCTGCATCATCCATGCTTCTTGGGAACATTTCAATCCCTGGAATTATTCTGTCCAATTGTCTGTTTGTCTCCTCACAAGCGCGATCCGACCTACTTCCTGCTCTTCCAAGCTTCATTAACTTAGGCAGAAGGCTTGACATTCGGGTCTGTTCACGGCTTGCTGTTGGACCAATCCGCACGCCGTCATGCCTATCCCACGGTACCTCTTGTCTTGCATCACGGGTGTACCTTTTAAGTATGTATTTTTCTGGGATTTTTCTGACATGTAGGTGTGTGAAAGCCCTTATAACATGCATGCAGAGCAACCCTGCATTTATTTTTTTACAAAAAAACAGACTCACAAGTCAGCAAGTTGTAATATGCACCCTTCTCATGTTGCAACTGGGTTATCACCAAAGTTGCAATTTGTAGTTTCTGGTAATTTTTTTGCTGAGTTCAGATGAGATCAGCATACCTGTATGCTCCCATTGCTTGCATTCGCACCTGTATTTACCATTGTCCTTATCAGCAAGCACCTTGAATTCGTGTTGTGCCCAGCAGAAGCTCCCACCCCCGAGTTCATGCTTCACCAACCATCCATTTTTCATTTGTGGATTTGGATCTGGGCGAATGACAAATGCTGTGCTGTTATTGTATTCCCATTTGTAGTCCTGGTATACTACTCTAGTATAGACCTTACAAAGCTGCTCATCAAACTTCGCCTTGCAAGCCCTCACCACTTCAGCCTGCATAACCATTTTTTTTGTTTTTAAATATGTTTTTTTACTGCGCCCTTATGCTATTTGACATATGCTCTGTGTTGTAATTATGGAAGAGTAACAGTTGCAAACGGTATATGGAGTTTTTCTATGTACCTGTGCATAGTGTGTCTCTCCGGCGTCGATGTGGTCAGCGTGATGGAGCGAATCTAACATCCTCCTAGCAAACATGTGCAGGCTAGTGCTCTCATTGACATAACCTTCTTTCAGCACCCGGTTTTGACTCTCAGACCGTTGTGTTGATGTCATCCTGCCACAATACATGCCCTTGAAATAAGCTGCTATCCATCTATCTCTCTTCTGCCATAGAGCTATGATAGCAGGATGGTTAGCAATGCTGCACTCATCAACTAGTTTTTCCCATTCAGCCTCAAACTGTGTCGGACCTAAGGGATAGTTTATCAATAATTCTAGCCTCTCCTTCAATCTCTTATCCTTGTGCTCGATGTACAACTGTTCTAGCTCAAACTCCCAAGGTCTTGTGATGTGCCAGCGGCAGTTCCTGTGCTGAGACTTGAGGAATACCAGCTCAATGGCAACTCTCATTGCAGGGTCTTCATCTGAAAAAAATGCAGAAAACATGGTTGAGGAAAATAGCATCAGCAGTGCATATACAAGCATTTTTTGGTGCTATCAAATATACTAGATTTAAGTTCGCAACCAGTTTTTACTTGCAGGAAAAAGCATATAAAGGCTCACCTGTGAGCACAACATGAGGCTCTTTCCCACCCATGCAACTTTTGAATGTCTCAAACAACCATTTGAACGACCCTACTGATTCATCACCAATCAGTGCCTGTCCAAAGGTCACATTCTTCAGGTTGTTGTTTGCCCCAACAAACATGGCTAGCGGCATGCGCTTGCTGTTGGTTTTATGTGTGGTATCAAAGGTTATGACATCCCCAAAATCCTTGTACTCAGCTCTTTGGCTTGCATGGCTCCAGAAAATGTTTTTGATCACACCAGTTTTTGGATCTGCATCCAATCCCAGTAGAAATACTCGTTGTTCTCCTTGCATTCTCTGAAGAATTGTAGAAGCTTGTTCAGGTCATCCTCTCTTTCCTCCCTTGCTTTGGCCGCCTTCCTGTGACCATTTTCAAAAAAAAAACACAACACAGCAGTTTTCAAAACACATGCCGTAATTCAGATATGTTACATGTTGCAATCAGGGATATGTTAAAGCTACAATCTGTGGAAACTAAGGAAACCAGCACGTACAGATTTTTTATGTCCTTCTCAGTGAAGCCCCACATATGCCGACCATCATACAGATCTGAAATCACGTTCAACGCCGCTTGGTGTGGAACCCCGTTCTTTGTCATTATGTTAAATATGTCTCTAATGCCCTCCTCCATGTGCTTGTGGGTGTGCATATACCTTGTCATCCTCGCAGATGGTTCCAATTTGTGGTTGTGTGCTTCCTATACATGGTCATAGTACCAAAAATTCTGCCTCACATCCTTTTTGACCTTCACATAAGCCGGGCAGCCGCATCTTTTTGACCCTTTTTCTGTCTTTGCTGGCTCCTCCTTTTTTTTGGGATCATGCCACCCTTCTCTGTTGCAAACCCAATGGTTGGTTTCCTTGCTTGTTCTCGCTGTCCGCAGACTGAACCCAGCAAGTTTTGCATAGTCTTTGTAAAACAAGTAAGCATCATCCTTTGAATCGAATTGCTAGCCCACTCTCGGCACAAAAACAGCGGCTATTGCAGCATCCTGTCATAAAAGATAGAACATATTAAAACACTGCACCATCCCTTTCTTTTTTAGTTGAATTGCTGCACCACTTTTTTTGGCACAAAAGCTGTACGCAATTATTCTTAACTATCTTGTTGCAATTAGGGGTGGTTTATAGTTGCAAATTGTTATAACAAATCAAGCAACACCTACTTTTTTCTCTCAGCATACAGGTTTGTACCAGAACAACCTAATGAAGTTATTTTCTCTTAGTTCTTAGGTTTCACATAGCTGTCGGTTGCAATAAACCTTACTACCTAATTGCAACACCTTTTCATTAGTTATCATCTAACTAAAAACCATTTTTAACTGGATTTTTGTTGCAATCATTTAAACTAGCTTGTTGCAATTAGGTTTGGTTCTGAGTTGTAAAGCGTTTAGCAATTCAGTAACTCCTATTTTTTTCAGTTCATTGCTTACTCCTTTTTTTTCAGTTCATAACAATCCACTAATTACTTGGATAACAGAACAATCAGACTTCATACAACTTGATCAATTTTTTAGCCAGAATCAGAGGTGCTATTTTCAAATCTATGTTGCAACTTACAACACAAATCTCATCTAATTTTTTGCATCCAATCAAAATGCACAGCAGACTGCATCTAAGTCACAATTGCAGGGGGGGAGGGGGGTGGGGAGGGGGGGTGGGGTTGGGTACTCACCGAGTAAAACAGCCGTTCTGCATCCGGTGTCACCAGATCCCCCGGCGGCGTGAGTGTCGACATATGATGGAGGGGATCAGCAGACCCGGTCGGCGTCATCCGCCCAGGAGCTGGATTCGCATCTGCTGAGCTCGGAAGAAGCAGAGGTGTCGACGTCGGCGCAGGATCGTCGCCATGGTCTCCCCAACGAGCACAAACCGGGTTTCCCCGACGTTCTCCATCACGCACACGCTCAGCAATCGCCATTGAATGGATCAGCGCCTCTGTACCCGGAGGGATGATCGGGATGGGTGCACCAGGCTCGATCTGCGATGGCGGCCCCATATTCTCCCACTAGACTAGAAGTTGGAGGCGGCGGCGCGGTGGCGGCAGCGAGGCGGGGCTGCCCCCGAGAGATGGGGGGGACGAAGCCGATTGGTTTGTTTTTTTTCTCCAAGTGTTTTTTTGTCTGGAACCTTTATTTTCCCATCTGCTTGTCGGTCAACTCGCGCACGCACCAGCGTTTTGCAACCAGGGTATGTCTCGTGTCGCAACGCTTTTTCACGTGATGTTGCAAATTGCGCCAGGTTCGGCCCGCGGGGCGGGATGCGTGCGCGTCCCAATAAACGAGGCCGCAGTCTTTCTTTCTGGTTGCGGGCCGGACGGGGGGATGCCCCCGCACCGCAGTCTTTCCTTTTGTTTGCGGGCCAGAAGACTGGAAGGCAACAGGATCTGTGCATTCATATATAGCAAAGGCACCTGGGTGCATTTTAGCCTCGCCGTATATATATATATATATATATATATCCACAAGCACAGATATGAATATACCATTGTAGCATTTTAACCAGGAGTAAAACCAGGTATCGTATTTATATTCTACCTCAGGGAAAGAAGTCTTTTATCTATAATAACAAATACATGCATATCTCTCAGTTGTGTAATGTAGAGTGGCCAAAATATATCAATTACTATAAACAGGTGTAAGTCACATAAAGATAATAATAATGATAGCATTGATCAGGTCATAACATAGTGAGCCACCAGAAAGTGTCAATATATAGAGAGAAGCATATTCAAAGCCTAGTTAGCGAGGATACTCCTCGGTAACCCTAAACTATATGTCAATGTAAACTATGATTAGTGCAATACATTTAACAATCATTGAAGAAGAACTATTATACTAATGCATGGGGAGACTAATCAGGAGGATCAAGGTCGAAACTTGAAACAACCCAAATAGTATAAGGCTCCACTAGTCCTACACACGGGGGGTGGATTGCAAAGGACTCAATAGCTGTCACCACCACGATCTACCACGCGACCCGGCATGTAGGGTGCAATCGCAGGTAAGTACAGTATAAGCACCACGCTTACACCATCTGTCAGATGGTTAGATCTGGACAGCCCACACAGGTGTTAATCCCAGTGGTTTAGTTCTTCGGCGGGGCGGAATCTAAGACTAAGAAATCGAAGGTTGCGCACGAGCACACGGAACACAGAGAACACAGCGAGTTTATACTGGTTCGGGCCTCCGGAGAGTAAAACCCTACGTCCAGTTGTTGGTGTAGATTGCTTGAGGATTGCGTGATTGTACAAGGGTCGCCTTCCCCACCTTATATTGGCCAGCGGACGAGGTCGGTTCCCAGATTCCTGGTCGGTTCTGACCAGGAGACCTAAGTCTAGTTGATTACATCGCTTGCCATATCCATCGATCTGCTTTGGTCGGAATCCACCGATATCTTGTCTTGCATGCCAAGTCTTGAGGTCGTTCTGGATAAGGTCATCTGGAATCTTCTGGAAGGTCTTCAAGAGGTCGTGTGGGCCACCAACTAGGTCAGTTGGGCCCACTGACAGGTCGGCGGGTCTTTTGGTAGGCCGGACCCACTTGTCGGGGACGGCTGTGAGCCTCGTCGGTGGGGACCCAGGGGTACCCATGTCTCACAAGCCCCCGAGCGAGGTGTAGGCGCAGCGACCTTAGAAAGGTCATGACGTAGTCGTAGAGCTTTCGACAGGTCGAATAGAATGCACGTCGGTCAAAAAGAATAGAACAAATCGACTTAGCAGCCGACCTGTTTGAAGTCTTGCCTGAACGAAGAGAGGTCGAGTGACGACCTATAGGAAGCTGGCTTCCAATAGATCGGAATGATGACGAAAAAATTTCAGAGGGCATCAAGGATGCACTCATAGAGTAGTATCCGAGCATCATGGCGGGCAGGATGGCCGGTATGATGATCAAAAAAGAAAAGAAGAAGAAAGAGTAAGTCGAGTAACGACGTGATGAGAAACAGGTTTCCCAACAGGTCGTTACGATGAAGAAAACAATAGGGCGTCGAAGACGCACTCATAGAGTAGTCCCCGAGCATTGAAGTAAGCAGCATGTTTGGTTTGATGCTCAAAAAAGAGAAGAAAACTGAATCATGGTCTTGATCAAACGAAGTGTAGAGGCACCCAGATCTCCCAGCATGGCTGCAAGGAGTTTGGCAGGGCCGACCTCGTGGAGGCCTTGTAGGCGTGCCGACCTCAAAGAGGCCTGAAATCAACAATGTCCAGTATCCGAGGATACCCAGTAGGATCTTGAAGGGCGCATGAAGAGGTCGTTGATGATGTCGTAGCTGGAAGTCATGATATCCGGAGCCGTTGCCGACGAAGTTGTAGAGAATATGTAAATCTTTAACGTATGGAGTGTAGAGACACCCAGATATCCTCCACAGCTGCAAAGAGTCTGGCAGGGCCACTCGAGGCATGCCGACCTCAAGAAGGTCTCAAGTCAAAAGCGCCCAAGCATCCGGAGATACTTGGCAGGGCCATTAGGCGTGCACCCCACAGGGAGGACTTCTTTCCCGACGTAAAATCCTGGGTGTCCAGAATAGGCTGGCAGGGCTACAAGAGCACACCGACCTCGGAAGATCACGCATCCGGGGCGCCCAACTAGGTTGGCAGAGCCATAGACATACCGAGGTATTGCAAGACCTAGGTATTAAGGCACACCGACCTCAGGAAGGCTATTTTGGTGCCCAGATGACGAACATAGCTGCCAGCCATCCAGTAGAGCCATGGAACTAAGGTATTGACGACCTCAGCGATAGGCACACCGACCACGGGGGCCCGACGAAATTGTAGACGTGAAGCTTCTAATCTCTAGGCGCCCAGACGGATCTGGCAGAGCAGCGAGGCACGCCTACCCCGGAAGGTCTTCAATTGAACCTACGACCATTCTGCTTAGGAAACAGAAATATAGGCTGATTAGATTAGGTCTGTTTACGTGCAGAGCCATAGCGGGTGTACCAGGATGCAGAGCCTAGCGGGTGTAATGAAAACGCAGAGCCGTAAAGGGTGCGTTTGGTCGTCATCATCATTGTCCATAGATGTTACGAGGCGCAGGGCCCTCTGACACAGAGTCAGGCTTGTCTTTTTCTGTAGACTGTAGGGTCACGGGTCAATAGTGGTCGGAGATTCTCTTGCCACCCAGAAAACGACAAACGGCCCACGAATCAAGAAGTGCACTGTAGCCATGTGGTTCTGCGGCGGGCTCAGGCATCATTGATGCACTAGTGACAAAAGACGTCGCGAGATCGGGTAAAGTCATCGCCTTTAATCATGCACATGTCTACAGGCCCTCTGGACCACATGGGGACAGTGTCATCACTTCGCCAGCTGCCCGAGGCCCGGCTTCGGCTATAAATAGCACCGTGAGGCTGAAGGAGGCAAGCACCGAGCATTGTTGAGCTATGAAGCCGCAGGGTAGTTTTGAGACCATGCTATGGGCATGTGTGCGTCCACCAGATTGTAGGATGCTGTGTTTGTAGAAGCTTGGAGCTAGAAGAACTCTTGTGAAATGTAGACAGCACACCCACTCTTTGTACCATGCCTCAGCGAGGAATCAAGGAGAGTTTGGAGGTGATGCTGTAGAGGCTCGAGGTGCAGCTGGAAGTCTTTGGTGAGCATGAGATGCTCGTCAGAGGCTTGCGGCCTGCGTCGAAGAGCAAGCTCGTGGCTGCATTCCATAGTCCGGCACAGAGCATGCCCTACGATGTGTGGCATCGTCCGGCTGTCCACCGCAAGGCCACCATCGAGGTCCTGAGGCTAGAAGAATTCTTGCGACGTTCCCGGCTGTAGCTGGGTACATCTCAAGGATTGCTCTAGGTAGATCAGGTCTTCGAGTACGTTTGTATTTTTGTGACGGGTTCTAGATCCAATAAGGTCGTAGGCGACTTGTGTACCTTCGAAGTTCCCGTGTCATGCTTGCTCTCTTCTGTCTTGTAATGGTCGTTTTGATGAAATTATTCATCAAAGACCTAAAGTGACGCAATTTGGGGGCTTATCGACCTCATGAGGATCGAAATGTGATGTCAGGACGACCGGAGAACATTGATGTATTCACGACCTAAACTCAAGGTGTAGGTCGCTAGACTATCCATTGAGTAGATATCCGTTGACGCGAAATCCGGCGAGATCGTCTCGCGTAATTATCGGCACCGAGCCGTTAGGGCGAGCTCCTTACTGTGCAAGGAGCAGCAATGGGCGGACCCGGTGGGACCCTTATAAATAGAGCGGCGGGGACCAGCGTTGACCGCTCCCTTCGTCTTCTTCCTCCTTTCGCCATCGCCGCCGAAATCACCTCGCCTTAGCCATTGCGCACTCCACTGCCGAGCTTTGCCCTAGCATCCTTAATGTGCCGCCGTCTGTTGCAGACCGCGCGCCGGCGCAACCGTCTGCGTGCCGCTCCACTTCGCATGCGAATCAAAACCTTAGTGAACTTTAGATCCAGATCCACTCAAGCTCAAGAAATGGCGGCCGCGGCTCGTCAAATCCCAGACCCGCGGATGGTGTGGGAACCCTCAATGGTGACCGAAGCGAAGATCCAGGCGCTGGTGGACCGTGGGCTTCTACAGTCCAAGCCGGAGGTGGAGTGGAAGGCGCCTACAGGCGAGGCCTTTCCGACTGAGGACGACAAGGAGCAGGTCATCTTCATCTCCTTCTTCGAGCGCAGGTTCAACATCCCCGCGGGTGACTTCATCAGAGGTTTGCTCTTCTACTACAAGCTAGAGCTGGTACATCTCGTCCCCAACTCCATGACTGTAGTTTCGACGTTCATCCACTTCTGTGAAGCGTTCTTGGGGATAGCACCCCACTACCTTCTCTGGCGACATCTTTTCTGCGTCAAGTCCACCGGCAAGCGTGCCGGTGTTGTAGGGGCTGTCATGTTCTGCTTGAGGTTGGGCCTCAAGACAGAATGGATTGATATGGACCTGCCAGACAACACTACTAGCTGGAGGTCGGAATGGTTCTACGTCGCCGACCAGCAGCCGGCGCTCCCGAAGCGTACTGGGCATAAGCCCGTGAAGATACCGGAATGGGACATGCAACTATCCTCACGCGAAATGGACGATGTCAAAGAAGTTCTTGAACTGGTGCGCGACCTCATGGAGAGGGGCGTAACGGGAGGCTCGGTGGCGAGGTTGTTCTGCCGCCGCCTGATCCAGCCGATCAAGGATCGGGTGCATCCGGCTTACGAGTATTAGGGACAGTCAGACCCTACTCGCGAGGTCAACCGCAAGGTCCCAAAGGAGGAGATGATTGCCAGGGTGTCACAAATCTATGCCGGGCGTGCGCGAATCAAGAAGTGCCCAAAGGCATATTCCTTGACCCGACCAGCCGACCCTGTAAGTCCTGAGACTAGTAGGTCGTTTGTTCTGTTCCTTTGTTTACGTCGATCTTACTCTTTTGCACTTTATCTGTTGTAGGATCGGGAGATGCAGTTTTAGTGCCCGGCGCCTCTTCCTAAAGGCGAGGAGCCTCGTCGGAAGCTGAGGTCGTACAAGTACCAACCTCCAGCAGCTGGGCTGCTGGAGAATTATGAATCAGACTCGTCAGTGGCAGCTGATGAAGATACCGACACGGAGGTCGATGGCGATGTGGCAAAACGCCAAGATGCGGGCAGCACCGCAAAGCCTGGGCGTAAAACAAGGGCCGCGACGGCGAAGCAGTCAACCTTAAAGGCTGCTGCCCAGGTCGAGGCGGCACAGACCGCCAAACTCGAGGCGGAGAAGAAGAAGAAGAGGAAGAGGAGGACGAGCCCTCCACCGGCGGTCGAGACGCCGGTAATTCCTACACCTTCGACCAGGGAGGTCGAATCTGATGAGGATGAGGCCACCGATGAACCGCCGATCAATGAAGATCGGACGGCAAGGAGGTCTGTGAGTCCTGCGGCCAAGAGGCAGTGGGAGTTGGAGCAGAAGACAACAGAGGACGACCTCCGTCGAATGAGGGAAGCGCAGCGAACTGCTGCTAGTGCGCAGGCAAAGATGCCTGTGAAGTTAAAGGTGCGGCCTTTTAGGCCGAAGCTACACGCACCAGCTACTGTTAGGTATGGTTGTAGTGCTGAAGCTCATTAATTTGCTGGTTGTTATTGGTTCTTTGCATTGTTTTTGATGAAGACATCTGCAGGCCGGTCGTCCAGCCCCAGAGCGCCGTGGGTGCTCAAGGGTCACCTTCACGAACAAGGTCGTCCAACCATGAGGCTGGGGCTCGGACTTTGGTCGATGGCGCGGGGACGGTGACTCCTCCACCTGCTACTGAGGCTGGAACACAAGGTTCCGTGGGCGACGTTGGTGCTTCGAGCTCCCCAACTATCGTCGATGTGAGCCCCATCAGCGCGGTGCCCAGCACGTCGGCTCAGGACCCAACTGCGGACCCGATTCAGATCGAGCAGCCGCAGGAGAATCTAGAAACAACCAATGTGCAGTTACCGGGTTCGTCGTCAACAGGGTCGACATTGATACGTGAGGAGATTGACTGGAATGTACTCCTTGGCAGGAGGATATCTTTGATGACAACGAGGACATGAGGGCGGTCCGTAATGCGATCTTGACGCTGAACCAAGCGTTTACGGTAGGCCGTTTCTCTCATGCTATCTTTGATAAATTGCACTGAGGCTGGTCTTTGACGACCTGGTTTCTTGTTTCTGCGAATCAGTCGTTGGCGGACCGTGCCAAGGGCAGGGCCGACCTTTTGAAGAATGCTGCAGCTACGCAGCTACGGGTGGTCGATCTTGAGCAGGAGCTCAAGCAGGTCCGTGAAGCGGCGGCAGCGAACAAGAAGAAGCTCAAGGACGAGCTGGCTGAGGAGAAGTGGAGGACCAAAGAGGCCAACACACAGTTTAATGCCGCAAACACTGGTAAGATTGATTTTCTTACGGGTTTTTCTATGTCATTGTCTTGTACTACTGAGGACCTGACCTCAGAGCGTTGTTGGAATGTTGCAGAATTTCTCAAGTGCGAGGACGACCTCAAAAACGAGCTGAAGAACACTAGGGAGAGAGTTCGAAGCTTGGAGGTGAACCTCCGGGAGGCCGAGGCTGGCGGCCAGGAGCTGAAGCGGGTGATGAAGGAGACCATTGATAGTGAGTATGCTGTATCTCAAAAGTTGGCTTATGAGAAACAAGCTCGGAAGGATCTCGAGGTCAGTCTTGAGGTAGCTTTAAAGTTGCTGCAGAATGACCAAGTGATCATTGCAGGGCAGGAAGCGGAGCTGAACAACCTGAAGAGTGCTGCCCATTTTGCAATGGACATCATAGCGTCGTAGGTTGAGGGGGAGCCCCCCAAGCCTGCTATTGACCATCTTATAGCCGCACCCGAGAAGCTGCTCGACCTCTTGAAGGCGATGAGCTTGGCGGCGGCCACGGAGGCATTGGTCCGGGTGAAGTCCCACTACCCTGACGTTGACATGGTCAAGGTCGGAGAGAGCTCTGACACGACGAAGGATCTGCAGGCCTTGGAGCTTGAAGTGCGTGACGCCGCTATGGCGATGATGGACGCCCTTGATTATGAAGGTGACGACGGGAAGAATAGTCGTAGTCTTGGAGCTGTACCCCCTCCTTCTCTCTGTCATGTAAAATATTACTTGAAAACCTTCTTTTATGGCCTGCATGACATACTTAATTTCTGTTTGCGCGATCTTGGTAGTCTTGAAGTGACGTGTCTTGTAGTATACATCGCTAACCACTACTCACGGAGAGGCTGGCTTACCAACCACCACGGCTCAGCGGGGAGGCTTACGTGTGATTGGTGTGCGGGAGGGAGTCTAGGACTCAGGTCTTGCAACCTTTACGACCAAGTGAGCTCACAATAACACAAAGTAGGTATTCACGAGGGATGACGTCCTCAGGTCGAACGACCCATAAGTTGGCATGAGCCAAGCCCCCGAGCATGTCGAGGGGGAGGAACAGAAATCTTAACCCCCAGGTCTTACGACCTTTGTATTGGCTTTAGCCAAGCCCCCGAGCATGTCGAGGGGGAGGGTGTATGACATGAGAGAGGAGAAGGTAGGACTCGAGACACAGCAGATGACTGCTTTAACTAATATTTATTGAAACTGAAAAAGTACAAGGACGAGGAATACATAGCTGTAATAAAAACTATTCTACAGGTAGAATCGTCGTAGATGCTCCACGTTCCAAGGGTTGGGTACGCCTTGCCTGTCGCCCCACTGGAGGCGATATGTGGATGGGCTGATGACTTCGGTGATGATAAAGGGTCCTTCCCAAGGGGCAGAAAGCTTGTGCATGCCATCGGTCTTCTAGATACGCCTTAGAACTAGGTCGCCAACGTTAAAGGAGGTCTCCTTGACATTGCGATCGTGGTACCGACGAAGTTGCTGGTCATGATGAGCTTGCCTCATGACGGTTGCCATTCTCTACTCTTCGAGGCTGTCGAGATCGACACGACGAGTTTGCTCGGCTTCTCCCTCCTCGTACAACTGTATGCATGGAGCTTCGAAAGTAATGTTGGTAGGCAGGATAGCCTCGGAGCCGTAGACAAGGAAGAAGGGCGAGAAGCCCGTAGCAGAACTGACTTGGGTCCTTAGACCCCAGATTACATGTGGTAGCTCGGCTAACCACCGGGTAGCGTAGTTTGAAGCGTCATCAAAGATACAATCTTTGAGAGCTTGAAGAACCATGCCATTGGCACGTTCGACCTGGCCGTTGCACCTAGGGTATGCGACCGAGGAGTAATAGACGTCGATCGTATTGTCTTGGCAGAAATCCCAAAAGGCCGACCCTGTGAAGGCTGACCCTAGGTTGGTGATGATCCTATTGAGCACACCGAAGCGATGTGTTATGTCTTGCATGAATTTGGTTGCTTCTTCCGACGTGACCTTTGCGACAGGTCGGACTTCAATCCACTTGGTGAATTTGTCGACGGCCACAAGGATATACCTGTAGCGGCCTGGGGTGGTTCGGAACGGACCCACAGAGTCGAGGCCCCACATGGCGAAAGGCCAAGATGGAGGAATTGTGCGCAGGGCCTGAGCTGGCAGGTACTGCTACTTGGCAAAGAACTGGCATCCTTTGCATCTCTTGATGAGGTCTTTAGCGTCAGCCATGGCCATGGGCTAGTAGAAGCCAGATCGATACGCCTTGCCGACCAGATTAGCGGATGCCGCGTGGCAGCCACACTCTCCACTGTGAATCTCAGCCAAGAGCTGAATCCCTTCTGATCGCAAGATGCACTTCATCAAGACACTAGTAGAGGCGGCTTTCCTGTATTGGTCGGTACCAATCACAACGTAGTTGGCGCTTCGTCGTGTGATACGCTCTCGTTCAGCCTTGTCTTCTGGGACTCGTTGGTCGAGTAGGAAGGCTAAGAAAGGCTCGCGCCAATCATCCTGTTTTTCTTTCATCAGCACGTCGCGGGGAGGTGCTGGAGTTGGGTCGGGCTGTGCTTGGTCTGGATTGTCCGGATCCAACAGCTTGATTGACGGCTTGCGTAGGTCTTAGACAAACACACCTGCTAGGACTAGAGCTCGCCGGGAGCCTAGTTTAGAGAGTACGTCAGCGGCCACGTTATTGTTGCGTGACACGTGTTGAAATTCAATTCCCTCGAAGTGGCCTTCGAGCTTGCGAATCTCAGCACAGTAAGCGTCCATTGTGTCTTTGACACAATCCCACTCTTTGTTGACTTGTTCGATGATGACCTTGGAATCGCCAAAAGCTAGTAGTCGCTTGATGCCAAGGGACACTGCTATACGGAGCCCATGAATTAGAGCTTCGTACTCTGCTCCATTGTTGGAGGTCTTGTAGTGTATCTGTAGGACGTACTTGAGCTGCTCTCCCTAGGGAGAGATGAATAGTACACCTGCTCCTGCGCCTTCGAGGTTGAGGGCGCCATCGAAGTACATTATCCAGTGTTCAGGCCTCTCCTGGGGAGGGGGCATCTGGATATCTGTCCATTCTGTTACGAAGTCAGCTAGGATCTGAGACTTGATTGCCTGCCGAGAGCAGAACTCGATGTCGAACTCTCCAAGCTCGACCGACCACTTGACGATGCGGGCGTTGGCGTCGCGGTTGCGGATGATCTCTCCCAGTGGAAACGATGATGGTACCGTGATCTTGTAAGCTTGGAAGTAGTGGCGCAGCTTTCTGGACGTGATCAGGAGTGCATAGAGCAACTTCTGAGGCTGTGAGTACTGTGTTTTAGCGTCGGCCAGGACCTCACTCACGTCGTACACAGGTCGCTGAACAGGGTAGGCCTGCCCTTCTTCTTCTCGTTCTGCGACGAGAACCGTGCTGACCACATTAGTGGTGGCAGAGATGTAGAGTAGGAGCGTTTCGCCTGGTACAGGTGGCGTCATGATTGGAGGTGTGGTCAAGGACTCTTTGAGAGCCTCGAACGCCGTCTGTGCTTCTTCATCCCATACGAACTTATCTGCCTTCTTCAATAGCTTGAAGAAAGGCAGACCTTTCTCGCCGAGCTTGCTGATGAAACGACCTAGAGCCGCCATCATACCTGTGAGCTTCATGACGTCTTTCTTGCAAGATGGCCTGGCCATGTTGCGTATTGTGTCGACCTTCACGGGGTTGGCTTCAATGCCTCGGTGTCCGACCATGAAGCTCTGGAGCAATCCGGAGGGTACACCGAAGACACACTTGGTCGGGTTGAGCTTCCACTGGAATTCTCGCCGGTTGGTGAAGGTCTCGGCGAGGTCGGCGATGAGCTGATCTTCCTCAGTGGTCTTGACGACCACATCATCAACATAGGCTTCCACGTTCTTCCCGATCTGCGACTTCAGGTACTTCTGTATCGCCTTCTGGTACGTGGCTCCAGCGTTTTTCAGGCCGAAGGTCATGACCTTGTAGCAGTAGATGCCATGGGGCGTTATGAATGCCGTTTTGTCTTCGTCGTCAGAATTCAGGGCTATCTGGTGATAACCTGAGTAGCAGTCAAGGAAGTAGAGTAGAACGCTACCGGCCGTGGAGTCCACGACCTGGTCGATGCGAGGAAGGGGGAAAGGATCTTTTGAGCAGTGCTTGTTGAGGTCGGTGTAATCGATACACATCCTTAATCCTCCAGTCTTTTTGGGTACAAGGACTGGGTTTGCAAGCCAAACCGAGTGTTTACATTCGCGAATAAATCCTGCAGCTAAGAGCTTGCAGACTTCTACTTCTATAGCTTGCTTTCTATCTTTTGCAAATCACCGGAGCTTTTGCTTGATAGGTCGGGCGGTCTTGCTTACTTCAAGGGCGTGCTCAGCCAGCTCCCTGGGGACACCGGGCATGTCGGACGGACTCCATGCGAAGATGTCGGCGTTGTCCCTAAGGAAACTGGTGAGCGTGAGTTCCTATTTGGGGTCGAGGATGGCCCCAATAGTGACTTCCTTGGACACGTCGGGCAGGCCGAGGCAAACTTTCTTCACAGCAGGACTTGGATCCAAGGCTGTGGCAGTACGCTTCTGCTCTGGCACCTCCAGAGTGGTTTGGTCCATCTTGGCAGCTTGAGCGACCATGACCGTGGCTGCGGCTTTGCAGGCAGAGTCTTTGGCGAGCTCGACGGTGGAGCTCTCGCAGTTGTAGGAGATCATGATGTCACCAAGAACAGAGAAGATTCCGTTTGGTGCTGGCATCTTCATGATGAGGTAGGTGTGATGGGATATGGCCATGAACTTGGCCAACATGGGCTGACCAAGGATGGCATGGTAGGAGGAACGGAAGTCCGCGACCTCGAACGTCAAGTACTCTGTGCGGAAGTTCTCCTTTGTGCCGAAGGTCACCCGCAGGCATACACGACCTATGGGGTATGCAGCCTTGCCGGGCACAACCCCGTAGAAGGGTTCGTCGCAGGCGGTCTTCTTGTTGAAGTCGAAGTCCATTTTTCTCAGCGTCTCTGTGAAGATGATGTTCAGGCTGCTACCCCCATCGATGAGAGTCTTAGGCAGGAACGCGCCGTCAACTATGGGGTCAGTGATTGGGTACTCCGACCAACGCAGGGGTTGTGGAGTTTTAGTATTGACTTGGCCGATCTCTCTTGCGTTTGATCGTATCTTTCTGTTGCTCTTGGCTGCCTGACGACCACCAATGATGAAGTTGATCTCCTGGTTGGCAGTCTGGAACGCACCATTGGGGTTGCCCCCTTTTGGCGGTGGTGGTGGCAAACGCTCCTTGTGGTTGTTGTCGTGGCGGTTATGGTCGTCCTGATGACGATCATCCCGCCGATCGTCGCGGCGCTCATCACGTCGGTCGTCGCAATGATCAACCCGCCGGTCATTGCGATTGTCTTCATGGCGATCATTGCGGCAGTAGTCATTGCGTTGGTCGTCGTGGCGGTCATCGCGGCGATAGTCGCGGCGATAATCATGGTGGTCCCTGTCATCGTTGCGATAGTAGGGTCATCTATCACAGTAATCACGTCGATCAGGTCGACGGTTACGGTTGTCGTAGCGGCGGCTGCTATTTTGGTCATCGTTGCTGCCGCTCTTGGTCTTCTTGGGCTCCGGAGGTACCCCTAGAGCATGCTTTAGCTGTTCACACTCCCTCATGGTGTGCTTGGCGTCGCGGTGGAACTGGCACTGGTCATCCATGACCATGTTGAAGTCACCTTCAAGGAAGGTGGAGGGCCTGGGTGGTTCAGTCGCATAGACGTCGCCAAATCGCTTGCGTGACCTGTTCCCACCATCGTCGTGGTCTTCTCCGTTGAAGTCATGCATCACCGCATCTTGAGTATCGACAAGCTTGTCGACATAAGCCATGAGATTGGTGATGGTGCGGGCGTCGGCCTCGTGGATCTTTTCGAAGAGCTTGATGTTGGTGACTCCCTTCTTGTAGTAGGCGATGACGTCTTCGTCCTTAACACCTGCAAGGGTGTTGCGATTCTCGAAGTAGCGGTTGGTGTACTCCCGGGGAGTTTCGTCACGCCTCATCCGCACTCTTGCGAGGTGATGTGTGTTGCCGGGGCGATTGTAGGTCGCCTGGTAGTTGGTCGTGAAGAGCCGTGACAAGGTCGCCCATGAGGTGATGCACTCTGCAGGAAGATTATTGAGCCCCAGGAGTGGCGCTTTGCCCATCACAAGGGGGAAGTACCCTGCCATGTGGTCTTCGTTGCCTCCGGAGGCACGTGCCGTGATGCTGTACATCTTGAGCCAAATACTTGGGTCAGAGCGACCGTCGTACTTTTCAATGGCCGGTTTGAAGTCTTTGGGGTATCTGATCGTCCTAAGACGACGTGAGAATGCAGGGAAGTTGTTGACGGCTCCAGGACTGGCTAACGGAGCATAGGCCGTCGGGATGATGTAGAGGTCGTCTGGAGGACCATTATCTTGGTCGTATTGGGCACGTCGTAGAAGCTCTTGGTCGTGCATCTGCTGTAGTTCTATTGCTTGAACAGGATTATTGGCGTCAAGGGGATCAGGGACCCCGTTGTGGTGGTCGTAGTTAGCACGGCGTGCTATTTCCACTTCGTCTCGTATACGTCGACGTTGACTTCCATCAGCGTGGTTGGCTTGTACGAGTGGAGGTTGAGCTCCAGCGTTCTGCCTTGCATTGGCGGCGGTGTTTTGTTGAGCGCCAGCAGCATTAGCTGCATTGTTGGTGACGTTGCCCGCAGCGTTAGCGGCGGTGTTGGCTGGAGGGTTGGCTGCGGCGTTAGCAGCCGCGTTGGCAGCAAGGTTGACCGGCTGTACCACTTCATTTTCACCTCTTCCCTCTTCGGCCATGGGCTCAAGGGGACCATTGCTGCGACGTCGCTGGCGAGGGTGCTCTGACCTACTCCTGGAGTAGGAGCTTGCAGCCGATCTGCTATACCCTGGGCCCCTTTCTTCAACCTGGGCGGTGGCGACGCGGATGTGAGCTTGAAGACGCCGTATTGCAGGAGTATCCTTGAGCTGACCTAGTGCGGCAAGGGCTGCTCCCAGGTTTGCTTGAGGAGAGTTGTAGACTTCGTGGCCATCCTGCTCAAAGTCCCTCAGGAGGTCTCTGGCACGCAGGCGGTTTCGACGAGGTTCATTACGTTGCTGGTGCTGCTGAGGAGCTGCCGGAGCTACGAGGGCTTGCGCCACGGCGTTGCCTGCTGGTTGGTTGCCAGCACCTTGTCCGATGTTGGCCACAGGCTGACCTGCGCCCGCGGCAGCTGCGTCTAACTCCTGCTGACGACGTGCAGCTCTTGCGGCGTTGGTGTTTTCACGCTCTATGCACTGCTCGTCTGTCTCCCCAGGTTGAGGAGGTACGTCTGCAGAGACCGCGAGGACCTCTCAGTCTGAGATCTCAAACACTTCTTCCGGATAGTTCGGGGAGATGGTCGTACGAGCGATCTGAAATGCGAGACGGTCCGGAGACGGCTCGCGGTTGAACTGGCAGCGTTGAGCCGTGGTGAGAGGTCGACGAAGCTTCTTGAGCACACGGCACTGGCGAGCCGTGTGTTTGGAGTTCTCGTGGATGGGGCAAGAGTCGTCGAGGTGGCTCCTACTGTTTCCACGATCTGGTGTCTTGGGTCCAGATTCGATCTGGATCTTGCGCTTCATGTAGCGAGACGCTACGTGAGCTGCGTTTTGCAAGCCAAGAGGCATGCGGGTTGGAGGAGTAGAGGTCGTATGAGGGTGCTTGACGCGTTCGCAGACCTTGATCGTGTCGGAGAGCATGCCGTCGACGCGATCAAGCCCCGCGATCAGGTCGCGAGGAGTAGGTGGGTGGGTTTCCGCCAGCAGATCTGCTCCAACCTGCTGGTTGGAAGTGACCGCGTTGCCCTCGATGACGAGGCAAGCGGCTGGAGCTGTGGATTCCGCCGGCATGGACCCGAAGCGGATGTCGACGGGGTTGGCGAGGATGTCCGCCATGCTCTCCGGGAAGATGACGCCGTTGGTCGATGCCATCGAGTTGCACGAACAACCTTGGATTCCTCCCCTACCTGGCACGCCAACTGTCAGATGGTTAGATCTGGACAGCCCACAGGGGTGTTAATCCCAGTGGTTTAGTTGTTCGGCGGGGCGGAATGTAAGGCTAAGAACTCGAAGGTTGCGCACGAGCACACGTTACACAGAGAACACGGCGAGTTTATACTGGTTCGGGCCTCCAGAGAGTAAAACCCTACGTCCAGTTGTTGGCGTAGATTGCTTGAGGATTGCGTGATTGTACAAGGGTCGCCTTGCCCGCCTTATATTGGCCAGCGGACGAGGTCGGTTCCTAGATTCCTAGTCGGTTACGACCAGGAGACCTAAGTCTAGTTGATTACATCGCTTGCCATATCCGTCGATCTGCTTTGGTCGGAATCCACCGATATCTTGTCTTGCACACCAAGTCTTGAGGTCGTTCTGGATAAGGTCGTCTGGAATCTTCTGGAAGGTCTTCAGGAGGTCGTGTGGGCCACCAACTAGGTCGGTTGGGCCCACTGACAGGTTAGCGGGTCTTCTTGTAGGCCGGACCCACTTGTCAGGGACGGCCGTGAGCCTGGTCGGTGGGGACCCAGGGGTACCCATGTCTCACACTATCTTTACCACTCACCCATGTTAACAGATGATATAGGTGAGGGATATACGACTCCATACACGAATATAAAGGTAAATCAACTGTGCTAAACATGTAATCATAATAAGCACCAAAGCATATAATCTCGAATATAATCATTGATAAGAACATATGTCTCTACAGCAAATGTGAAGAACTTATGAAGAACTTACAAAAGCGAAGCTAGATCAATATCTCGACCAGCTTCTAGACGATCAGGAGCCAAGTAGACGCCTTGCCTCCTCCTAGATCTAGACTAGTTAGCTACTCTCGCTATATGGTGTTTCTAGGGCGTAGTATCTCTTACTTGATGACTTGATCTAGTGTATGAACAGATGAGAGCCAGATTCTCCCTGCCGGGGGGTCAGAGGGTTGCTTATATAGTCCTGAGGGGATGCCATGAGCCGTACGATCAAACCAACCTAACATACAGTTTAGATTGATCCTCATAGGCGGTGGAAGAACATTCCAGAAGTAGGGCTGATGTGGCGCCCGGGGGAGGCCGACCGGCCCCACCATGGGGCCGACCGGTCTGTGGTGGGACCCCCTCGGGGCCCACTTCGGCCGGTGGGTCTTTGCCTCTTCCAGATGCTTCTTTCTTGGGTGCCAAGTCACGTTGAGTTCCGGAGCCTTCCAGACTTCATTCTTTTCCTATTTTTCTGATTAGTCCCTGCAAGACATAGAATTCTCCAAAACTCCAGAAAAACTATTAGTGACACGCTATTCTAAGTTGGTATTAACAATTATGCCCTTTTCTCATGTTTAGTTGACTTATAAATATATAAGATAAAATGTGTCAACAAACTCCCCCAAGCTTACCCTTTGCTAGTCCCTAGCAAAGCTATGCTATAGCAGGATCAGGAGTTGCTGCAACGCTTTCACGCCTCAAAAATACCATGATTTTCAAAAATAAATTCTCCACAACAAGATTGCTCTTACCTTTAACCATGGTGTGTAGCCTTTTCATAAATCTTAAGCGATTAAAAGATAGAACAATCAAGTCAAGCAGTATATCTCAAATTCTTTGATCAACTATCATCCTGGGGTTTTTGCAAGATTTTTCAAATAAAACCCAGAGATCCTGTGTATGACCTTCTCAAGCATGGAGTCACACTTGGCAAGATAGGTATGGTGGGATGATAGTGTTGAATGGATGAGGGTGAAAGGTGGTAAGCCTTTAGCCTTTTTTCTAGCTCTTGGACTATATCTCTCTTTCTAGAACTTTAAGATCTAGGCTTTCCATTCTTGGAGAGGTGGGCTCTACTCACCCCGGACTTTTGTCCATTTTTCTCTCTCCTTAGAGATGTGGGCTCTTCTCGCCCTCGAACTTGTGTCCATTATTCATCTCTAAATTTATTATTTAGGGGGGTAGGCCCTTCTCGCCTAGTATGACACTTGTCCTTTTCTCCCCCTCTCTCTTCTCACTTTTTCCTCTCTCTTCTTCTTTTTTTTCGAATGTAGCCCCAGAATCTCTTTTCTCTCTTCTTTTTTTTACACATTGAGAGAGACATATCCAAGAGTTGTATGAGCTATTTTATGGCTTGTAGCTTGATGGAGAATGCGTACTTCTAGGTTAGAAGCAGCATAAATGGTGGAGTGGAATGATCTTGATGTGTATGACAAGCTCTCAAGGATCATAAACATAGGAACTCATCATGTAGGATTTTTCATAAAAACCAGGAATCAAGCTTCTCTAAGAATATGATAAATAGCAGCTCAACTTTTCATGAATTATCTTTCAAAGCCTAGACTCAGATTAAGCATGTACTTCCCATGGGTTTTGGGTTTAGAGCAAATTAAGCATTTAAAGCTTTAGGAGAATCTAGGTCTGAAAATTAAATATTTAAGAGGAATCACGGCGGAGCAACTATTCATCATTTCCAAGCATAAATCATCAGGATCATCATAAAAAAGAAAAGCCAACTAGCAGACTCTAGTATTTATTCATACTAAGACTTTTAACTAAGACTCTTTAACCAAAACATAGGATAATGATACTTATCGTGATAACTGGGGGTGCTCTCCCCCAAGCTAGATCTTGAAGTAGTCCTTCATCCATCCTTAAAACTTGTTTTCCTTCAGGTTTTCCTTAATTTCTTTCTGTAAATATTAATCTCGCACATACCCGAAGGAACAAATTTTAGGATTATGTTGTGAGCCTTCATGTGCCCACTTCTTTTTGTGAATTTTTATATGCAAAAAGGGTTGCTAAAGCAAAAACATGTGAATGCAAAATATTATTATTTTTTTATGCCACCACGGTACGGAGTACATGGGGCCTTAAGGAACAGATGCAAATGCAGAAAACATTTTTATGGTCTTTTTCTAATGCAAGTATAGGTAAGTAAAAATGCTAAAGGAAAAATGCTAATTAAAAATGCAGATAAATACCGATTTACCTCTCGGCAAGAATTTCAAGTACTTACTCCCATGGCGTAGATGTAGTAGCTGATGATTGATCAATTAGTGACACGGGTAGTGATTGGTCTTCCGAAGGTGTACTCTTGTCTTTCTTCCTCCAGACTTGTTTCTTCGGTGGAGACCTTTCTGGGGTAACAGGTTCAGAGTTCTTGAATGGTAGAGCTGAGCGGACTTCTCTTTAATCTCTTCCTCAATGTTCTTAATGTCCGTCAACTTCGTTTTCAGCTTGCGTTGCCATTTCTGAAGGCGTCTCCGTGTCTTGTTCTTCTTGGGCTGCTCAGAGTCAGTATAAGTATTAAAGTAGCAGCGTACCTTATCAGTTCTGAACTGGAAGTGGATCTCGCCCGTCCTGATGTAGATGATTGCTCTGGTGGTGTTCAGGAATGGTCTCCCAAGTACTATGGGAGGATCTTGCTCTTCATCTCCCATGTCTATGACTACAAAGTCAGTTAGGACATAGTGATCTTTTATCTTGACAGGTACATCTCGCGCAACTCCCTCCGGGAATCGGTGTGATTGGTCCGCCATCTACATCATTATATAGGTGGAATACAAAGGCAGGTCACTGTATATTAATTCATAAGTTACCTTAGACATTAAGTTGATGCCCGATCCCTTGTCGCAGACAACTCACTGGAAGTTCCTTTGATTGATGGAGCAGTGGATTGATGGGACTCCAGGGTCGTCTAACTTTGGCAGTAGTGGTGAAGGAAACAGGTTCTCGTTTTCTGATTGAATTGTGTTGATCATCCAAACTTCCTCCACGTGTAGTAGAGGTTGATTGTTCTTTTTGTTCCTCCATCTATCTCTCCTTTTCTTCTCAACAGCTGGCTTGTACTCTTGAGGGTAAGGATATTGGGGGTGTGCAGGAGCTCTTAGGATCTTGTTCTTGAAACTGAATCTCTCCTTCTTCCCGTTGATGGTGAAGACGATCTTCGCAGTGTCGGCGTAGATGACGGCTTTAACAGTGGCAAGGAAAGGACGTCCCAAAATGATTGGGGCATTCTCACTTCCCCCAGTCTCGACGACAGCGAAGTCGGCAGCTACGTAGGAACTTCCTACCCCAGACATATGTCGTTTAGGATGCCCTCAGGGTAGCATAGTGACAGGTCTGCAAGCTGCAAGCATATGGTTGTGTACAATAAAGGTGAACCATTGATTTTCTCATATATTACCTTGGGCATTATGTTGACGCTAGACCCAAAGTCACAGAGTGCATTCTCGAAAGTGTAGGCTCCAATAGTGATGGTGATGACTGGCCTTCCTAGATCTCCTCTCTTGGCAGGCATGCACCAGTCAGTCCACTTTGGGCCTTCTTCTGTCTTATTAGCGCACAGGCCTGCATAATAGATATCGATAAGATTTGCAGATTCTAATTCATCTGGCTGGCCCGGAATCTTACCTGGGTTAGCCGTGGGAACAGATGATGCCAGCTGAGATATCTGAGATTCTATCATTTTATTAAAACTATGTTAGTTCTTAATGGCAGAAGAAAAGCTTTCCATTTTATTACTAATAGTTTCTAACATTTTATCATTGGAAGCTAATTTCTTAGACAGATTATCCATAACTCTACCCTGGTTTTGAACTAAGTCTCTTAAAGGTGGAAAATTATTGGAAGAGTTATTACCTTGATAGTTACCTAAATAGTTACCTGGGTAGTTGGGCCTCTGCTGGGTCCATCCTTGATTTTGCTGGGGACAATATTGATTGTTGTTGTTGATGTAGTTCACGTCCTCCTCCAGCTGAGGGCACTGATTGCCCGAGTGTCCAGTGTTTCCACACTCTTCACAGGTCATGCGGGATTCGAAGAGTTGCATGACTTCCTTCTTCTCAGGGCCTTTGTCTTCAAGCCTCTTCAAGATTAAGTCCATTTTGGCAGACAACATATCTACCTCCTTGAGCTGATGCATTCCTCTTTCTTTCTTGCGGGGTTGACGCTCCTCGTTCCAAGCTTGGTTGGACGCCATCTTTTCCACAAGGTTAGTAGCTTGAGTAAGTGTAAGGGACAGGAAGGAACCTCCAGCTGCAGCATCCATTGTTTCACGGGTGTTGGTAGAGAGCCCGTGGTAGAAGGTCTGCATGAGCAACCAATTCTCCATTCCGTAGTGTGGGCATTCTGAGATGTAGTCTTGGAAGCATTCTCACGCTTCAGGAACAGATTCGTCATATTGCTGCTGGAAACTTGAAATTTTCCCCCGTAAGGCATTGGTTTTGCCTATAGGAAAGAACTTTGCCAGAAAGGCAGTAGAACACAATGTCCAAGTTGTAAGTTTGTCTTTGTTGGAGTAAAACCATTATTGCTTCTCTCGCCCCAACAGTGAGAATGGGAATAGGCAAAGTAGGACTGCATCACTTAGCACATCTTTGATCGTGAAGGTGCTACATATCTCCAAGAAATGTTGAAGGTGTGCGTTGGCATCTTCATGAGCTTTTCCACAAAATTGGCTAGCTTGTACCATGGTGATCAGTGCAGGCTTGAGCTCAAAAGCTGCGTCTCCCACAGCGACTACCGGACCAGTACGAATGTTGTCCGGGGTCGGTGCGGAGTACTCGCGAAGGGTCTTGTTTGCCATTACTTCGAACGTGGGTGTTAAGCTTCGCATTGTTGAATCTTCCAAGGCAGAGGTCTTGGGCCGAGACTCGGGCTTTGACCTTACCTTCCTTAGGATTTTTTCTGGATCTGAGACGAAGTTGTCTGGAAGATTCTTATTCATACATTACCCTGAAATCAGATAGACAAAAGTGGAAAGAGCAAGGGTAAGCCTGTTTAAGCAATGATAATTTAGGTTCTTGATACATTACGTGTGAGAGATGCATGCATGCTATTACTAAATTTATTACTTAGGGTATAGACTTTCTTTCCCCGGCAACGGCGCCAAAAATGCTTGTTGACATTGCTAACATCATTGACTAGAAACAGATATAAGATCCATCTCTATCGACGGCACCAGAAATGCAAAGGTATGTCTTAACATGATGCTAAGTATATATCAGATGTTGCTTTCAGATAAACTAAAAGATAAATCCAATACGGGTCATAGCACAACTCGATCTAGGTTGTCATCCCTGACAGAAGTGCCACTAAAACACATGGATTGGTACTCTTACATATGCCTTGGATCTCTAGATAAGAAAATATATATATATATATATATGGGTATCCGCAAGTACACAGATATGAATATACCATTATAGCATTTTAACTAGGAGTAAAACTAGGTATCGTATTTATATTCTACCTCAGGGAAAGAAGTCTTTTATCTATAATAACAAATACATGCATATCTCTCAGTTGTGTAATGTAGAGTGGCCAAAATATATTAATTACTATAAACAGGTGTAAGTGACATAAAGATAATAATAATGATAGCATTGATCAGGTCATAACATAGTGAGCCACCAGAAAGTGTCAATATAGAGAGAGAAGCGTATTCACATCCTAGTTAGCGAGGATACTCCTCGGTAACTCTGAACTATATGTCAATGCAAACTATGATTAGTGCAATACATTTAACAATCATGGAAGAAGAACTATTATACTAATGCATGGGTAGACTAATCAGGAGGATCAAGGCCGAAACTTGAAACAACCCAAATAGTATAAGGCTCCACTAGTCCTACACACGGGGTGTGGATTGCAAAGGACTCAATAGTGCTGTCACCACCACGATCTACCACGCGACCCGGCATGTAGCGTGCAATCGTAGGTAAGTACAGTATAAGCACCATGCTTACACTATCTTTACCACTCACCCAAGTTAAGAGATGATCTAGGTGAGGGCTATACGACTCCATACACGAATATAAAGGTAAATCAACAATGCTAAACATGTAATCATAATAAGCACCAAAGCATATAATCTCAAATATAATCAATGATAAGAACATAAGTCTCTATAGCAAATGTGAAGAACTTATGAAGAACTTACAAAAGTGAAGCTAGATCCGTATCTCGACCAGCTTCTAGACGATCAGGAGCCAAGTAGACGCCTTGCCTCCTCCTAGATCTAGACTAGTTAGCTACTCTCGCTATATGGTGTTTCTAGGGCGTAGTATCTCTGACTTGATGACTTGATCTGGTGTATGAATAGATGGGAGCCAGATTCTCCCTGCCAGGGGGTCAGGGGATTGCTTATATAGTCCTGAGGGGATGCCATGAGCCGTACGATCAAACCGACCTAACATACGGTTTAGATTGATCCTCATAGGCGGTGGAAGAACATTCCAGAAGTAGGGCTGATGTGACGCCCAGGGGAGGCCGACCGGCCCCACCATGGGGCCGACCTGTCTGTGGTGGGACCGTCGGCCCCCCTCGGGGCCCACTTCGGCCAGGTGGGTCTTTGCCTCTTCCTGATGCTTCTTTCTTGGGTGCCAAGTCACGTTGAGTTCTGGAGCCTTCTGGAGCCTTCTAGACTTCATTCTTTTCCTATTTTTCTGATTAGTCCCTGCAAGACATACAATTCTCCAAAACTCCAGAAAAACTATTAGTGACACCCTATTCTAAGTTGGTATTAACAATTATGCCCTTTTCTCATGTTTAGTTGACTTATAAATATATAAGATAAAATGTGTCAACAGCGTCCGGGCCCCCCACGACGCACAGGGCCGCGAGGACGGCGATGCCATCATCACGCGCCCCTCCCTAGGACGGTCTCCCATGGGCAGAGCGCACCACGCCACGTGCCGCGTGCCCGTGCCGCCGCAGCTAAGCCCCGCCCGCGCCGTCCGCCGGCCGGTGCCCCGCACGCCTGCCGCGGCTGGGTCCCCCCTCTCTCTCTCCCTTTGTTGCTTCATGGCGAAGCGATTGCTCCGTCACTCACCCGCACACCGCCTATAAAAGCAGCCCGGTGCTCCTCCTCGTGTGCGTGACCCGCCGCCGCTCCGTCATTGCCGCCGCCGCAGTGGAACCGCCACCTCCGCCGCAAACAGACGTCCCTACCACCTCCCCTAGAACCCCCTGGAGCTTCCCGTGCCGCTTGTTGCCCCGGCCGCTCCGCCCATTTGCCGGAGCAGCTGCTCCAGCGGCCACCGCCCACCGGTGCCGCCGTGCGTCGTCGCCGGAGCCGCCCCGACCTTCAACTCTGGCACTAATCAAACTCTAAGTGAGTTGCAGAGCCTCCCCTACCCTCTCCCCACCGATCCCGACCACCACCCCGCCGGAATCTGGCAAGGACCGCCGGCGGCCTGCCCCAAGGGCCACATTGCAAGAGGCTCAAAACTTGCAGGGCCTTTAATGCAAACTAGGGGCATATTTGTAAACGACTGAAAACATCCAGGGACCTCCATGCAATATAGATCCTTAAATCTTTAGGGTATTTTGACCAGATCTTGTAAAATCCGTAGAAAATCACAAAAAAATCAGAAAAATGTAAAACTAATTTTGTTGGTTTCCTTGTGAACAAATCTACAACTTTTACAAAGCATGACCATACTTTTGACGAATAGATTTTGCATGAAAAATTGAAACCAGTTTAACCTAGATCTGTTGTAGTTCAAAATCTACAAGTGAGCTCAATCTGAATTTTGGATATCTTGCTACATATGTCATGTCTAGGCTCTGCACCAAAAATTGCACAAAGGTACTAAGTAAATCTGTTAATATGATTTATTTTGTATTTTTGATGAATCTGCTTAAATGAATTTTATAGCGTAAAATAAATAAGTTTTTGTGCCCAACTTCTGGATATGATCTTTTTTATGCCTAGATACACCTCTGGTGAATTAATCATGATTTTATATCTAATAGAAATATTGTTTCTTGAATTATGCTTAGATTTAAATATAAATGCATAGCTCAAGATCTATAGTAGCCCTAGATGCATATGTTGGTTGCATACCTCAGTTTTGGACTAGAGAACTAGTGAGAGAAAGTTTGGGTCCAAAAGTGCTTTATTTATTTTTATATGCATTTATCTTGTTTTGGTAAATGAAAGTAGTCATTTTTGATATAATTATTTTCTGAGCTCTTTTAATTGTGCAAGTGTGTTCAGTGGCCTTATTTAGAGCTAAAGAGCTTCAGAAGTGTCATCTACTACATTTTATGAAGTTATTTATGAATAAAAGCAATGGATGCCAATTGAAGCTTAATATTAAGTTAAATTGGAAAACCACCAACACCACACCTAATGACCCTATGTTTGTGATGTGGAACATGCTAAGAAGGTTGAGACCACACCCTTGCTGTTTTGGTGAAATTAAATTAATTTAATTGCATAAATGTGTACACAGTTACTATCAAAAAGAATAAATAATAAAGCACCGCATAACATTACTTTAATGGAAAGAATTTACCAAATATATGTTTATCTAGGTGAATGTGGCCAACCATGCACCCCATGGTTGTCAAGTGTTGTTTTGTAATTAATGAAATCAAAACCGTCAATTAAATCTTGCATATGCATCCTCGTGTAGATCTTCCCGACGGTAGCTATACGCTCGTGCCGGAAGGAGGAGACGGAGGAGCTGACAGTGAGCTACAGTACGTGGACGTAGCTCAAGACCTGGACCAAAGTCCAGAAGGGCCCAAGGCCAACCTTGCCGACGAAGGCAAGCCCCGAATCATTAACCCTTCTTTTAAAATTATGCAATTACCTTTGCTATGTTTGTGCATTTACGTTTCAGGAGTTGAATTAAAACCCTAGATGCATGATCCCTAGGTACCTATGTTCTTTTACTAATATGCTAGGTCGATAGCTGCTATGCTATAGGACCCGTTAAAAGTCGAGTGATGTTCGTCACTTGCGAGAATAGGTTCTGATGTTGGAATCATAAGATCTTTATAAATGGATTGCTCATGTGGTAAGAGCATGGGATTTGGGCTCCGGTCCAGTGGCTTTCGTGGGCTAAGCTTGTGAACGTACTAAGCACTTGTCGGGAATGAGACTGGTAAGCCTAGTACCTTAATGAGACAGTGCGGGATCTTACTATAACTAATCTTGAGTATTCACCTGCCCGGCTCGCCACCGGGAGGGGGGTACATGTGTGAGGCTGGATGTACTGTGTGGGGCATACCAGATAGTCTTGTACCCAGGACTGTAAGCTTCGATCCCAAGCCGAGGACTTTTGGGAACTGCCTGGTGGTTGTCCAGTGTGAGGGCACCCTATCGTGTGTTTAGGTTTACCTTGCAAGGATTTAATCAATCGATTGTCGGCCTCTCACCGTTATCTGAGACTACTTAATCAACTAGCCATGATATCCCTTAAATGATGGAACTATGTGAATATTACTGCGTGGATTAATTATATTGTTCAATTCTTGATTGAAGTAGTTGGCTCACTTAGAAATGGTAATTAACTAGAATTTGTGCTAAAAGATTGAAAGTAAGGACATACTCTTTGTTGCTTTTCAGCAAAAGAACCCACCGGCCAAAAAGCCTATCATGTCTAGAGTTTGGTGATGTAGTTATCACCCGACGGTTAAGTCTTGCTGAGTATTAGTATACTCAGCCTTGCTATATAAATGTTGTTGCAGGTGTTGTGTGGCCTGGAGAGATTCCACCCGGCTGGGAGCTGGAATGGGTGGATGACGACAAGTGATGGCATCACGGATGGCCTCCTGTGATGTCTACCATATCGCTAGTTTATTATTCTGCTATTTTCGAACTCTGAACCTTTACTTATCATGTCATGAACCATGGTTTGTAATAATTAAACCCTTTGGGGTAGATTGGATTTAATTTGTGTAATGTACTCTGGACTCGCCTTCGTGTGTGTTTTAATGCATATGTTCTATCCTCTGTGTGTTAACCAAGTGATTTACCGGGCTTTGACCCGGCAACTTACGACGGGATGGTACTTTATTATCGCTTAATGACCAAAGTGGATTGGTTTAGGTGATAGTACGGTATTTTCCTGGGCGGGTTGTCACACTCCCCTTCTTCTTTCCGAATGGATAAGCGCAGCACACGATGCTTTCCTCAATTCTCACTAGGGTTAGCGGAGGTGAGTGGGGGCGGGGAGACGATGATGAGCGCTGATGAGGGGCCAAGCAGCGGACGACCCCACGCACCCTGGATCGAGGAGGAGAACAAGAACACGAAGCGGTGCCACAACTGGATCCGCGTGCGTGCCGGCGAGATGGCGGCGAAGAGGGAGATGACGATGAGCACCGGAGAGGGCCAAGCGGTGGTGGAGCAAACCCAAAGCCGGAGATGCGGGTCCTTGACTGGATCCTCTTGGGTTCTGATGAGGGGCCAAGCAGCGGCAAGGAGGAGCGTGCCGGTGAGGGGACAGCGAAGTGGGTGAGGCGCCTGCCTCACGTCTGTGAGCACAAGTGTCTGACAATGATGAAGAGGGGTCGAGGGAGCGACAAAGGTGTAGAGGACCTCATCTCCGACTCTGGCAATGACCACAACAATAGCGAGGCATGTTTCTCTGAATCTCACTGTCTTTTACTTGTTCTATAGATGGAGCTTGAGCTTGATAAAGTTAGTGCCTATGATGATGTCTTCCATGCTTGTCATGATCTTATACTAAGTTCTGAGGCAAATCAGTTCTAAACTAAGTTCTGCTTTTACTTGTCACCCTGCTAGGAAGCCTAGGATAATTTGCAAGTTCTTATATAATTTGCCTATGATGATTACTGTGTCTATACTGCTCCAAGTTCTGAGGCAAATTAGTTTTGAATTAACTATCTTATTCTTATACCATATTTAACCCTGTTTTAGGCAAAACTCTATCAATCACGAGCAGAGCTTGAGTTACTACTAAACCTTAAAGTCTGGGATTATGTGAAACCTGAGGTTGAAAAAATCACGGAAGAAGTGAACATCCTCATCAAAAAGGCTAAGCACATAAGGAGGTACAAGTATACGACTGAACAAAATCTCGAGCCCATTGATGATGCGCTCGAAGTGCTTCAAGAAACCTTGATTGCTTATGAATAGGCTGCAAAAGGAGCCAAACTTGATGGGGCATGAGGAAGTTCAAGCTTGTTGATGTGTAGGGTCAGATAGCCATGCTTTTGTTGATGTTCAAGGGGCATGCTTTTGTTGATGTGTATGGTCAGGTAGGATGACCATAGCAAAAAATGTGATGGACAAGTTAAGGCCTAGCTAGATGGACAAGTTATCTGTTTGTAATAATTATCTTTATTCCTGTGGACAAGTTATCTTTATCTATGTGAACAAGTTATCTCTCTTATGATGTCTGTTTTGTCTCAAAAGATATATGTGTTGATTGTGCATGTATGTCGAAATTGAAGCCATGAGAAGATCGAGCTGACCTGTCAATGAAGACAGACACAAAGGAGACACGGATTCACAAACCCGCATCTTCTTTGTCCACAAAGGAGACAAAATTTATATCACAGATTCTATATATGCAGGATCGCCACCCCCGTGCATCGAAGACGTGGTTTGGCTAATTCGGGTCTCTTTTAAGTTTACATTGAGACGCGGTTTGGCAATCTGCATCTCCTTTGCTCCTAATGTTTGACCAAATTAAAGCCACTCTCACCTGCCATTATGCCTTGCCTCGTCTTCGTCGCCTTCCATCCCCTTCTCCTTCCTCGTCTCTGTCGCAGAGATGGCCGGTGGTAATAAGTAGTCATACGTACTGCTGCAACTCAAGAGGGATGTTATGCATGCACTGAGGAGGAGAATGCCCTGCCCGCCGCCCCCGCCAAGAGAGTGAGGTTCTGCGGCGAAGAGGAGCCGCCCCTGCCACCGCGCTCCTGCTTGACGATAGTGAAGAGTGCTATTAGACTTCAATTATGGAGCTCCCAGTCTAGTAACGGGCGTCAAATGGTCATCGGTAACGGACCCTAAGGCTAGTTACCGATATGGCAGTAATCAGTAACAGACTTAAAGAGCCTGTTACCGATAGGGTAGTCATCAGTAACGTATTTTATGAGCCCATTGCCGATATGTTAAATTTTGTAACGGACTCATTTTAATATTCATTACAAAGAATTCATGTAACGGCATTTAAGAAGCCTGTTACCAGAAGTCCTCATTTGTAATGGGCATTGTGGTGGCGAGGTCGGGGTTGAGCCTGCCGCGCTTATGGGTAACGGGCGCCAAACAACAACCGTTATAGATGTGGGTCCATGTAATGGGTGTTAAGGGCCCGTTACAGATGTTGCGTGACCTATTTGAGGTTTTCACGTAGTGCTAGGAGATTTCAAAGCTACCTCAAGAGAAACAATACGAGCACGTGATTCATTTAGTTTTCCATGCAACATAGGACAAGAAGTGCACGCTCCTAGCAAAGCTTGTCTAGACTTCAACTTGTCAAGCTCAACCCTAAGCACATCTAGTTCCTCGCACTTTGAGGCATGCTTCTCCTTAAGAGCAGTCAAATCAGCTAAGAAGATAGTGCAATCACCATAATCAATCTCATCAGACACAAAAAGAGCAGCCTTAAGAGAATCTATCTGAAGCTTAGCATCTAGGTTCTTAAACTCTAGATCAGCTACCTTCTCCCTAGCTTCCTCTAGCAAAGCCCTAAGCTCTTTCCTAACCATCTTGGACTCTCTAAGTAGGCTATCACGGTTGTCAAGGAAAGCAACCAGTTCCTCATTCTCCTGACGCAAGGAAGAGAGCTCATCACATATCTCTTCCTCAGAATCTGAGTCCGAGTCATCCTTCTAGCTTCTCTTGCTACCAGAACTGTGCGCCATGCCGCGTAGAATCCGTCCTCTCTGCAGAATCTTCTTGGAGGCTTGCTTGCTACACAGCAAAGACCGTTGAAGTACTTGCCGAAGGTCTTCTTCTTCTTCTTCTCCTTTCTCTTGCTGCCTTCTTCTTCTTCATCACTTGAGCTTGATGACGTGTCCTCAGAATTGGATTTTATGTCACTTGATCTCTTGATCTTCTCTCGAGTTTGTGTCTTCCTCCCATGTCCATGATCCTTCTTCTTAGACCTTCTTCCCTTGTCCTTGGACTTGTGCTTGTCGTCGTTGTTCATCTTTGGACACTAAGTGAAAAAGTGTCCAGTCTTGCTGCACTTGAAGCACGTCCTTGAGTTCATCCGGTTCTCGTGCATCATCCTCTCAAATCTTCTCATCGGCAATGCCAGCTCATCCTCGCCCATCACGTCAAACTCCTCGTATGGCAAAGACACCAAAGAGGACAAAGAGTACATCCTGTAGGATGGGTTAGTGTTAGTCTTAGCACTTGAACCGGAGACCAGAGCGAGACTATGCAAGTTAGTTGGGCTCTCGGCCTTGGCTCTCAAGCCACGGTCGACCTCTGAAAACATGAGCTTAGAGAATAGCTCGTACACCGTAAGGGTCTCATACCTACTCGACTCCATGAAAGCCTCGACCTTTGCACTCCACATGGTACGATCTAGCGAGTGCAAGAGCTTCACAGCCCTGCCATGATCATCGTACGGGAGCACGGTCACATTGACCCTTATGTTGTTCACAATCACCATGAACCACTGGAACATCGTGTCTATGGACTCACCAGGGAGATGAGTGAAGTTCTCGTACTCTCTCCATTAACTCGCAAACAGCCTAGCCTGAACCTGACGATTTCCAGCATGAGCCACTTTCAACTTCTCCCATATCTTGCAAGCCAAGTCCTCTCCAAACACCTGATCGAATTCGGATGCACAAAGAGCATGAAACAAGTAGTCGACTACCTTGTTGTTGGCGTCGAACATATCCCTTGAACCTGGGACAAGGAAAGTGTTGGGACGAACATAGGATGTATCAATCGTCACATCCCACAACAACTGTCCTTTACCGCGCAGGAACGCAGCCATTCGGGTCTGCCACATCCGGTAGTTCTTCCCATTGAAGTGTGGAGGACCCGATCCTCTATCCTGGTACGCCATCTTTGGATCTTAGACTGGTTAGAGTGAAAAAGACCTGTAACCAACTCTGATACCACTTGAAGGACCAAATTGGGCGACCAGAGAGGGGGCGGAGTGAATGAGAGCCGATAAAAATTCTTCACGATAGCTCCCCTAGCGAGATGAACATGACCAAAATCCCGAAATCACTTCTGCCTCAAACTCCTTGAGTTTGCCAAGATCACGTAGCCACGAAAGTGCTACTGATCCTAGGAACAAACCACACCTCCTACCGAAACAACCACACACAACTCGGAGCGGAAAAACTGCATGGCCTACTGCCTGGGCTGCACCGGTTAGACCGGTCAGTTGCGTCGGTCAGACCAGATAGATGCGCCGGTCAGATCGGTGGACATAGTGACCGCACAAAAACATCCCAGAAAGCCTCAATGACACCTCTAGGCCCTGGAACAAAAACCACCTCAGAAACGCGAACCGAGGAAAACAAGAAGCACCTCAAACTGAGGCACACCAACACGATTCTTGCCAAGAACTGACCCAAGGAACCTCACAGTGACTACCAAAAGAACCAGCTATTCACCCGAGCCAAAAACCCACAAGGACCAGCACCAGTCAGACCGGTGTAGGGCACCGGTCAGACCGGTCACGCCTGGGTTGCTCGGGATGAACTCCACCCGCGGGTCAACTCCAAGAATCAAGCCTCCCGATCTCCCGATTCGCTCCACGGTTTCAAGAGAAACTTTCGAGAAGGTTGGAACACCTCATGGGTGATCTCTAACTCAAATCTCAAGCCCCAAAACTCTCTAGAAAAAGAGGAATCGCAAATCTTGTGCCTCTACCTCAAGAACACCAAGAACACGAAAACCACCAAAATTGAAGGCCTTCCCACGGGATTTGAGGGGCAAGATCATGAAGAAAAAAGTCACAAAGACCTCATGTGTGATTCCCAACACAAATCCCACAAAGAAATGCCTCCAAAACCTTCCCACGAAAATCCACCAAAAAGGCTCCGAAAATCACCGAAAAGGAAAAACGGGATCCACAAGCAAATCACAAGGGGCACAAGGATGAACTCCAATCCTTTCATTCTCCATGAGGAAATATTATTTACAAAGAGGCTAGCAACCTCCCATCATCCTGCTCACTTGAAGATTTGTATGAAGCACTAGCTAGACCTAGGAAGGAAGAAGAAAGGGGAAAAACTAAGGAGAAAATGAACTAGGGTTCCAAAAGATGGATGTCATCCTCTCAACCAAGTTTATATGGAGGCAACCGAAAGAATAAAATACCCCTATTACATAATAGTAAGATACACACCCCCGAAGGACACTTTGGGAATTTTCGTCGAATCACCATCGGACGGATGCGCATCCACCGCAAGCCCGCTTCACCTACACGAAAGCCTTGCGATCATGTCGTGTGTCCTCTGCTTCCAAGTCTCTAGAAGCCCACGGCGCCCAGCGGTCCGACCGGTGTCCCCCACCGGTCAGACTGGTCCACTGGTCAGATCGGCCCAGTGTAGTTAGCCGTGCACGCTTCGGTCTTCGGTCTTGGCCGTGTGGCTCAACCAAGGAACACAGTGGTTTTGTGGTGAACCACTGCAAATCTCGCTGACTTGGTGCCACCTTCACACCAATCCCACTCATGACTTGGCTGCCACGGTCGTCCTGTATCGATGTTGGCTTTGAGGCTCAACCAAGAAACAGTACATGACATCATCTTGCTCTTCTTGCCACCATGCGGTCCGCACTTGATCCCGTCAGCCACTGGGTCCCTCGGACTAAGCCTACTTGTTCTCCACACCTGGAGGCCACACTGGCTTAGACCTTCCGCGCTTGTTCTTCACCTACACCAACGCATGCGAATCGGGACTAAAGGAGTTGAATCGAAGGTTATTTCTCTATCAGTGTCCCATAAAACATCATAAAACATTCGATGTGACACTGCAAAAAGGTTTTCTCGTGGATCTAAACACAGCTTAGAGTTGTTCATCCCGGACAAATGACCAAATTAATCGTAAGCAGAAGAAAGCATTATTTCGATCACGTACAGATACCAGTCTCGTCCTGGTCGATAGATCGAGAGCAACCTCATGGCACCGGCGGCTGGCATCTCAAACTGAATTTTCGAATCCCCTTGCATTGGTCTCCACTTATTTTCAGAGTTTCTGCAGCATGCACGTACGCATGGGGTATGGCGGCCGGTAGTCCTGAATGTCTGCGTACACGTACGTGTACATTCGCTCTTACTATGTCCCCGCCAACGCGCGTGCGATAACAGCAAACCCCAGCTTATTCGATTTCTTTATTTGGCCGGTAAATAGAGGAACTAGGGACTTTGATCTTGAGTTTGGTCCTTGACTGACTTCATCAGCTAGTGTAAAAGCACAGGTCAGACGAACATAGCTGGCAAGAAAAAGACGTCGAATCAAGAAATCAGGCCAGGGAACAAGATACATGCGTAAACTGACCTTCGTTTTGTTTGCTGGTTTTACTATTTGGGCAAGGTTTTTTTTTGTGATCTTGGTAATTCATTTGACCAACTCACGTGTCACTTTTGCACTGGTCTTTGGAGTAAGTACACTTTTGGTTCCAATTGGACGACGAGCAAGTGTTCAACTTCCAACGTCAGGGGCCAAAATCAAACGAGGGTCGTCCCTGTTCACAACAAAAGCTTGTTATCACCAAAACGCGAGGTCCTAAACGCAAATGTTTCGCCGGCCGGCACTATAAAACAAGAACCACAGATGCAGAGATACTATGCGCTCCTACATGACCAGTAAGCGCTTCTGTCCGTTTCCCACTTCAGGAGTTCGATCAGGTAGCCCGCCGTAACCACGCACCACCACCGTTGAGTGAGCGAGTTTGTGCAATTAGATGGACGACCTGCGGCTGTCCCCGTGCTCCTCCTTCTCGCCGCCCTCGCTGCCGTCTTTCTTCTCCCACGCCGGCCACCCGGTCATCGAGTTCACCTCATTATGCGAGGTCGTCCCTGAGCAATGGTTGCTCGGGGACGTCGTCGCCGCCAAGAACGAGGGTCATTACGACGACGGGGACAACCTGTGGCCCGTTGGGAGCATCCTCTCGCCTGACTCCGATCTCTCCGTGCAGCCTCCGCCGCCTCCTCAGCCGGCGCCGCCGCCGCCGCAGCAGCAGCAGCAGGAACCGAGCGCCACGGTCCCGGCGCAGTGCCCAGGGAAGCGGCGGGGCCGGAAGCCCGGCCCCACCGTCAGCCACGTGGAGGCCGAGCGGCAGCGCCGGGAGAAGCTGAACCGCCGGTTCTGCAACCTCAGGGCCGCCGTCCCCACCGTGTCGCGCTTGGACAAGGCTTCCCTCCTCGCCGACGCCGCCGCCTACATCGCCGAGCTCCGCGCCCGCGTCGCGCAGCTCGAGGCCGAGTCGTCGAGGCGCGCCACCGCCGCGAGGTGGGAGCCGTCCGTCGGCGCCGCCTCCTCTTGCGGCCCCCAGGGAGCCCCCGGCCACGACGACGAGGCGATGCCGGTGGTGGTGCAGATGATGGGGCCCGACGCGGCCGCGGTGCGCGCGACGAGCGCCGCCCCGCACGCTGCCGCGCGGCTGATGGCGGCGCTCCGCTCCCTGGAGCTGCACGTCCAGCACGCTTGTGTCACCCGCGTGCACGGCATGACCGTGCAGGACGTCGTCGTCGACGTGCCCGCCCAGCTCCAGGATGGCGACAGCCTCCGCGCCGCGCTGCTGCAGATGCTGCAGGACAGCGGCTAGAAGCAGCTCCTCGCGATCCCCTACCGTAACAGTTCTCTCGAGTCGCGTAGAAGCTAGCTAGCGGTGCTAAAATGGAGCGCGGATCGGATCAGAATGCTAGTTGGAGTATCTTCCCTTTTCCTGCTCTAGTTCTTCTGATTCTTTCTCTCGATCCCCTTCTCCAATCCATTCCCCACTGCTACTGCTAACATTCTGTTGCAAACAGAAAGCGAGCACTCATGCCTAAGGTTCTTTTGCTTCTTGGAGCCAAGTATCCAACATCATGCCAATAACGACTCACGACCAGGGTGCAAGAGTGCGTGCAAGTCAACGTATGCGTGCATGCAGTACTCTAGTGTGTGTATGTGTTGCTAAATTATATTATGGATTTGCATTGTTTTCTTTATGACGGAAGAGTGTTATTGGCTTCCATTACTCACAATTACTCTATCGAAAAATTTGTTATCATTTGACTTTTTTCTACAACTTTGACCATTCACCTTATTCAAAAATTTATGCAAGTATCATCTAAACTTTGCTAACTACACGCTTTACTATTGTATGTATTTTAAACTTGACTTATTATATTTTTATACATTTACAATAAATATTTGAATAAAATGATTGTCAAATTAAAGTTGTAAAAAAAATCAACGGTGACAAATATTTCTATAGGGATGGAGTAGTATTTGTTTACTGTTCACTCTAATTTTCACCCTTACATAGACTTATGCAACTCTGGTGATATATTAGCCTCCCCTCTCTCTTTCATTATTTCGTGATGCTAATCATGAGTTTGAATCCACAGAGAGACACCTTTAATTAAGTAAGAAAATTATATTGTCTCAAATACAGGGATTTTTTGTCGCATATATTTTCTGGGAAACACAGTCATGTAGTATTAGGCATGTAGATTCAATGGCATATATGCCATGCATCTTCGACTACTTTGCTTGCATTAGCTGAATCTGTATAGATGACCAACCTATTCTTTCGTAAGATAATTTATTTTATTTTTTTAGAAAATGGAATTATTTCCAGTCTCACCACACACAGCTAATTTCTTACAATAAATTCAGCTTCAAAGCAGTTCACCAAAATAAAAATAGAAGTTCACCAATTTTAAGGAGAAATCATAAGCAAATTTTATTGCTTCTCCACCCGTTCTTGGTGAAGATATCCAAATAAATGACTTAGAAATAAGATAATTTTTTTAATGTATGCATAGATAAATTGAAAACTTTCCCAAAGAGTACCAACATTTTTTTTTGACGAAAAGCACTTAAAAAGAGTACCAACATTATTAGCTTGGAAAGAATTACATTAGGTTAGAACGGTGAAAGCCAAGACATCATGATTAGGGTATACTGGACAACGTCCTTCCAAGTAGAAGCGGGAGCGACCAGATGAATCTTAGATCACTGTAGAAGATTCAGTGGAGGAAAGGTTCAGTGGTATTGTATGTCAACCCATTCAAAACTACCCCTAATAAAATGTACATTTTCTTATCAGCCAACCATCAAGTAAGCACACGTTTTTCTTGGTTACTTAAGTTTGCCCACTGTTTTCTGACGGTACAGGTTCCGACAATGACATGTACATATGCCTCTGCATATATACTCCCTCCGGTTCCATATTAGAAGTCGTTGAGGACAGCAACACGGTCACCAAAGCACAACTTTGACTTCTTTTTTCTATAAAAATCTTTATTGGAAAGTTATATATGTATATTCTTATGAAAGTAATTTTCAAGACAAATCTATTTATATGATTTTCACATTTTCAAACTCAACGACTTAAAAGTTATTCATGATTTATATTCCCAATGTTTGACTCAAACTTTGTCCAAAACGACTTCTAATAGGGAACCGGAGGGAGTAGTATATATATGTCGTCCTTTGTAGTAGTTTGCATTTTCCCTCTTACGAAAATTCTCCGCACCATTGCGTCAATTACAGATATTGTGGTTGTGCGGGAATCTGGGAATGTTCACGTACTGGAATTTATATATTTGACATATATACACACTAGTATACGTTTCGAGCAAATCGTACATGTACTAATAGTTGGATATTTATATATTTGAGATTTGCAATGTGTTTGTGTTAAAAGTATGAGTAGTTGTTTACGTGAAATAAGTTATAGATGCACGATGCAAGATTGAAAATCGTCGTCGGTTACTGAACATCAACACACCATGTTCGCCAGCAATACTTTTCTCTCAGAACAAACCAGCCACTAACAACCAGCCAGCAGTACTTTTCTGTCAGAACAAATCAGCACTAACTACCAGCCAAATGAACAGGTTGTCGGGAAGGAAACAAGAGATCTGGATGCAAGGTGTGGTGGGTTTCCCTGCAAAAATGATGAATACCGCCATTAAGTCATCAAGCAAGACAGAGATAAGTTTGCTGCCTAGAATTATTTTGAGTGCCGATCATGCGGAGAGACATCACGAGTAGTAAATGATTGGCCCCGAAGTCTTTCAGGTGCTGATTGCAGCAATGCCGCCTTTTCCTCTGCTGCATTGGCTATCTACCCTCTCTTCAATAATTACTACCTCTTGTGCCTGCGGACCCCAATTTATTAATAAAGGACCTGTGTGGTCGGCTGAGCATTATTGTCAAGTACTAGTATTGTTTTAACTGAAATACTTACTGTATTCACCAGTAGTAGTACTCCATCCGTCCAGGTTTGATATGCACCTAACTGTGTAACACAGACACCAAAGAGAATTTTAATTCCCCTCTGTGATGCATCAACAAACGAGCCAGCCAGCCAAGCAACTCATGACACGATTGGCTCCAACTGGGAATACACATATCATTCATGGACACTTTTTATTTTGTTATACGCAGATCAAATCAGGACGGAGGGAGTACATCATATCTATATATACAGGGGTGTTTGGATGAGGGTGACTAAAATTAGTCTGACTGACTAAATTTAGTCACTCTGAGAGACTAAATTCCCAAATAGATGGAACCAAAAAGTGACTAAAACTAATCATCTAACTAAAACTCTTTAGTAGGGGAGGGGGTAGCTAAAAGTTGTTTTAGTCCACTTTCTCCTTATTTACTCCTCATGCATGGGAGAGAGAAGGGGGCTTCAATACTCTTTAAATCTCATTTTAGTCTCATCTTCCAAACAGGAAGGTTACTAGAGGCTACTAGTAACACTAATTTTAGTCATAGAACTAAAAGGTATCAAACACCCTCATAGTACTTTGCAGATTTGCTAATAAAAAACAGAGACGTACTGGATGACGGCCGTTTCTATTTTACTTCAAGGGACATTAACACTGACTAGCTACCGCATGACGGTTCGTTTTGCCCCCAAACCAAGGGGGTTCCGAAGGATTTTTACTTGTGCGGAATGCAACCCCCCCCCCTCCCTAGTTTTTTTTAGAGTGCTCAAAGCCCCTGCCTTTAATCAAAAGACCACGGAAACAAACAGTCTTACAGCACTTCTTAGACAGCATCTGGTTTTCAACGATGCACACACCCCCACGGGGAAGTCAGACAATTCAGACCACGACAAGGAAAAGACCAGCCACTATCTATAGGTAACAGCCTCAAAGTCTCAAACACAAACAGGAGCTCCACTGCGATCACGCCTTTTCTTCCAGGAGCAGAACTGCATCCATCTTGTGAAGCTGGTCGATCCACATCTGCATATTCAAAGAGTTCACAGATTCTCTCAGCCTGTCAGAGCTTCTAGACTTCTTCCACCCAATGCAGTTTCGAAACGAACAATTCCAGCTCCTGCCTCTTGGTGCTTGGACAAAGGATCACCCAGTTCTGTGTTAGCCCAGCTATTTTTTGCAGAAGTTGCTTCATGTTCATCCACACACTGCATTCTGAAAACAAAGAGCATTTCTCATTTTCCATAACCCCCACAAGGCTGCTGAGCTGATTATGTTTACAGCAGCAAACTTCTTACAGCTCAACCAACAAACACCAATGCTATCAAAAGAGGAGCCTATCTCTCTTAGAACTATATTAGAAATGCAATTCCACATTTTCTTAGCCACCACACAATCAAAAAATAGGTGTTGACTAGTTTCCTGTTCTGCACAGAACAGACAAGATTTATCTGCTACCTCTTGCCTGATAGCTAGATTATCTCTGGTTAGTACCTTATTTTTTGCTAAGAGCCACAAAAATAACTGAACTCTAGGGGGGATATTAAGAGACCAAATTTTTGGGACATGTACAGGTATGATCCCTCTAAAATTAATGATTCTGTAAAGAGACTGGGAGTCATAAGTGCCATTAGAAGTAAACTTCCAAATCATGGAATCTTCTTCATTGTTAAAAACAATGGTTGAAGCTAATTGCACAATGTCCAGCCACATTCTATAAATTCTATCATCTACAGTTCTTCTGAAAGTGCATTTCAAGTTTTGCCCATCCCATAAATCAGCGATGGAACTAGCTTTCTCATTGACAATTATATAAATCTCCCAGAACTGAATAGCTAGGCTAGAATCACCTAGCTAGTTGTCTTCCCAGAATTTAACACTTCTACCATTCCCAACATTCCATTTAAAACCTATCTTGGCTGCCTTAGCAGCCCACATGAGCCCCTTAAAAAACTGAGAATTATTAGCATCACTGGTGCAGAAAATATTTGGGTGTTTTGTATTATATTTAAAGTCTAGGATCTCCTTCCAGAGTTTCCCTCCATCTCTAGCATACCTCCTAAGCCAAGATCCCATAAGACAAATGTTGAGATCTCTAATGTTTGGGACCCCTAAACCACCGAAATCCTTAAGCATGCTTACGCTCTCCCAGTTTACCAAATGATATTTGCGATTACCCTCTGAGTCATTCCAGAGGCAGTTGGCCATATGACAGTTCAACAATTTGATAGCCCATTTAGGGAATTTAATAAAAGATAGCAGATACACTGGGATGCTAGCTAAGCAAGTTTTGATCAAGGTTATCGGTTATCCTAGCTGCATAAGAGAGGAGCTTCCCCCTCCAACTTGCAATTCTTTTAATAATCTTCTCTACCAAAGGCTGCAGATCTTCTCTTCTGAGTTTGTCAAAGTGTAAAGGGATGTATAAGTATTTAATAGGGAATGAAGGAACTTACTAGACAACAGAAGATATGGGACACTATTTGGATTTGGTCTTCCTGGAGATTGAGAGGGACAATTTCACTCTTATGGTAATTGATTCTCATCCCAGAAATATTCTCAAACCAGACTAAATTACATTTAAGATTCCTAAGCTTTTGTTCATCAAACTCTGAGAACAGGATGGTGTCATCAGCATACTGCAGAGACACCACACCTTCATCTCTAAACTCAAGAAGGAGGCCCTTGATCAAACCACCTCCTTTTGCCTTTATCAACATCTTAGTCAACACATCTCCTACAAGGTTAAAAAGGAGAGGCGATATGGGATCCCCCTACCTCAAACCCTTCTTTGGTTTAAAGTAGCAGCTTTCCTCTCCATTAAGGTTAACCTCTACAGACCCTCCTCTCACTAACCTCTTAATCGAACCTATCCACTTCCCATCAAAGCCTCTTGAGGAGAGGACATCAAACAAGAAATTCCAACTCACTCTATCATAGGCTTTCTCATAGTCCATTTTTAAAATAACACCTGGCTGCTTACTTTTATGGGCGCTATGCACCAACTCATGAGCTACCACTACACTTTCTAGGATATATCTACCTTTGATAAAGGCACATTGGTTATGGGAGATAAGCCTCTGAGAGACTCTCCCCAATCTACTAGTTAAAACTTTGGAGAAGATTTTGAAACTACAATTAATGAGGCTAATTGGTCTAAAGTTTTTCATCTCCCTAGCTTCTTCTATCTTAGGGATAAGGGTTAACATAGCAAAATTTAACCTGGCTAGATCTAAGTTCCCGCTATGGAACTCCTCAAAAAGACTAACTAGATCATCTTTCACAATATCCCAAAATTTCTCATAAAAAAGAAAAAACAAGCCATCTGGCCCAGGGGCACCTTCAGGATAACTGCTAAAGATAACATCCTTACACTGGTAGAGAAAGAGGCTTTTGTACACCCCTTTAGTCCCGGTTCAGCTTTGGAGCCGGGACTAAAGGGGTTTCATCGACGTGGCCACTAATGCCATGAGTGCTCACCCTCTTTAGTCCCGGTTGATAACAACAACCGTGACAAAAGGCCCCCACTTTAGTCTAGGTTCGTGTTACGAACTGTGACAAAAGGGTCAACCCCCTTTAGTCTAGGTTCATGTTACGAACCGAGACTAAAGGCCCCCCCTTTTGTCACAGTTCGTAACACGAACCTAGACTAAAGGGGGGTGACCCTTTTGTCACGGTTGGTAACACCAACCCAGACTAAAGGGGGGCCTTTTGTCACGGGTAGTTTTACCAACCGGGACTAAAGGGTCTCCCACGAGTTACTATAAGAGGATAGCATCCTCTACTCAGTCAGATGTGCTGTGTAGGTGAGATGGTGAGGAAGCTACGCGCGAGGCTGGAGGTCACGAGTTCGAATCCCCGCACCCGCGCACGCGTATATTTCACGTGAAAAATCGCGTGACTTGTGACTTGCGACATGCGCGTGTGTGAGGGCCTCCCGGGGATTTTCAAATACTTTTTTGACCCTGGTGTGCCCCCCCTTTAGTCCCATTTGGTATTACCAACCGTGACTAAAGGTCCCCCTTTAGTCCCGGTTCATTCACCCGGGACTAAAGGACCCCCCCTTTTGTCTCTCATCATTAGTCCCGGTTGGGACTTTAGGTTCCTATACCCCTTACCAACCGGGACTAAAGGTCCTCTCTCTACCAGTGTTAATCTCCTTCTCAGAGAAAGGAGCACACAACATATCATTTTCCTCTTGGGTAACTAGATCCCCAATATCCCAAAAGTCAAGGCTTATGGTGATGTTCTCATCAAGTTCTGCTGTAAAGAGGTTTTTATAGAACTCTACCGCAGTTCTAATCATACCATTTTGGTCCTCGACTAGGCCATTTGGGCACATCAGACCGCTAACTCTCTTCTTTCTACTTCTCTGGTTGGCAATTGCTTGAAAATACAAAGTATTTCTATCCCCCTCCAAAATGTCCCTATCCCCGGATCTTTGTCTCACTTTTATCTCTTCCAGGGCCCAAATTTTACCTAATTCATTAGAGACTGTTTTGAGCCTATTAAGTTCTCTTGGAGACAAGCCATCAGCTTCTGCTTTCTCATCCAACCTGTTATATTCATCTGCCAACTCCACTTTTCTCTTGTTAAGCCTAGCTACTTCATTGGAGGCCCAACCTCTAACAATTCTTCTGAAGGTCCTAACCTTGAACTGCCATCTATCTAGAGGTTTGCTCTCACTACAAGGCTCATTCCAGGCTTTGATCACTAGGTTCCTAAAGTCCTCCTTTTCTAGCCACCATTTCGCAAATCAGAATCTCTTTTTTCTGAAGTGCACATTATCTCCAGCATTCAAAAGGAGAGGGTTATGGTCACTCGGAGGTCTCTCTAAAGCCTTCACCCTAGCTAGTGGGAAGGCTGCATCCCACTCTGTGGTTACAAAGATTCTATCTATTTCAGCCATAACCAGGTTCTTCCTGATTATTGGTCCAAGTAAAGTTTTTGTTTGTAGGGTTTAACTTAAGGAGGCCCCACTTACTGATCCAGTCATTAAAGGCGTCTGACCATTTGTGGTTGATCATGCCATTACTCTTATCAGCTGAAAACCTTACCAAATTAAAATCTCCTCCAATGAGGATAGGACCTTGCCAGCTGGCTAAAACATTATGGAGTTCGTCTAAGAATTTCTGTTTCCCTTCTTCATAAGGAGAGCCATAATAAACTACTACTAGCTTCCAACTAAAGCCAGACTTCTTATCTAAGATCATAATGCTAACGGAGAATTCCAGGATTTGACCAACTGTAGCCACATACATATCAGAATTAACCCCTACTAGGATACCTCCTGCTGTTCTCCTAGCAGGCTGGAAACACCAAGTAAAGGGGGTGTTCCCAGTAAGAGATCAAAGAAAGCCTGGGGTGTAGTTCTCTTTTTTAGCTTCTACCAGCCCTACAATATCTACTTGATTGTCTCTAATTCTACTAACCAATGCTGGGACTCTGCCAACTGTGTTCAAGCTCCTAATATTCCAGAAAAGACCCATCATTTTGCTTTTTCCTAGGTCTACCAACTTTCCTACCTCCTCTACCATTTACATATGTCTTCTCTACCTGAAGATCTCCCCTGTGATTGCCATCATCTACATCAAGGGTATCTTCTTGTTTACCGACACTACTTTCTCCTTCTACCTCTTTAGCACCCTCTCTAATTCTACTTTGGTCTCTACCAGTCACATATTCAAGAGCAAATGCTTGCCCACTTAACTTGCTCACTACCTCTCCTATCTTATCATCAACATCACTTTTCTTTTGGTTACAAAGACCATCAATTCCTGGAGCAAGGCCTTGCTCACAGATATTGACTCCTATCTCTACCACATCAGCCTCAGTACTATTATACTTTTGAATACAGCTAGCCTGGAATTCTCTAGTTCTTTTCTCCTCTCTATCTTCTAATTTTCTAAGGAGATCATTGCTGATTGGATTGCCATCCATACTTATAATGCCAGCAATAGCAGCATTTTTGCTTAAGTTCGTATGGACAGATTTATCTCGAAGCTCGGAGAACGGAGACTACCGTTCTTCAAGCTACTCAAGCACGAAGAGAAGTTCGTATGGACCGCAGAGGCTGATCAAGCTCTGACACAGCTTAAGGATTTCCTGTCCAAGCCACCGGTTCTCACGGCTCCTCGCAAACAGGAGCAGTTACTGCTCTACCTCGCTGCGACTACTCACATGGTTAGTACTGCCATCGTCGTCGAGCGGCAAGAAGAAGGCCACGCCTACCTAGTCTAGCGACCAGTCTACTTCGTCAGGAAGGTCCTGTCCGAGTCAAAGGCACGGTATCAACCGGTCCAGAAGCTACTCTACGTAGTACTCATCACCTCGCGGAAGCTACGACGCTACTTCCAGGAGTACTCGATCATCGTCATCACTGACTACCCGCTTGGTGACATACTCCACAACCAAGATGCAACCGGGAGAATCTCCAAGTGGGCGGTCGAGCTTGGCGCCTTCAACATCGACTTCAAGCCACGCACCGCCATCAAGTCTGAAGCACTAGTCGACTTCATGGCGGAGTGGCGGGAGAATCAACTACCTACTCCAACAGAGCGACCAGAGCATTGGGTGATGTACTTCGACGGCTCACTCAAGCTCGAGGGCGCGGGTGTAGGGGTACTCCTGATTTCTCTAAAGGGCGAACAACTCAAGTACGTCCTGTAGATCTTCTGGAAGGTCTCAAACAACGAAGCCGAGTACGAAGCCCTACTGCATGGGCTCCGACTCACAATTTCACTAGGCATCAAGCGACTACTAGTCTACGGCGACTCTGCAGTGGTCATCAACCAAGTCAACAAATCTTGGGACCGCAATAAGGAGACCATGGACGCCTATTGTCTGGAAGTCCGCAAGCTCGAGAACAAATTCTACGGTCTCGAGTTCCACCACGTCGTCCGCGACAACAATATCACAGCGGACGTCCTGTCGAAGCTTGGTTCTACTCGCGCTCAAGTACCTGCTGGAGTCTTCGTCCACGAGCTTCACACGCCATCCATCCCGGAGTCGGCACCAATGACCACTGACCCTGGGCCAGCACAGTCCAGTCAGGAGGTCATGGTGATAGATGTGGACTGGAGCCAACCCTTCATCGACTACATCCGCGAGCATAAGGTTCCTTCCGACAAGAACGAGGCCGAACAACTCGTCCGCCGAGCCAAGACCTACGTCCTAGTCGGAGACAAGCTCTACAGGCGGGGTGCCACTTCTGGAGTACTGATGAAGTGCATCCCCTGGGAAGAAGGCAAGGACATCTTGGAGGAGATCCACAAGGGTGTCTGCGGCAACCACACGTCTTCTCGCACGCTGGTGAGCAAAGCCTTCCGACGAGCCTTCTACTGGCCCACAGCTCTGGCCGACGCCGTAGAACTCATCAGAAGGTGCCAAGGGTGCCAATTCTTCGCCAAACAGCAACACGTCCCAGCCTACAAGCTAGTCACCATACCACCGACCTGGCCCTTTGCCTGCTGGGGGCTCGACATGATTGGGCCTCTGCCAACTGCGCCAGGTGGATTCAACAGAGTCCTGGTGGCCATCGACAAGTTCACCAAGTGGATCGAAGTCAAGCCGGTTACCTGCCCAAAGGCCGACAGAGTACTCGACTTCTTGGATGAACTCGTGCATCGCTACGGGCTACCCTATCTCATCGTCACAGACTTGGGTTCCAACTTCAACAACCATCAGTTCTGGGAGTACTACGAGAACAGCAGGATCGACGTCTGATACGTCTCCGTCGCCCACCCGCGCGCCAACGGCCAAGTGAAGCGAGCCAACGGGATGGTACTCGACGCCCTCAAGAAGCAATTGCACGATGCAGCTAACACCAAAGGAGGCAAGTGGATCAAAGAACTACCCAATGCACTCTGGGGGCTTCGTACTCAACCTACCAAGCCAACAGGGCAGTCACCCTACTTCCTGGTCTACGGCTCCGAAGCTATTCTACCCGCCGACGTGATGTGGGAATCCCTGGTAGTAGAATAATACGACGAAGGCATCTCAGAAGACAGTCGACGGGTTGACATCGACAGCCTCGAAGAAGCCCGCTGCGCTGCCCTCGTCTAGTCAGCAAGGTATCTAGAGGGTATCCGATGCTACCATGATCGCAACGTCAAGGAACGCTCCTTTAACGTCGGCGATCTAGTCCTCCGTCGCATCCAGAACAAGGACGGACTACACAAGCTCAGCTCGCCATGGGAAGGTCCCTTCTCAGTCTCCAAGGTGAGCGGACCAGGCTCCTACCGTCTCCAAACACTTGAAGGTGATGACATTAGCAACTCGTGGAACGTCGACCAGCTATGTCGCTTCTACGCGTAGTCACTCGACTACCTATCTACGAGTCCAGCCTACACGGCTACTAACGGACTCCTCGCTGTAAGCGGCCTCTCGATCCTAGCACTAGTCTATAGACTACTTCTATCCAGGATCCAGCGTTAACGGCTACTAATGGATCTTGGGCCGCACATAGCCTAAGGGCTTTAGCGGCGGTCTACGGACCATGTACTCTCTAGATCAAGCCACAACGGCTACTAACGGATCTTCAGCTGTAAGCGGTCCATGGACCCTAGCAACTACTTAGCCGTAGGCAGCCTTCGGGTTCGGGCGACTTCCTATTTGTAACGGCCCTGGCCACCCAGGTGTACTTATTCATCAGTAATAAAGTTCGATTCTACTCAACTTGTTTACAGTGCCTTCTAACTAGGCAGATCTGTACGAATACTACTACTAGTCACCTCTCCAACAGTTTGGTACTCCGCACGCTTCGATGCAAGCGGCGGCAATGAGTACTCATTACAGCATAAGAAGTCTACCAACTTCATTCATATTCAAACAAGTTTTTTAACTAATTTGTTTGTCTTACATCAACTACTCTGTACATAAGCTACCTCTACAGGTACATCTACTGGAGGTTTAGCTTGTCTGCGACTTGCTCCGCGATAGGCACCATCTCCTCTAGAAGGGTCTTGTACTGCTCATCTGTGCAGTTCGCCGCAAGACCACCGGCCACCACATCCACTGGTGCCTTCGGGAAGTACGACTTCATGAAGGCGAGTACCTGGTTCGGTATCGACTTCGCCAAATGCTTGACGTACGTCGCCAGGTGCCCGGGAGCTTCTTTCAGCCTGTCTACCAGAGGTGCTATCTTGGGACCGCCTGGATGTGGGACCAGCAGTCTCGCGATGGGTAGGGCGGCTTCTTCAAGTTCCTTCAGTTGCCCCCGCAGCTTCTCGCAGTCTTCATTAAGCTTCTGCAGAGATTTATAACATCGTACAAGGTCAAGATCTGAGGCTTCACGGAGCTCCATGTGCTTGATGCACTCATGGCGCAACTATGCGTAGTCCCATTCGAGTACATCTCGGCGGTCGGTCTCCCGATACACGATATTCTTGAGGTCCGTCTCGGGAGCCTTCAACTGATCAACCCTCGCCTCAAGATCTGTAGACAACTCGTCACAGCGTCAGATTACACACAAGTATTGCAATAAGTACTCAGTGATCTTGGTGGAAGGCACACCATTGTTTTTCTGGCGCAGCGACTTGTTCTTCCTGATCAAGTCGTCTCTCTTGGCCTGCATCTCCTGTACCTCGTTGTGGTACTGGGCAAAGGCGTCGTCGAGCTTGGATTGGAGCAGTGCTGCGTGTTTCTTCAACTTGTCCAGCTCCTTCTCCAGAGTCTCAGCTCGGATGACTGTGTCACCATACCCCTTCAAAAGGTCGGTCTTCTGGCGAGATCTCTCCACCAGACCCTGTGCAAGACTGAATGATCAATTAGTACTCAGTACTCAATAAAGCAAGACAACTCAGGGTACTCGCAACGTACCTTGATCCAGTTCTCTGTGCGACGCCAGGACTCCATGCTCAGAGACACGAAGGCCGGGTCGATCAGATCATCATCTAGCAACTCGAGACCTCCGCGGCTCGAGGTTCCAGTCTCCGGCATTGGCGCCAAGCGAAGCGGCGCCACGTCTTCTATCATCGCCTCACGGACGACAACTTCAGTCCCTGCTTCGGGTAGCGGATCAACCCGTGTTTCTGCGCTTGGCTCGGGGGCTGTCGAAGTCGCCGGCCTGGGGGCTGTCGAGGTTGTCGGCTCGGTAACTGGCTTCGTAGTCGTCGTTTCAACAGTAGCTGTCTCCATGGCTACCGCTTCAGGGATCACCGCCCCTTCAGCTTGTGGTCTTGACCAAGACAATTCAGCCACAGTTAGTGGCAGCTACGACTATTCTCCACAATAAGTACCCGTGGTGACATGATGCGTACCTTCCACCAGGGTAGCTTCTTCAAGCCTCGGCTCTGCCACGGCTTCGGCTTGTGGTGACGGCGTGGGCTCTCGTACCTCCGCTGGGCGTTCTTCACCACCGGCAGGAGTGCTACTCTCCCCCTCATCGCACGACAAGTTCGTGGATTTCCTGCATCACGGATTATCCAATCAACAACACAACCTTACGGCAAAATAACTACTCAAGGGCAAAATAACAGTGACGGTCGGGGCGCCCAGTATCCTAGCGATATCCACAATGCCAGGCTCGCTGGTGGCTCCTGCCTCGACAGGAGGCTCCTCTACTCTCTCCTTTGGCTGCCCAACGGCCACGGCTGCAGCTAGAGGAGGGCCCTGTACTTCTTCGACCGACAGCTGCATCTCCACAGCGGCGGTTTGCTCCTGTGCCCCTTCTGGCACAATGTCTTCAGTAGCCGGAGGCGGGCTGGTACTTCCTCCCGCCGTCGCCCCAACCGTCTCCCAGATGTCTTCCTCATCCTACGCAGCAGGGTCCGAGGAAGGAATATCCTGCAACACTACAAGTCATGCAGTCAGCAACAAACTACTCATCGTTCGTACTCGACTACTCTAGTTGTGGTACTCACCTCTTGTCTAGTGGCTTCTGACACCTTCAATTTCTTCATAGCGCGTTTGCGCGCCACGTTGCGGGGCATCCTCGGCGGCACTGGCAAGCTCGCCTCGAGGCTAGATGGCTTCTCGACTACTGGAATATGCGGCATTCCAGCTCGGCTGAATCTAGAGTGGAGCTGGAAACGCTGCTGCAGCGTCTCTTCGTCCTCGTCGTCGGAGGTGTCCTCGATGACGACGGCATCATCGCCTTCGCCGACCTCTCGGTGCTCCTTCGCCTTGGGTTCTACCTTCCCCTGTGTTTGTTTCTCAAGCCGTGGGGGGAGGGCGGGACGGAGATGTACTTCTTCACATCGTCCTACAAGATCAAGCAAGCATAAGTACGACTACACAAGTAATTAGTACTCGGGGGCTCTGGGCACGACTACTAAACTCATTTGGCGGCCGTGCCGCGGAGTACTCTGGCACGGGGCACGGCGTGTACGCGAGCATGTCTTTGAAGATCTTGCCCAGCCTCTCGATGATGACATCATCCTCAATTTCTTCACCGGGCATCCGGGAAGTATCTTCGTCGCCAGTGTACTGGTAGCCGAGAGTATCTCGCGCCATCAGCGGCTGCACCTTCCTTTTCATGAAACTGAAGGCCATATGCTCGGCCCTCAATCCGGCCTCCCTCAAGGCCTTGATCTTCTTCAACAATGGAGGTAGCTGGAGACCCTCTTGCATGGTGGGCTCCGTGTTCCACCACGGTGCATGCTTCAGCTATCGACCACTGGGCTTTTGCAGTTCTGGGTGGTGGTTACTGATGTAGAACCACTTCGCCTTCCAATCTTGGCTGGAGTCAATGAGCTTGTACGGCAAGTACTGCCCGGCGGCGTCTTCGCGCATCTGTATCCCAGCGCCTCCAACTACTTGCGGGTCGTCTGTGCTCGGCTGAGGCTTCAACCGGAAGAACTTCCGGAACAGGATCCAGTGGGGCTTGATCCCCACGAATGCCTCGCAGAAGTGCACGAAGATAGAGACATGGAAGATACCGTTGGGGTTGAGGTTGAGGTACTCGATCCCGTAGTACCGAAGCATTCCCTTGAAGAAGTCGCTCGCCGGCAGCGCGAGTCCGCGCTCAACGAACCGCGCGAACATCAGGATCTCATCCGGGTTCTTCTCCATCGGGTACGGATCTCCAGTGGCGGTGCGCCACAGATCCATTTCCTTCTCGCGGAGGAATCCGCTGTTGACCAGGGCGAGGAGGTGCTCGGTCTTCAGCTTCACCTTTTTCCACTCCTTCGCCGGATTCGGCAGAGTGGAAGGGGGCGGTGACGATGACGACTGGCCGGCATCGCCGGCTTCATCATGGCTCCTCTTCTTCGACGCGCCGGTCTTGGTGCTCTTCGCTGGAGACCCCTTCATCCTTCGAGTCACGAGCGTCTTCACTCACATTCGCTCGGGGGCTGCGGAGGAGGGTGGACTACGGCGGCGGGGCAGAAGTAGATCTAATCTACTTAGCGGCAGTGGCGGCAGTAGAGGCGCAGGGGGGCAGTGACTCAGATCTAACTTTAGGGAAATGCGACCGTCGGGAGTGAAAAACCCTAAGGGGTTCGCCTGTTATTTATAGGCCACCATGCGGCTAAGTTCCGAACGGGCGGACAAGCGCCAGGCGGATGACTCAGCAGCGGCAGATTGACCCTTCGTATTCCAATACTCAATGCTCTCAGTCTCGGGGGCTCGACTACATCCGATGGATTCAGTGGGCTATACCAGATCAAGATCCCACTCAAGACACATTCTATAGTCAAGATGACCCTTCAATTTGAGAGAAAGTACTCGACTCAAGGCTCGGGGGCTCTGTGCCACGTGTCCTTCGGTTTTTTCTTTGGATTTTTAGGGATAAGATTGACAGAACTTCAGATTGACCCTCAGCTTGAATCTACGATTCGACCTAAGGCTCGAGGGCTACATTCCATATGGAATGCGATTCTTCGAATCGCATTTTCCATATGGTTTTTCATCAAGACAACACAAGTACTATTGAAGACCTTCGAGAGAAGCACTTGGGGACGCTTGGGGACTACTCGAGAAGACTTCAAGACTACTCAAAGATCAGCTGGAGTACCTTCCAGCCTCGGGATGATTCAAGCATTCTTGAGGACTTTTGGCTTGTGGAACTCGGGGACGCTCAAGGACTACTCGCCAAGGCCATCAAGACTACTCGAAGACATCCTACTCGACTACAAAGTACTCGGGGGCTTGTCGTACGGACATCCCTGGGCCCACTACTCAGGTGGGTACCAGGACCGACTACTGCGTGGGCCCCTGGGACTACTTGACTTGGGCTGCACGGCACCAAATGGCGTGAAGCACAAGGCATACGGAGGACTAGTACTCGGTTAGGAAGCTAAGCATGTCCGGATCCATGTAGAGTACTCCTAGTCGTGAACGACTAGTACTCTCCCTATCAAACCGACTTGTAACCCTGCCTCCTGGACTATATAAGGCGAGGCAGGGACCCCTATCTCTCTATCCGCATCATCTTGTAAACACACCCAATCAATCCAGAGCTACGCAGCATACAGGACGTAGGGTATTACGCACCTCGTGGCCCGAACCTGTCTAAATTGTGTGCCACGTGTCTCTCCTTCGAGTTCCCGATCTCGGCGAGGCCACAAACGTCTACCTCAGGTACTCCCCTTGGTAGGTTGCCGGGTTAAAACACTGATAGTTCCTAGCATCTTCTAGTGAGGCCCTAAGCTCCTTTCTCATCTTCTTTGCCTCTCAAAGCATGTCATCACGATTATCAAGCAACTTGCCAAGATGCTCATTCTCCTCATGCAAGAAAGGAAGCTCGTCACGTACCTCATCCTCAGAGTCGGAGTCCGAGTCGCTCTGGTGACTCTTCTTGCTGCCGGAGCTACGAGCCATGCCGCAGAAGCCATCTCTCGCATAGCAGCTCAGCCCGCTCAAGTTCTTGGATGACTTCTTGTTCTTGCGCCGATCACCTTCATCTTCGCTGCTACTTGAGCTCGAGGAACAGTAGGCGGAGCTGGAGTCGACGTCGCTCGCCCTGACCATCGCTCGGGCCTTCCTAACGCGGCCGTCCTTCTTCCTCGATCGTCGCTCGTCCTTGTGCTTGTTCTTGTGCTTGTGATCGCGCCTTGATCGGTACTTGCCGTCCGTCCTCGACCAGTTCTTGTAGCTGTCCTTGTAGCCGTCCTTGTTCTCCACCTTCTCCGGACAGTCGGCGATGAAGTGTCCTGGCTTGCCGCACTGAAAGCATGTCCGTGGATTCTTCCTTGTGTTCACCCGGTTCTCGTGCAACCTCTAGAACCTCCTGGTCAGCAACGCCAGCTCGTCCTCTCCAAGCACATGAAGGACCGATTAGGCGAACCAGAGAGGGGGGGAGTGAATGGGAGCCGATAAAAATTCTTCTCGAAGGAGATGAGAACTCCAACAAGACGAACATGGCTTCCAACTCACGTCTCCGACCCAACTACCCAAGTTGGTCAAGACCACGCAGCCACTGGAGTGCTACTGGTCCTAGGAACCAACACTCAACCTTCCGAGCCAAAACTCACCAAACCACACAGCGGAAACTTGCACGGCTTGCTGCCTGTGCTACACCGGTCAGACCGATGGCCTGCGCCGGTCAGACCGGTGACACCGGTCAGACCGGTGGACAGAGCCGGTCAGGCCGGTGGCTACAGCAGCCGCACAGCAAACGTTCCAGGAAGCCTCAGTGAATCCTCTAGGCCCTGGAACAAAAACCACCACGAAACACAACCTGTGAGGAAGAAGAACCCCTCACAAAGCCTAGCAAAACAACTCCAAACACGCCAAGAACTGAACAGCAGGACCACAGGACAAAACCACACGGACAAGGCTGTTCCCCGAGACAAACACCCACCAAGGGCTAGCACCGGTCAGACCGGTCAAGAGCACCGGTCAGACCGGTCGTGCCTGGGCAGCTCGGGATGAACAGCGCTCGCGAGTCAACTCTTCCAAATCCAACTCCCGATCTCCCGATCCGCTCCACGGTTTTGCACAAGACTTTGGGGATAGTAGGAACACCTCATGGGTACTCCATAGCCAAGATTTGGTCCACCAAAACTTGTCAAATCAAGAGGAATCGAAGAAATCTCACCAAGAACACCTCTAACCCTAGAGCCACGAAAACCCCAAAATCGAGCCCCTTTGCTCACGGATTTGGAAGGGGAATCAAAGGGTAAAGAACCACGAAGGGTTCATGCATACATCCCCCACCAAATCCCAAAGAGAAAGGCCTCGAAATCGCTCCAAGAAAATCGCCAAGAAATGGCTCCGAAAATCACCAAAAAGGAGAAACGGGAAAGACACATCCAAGCCTTGAGGAACCACGCCGAATCATCTATACATACCAAAGAGGTTCATACAAGGTCTAGCTTGCCGCCCGATCATCCTTCCCTCTCACAAGATCTCACCATGAAGCTCTCAAGCTAGTCCTACGAAAAATCCTAAGAAAATAGGAAGGAAAATAGGAAAACCAAATGAGCTAGGGTTCCAAGAGATGGCTGCCATCCTCTCACCACTTGGGTTATATGGAGGCAACCGAAAGACGAAAATACCCTTACTAGCTAACTAGGGATACATGCCCCTCGAGGGCGAAATTGGAAGTCTTTGTCTTCGCACCATCGGACGGATGCCCAGCGACAGCAAACTTGCTTAGCCTCGACGCAAGCCTTGCGATCCCGACGCGTGTCCTCCGCTTCGAAGATTCCGGACTGCGTCGTCGCACACCGGTCAGACCGGTGCTCCTCACCGGTCAGACCGGTACCCACCGGTCAGACCGGTCAGACCCACCGGTCAGACCGGTCAGACCCACCGGTCAGACCGGTCTGGAGCTGCTGCACCTCCGTCTTCGGTTCTTCGGTCTTGGCTTTGTGGATCAACCAAGGAACCCAGTGGTTTTCTGGTGAACCACCGGAAACCCCGCGAACTCGGTGTAGCCTCCGCCAATCACCACTCATGACTCGGCTCCCACGTAGTCCCGGCTCGATCTTGGTTTTGAGGCTCAACCAAGAAACCGTCCATGACTTCATCTTGCCCTTCTTGCCACCATGCGGCCCGCACTTGACCCCGCTGGCCACCGGGTCCCTCGAACCAAGCCTACTTGTCTTCTCCACACCTGGAGGCCTCACCGGCAACGACTTTTCACGCTTGTTCTTCACCTGCACCTGCACCAGTCAAGCCGCAACCTGCACCTGCAATACTTAGCCAAGAATCAGTCCACACCACGTTGTCAATCACTCATCACACCAGGAAGCGACCATCCACCGGTCCTCGAACCACACCTGGCTCTCAATCTCCCCCTTGATGAGTGCATTGACAACACACACGTTTTGGTAACCAAGAGAAAAGGAAAAGGAAAGAAACGACTAAAAGAAACTCCAACAAGCGATCGAAAGCCAAAGAAAAAGGCAAAGAACAAGATCACTTGAAGAAGACAAGTCTCGGACCCCTTAGGCAAGGGCAACGGCTCGACACATCCGAGACAAAACATGCTCAAGCAAAGAGCACAAACCATCAAACCAAAGCTCGAAAACCACAAAGAGCTCCCCCTGCACACATGCAAGCTCCCCCTAAAAAAATGCAACTCCCCCTGGACAAATGCATGCAAACCACTTCACGAAACAGAGCAGCTGCAACAGCTCAGCTCTGACCGGTCAGACCGGTCGACACCACCGGTCAGACCGGTGGGCAACATGTGAACAGGACCAGCACTCTGACCGGTCAGACCGGTGACCTCAACCGGTCAGACCGGTGCACAACAGAGCCCAAAAATGGCTCGAAACCACCTGAAAACCTTCCAAATGCATTCAGTAGGCCAAAACATGCTCAAACTTCTCCCCCTTGTTGACAATGCATGAATCAAGCCAAAAATGCAACCTAGAGCTTCTCAAATAGACAAAATTCAACATAGGATGCTACACATGTCCAAACGAGCAAGTTAGATACTCTATAGCTTCGTAATGACATAAACTTCATGATCACCAAGTTTCACAACCATTGGGCGAAGCTAAGATAGAATTTAGCAATTTTGCGAAAAATCACCCTCTCATGAGCAAAGTCCTAAACATGAGCAAAACATGTCAAAATGGCAAAGCCACACAAACTTCATGCTAGGACAACCATTCTAAGCATAAGACCATCATAAACACCCACAAGCACCTCATGTCATGTCAAAGCCACCGAGCCATGTGCCTACTTCTATATATGAGACTTCTCATTGGTAGGCATCATGCAACGATTTAGCACCCAAAGCAAATTAAAATTAGCACATATGACATGGGAGCACATTTTTCAAGCAATTTACATTTCATTTTCAGATTTATAATTGGTACATGAAATGTCTTTGCGACAAAAAGGAACTTATGCCCCTCCACAAGATGAAGCATGGGGGCTAAACATTCATGATGGCAAATGAGCCTTTGGCCCCATATGATCAAAATAAGCTATCCAACCACAAATTAAGCATAGCCAAGCCACTAAAACATGTCAAGATCATGTAAAGGCATTTACTCACAAGAGAGCATATATATGAAATTTTTCAAAAACATAGCCATCAACCATGGATACAAACCAAGATTATCAAGAGCTAAGCCAAACTAACCATAGCTTACCAAATTAGCTCACAAAGACATATATGTCATTCCATGGTGAACAATGTGTATAGGAGAAGCCTTTCCTAAACAATGCATATGATACAAAATGCATGCAACCTAAGATACAAAGATGCCTATACATCATGTTACATATGCCATGCCAAATGCAAGAAATGCACAAAGGAAAGCTATACATATGCTACAAAGGAGCTCCCACACGCCAACTCAAGAAATCAAACAAACACCAAGCTCCCCCCGCAAACGAGTGAAAGTTGCTTGATCTAGGGGTTTGGTGCAAATATCGGCTAGTTGTTCATGTGTGGGTACATGGATCAAAGCTATCTTCCCTTTCTCTACGTTGTCTCTCCGAAAATGATACCTCACTTCTATGTGCTTGGTTTTGGAATGGAGCACTGGGTTCTTTGCAACGCTTATGGCACTGGTGCTATCACATTGAAGTGGGACATGGGTATACTCCTCACCAAAGTCACTCATGGTGTATGTGATCCAAAGGAGCTGAGAGCAACAACTAGCTGCGGCCACATACTCTGCCTCGGTAGTGGATTGAGCAACACTCGACTGTTTGCCGAAAGACCAAGATACCAAAGAAGAACCCAAGAACTGGCAAGTCCCAGAAGTGGACTTCCTATCCAACTGACACCCGGCAAAATCCGCGTCTGAAAATCCATGAAGCGCCAAAGAAGAAGACGCAGAGTACCAAAGGCCGAAGTCGGGAGTGTGTCGCAAATACCTGAAAATGCGCTTGACTGCTTGCCGATGCGAAGTCCTCGGAGAAGCTTGAAAACGAGCGCACAGACACACCGAGAATTGAATGTCCGGCCTCGTCGCCGTCAAGTAGAGGAGTGACCCGATCATGCTCCGGTACTCCTTCTGGTCCACGTGTTCACCTTCCTCGTCCGCATCAAGAACTATAGTCGTACTCATAGGCGTCGCCATGGCCTTGGAGTCCTCCATCTTGAACTTCCTCACAATGTCCTTGGTGTACTTAGCTTGGTGCACAAATATTCCTTCCTTTGATTGCTTGATTTGTAGCCCGAGGAAGAACTGCAACTCGCCCATCATGCTCATCTCAAATTCCCTGCTCATGTCTTCTGCAAACCTTGCAACAAGAGAGTTAGACGAGCCACCAAAGACAATATCATCCACGTATACCTGCACAATCAGGATATCTCTGCCCTGCCTGAGGAGAAACAAGGTCTGGTCGACCTTCCCCATCTCAAACCCTCTCTCAAACAGGAACCCCCTCAACCTACCATACCAAGCTCTAGGCGCCTGCTTCAACCCATACAGCGCCTTCCTCAACTTGTATACCCGGTGAGGGTACTTCTCACTTACCTTAATCTCACCTTCTGACAGCACACGCCCTCGCCCATTGTCCCCAAAGGTGATGTACTTCTTTGTCACCACCGGGACGAGACTTGAGAACCACTCCTTGTCTCCGGTCATATGCCTCGAGCAACCGGAGTCAATCAACCAAATGTTCTTCAAGTCTCCCACCTGAAATTCAAAAGCGAGCACGTGAGTGAACAAACGACTCAGCATTGGGGTTAGTACCAAAAGAGTAAAACCAGTGCCGAGCCATTTGCTCCAAAGTGGGGTTAGCACAAACCAAATCATCACGCCTATCAAAGCTACCACCACGAACACCACCACGGTAACCACCACGATGGAACCAACCCTCTCTAGCTGGAGGAGGACGAAAACCACGAAAGGGAAACCGTGGATCGTTCCTCCGCTCCATCTCATAGCTACGACTCTTCTCACCCTCGTATTGAGCACGAGGTGGAGAACGCCTAGCAAACTGACCACCTGCAAACTTTCCAGACCAACCACCAGAACCACGACCTCCAGAAACAAACCGAGCATCCTCACGAGCACGAAACCCGACTCGCTGTCTGCCCAGACCTGCACCGGTCTGACCGGTGTAGTACACCGGTCTGACCGGTGTGGCTCGGCCAGCAGCAACACCTGCAGCCTTCCGGTCTCCCCAAGCCGGAACCGTCCTCACAATCGCCTTGGCCCTGGGCATCTGCATACGAGGCTCAGGTACACCATTAGAGGGGTGGTACCTGTCCCTGTTAGCCCACTCTCTAGCCATTCTCTCCTCACGCTTCCTCTTGAAGCAAAACTCATCCTTGTGACCATCTCTCCCACAATACCCACAATGGAACTTTATGGGCTGTGGCTTAGGCTTAGGCTTGGGTTGGGGCTGCCCACTCGGCTTCTCACCCTTCTTCTCTCCTTCCTCACCTCCCTTTGGGCTCACAAACTTCACCGGTTTCTGAAAATCATTTGTTGGGTGAGGGAATATGGGTGGATCTGGAGTAGTGTCAAGTTTGTTTCTGAGATGGTTGGGCTTGGGCTCAAACTTGTTCTTGTGTCTGTTTGGTGGTGGGATAGGAATCTCTCCAACTCTCTCAACTCCCTCACCACAGTTCTCTCCAAGCTTGTCAGCGCCAAGTGCCTGACCATCATAGCGTTTGAAAGCCGCTATCATGATACCGAGCTGAGGCTCCTGACCCGACAACCAGCTCATACATTTTCTCAGCTCATCATTTTCATCCTGCAAGCGATCAACATAATGTGCAAGCTCCAAATTCTTAACCGCATGCAATTCACAAGTAGAGCAAGAAGTGGGAATAGGCTCTTTCAACTTAGCCTCAAGCGAAACAGTGTAAGCATGCATCTCATCAATCTTTACATGCAAAACAGGGCAAGAAGTGCAAGCACCTAGCAAACCAGGTCTAGACTTAAGCTCAGCCACTTCAACCCTAAGCATATCTAGTTCATCACAAGTAGAAGCATGCTTATCCTTAAGAGCAGTAAGATCAGCTAGGTACACAGAGCAATCACAGCAATCAATCTCATCAGAAACCACAGGAGAAGCCTTAAGCGAATCAATCTCAAGCTTAGCATCTAGGTTCTGGGTTTCTAGCTCAGCCACACGGTTCCTAGCATCTTCTAGTGAGGCCCTAAGCTCTTTCCTCATCTTCTTGGCCTCTCTAAGCATGTGATCGCGGTTATCAAGCAAGTCAACCAACTCATCATTCTCCTTGCGCAAAGAAGAGAGCTCATCACATACCTCATCCTCGGGGTCAGAGTCCGAGTCACTCTGGTGGCTCTTCTTGCTGCCGGAGCTACGAGTCATGCCGCAGAAGCCATCTCTCGCAAAGCAGCTCAACCCGCTCAAGTTCCTGGATGACTTCTTGTTCTTGCGCCGATCACCTTCATCTTCACTGCTACTCGAGCTTGAGGAAGAGAAGGCGGAGCTGGAGTCGACGTCGCTCGCTCCGACCATTGCTCGGGCCTTCCTGCCGCGGCCATCCTTCTTCCTCGACCGTCGCTCGTCCTTGTGCTTGTTCTTGTGCTTGTGATCACGCCTCGATCGGTACTTGCCATCCTTGCTCGATCGGTGCCTGTAGCCGTCCTTGTAGCCGTCCTTGTTCTCCGTCTTCTCCGGGAAGTCGGCGACGAAGTGTCCTGGCTTGCCGCACTGAAAGCACGTCCGTGCTGTCCTCCTCGTGTTCACCCGGTTCTCGTGCAGCCTCTCGAACCGCCTGGTCAGCAACGCCAGCTCGTCCTCTCCAAGCACGTCGAACTCCTCATCTGGCAAAGACATCAAAGAAGACAGAGAGTACATCCTGGAGGATGCGTTAGTGTTAGACTTAGCTCCTTTGCCACTAACGAGAGCGAGACTATGAGAATCAGTCGGGCTCTCGATCTTGGCTGTCATACCACGGTCCAACTCAGCCGACTTGAGCTTCGAGAACAGCTCGTTCACCGTCAAGGTGTCATACTTCTCAGACTCAACAATAGCCTCAAACTTCCCGTCCCATACGGTATGATCCAACGAGTGCAAGAGCTTCACAGCTCTATCATGATCATTGTATGGGAGGACGTCCACATTGGCTCTCATGTTGTTCACAACGACCGTAAATCGCTGGAAAAGGGCATCGACGGACTCGCCGGGGAGATGAGTGAAGTTCTCGTACTCTCTCCGGTAAGTCGCGTACATCCGAGCCTGAACCTGAGCATTCCCAGCATGAGCATCCTTCAACTGCTCCCAAATCCTACAAGCTAAGTCCTCTGTCTGAACCCTATCGAATTCAGGCGGACACAGAGCACGAAACAAGTAGTCGACAACCTTGTTGTTGGCTTCGAACATATCCCTCGATCCTGGAGCAAGGAAGTTCATCGGATGAACATAAGCTGTGTTCACCGTGACATCCCAAAGGATCTGACCCTTTCCGCGGAGGAACGCCGCCATCCGCCTTTGCCACATCTGGTAGTTCTTCCCATCGAAGTGCGGAGGACCCGAACCCCGTTCCTGGTACGCCATCTTTGGATCTTAGACTGGTAAGAGTCAATAAAGACCCGAACCGGCTCTGATACCAATTGAAGGACCGATTAGGCGAACCAGAGAGGGGGGGAGTGAATGGGAGCCGATAAAAATTCTTCTCGAAGGAGATGAGAACTCCAACAAGACGAACACGGCTTCCAACTCACGTCTCCGACCCAACTACCCAAGTTGGTCAAGACCACGCAGCCACTGGAGTGCTACTGGTCCTAGGAACCAACACTCAACCTTCCGAGCCAAAACTCACCAAACCACACAGCGGAAACTTGCACGGCTTGCTGCCTGTGCTACACCGGTCAGACCGATGGCCTGCGCCGGTCAGACCGGTGACACCGGTCAGACCGGTGGACAGAGCCGGTCAGGCCGGTGGCTACAGCAGCCGCACAGCAAACGTTCCAGGAAGCCTCAGTGAATCCTCTAGGCCCTGGAACAAAAACCACCACGAAACACAACCTGTGAGGAAGAAGAACCCCTCACAAAGCCTAGCAAAACAACTCCAAACACGCCAAGAACTGAACAGCAGGACCACGGGACAAAACCACACGGACAAGGCTGTTCCCCAAGACAAACACCCACCAAGGGCTAGCACCGGTCAGACCGGTCAAGAGCACCGGTCAGACCGGTCGTGCCTGGGCAGCTCGGGATGAACAGCGCCCGCGAGTCAACTCTTCCAAATCCAACTCCCGATCTCCCGATCCGCTCCACGGTTTTGCACAAGACTTTGGGGATAGTAGGAACACCTCATGGGTACTCCATAGCCAAGATTTGGTCCACCAAAACTTGTCAAATCAAGAGGAATCGAAGAAATCTCACCAAGAACACCTCTAACCCTAGAGCCACGAAAACCCCAAAATCGAGCCCCTTTGCTCACGGATTTGGAAGGGGAATCAAAGGGTAAAGAACCACGAAGGGTTCATGCATACATCCCCCACCAAATCCCAAAGAGAAAGGCCTCGAAATCGCTCCAAGAAAATCGCCAAGAAATGGCTCCGAAAATCACCAAAAAGGAGAAACAGGAAAGACACATCCAAGCCTTGAGGAACCACGCCGAATCATCTATACATACCAAAGAGGTTCATACAAGGTCTAGGTTGCCGCCCGATCATCCTTCCCTCTCACAAGATCTCACCATGAAGCTCTCAAGCTAGTCCTATGAAAAATCCTAAGAAAATAGGAAGGAAAATAGGAAAACCAAATGAGCTAGGGTTCCAAGAGATGGCTGCCATCCTCTCACCACTTGGGTTATATGGAGGCAACCGAAAGACGAAAATACCCTTACTAGCTAACTAGGGATACATGCCCCTCGAGGGCGAAATTGGAAGTCTTTGTCTTCGCACCATCGGACGGATGCCCAGTGACCGCAAACTTGCTTAGCCTCGACGCAAGCCTTGCGATCCCGACGCGTGTCCTCCGCTTCGAAGATTCCGGACTGCGTCGTCGCACACCGGTCAGACTGGTGCTCCTCACCGGTCATACTGATACCCACCGGTCAGACCGGTCAGACCCACCGGTCAGACCGGTCTGGAGCTGCTGCACCTCCGTCTTCGGTTCTTCGGTCTTGGCTTTGTGGATCAACCAAGGAACCCAGTGGTTTTCTGGTGAACCACCGGAAACCCCGCGAACTCGGTGTAGCCTCCGCCAATCACCACTCATGACTCGGCTCCCACGTAGTCCCGGCTCGATCTTGGTTTTGAGGCTCAATCAAGAAACCGTCCATGACTTCATCTTGCCGTTCTTGCCACCATGCGGCCCGCACTTGACCCCGCTGGCCACCGGGTCCCTCGAACCAAGCCTACTTGTCTTCTCCACACCTGGAGGCCTCACCGGCAACGACCTTTCACGCTTGTTCTTCACCTGCACCTGCACCAGTCAAGCCGCAACCTGCACCTGCAATACTTAGCCAAGAATTAGTCCACACCACGTTGTCAATCACTCATCACACCAGGAAGCGACCATCCACCGGTCCTCGAACCACACCTGGCTCTCAGCACATCAAACTCCTCATCTGGCAAAGTCATCAAAGAAGACAGAGAGTACATCCTGGAGGATGCGTTTGCGTTAGACTTAGCACCTTTGCCACCGACGAGAGCAAGACTATGAGAGTCAGTCGGGCTCTCAAGATGGGCAGTCATACCACGATCTAACTCAGCTAACTTGAGCTTAGAGAACAGCTCGTTCACGGTTAGGGTGTCATACTTCTCGGACTCAAGAATAACCTCGACCTTTCCGTCCCATACGGTGCGATCCAACAAGTGCAGGAGCTTCACGGCTCTATCATGATCATCGTATGGGAGCACGGCCACATTGGCTCTCATGCTGTTCACCACAACCGTAAACCGCTGGAAAAGGGCATCTACGGACTTGCCGGGGAGATGAGAGAAGTTCTCGTACTCTCTCCGGTAAGTCGCGTACATCCGAGCCTGAACCTGAGAATTCCCAGCATGAGCATCATTCAACTGCTCCCAAATCCTACAAGCTAAGTCCTCTGTCTGAACCCGATCGAATTCGGACTGACACAGAGCACGAAACAAGTAGTCGACCACCTTGTTGTTGGCGTCGAACATGTCCCTCGATCCTGGAGCAAGGAAGTTAATCGGATGAACATAAGCTGTGTTCACCATAACGTCCCAAAGGATCTGACCCTTTCCACGGAGGAATGCAGCCATCCGTCTCTGCCACATCTGGTAGTTCTTCCCATCGAAGTGCGGAGGACCCGATCCCCGTTCCTGGTACGCCATCTTTGGATCGTAGACTGGTTAGAGCCTCGAAAGACCCGAACCGGCTCTGATGCCAATTGAAGGACCGAACTGGCGACCAGAGAGGGGGGGAGTGAATGGGAGCCGATAAAAATCCTTCTCGAAGGAGATGGCTACTCTAACAAGATGAACGCGGCAACCAAACACGTCTCCGACTCAACTACCCAAGTTGGCCAAGATCACGTAGCCACCGGAGTGCTACTGGTCCTAGGAACCAACACACAACCTTCTGAACCAAACACACCAAACGCACAGTGGAAAACTGCACGGCTTGCTGCCTGTGCTACACCGGTCAGACCGATGGCCTACGCCGGTCAGACTTGTTACACCGGTCAGACCGGTGGATAGAGCCGGTCAGGCCGGTGGCTACAGCAGCCGCACAGAAAATGTTCTAGGTAGCCTCAGTGACTCCTCTAGGCCCTGGAACAAAACCACCTCAGAAAACACAACCAGCAAGGGAAGAAAACCTTATACCAAACCTAGCCAAGCTCCTCGAAACCTGCCAAGAACTGACCAGCAGCAACACACGACAACAGGGAACTCACCAAGACGTCCACCCGAGGCAAATCCCACAAAGGGCTTGCACCGGTCAGACCGGTCAAGAGCACCGGTCAGACCGGTCACACCTGGGCAGCTCAGGATGAACAGCAACCCACGGGTCAACTCCTCCAAATCCAACTCCCGATCTCCCGATTCGCTCCACGGATTTGCACAAGACTTTGGGGATAGTAGGAACACCTCATGGGCACTCCATAGCCAAGATTTGGTCCACCAAAACATGCTAAATCGAGAGGAATTGAAGAAATCCCACCAAGAACACCTCTAACCCTAGAGAGGAGACAATCCCGCCAAGATTTGCACATTGAATTGCGTTACAGGTGGTACACAATCGAAGTTCCTCATTACAGATAGCTAGGCAACAGCCATGTTCCTCGCGACCAAACCAGTCCCCACGAACTTGCTTAATGCGGATCGCCGGAGTAGTGTTGACGCCTGGAACAATACCTATTCCCTACTGGTAGATCCAGTACTCATTCTTTTCATCGTGATGATAAGTTCGTAGGAAGTAAATGTGATTTGCCCTCAGGTCAGCCAAACCAGAAATGGCATGCTCTTCTGTAACAATGCACTTGCCAAATGTCCCCGACGAATGAATGCAAAGTTAATTCTACCACCTCAGCTTCTTTCTCCTCCAAAACAACAAAAGAACAATCGGTCACTGCTCCAGATTCACCGATAAATTCAAATTTTAGAATCCAAGGGTCAAACGGGTGTGCCTCACCTGAACGAGCGCAGTTCCAACCCTTGCAGACAGCTTTGAACATGATGAAATCTCTTGCATCACTTATCTTATTGGCTACACTCACAACAATGTCAGGAATAAGATTTGCCCAGGGACGAGGCATCATTGACAGGATAGCCAAAGAACAAGGTTGTGGTAGAACAATGGAGGAGTTACAGCTCCAACAAAGACAAATGAGTGGAGAAGGTAGTCCAGAAGGTCCGGTATACTGATGTATTGCTAAAAGGACCTTCTGGACTTCTATTATTATTTACTGTAGATTTGGTTAAAATTGAATTAGTTTGACCAGAACAGATCCCACAACTACTCTAATCTTTTTAGGAGCAGTTTTTTCAATAATGGCTGAATGGGTTCCTCTGGCCATAAATATCCCCCTTCCTCCCAGCGCCCTCTTCTCCTCTCCCCACTCTTGCAACCAACAAGAAACCTCATTCTCGCACAGTGCCCTCTTCCTCTCCTAACTCTTGCAACAAACAAAAAACCCCATCCTCGCACAGCGCTCCCTTCCTCTCCCAACTCTTGCAACCAATAAAAAACCCCATCCTCGCACAGCGCTCCCTTCCTCTCCCCATGGAGCCATTGTCTCCTAGAGGTGCGGTGCAAGCCACATCTTCCTCCTCTTCTGATGAAAGGGAGGATCTCCAGTGGTCTGGTGAAGAGGATGCAGAGCGGAGGCCCATTCGGGTGGTGGTTGACACATCCTCTGATGATTCGGAGTTTGTGGAACAAAATGAAATCCAAGATCATCTGCCTCTGAAACATCGCACCCCTCGCAAGTCAGCAAGAGTTGCCAGGGGTCAGGGGCGCGGAAGCACCGCCACTCGCCGGGGAACTGTCGTCTCCAAGCGCTGTCATCCTCTCTCATCCTCATCGGTCGGCGGCAGTCGATCTCTGCCATCCTCGTCGAGCACAGGCCATCATTGATCAGCCGTCATCATCCACCATGGAGCGGCACCAAGGCCGTGCTCGACCGGCCACCATGGAGCGGTGACATCATCCTCTGGCGGCGGCATTGGAGGGACGGCCTCATCCGCGGGCGGTGCCCTGGGAGGTCTGCCACCATCTTTCACGGGCGGCGGCAATAGAGCGACATCCTCGTCCGTGAGCAGCTACAACAAGGTGTCGGGTGCACCATCGACAAAGAAGCGGCGCCTTGATTAGTGGATTAGTGGTAACTGCTACTAGTAGAAGTAGGAGTAGAAGAAGCAGAATGAACATTCGCCTTCTATTCATCTGGTCTGATTGAATACTACTACTACTTTTTTTCCTTGTAAGATGTTGGTTTTCTCATTGCGTAGCAGTGACAGTTTAATCCGGTCCGACTGAAAACTACAAACTGGACTTTCATCTGTGTTCTTCCGGTATTTAAGAAATCAATGGAACGAACTTTCCGTATACAACGAATTTATACCAAGGGAGTACACACACAATACCATTTTTATTAGAAACAACACAATCCAAATACAAACGACACAAATGCATGCATACGCATTGATTACACATGAGGATGGATCGATCCACCATAGTTCGAACTACAGCGACATACTCTGAATGACATACTACTAGCATCTACCATCACGGCTCATACTACTACCACCACCACATACTACTAGCATCTACCATCACGGCTCATACTACTACCATCACCACATACTACTAGCATCTACCATCACGGCTCATACTACTACCATCATGGGCTCAAGGAAATCCAGCCGCTGCACGGAGTGCAGCCAAACGTGCCTCCTGGATCAGATAATCCTCCAAAGCGCGATGCCTCGCCCTTGTATCCCAAATCCAGGTAGGCGAAACGACGATGTTATGCGCGTGTAACAGCAGTTGACAAATGGTCCATTGCCTGTGACCCCTGTGGCAAAAAGGGCACACCCACATTCCTTCGTGATAAACACGGGCGGGCCCGCCTTGTTGAAGCCAAAGCAACACAGACCATTTCAGGTCAACTGCAATTCTCAATGACCTCCATTGCAATGTGTATGAATTTCGAATGGTGAGTATGCTCGAATCAATCTGGAATAGATTAAACCAAATCTGCATAATAAGATGACATCTCATAGCAACTCATCACCACGAAGTTCACACCACCAGTCCACCAACAAGTAGGAAGCATCATACAATGATCCGGTAGCCAACACCAAAATACAATCATGATACAAGTTTCACAATAATCATGAGTACTCATTCATAATCATAAGTTCATAACTCCATCTCATGTTTGGCCTCCTGCAGCTGTTCCTTCACCTTCAGCATCTCCTACCATGAATTTTTGGTCTTGCAGGCCTCTCTTAAAGTTCTTTCAGAAGATCTGGATGTCTCGTCCCAGGACAAGGACTCTATAGGATCTCCAAAGAGATTGAAAACATCATAGCACAATTAGCAGAAAAAGAGAAAGAGCTTCAGTACGCATCTAAGGACAAGACAACTGACGGCGGAGATCATTCTTCTTACCATATACATTGGAATAAATGCGTCAATGAATGGGTAGGATATTAAGTTTGTTTGGTCAGTCTTTTCTTTTAAATTTTCAAGAAGTTCATTGTCAGTTGGACTGAAACGGGTATTAATAGGCAAGGGTCACAACAATTTGGCAAAACTCAATGGGTCACAAGCAAGCATATGTAGAAGGTTTATACTTTGATATCGACATATGGCTTTGGTAGGTGATATGACCATTGAGGAACTTTGTATTATTTTATTTTCTCAAAAGAAAGCATCCGAGATTTTCACCATACTATGAGATAGAGCAAGATTAACATTGTCGCACCATAACATACTAGTCAACACCCTAGGTTTCGTCATAAGCATTTGCTTCCCATAAAGTTTTAATTCAGGATTATGTCTCAAAATATACCAACAAATTCAAATGCTCATAGAGCACAAAGTTGTACACTAGATTCTTGCAAAGTTTTAACCTAGCAACTATTCATCGTTTCCAAAGTGAGGATATAGATAAGATTTCAAGTGCACATGGTTGAAGCAAATATTTTTGTTATTTTTCTTTTATTCAAATGTAATAAACAAGATATTGAAATTGGTTTGTATGGACATACCTTTGTTGATTGAAAATGGGGTCTCCCCCAAGCTAATTTTTGGCTACCTGATTGACACGTCTTCATTTTGGTGATGAGTTGAGCACTTGCAAGCTTGTAGTGTTTGTCTTGATGGATTCGTGGAAGATCATAGGTACGGCCATACCACTAGGTTCGGCCGGCCCTACTCCAATTGCTCCAAGCACTCGTGTCCCCTCCTGTAAAATCCTGCACAAAAAAATTGTCGAGGGAAGGTACGGCCGTACCTCAAGGTTCGGCCGTATCACCAAAAATCTCCAAAACCGCTTTTCTATGTCTTGTTTGCTTACTAATGCAATGGTGAAATCAAATTTGAAATTTAAATATGCATGATGCATGAAATAAAATTTGGAAGGGAAATATGAGATAAATATCGGTTTACCTCACGGTGAGGGCTCGTGGTTTAGAGTCTGTGAGCGGGACTCCTCCGTTAGCTCAATTGATCTTGGATTCGTCTGGTCCCAGAGTGGAAGAATCGAACAATGATCCCTTCACATGCCACACCCTCTTTGTTTTCTTCGGTAACGTTGAAGTCGGTGAGGCTTTAGCGGGGGTATTCTTAGTTTCCATCTTCTTTCCCCCCTTAGCCTTGTTGATTGCTTTCGGCTTCCTTGTTTGGTGACGCCCTTTGGACGCTTTGTCTTGTTCCCAACTCTTCCTCATCGTGGCAATGAGACTATCTACTTTGGGCTTGGTTGGGGCCACCTTCTCTTTCTTGTATTGGAGTCGTGGCTTCCTCCACTCCCTAGATTCCTCATCTTGCACTAGGTAACATTGTTCTTCTTTTGCTTGAAACTTGAACATAATGTTCCTTTGCCCTATGCGAAATTGAATCTTTCTGGCTCCGACATCAATCCTTGCATTGACATCTCTTAGGAATGGTCGCCCGAGAATAAGCGGCATTTCCCCATCATCTTGTGTGTCGAGGACCACGAAATCCGCAAAGACATAGGAGCCTTTGACATTCACCAAGAGATTTTCCACTATACCCTCTAGATATTTAATCGATGAGTCAGCAAGTTGGACTGTCATCATTGTCGGAGAGAGAGTAGGATACCCTAACTCATCAAACTTGGCCTTGGACATGAGGTTGACACTCGCACCAAGGTCACAAAGAGCATTCTTGATCTTTTGATAGTAGATCATGCATGTGATAGCCGGATATCCATTGTCTTTCCTATGCAAGACTACTGATTCCTCCCATGGGTCTTGGATTTGGTGTATGAGCTTCCCTACATGGTTAGGTGCATACACCCTCCTAGATGGCTTACCCCATCTGGTGGATACAACGCTAACATTCTCTCGGGTATGCTCATGTTGCCCCGGGATTCCACCCGACTCGGAAGAAGGTAAAGAAGTAGCAAGTTGAGCAAGTTGAGTTTCTATCATTTTATTAAAGCTTAGCTGATTCTTCATAGCAGTAATGAAGGATTCTATAGTGGAATTCAAATTTTCAAGAACTTTATCATTGGTGGCTAGCTTCTTGTTTAAATTTTCATTAATTCTAGCTTGGCCAAAGACAAGATCTCTAATGGAAGGCTGATTATTGAAATTGTTAGAATAATTACCTCCATTTTGTTTGTTGAACGAGAAGTTGGGCCTCGAGTTCCACCCTTGATTGTTGTAGTTGTTGTTGCAGAACCCGTTGTTGTTGCCATTGTTGATGAAGCTGGCTTCTTCCCTTGTCTCGGGACAATCATTTCCCGAATGACCCACATTACCGCAAACCTCACACGTCATGCGAGCGTCCATAATCTTGGCGGTCTCCATATTGCTTGGTGCCTCCATTTTCTTCATTAGGAGGTCCATCTTGGCGGCGAGCATGTCCATTCCATCGACTTGGTGTACACCGCGGTTACGGGGTTGGAGACGATCTCCATCCCAACCTTGATTTGCCACCATCTTCTCGATCAATTCCTTGGCGGCGGGTACTTGTAGCGAGAAGAAGGCTCCTCCAGCGGCTGCATCTAGGTGCTCACAGGCAGTATGCTTGAGCCCGTGGTAGAAGGTTTGAATTAAGAACCACCCCTGCATGCCATGGTGCGGGCACGGGGTGATGTACTCCTGGAGACGTTCCCATGCTTCCGGGATACTATCATCATTCTGCTGCTGGAAGCCCGAAATTCTAGCGTGGAGGGCATTGGTTTTGCCCATCGGGAAGAACTTCGCGAGAAATGCCTTAGAGCACTTATCCCATGCGTTGATGGCATCTCGCTCCGCATAAAACCATTGCTTCGCCTTCCCGAGCAATGAGAACGGGAATAGGCGAAGACGAATTGCATCGTCCATCACTCCACGGATAGTGAAAGTCCTACACACCTCCAGGAAATGCTGGAGATGTGCATTGGCATCTTCATTCGGCTTGCCGCAGAACAGACTGGCTTGCACCATGTTGATCAATGCTGGCTTGAGTTCAAAGTTTCCTTCTCCCACCATCACGTTTGGTCCGGTAGGGACATTTGTGTCGGAGGGAGCGGAAAACTCGCGGATCATCCTCTCGGCCATCGATGCTGACGAGGTGCTGTCTACGGGATCGACGGTGTTCGTCTCTTGACTCGAGAGAAACTTCTGAGGAATGAGGACATGAGGTCGCAATCTCCTCACAAGTGACTCCGGATTGTCGTAAAAGTTGGACGGTAGGTCGAAATCGGTCATGCACTACTCTGCTTACATGAGAGTAGAGCAAGGGTAAACCAGCTTAAATAGCGGTTCACCGAACCTAGATAACTCTACCACTAAGTTTAAACGATATCTTGTGCCTATTGCTTCCCCGGTAACGGCACCAAAAATACTTGTTGATGTTCCTTAGCCTCACTACTAGGTTTGCACTCACGGCGACGGCGCCAGAAATGCCTGTTGGAACTTGCTAGCGTCGCTACCGGGTTTATGCCCCTAGTAATGGAGCTAGGAATGTCTTTGGTAAAACACACATCACAGAAAGGTCCGCAAGCGCACAGATTACCATTGTAGCACTTCACCCGGTGGTATTCGGGTTATCGTATTTATATTTTCACAAGGGAAGCACTATGGCAAAGATGATCGGATAAACGGTGGAGAGTAACAAGACTCGGTAAAGAGCTATAGCGGGGGTAACGAATAAAGATATTCGGGGATAACTTGACAAACACAAGGAGATCTTGATGAAGGGTTAGAGAGGACCTTGTGAGATGGGAGGACAACAAGACGAGAAAGGATCCTAGCACAATCTATCTATTCTTGTCAACTCTAGGTAAAGAACTAAGGCACTGGATAACCAAGGCAAGCTAAACTCGACAAGCTCTTCTAGTGCTGCAGGGGCATGCAAAGCCGCGCTCTCGGACTGGGATGAGAAGGGAGAACGACGACGCGCTGAATCCTACTGGCCCAAACTAACGTGGTGGACTACTGAGCCCGTCTGAAGCTGTCACCTCCCTAGGGTACCACAACTATTCCGATGAACAGGGCACCAATCTAAGACTAAGGCAAGCTCTGAGCACTGCGCTCACAACGAACCAAAGAACCTTTCCCCGGATATCACGAAGGAAGGTCTCTCTCCACTACTAAGCACAAACGTACTCGGTAGAAGATCAAGCGAAGAACGACCACAACACTATAGGGTTCAAGAGAGCTACGCTAACCAAGATTAAACTAACTTTAGTCTAAACCAAGAATAAAGCTTCCAGAGCAAAGTAAAAGCTGAATGTAATTGACTCGAAAGGTAAGATAGAAAGATAACTTGAATTGTACTTGAGTCTAAACAAAGAAAGGATACAAGAGTAGTACCGGAACCCTGAAGAAGACTCCTCTGGAACCCTGAGATTAGCTCGACTCAACTCTAACTCCCAAACTACACTAATCCTACTCTAAGTGAACAATAGAGAGAAATGGAGATGCTCCTGCGTTGTTTGTCCATTCCAGCGAGTGTGAGGTGCCTTTTATAGGCAAGGGAGGTCGGTGGAGCGCAGGGGGGGAAAACCCTAGGTGCGGCTGGCTCTCCAGGCACGGCTAGCCCTAGGATGTGCCGCCTTTCACCTTGGACGCTCCTGATCACTGCTCCTGAGGCAGTTGTAGGTCAGCTCCTTAGGTCAGTTTCGCCCGGCACGCTAAGTGATAGGTGCGGTCGGCCCTCCTCCGTGCCATGCGATGCACCGACTATGTTAGGGGACGCCTAGGATCGCCTCTGGATGACGGTTGTGGCGGTTGAGCACACTATGCCACAACACCACAATTACCGTTGGATGGTCTGACGCTGAAAGCCACATATAGCGTCAGACAGTCTGACCATAAGAACATATAGCGTCAAACTTCAGCTGACGCTGTAAGTCCTGACGCTAAAACTCTTTAGCGTCAGACCAGACTTATAGCGTCAGACAGTCCGATGTCCTGAAAATGTTTAGCGTCAGATCATCCGTTGCTAGTTTTCAGCGTCAGATCCTCAATTACCATTCATATAGCGTCAGACAATCCAATGGTCCAAGAATTTATAGCGTCAGATTGTTTGATAGGACTATAAAATATGCAGAAAAAAAATAATACAATCAGAAAATATCATACAGATTCAAGTTGATGCTCCATCACATAAAGATACACACATGCATCACATGAAGGTCAATACATACATATATATATATATCATACAATCTTGTCCATGCACACTGTTTGAATCATCCAACAATGCAAGTGAAGCAGCAAAAGATTGCACCAAATGCACATCCCAGCAAGCAATACTAGTATTTGGGGATTAACATACTAAGAATTGTGTACACAATCATTTCTAGGAACTCAAAAACCAAAAGCAATGGCTTGCCAACACAATGGTACATCCACTAGTTTTGCACCACAGGCCGCCTAGCACTTCCTGAAAAATATAACCATGTAATTAGATAAGTGAAGAAAATATATGAACTGTTCTAGGAGTACAGTAGCAATAGTAATAGAATGCACATGAATAAAAACATAACAGATACGTAGAATACTATGCATGTACATGTGCTATTGACTGGAAGATTTATTTTGGAAATATATAAAAAATGCTTAACTTTCTAAGATATCTACTAATATATTTATAGAAGGATGCCCTCCTTTGGATAAAAACAAGAATAGCAAGGATGTATACAGCAAGGATGTCCTCTTTTGGATTAAAACAGTGCTGAACATTTGTAGTATATTTAAACATGCATCTACACACAGACATGGAGGTATGTATCAAGAATTAGGATAAGAATGGTACTTGACATTTCACCAATGCAAGAAAGAAACATATGGGAGGAAAATTTCAAAGGTTTGCTTTTCATACAGCACAAGAGGCATGAAGACAAGACAAGTTCTACAACCAAGTAAGGTTGGTACAGCTGGTCACTAGGTTTGTACAGGAAAGTGGAAGAAGCATTTTGACATGTAAATTTTGGTACATACCAGCAATGCCATTGAGAGGTGTATTAGATGGCTTCTTGTGTTCCTTCTTCTTGCATTCCCTTACCTATCACAGATATGTTTAATTAGTAACATTGGTCATGCATCACAGATCAAACCAAAATGAAAATTATGTCAAGTCCTGGCCATTACTTTATTGAGTGGCCATGCAATGCTCATCTTGTCAGCACTAATCATAGTCTGGATCTCACCATACGGACGAGGCAACATAGCATCCCTTTTCATCACAAGATTAACTAATACTTCACAGTATTCATTACCAAGAGGCTGGCCTCCTACAATACGGTTTGGATCAATTGAAACAATTTTTGCCCTAGCCACAGGTAACTCAGATCTCAATATAGCATATAATATCACATCCTTTCCAACCTGAAATAAATGATGTGCCCATAGGAATGTTAAAGCAAGGCGTGTAGATGAAATCATAAAAGAATGCAGGAAGATAGAAAGATTACATAGTCATCATTAAGGCGAGGGCCACCATTTGTTGTTGTAGTTTTCTTGTTTATAGGTGGCTCTTTGCTACCAGGGAGAAAGCTCTTGTCAGTTCCAACCTGTAGTAAAGACATCCATGAGAAACATTTAAAATCACAGAGAAACATTGTTGCGGGCATTGCAAGATTATTACATGGGTATCATTTGCCAAGCGAGGGAGGATATCATTTTTTGGTGCAGCAGTCATGTTAATTGCCGATGGGGCTGCAACAGGCCTAGGGGGCAGCAAGCTCTCTTCTGTTGCAACCTGACATAAATGGTGCACTAATGATAAAGCATGGAACATACTTGAAATCACAAAGATAAACATCGCAGCAGCATGGCAAGCTTACATGTGTTGCTGCAGTAGTCATGTTAATTGTCGATGGGGCTGCAACAGGCCTAGGGGCCAGCAAGCTCTCTTCTGTTGCAACCTGACATAAATGGTGCACTCATGATAAAGCATGGAACATATTTGAAATCACAAAGATAAACATCGCAGCAGCATGGCACGCTTACATGTGTTGCTGCTGTAGTCATGTTCATAGCTGGTAGGGCTACAACAGGCCTAGAGGGGGGCAAGGTCTCTTCCATTTCAGCATGACGTGAACGATGCATTGATGGGGCTGCAGGCCTAGAGGGGAGGAAGGTCTCTACCACTACAACCTGAAACAAACAATGCACTCATGAGATTGCAATGCAGGTAACCTTTTCAAAATCACAAGCATATACTTTGCAGGGGCATAAGAAGATTACATGTGTATGGGGAAGCAAGTTCTCATCCTCTATGCCATATTGATCATAGTCTTCACGGTCTTCATAATCATTATATTCTTCACACCGAGGAGAAGTATGTGCCCCATGGATAGGTCCTTCCGGTGTCGGACTCTACACAAGAATAGGAACAATAATATTCATTGGCTGCTAGTAGAGAAATGTATGTGCATATTAAGGCTTGTATAGAGATAAATCAATTTTGGAGACATCTAAACAAATTTTAGGAAATATTAAGGCTTGTATAGAGATAGGTCCTTCCAAGGAGCTTGATGTGAAGAAGCCTAATCAGGAAACGCAGTTTAGTGTACTTCTTACAGTTAGGAAATAATTCTTGACTATTGGCTTCTACCAACTTCTGGAGGTCAACTAGTTCTTTAGGAAGCACATCAGAACTATTGTCTTCAAAATCCCCTCTATCATCTAAACCACAAGCTAGGTCTCTAAGCAATGCAGATATATCATCCTCTTCACTAGACTCTTCCACAGGATCAGCACCATCACTATTGTTGGTATCAACAAAAGAGGAACTGGCTTCCCCATGTAAATTCCAAGCTGTGTACCCTTGCAGAAAACCATTACATATTAAGTGTTCCCGTATTTCACTTGAGTCCCTCCAAAATGAGTTAACACACTTTGTGCAAGGGCATAGTATTTTGTCCCCTACTGCTGAATTCCTAAATGCAAAAGTTAGGAAATTGTTGACCCCTTGTGAGTATTCCTTTGTGTGCCTAGCATCACTATTGATCCATGATTTATCCATGATTCGTTGTGGGGAGTGGCTTTCAGATTATACTTGTTCAAACTACAAAATTTCATGACATAGACCAATTAAAAATTAAATAAACAATTACAGCAAGCATTTGCATTGCCCACAGCAAGCAACACAAGTTAAAAGGTAGTAGCAACACATATACAAAGATAAATGTGGAAGCCAAGTGTGGTAGTACAAGAAGACAGTGACACATGAATTATTTCTGGACATAGAACCCATAAGTGTTAAGTGCATACCTATGGTACTTCAATTTGTAGGCCGCAAACAATGTGAGGTCAACGCCGGTGGAGCATGTTCTTGGGGACTGTGGAGGAGCACCACGGGCAGCCTTGTCTTGTGTTGTTGAAGAAGATCTTGTGTCTGCCTCGTGTAGTTGGTGCAGCCGCGTTCACAACCCCCTGTTGAGTTTGAAGCACCAAGGGAACAGCTTAAGCATGCATGAACCAAATAGTACAATGAGCTAGTAATAATGGTGTGAGACATATTGATATGAACCTAGACCACGGATGGATAAATTAGACAATTGCTAGCATGCATACATATATTCAGAACTACCACTAATAAATAGCTATGAACATAAATGCTGAACAGAATCATCAATTGCTGCCAAAATAAATCAAATGAGCGCGCGAAAACTGATTTGTTTGTTAATAACATAATAAAATCATATTTCAAACATGGTTTGATGGTGGTTTTTCATTTAAGCGAATTTCAGTATCGATTGAATTCACGGCCAGCGCCAGTCATTCATCCTGTACAAGAGGATATAGGGGTTGCTGGCACCTATTATCCCCAATAAGAGAAGATAAGAAGAACTACAATGCACTGAATATACGAATCACAATCACAATCTCTTCCAACGTTCCTGATACCCTTTTGGGCATCAGTCACTCTCTTACACAGTACAAGCCGAACTATTACACATCCTATAATTTATTTTGTTTATTTTTATTCCTGTATGGTGAGTACTAGTTTTGATTCCTAAGCGCTTAGCACTAGCCAGCAGAACATGTATAGCACTATCACTTGGCATTACACGAGTCATCTTATGGTTAGCCTAATTCATTAAAAAAAGGCCTAAACTCTTCCTAGCATACTGCTTGGCCTCTAAAAGATTTAATCTGGACAGTGTGCTATTGTTTTTTCATTTACCATTGCTAATTAAGGCAAAGTTTTTTCATTTACCATTGCTAATTAAGGCAAACAAATTGATACAATCTCTAAGACAAAAGACAAGGGTTATAAAACCCAAACCCAATTCTTGTGCTATTCAGGAAATTTTCATACTCAGATCTGAGCTCCAAACAGGACAATTAAGTCAAACATTACAAAAATGAATCTGTACCAACTAAATGGGTCGGCTTGCACCACAATGTATGTATTATACTGCTTGCCTTCAAAAATAAATCTTGCCAAGCAAAAAACTATGCTTGCAGACCTACCTCCCTTCAGCCAGAGCAAGCAAGAGGGCCTTCTTCTCCACTCCGTGCGTGGCCTGGAAGAAACATGAGAAGAGGGTGAGGCTGTGGAACTCGTTGGCCGTCATGTAGCCGGGGAACTACTGGAGCCTGACCTCCGGTGGCTGCCTCCGCAGGCTCTCCACTCGTCCCAGGCGGCGATGGAGGGATGGGCGGCGGCGTAGGGTTGGGAGAGGGCTGGGGCGGTGTCGGGTTGGGAGGGGATGGACGACGGCGTCGGGTTGGGAGAGGGCTGGGGCGGCGTCGGGTTGGGAGAGGGCTGGGGCGGTGCCAGCAGCGGTGGGCGGCGGTGGTGGGCGGCGTCGGCGCGGTGGCAGCAGTGGGCGGCGGCGGTGGGCAGAAGGGCACGGTGGAGGCTGGGTTCGAAGGGGGGGCAGGTGAGAGGATAAGGCAGTGTAGGGTTTCCATTTTTACGGGCCAGGCCAAGATTTCGCGGGCCAAACAAAATTTACGCGGGCCAACCAAAATTTTGACGCGCTGAGTGGGGCCCAAATATTTTTAGCGTCAGACTACACGATGCTATATTTTGTTTTAGCGTCAGACAGAGAGGCGCTAAATCTGGAACTTTTTAGCGTCAGCCAGCACATCGCTAAACATGGATTTAGCGTCAGATCATCTGTGAGTAATATTTAGCGTCAGATTATCCGTCAATAAAGAAAAATTTTAGCGTCAGATCTTGTGATGGTAATTCGGTGTTGTGGCATAGTGGCAATCGAATAAGTGGACCCATTGATCCAAGTGATCCTAGCATTCACCCTTTGATCAAACCGACATTCCTCCAGTGAATCACACTCGTCCAAGTTGTGCTTGAGGGAGTAGGGGTGCTCTGGACCAGGGTCGTGCCACCGAGCATGGCCGGCCACACCTGCAGGTTCGGCAGGACCAGGTGGTTCGGCCGGACCAGGTGGTTCGGCCATGCCTGGCACATGTGGCGTGTTGGTCCCAAATTCTCCCAAAATATGTACCTGCCTATGAAATTCACAACACAACTCGTGGAACTTTATTAGTACTAAAAATGTGCATGAAACTTGTCATATACTCCTCTCGATCCTGAGGTTTTGACGGTCAAATTTTTGTCGTAAGCACCGTCAGCACACCCCGAGCTTCACCGCACGGCCCAAGTCAGCCCACCAAAGCCCGCTAGCCTTCTTCCTCTCCTTTCTTTCACCGAAGCATGAGGCCCGCTCGTCAGCCTCCCTGGTTCCCCATCTTCAACCTCCCGTCTGTACGCATCCCGCACGCGCTACGCACATGAGCGCCCGATGGGACGGCCAGGCCGCGCTGGCACGCACACCTAGCCGCGTGGGCACCCTAGTCCCTGGCCTCGGATGCTCCGCCTGGGGAAAAGTCCCCATTTGCCCTCGCGGTCACCTCTGAACCCTAGTAGTGGTCCGTCCGATGCCGGCCACGTCGCTTCCATGGCCTAGGCACCATGGATGGCCGTGGGGCAAATTCGCCCTTTGCTCCGTGTCCGCCGCCTCCTACATAGTCGAATCCCTCCCCAGCTCTCCACCAATTCCCTCTCCGCACCGCCACCAGCTTCTCTAGGGAAAACCCCATCACCAGTGGAGAGGAGAAGAAGCAGAGCAAGAGAAAGGAGAAAAGAGGGGAAAGAAGAGAGGAAGGAGAAGGGGACCGCTCCGTCGGCACGAGTGGGGAAGAGGACCGAGGCCGCCGGGATCGCGTCGCGCCGTCGCCACGTCGACGCCGTCCGAGTGCACCGCACTGGGGAGGTGCTCTGGACGCGCCACGCCGCGCCAGCGCTGTCCAGATGGGCCGCACTTCGCCGTCGCAGTCTGAACTGCGCCCTTGCTGCCAGGAGCGATGACGTCAAGCCAAAGCTGCCACCTTGGACACCGGCGCCACCAGAGGGACTCAAGGACACCGTCGTCCCCACCACACCAGAGACACAACAGCCGAGGGTGACCACACCGAGCTACGCCACGCCACTACATTGAGCCGGCCACATCTTCACCACCAGCGCTGCCCTGCAACCACCCTTGCCGCCGTGAGGAATCCAAGCTGTTGCCCACGAACCAGAGACGCCGCTGCGCGTACCAAGGACGTGACATGCTGTGGACGCCTTTGTCGTGCCGCCGCGCTCGTCGCCCGCTTCACCTCGCCACGAAACACAAAGCCCTGCGTGTGCGTGCAACACGCCGACCAGGAGACTGTGCCGTCGCCAAGCGGGAGGGCTGCGCCGTCACCGACCGGGAGGGCCGCGACATCGCCCTGGAGCTCCGCGCCATACTGGTCTTCAGGAGCATGCCGAGCCGACGCTTAGTCGACGGGCATGTCGATGCCCTTGAAGATCGCGCGCCCGTGGTGGTCACCGTCGGGAAGAGCAGCTCTGAGGATGTCCAGAGCAGAGCCGAGCAACACGCCGCCGTGCACCTCACCACGCCCTTGGCTTCCACCTTGCCCATGAAATGCTCGATGTTATACCTATGAGGTGAGATGGACACGTACCAGTAGCCTTTTCCCCCTTTTTCTTTTGCTTGCTGCCTACCACCGGCCTCTAAACCGTGCTGCCAAGCGTCCGCTGATGCCGTGCTTGTCTGCCTGAAGCCGCTGCTACCATCCGTGAGGGGGAGGAACCGAGGACACCCACCTTCATCATGTCGGCACCAAGAATCAGGGGAACTATGGAGCACTTGAGCGCTGCAGAACTGCATCCTCGCCGCCGGGGACGGCGACGCCAAGCTGAAGCTGCCGCCGTGAACGACGACAACATCAACAGCCGCGAGCATGAGGAAGCCGAGCTGGGGATCAACGCCAACGCTCTGAACCTTGTCACGCCTGACCTGCTCGTGATGACCCGCCATGGCGTCGGGCTCTCCCTACGCCACCGTAACCTCCCCATGAGCCCCGGTGAGCAGCACACACACAAACCAGCTCCTTTTACCCTGCCTGCCTGTGGTGACAGCCCTCATGCTGTATCATGGTTAGCCTGGAACATCAGCAACCATAGTTTCCTTTTTGAACATGCACCTTTGTCATGCCCTCCATCTGTCAATGAAATTCCTGACCGGCCTTCGAGCCGCTTGTTCCTAGTTGTGGCCATGCCACACGTGCCACTGTCGCAAATTGACGTCGCCCTGTATTGCCGACCTTCGAGTCGTGCTTTTCTTGCAGGTGCCGCTCGCCGTCGCTTGCTTGCTTATCACCTTGGCTGCGATCGACCGAGAGGTCATGGCCAGCCGTTGCCTCTTTCCCGCACGTTGTTGCCATGTAACACGTGCCGCCTTGCTGTGCTTTGCCTCGCTAACCCTGCTCTTGGCCACACCTACCCTCTGTGCTTGCCGGTCGACAAGTCGTTGAGTGTTGCGCGGGCCCTGGGACGCTAGTGTCCCGCGCACGCCGTGAACACGTCGTGAACATGGGACGCTGTGGACACACACTTGTGAGCGACCTTGTCGCCCAGACAAGCCAGGGACCTTTGTCGCCTTTCTTTGTGCCTACTTTGCTACAATCCGCATGCTCTCTCGCTCAACCTTTTTCATGCTGTGAAGCGTGTGCCATGCCTTGTGCTTGTAATTGGGGTGCTGCGCTGTTGACGTTCCTTAGCCTCACTACTAGGTTTGCACTCACGGTGACGGCGCCAGAAATGCCTGTTGGCACTTGCTAGTGTCGCTACCAGGTTTATACCCCTAGTAATGGAGCTAGGAATGTCTTTGGTAAAACACACATCACAGAAAGGTCCGCAAGCGCACGGATTACTGTTGTAGCACTTCACCTGGTGGTATTCAGGTTATCGTATTTATATTTTCCCAAGGGAAGCACTATGGCAAAGATGATCGGATAAACGGTGGAGAGTAACAAGACTTGGTAAAAAGATATAGTGGGGATAATGAATAAAGATATTCGGGGATAACTTGACACACATAAGGAGATCTTGATAAAGGGTTTAGAGAGGACCTAGTGAGCTGGGAGGACAACGAGACGAGAAAGTATCCTAACACAATCTATCTATTCTTGTCAACTCTAGGTAAAGAACTAAGGCAAAGGATAACCAAGGCAAGCTAAACTCGACAAGCTCTTCTAGTGCTGCAGGGGCATGCAAAGCCGCGCTCTCTGACTGGGATGAGAAGGGAGAACGACGATGCGCTGAATCCTACCGGCCCGAACTAACGTGGTGGACTACTGAGCCCGTCCGGAGCTGTCACCTCCCTAGGGTACCACAACTATTCCGTTGAATGGGACACCAATCTAAGACTAAGGCAAGCTCAGAGCACCGCGCTCACAACGAACCAAAGAACCTTTCCCCGGATATCACGAAGGAAGGTCTCTCTCCGCTACTAAGCACAAATGTACTCGGTAGAAGATCAAGTGAAGAACGACCACAACACTATAGGGTTCAAGAGAGCTACACTAACCAAGATTAAACTAACTTTTGTCTAAACCAAGAATAAAGCTTCTAGAGAAAAGTAAAAGCTGAATGTAATTGACTCGAAAGGTAAGATAGAAAGATAACTTGAATTGTACTTGAGTCTAAACAAAGAAAGGATACAAGAGTAGTACCGGAACCCTGAAGAAGACTCCTCCGGAACCCCGAGACTAGCTTGACTCGACTCTTACTCCCAAACTATACTAATCCTACTCTAAATGAACAGTAGAGAGAAATGGAGATGCTCCTGCGTTGTGTGTCCATTCCAGCGAGTGTGAGGTCCCTTTTATAGGCAAGGGAGGTCGATGGAGCGCAGGGAGGAAAACCTTAGGTGCGGCCGTATCTCAAGGTACGGCCGGCCCTAGGATGTGCCGCCTCTCGCCTTGGACGCTCTTGATCACTGCTCCTGTGGCGGTTGTAGGTCGGCTCCTTGGGTCGGTTTCGCTCGGCACGCCAAGTGATAGGTGCGGCCGGCCCTACCCCGTGCCGTGCGATGCACCGACCGTGTTAGGGGACACCTTGGATTGCCTCTTGATGACGATTGTGGCGGTTGAGCAATCGGATAAGTGGACCCATTGATCCAAGTGATCCTAGCCTCCACCCTTTGATCAAACCGACGTTTCCTCAGTGAATCACATTCGTCCAAGTTGTGCTCGAGGGAGTAGGGGCACTCGGGACCAGAGGCGTGCAACCGGGCAGGGCTGGCCGAACCTAGAGGTCCGGCCGCACCTGCCGGTTCGGCCATGCCTGGCACATGTGGTGTGTTGGTCCCAAATTCTCCCAAAATGTGTACCTGCCTATGAAATTCACAGCACAACTCGTGGAACTTTATTAGTACTAAAAATGTGCATGAAACTTGTCATATACTCCTCTCGAACCCGAGGTTTTGACGGTCAAATTTTTGTTGTAAGGACCGTCAACAAACTCCCCCAAGCTAAACGTTTGCTCGTCCTTGAGCAAAGCCTAGACTTGGCCTCAGTGGATCAGGTGTTGCATTGATGTTACCACTCTGCAAGTACCTATGCACAAATCCATGCTCTACTTGCTATTTGAAAAGATTGGTACGAGAGAAACTTAGTCTTATCTTACCTGTGGGGCTTGTAACTTTCCACCTTGTCTTCGGAGGTTGAAGAGTAGAATGGTTTTGACTTTGCATCACTCGCTCTTCTCTTTTCTGGATCTCAGAGTTTTGAAATTTTTGCAAAGAAAGACAAGGCTCCTTGGATGGTTCCCTCGATCGCTCAAGTGGTATTTGTACCTCACCAAAGGCTTTTGAATGAGCCTCAACTTCCTACTCTATGGCTTGTATGTGGAGCTTTAGGTAGGATAAACATGAGACTTACTTGTGCCACATGATGTTGTTGAGCCAAAGACCGGATCCAAGAAGAAACTAGTCATGCAACTTGATCGAGATGTGCAAGTGTGTGGAATATTTTTGTTTGTTTTTCTAAGTACTCCTTGCTTTGAGATTCTCCTCTTGCTGTTATTTTGGAGGGAGGTCATGCTTCATCATTTTTTTTCTATGCCCTTTGATTGGAGCACTTTTTTTATGCTTTTTGAGCATACACTTTTTTTTTCTTTTTTTTCTATTGATGACCCCTCTCTCCTTTTGCAAGAATACAAGAAGAGAAATCTCTTTGGAACTTTGGAGCATTTATTTTTGGTGGATGGATGGCATGTTTTGCATAACTCCCGGTGTGGAAGTTAGCTTGTATATGTGGGTGTACGTGATCTCGATCATGGGAGCATGAAAAGATTCTACCAAGGGTCACAACAATTTGGCAAAACTCAATGGGTCACAAGCACGCATGTGGCGTGTTGGTCCCAAATTCTCCCAAAATGTGTACCTGCCTATGAAATTCACAACACAACTCGTGGAACTTTATTAGTACTAAAAATGTGCATGAAACTTGTCATATACTCCTCTCGAACCCGAGGTTTTGATGGTCAAATTTTTGTTGTAAGGACCGTCAACATGCGCGTGATGGACGGCCGTGCCATGAGCAGAGGCCTCTGCTTCAGGCACGGCAACCCCGCGTTGCAACCTAACTACTTCGCCATGGTCATCACCGCATTGCTAGCACATGCCTCGCTATGCTCTTGTGCTCGCCTAGCTATGTCACCACCCAATATCGACCACTAGTCGATCCTTCCATCTCTTCTACGCTATCGCCGCATATCATGGCATGGTAATGCCTTTTCTAGATTATCATTGTCTCTCTTTGCTATCATCATCCTTTGAGCTACCGCTCTGACCCTCCGTGAGCTTAAATCTTGCAAGTGCTTGATCTCAGCCTCTCCGCTTTCCGCTTGCCAGCATGATCTTTTAAGATCCGTGAGACCCATAAACTGACCTTGAACTAACTCTTGCTCCTATCTTGTTTTCTGGTATATAAAACTAATTGTTTAAAGTTCTTTTAATATAAAACCAATTGCTTTATTTTCATTATTTAAATTGGTTCTTATCGGTGTTTTTGCATTAGATGAATGCTCATTATTTATTTCCGCGTCGCATCTCGTGTAGGCTTGTGTTCATGTTTGAAGACCCGAGCTGCGACGACTGAGAAGACCCCTCTACCTCGACCTTGCCCGAGAGGACGCTCAACCTCTACTACTCTACGATGACTACCACGCAGGTGTCATGTCACTCCCAACCATGTAGAACCCTTGCATGCTATTAGATGCTAGTGCTATATTTATGTTACTTGATTTGATGAATTGCATAGCCATTTTGATTAGTCGTACCTTGATATTTGAATTATCTTGATTCCTTGTTTCACCTACCCCGGGACTAGCTACAGACCCCTAGCTTGTCCCACTACTTACTATCCATACTTTTTATGCTTTGGATTATGGATGGTATTCTGGGTTTGGACTAAGATGTGGGAGATCTCGGTGTGTTCCAGTGTGAGTTCTGGGTGTGTACCCCTTGACGTGTTTCTGGCGAGAGCGAGCCATTTGGTTACTTGTGAATGCCTGCCTCGGGGAGATGCGATCTGGCCTCTTGCCCGAGCGGCATGTCGGATTCGATGGAGATGGGGAGTGCTTGCTCTCAGCCCTTAAGGACTAAGTCGGTTTACCACCAGATACAGTACTTACTTTCGTACAAACCGCCCGCTCTGTTATGGGCGGGGGTGCGGGGTGAGACTCGTAGTGGATAGCACTCCGCCTGTAGGCGGATCGGTGTGATCGTGCTAGGAGACGTCATTCCTCCTTAGAAGACTTCGCCCCAGTTGGGCCGGGGAAGGGTTCCACAACTTCGAGGACTCCTCGCTGGTAGTACGAGCTCTACAGCTGGGGCTGAGCTAGACTCGGAGAGGCAGGAGAGTGCTATCCACTTACTTGGACTTCAGTCATGTGGTAGGATTTTGGGCGGCTCATTACCGCCTTGGCTCTATTCGGGCGGGTACAGTTGTACAACCTCTACAGAGTGTTTAAACCTATAGCTATAGTCCGTGTCCACTGGTTATGGACAGTACTTTTATCTACCGCTACTTATGGCTATACTTTTCTTGTGCTTCTTCTCTCCCCCAAGTGAGTGAGCCCGGCTTTGGCCGTTGAGATGTGGGGATAGGAGCAGGTGGGCCCCACATCGCAGATAGTGTTGGGAGCTGGATCGGGTGCGATTCAGTGCTTTGGTGTGGACTTTCTTGTTGAGGGGTGTGGACCCCAGAGGTGTGGACTGTTGGTATTTCTCAACCTCGATGCTAAGTTATGAGTTCCTAGCAACGATGCTAGAAATAACCAAATGGTAATCCTAATGATTACAAGAGTTCGCAAGCGCACGGAAGTACCATTGTAGCATTTCCCCAAAGGAGTATTCCAAAGGGTATCAAATCCAAGGAAGGCTGGGCGGATTAACAAGTTCAACACTATTGCAATGAGTATAAATCAAAGACGGAAACAAACCAGACACTCAAGTACAGGGGTAAGATATTATAGATAAGTTGGTAGCATGAACACACAAACACACTCTCTCTAAAGGTCCTAGGCTGAGGAGGCAACATACGAGTTAGCTCTAGGTTCTAAGGTACTAGACACACAAAGTTAGTCAGACGAGTCAGATACACACTAGCATTGCATGACTGCTGGCTCAAGCACCCAAGTACAAATTGGGAGCTAACCTCCCACGTCGCTTACGCACGACTCCAGTTGTTAGACTTTAGACTCCTACAACGTATCCGAACGTGGGGGATTCCAGAAGGGTCCAACAACTGTCACCACCGCGGCCTACCCCAAGACAAACCATGGGATACACTCATAAGTAACGTAGCTACGCAACCCAAGCACCACGCTTGCGTTGTTAGCAGGACCCTGACCGACCCGGGCTATTGTGACCCAGGTCAGAGCTGCCAGATAAACCTGCCAATTACACCGAGTACCGTAGCTTGAGCACGAACTTCATACAACACAAACATGGGATCTAACTAGATCAAACTAGGCTAGGTACACAAACGGATTTGTGCTTTCCTATGTCTATTCAACAAGATCAAAGGGTCGTGTTTGCGAAGAACACGGGCCTCTAACCTATGAACAAACACCGAAAACATGTGTAAGTCACTCGTCAACTGGATCGAAAGGCCTTGTTCATCAAGAACATGAGCCTCTAAATGTTGAACAAGTGAAAACACATGAACAAATCACCCATGTATACAAGCACAACTTTATATCAAATAGCTGAATAACTGAAGTAGATCAAAGTCATACAATAAAATAAAGATACAAGAGAACTCATACCTAGATCCCAAAGTAGACTTGGAACCTGAAGTAGAACTACTCTAGCCTACCTCCTAGCCTTAGAAACCAAAGGTGAGAGAGGAGTAAGGTGTGTTGGTAAGAAATGAACCCCCTCCCCTTCTATTTATAGGCCTGAGCACCGGCGCCAAGAGGAGTGAAACACCCCGGGAACACCCTCTAGGACCAATAGGAAAGCACCACGTGGATGCCCGGGATCAGCCGACCCAAGGTCGGTTCGGCCGATCCAAGGGTTGGCCGACCCTAGGTGGGTCCCCCTCGGGGTGGCTGTCCTGTGGTCCCTTAGGTCAGTCCCCGGTGTACACGTGCTCTTGAGGCGGTTTAGGCGCTCTGGTGGGCCCATGGATCCATGTGAAGTCCACGTGTCACGCTCTGATTCGTCGGGGCTTGCCTCCCTTGGATTGGTGACATGGCTTGCATGCATGGCACCTGAGGTGGCAGCCACTCCTTGGCTGAGGTGACGTGGCATGAATCATAGAAGGTGAGTTTGCCACTTCTTTATGCTTATTTTTCCTGCAAACACATAATCTCCAAGGACAAGTGGAACTACATTATTCTTAACTAAAATGCGTGTAAGAAATGCCTCTTGCTCCTTTATTCACGAGTAAATTGACGGCTAAAGTAAGCACTTAAGAGTCGTCAACATGGACCTCAGAGGTGTGGACCCCAGAGGTGTGGACCTCGCTGCTTATTCTGCATTCCTTTAATTGTTGCTTCCGCGCTGCTGCAAGCATAGCTTTCTACAGCCCAATATAGTGTTTATCTATGCATAGTAGTTTCAACCACTGCTTTTGCTCTTTGTTCGGCTGACATGACCTACCCGCTTATCAGGTAGATGGCGGTGTTTCAGACTCGGAGACCGACTACGACGTCGATGACGGAAGGTGTGAAGACTAGAGTTGGTCCTTCTCTCAGGTTTGCCTGTGGAGCTAGAGATGCTTCACTTCGATAGATCCGTTGCGTAGATGTTTTACCTTTCTTGATTCAGTCCTGTTGGACTTGTACCCAGCTTGTGCTGAAGAGTTGTACTCTGATGTTGTATTAATGTTATGTAATGTCTCTTTTATTCCTGTGTTGTATGGATTTGTACCACTTGAGACAGGGATTGCACATGATAGCCGTTTCCTGGGACTATCACGAAGGTGCAGAGAGTCGGGTTTCCGTTCGTGGAAATTCGGTTCGTTTCAACAGCCCAATGCCACACGTACCCAGCAATTCACCCGAGTCAAAACCCAACAAAGGGAAGCACCGGTCAGACCGGTCAAGGCCTGGGCGCTCGGGATGAATAGCGAGCCGCGGGTCAACCCTTCCAAACAACCTTCCCGATCTCCCGATTCGCTCCACGAATTCACACAAGACTTTGGGGATACTAGGAGTACCTCATGGGCATCCCATAGTTACGATTTGGTCCACCAAAACTTGCTAAATCAAGAGGAATCGAAGGATTTTCACCAAGAACACCACTTTCCCGAAACCTAAGAAAACCCCAAAATCGAGCACCTTTTCACATGGATTTGTGAGGGGGTAACAAGGAAAAGAACCACGAAGGGTTCATGCATACATCCCCAACCAAATCCCCAAGAGAAAGCCTCAAATCCACCAAAAGAAAATCGCCAAGAAAAGGCTCCGAAAATCACCAAAAAGGGAAAACGGGAGAAACAACATCATGCCTTGAGCAAGCACGCCGAATCATCTATACATACCATGAAGGTTCATACAAGGTCTAGCTTGCCTCCCTGCAGACCGGAGCGTCCGAGGACCGGTAGATGGTCGCTCCTTGGTGTGATGAGTGATTGACAACGTGGTGTGGACTGACTCTTGGCAGAGTATTGCAGGTGTAGGTTGCGGCTTGATCTGCGTTTGTACAGGTGAAGAGTAGGGGCGAAAGGTCTTAGCCTTGCGGGGCCTCCGAGGAGTGGAGAGACAAGTAGGCTCGGCTCGAGGGACCCGGTGGCTAGCGGGGTAAAGTGCGGGCCGCATGGTGGCAAGAAAAGCAAGACGAAATCGTGGACAGAAGCTGGTGTAGGGTAGCGGTTCACGACCGGAGTGTGCAAGTGGGGTTTGCGGCGGTTCACCACAGAACCGTCGGGTTACTTGGTTGAGCCACAAAACCAAGACAGGAGGCTCGGCGGGCGGAGACGGGATCCGGGTGCGCCGAGAAGCTTCGATGCCGGAGGACACGCGGCGGGATTGCATGGCTTGCATCAGGAGGACGCAGACTATGGCAAAGACGTGGCCGTCTGATGAAGAGGAGTGTTACTTGACCATGTTGCCCCTGAGGGGTGTGTATCTCATTTCAAGTTCTAGGGGTAGCTTAGTCATTTGCCCATCCCAGAGGACCTCCATATATATAGCTCTAGGGTTTCTGGGCAAACCATTCATCTGGACTGCTTCTCATTTCCTTGGTCCATAGGTGTAGATTTTCTTCACAATTTTGTAGAGAATCTTACCTCTGAGTGTATGGAAGCTTTCATGGTTGCGTCGATTTCCTTCTTGTAGCTCGTGTGATTTTCGTGTCTTTTTCGGGCTATTTTCATTGGATTTTTGTGCGCGGCTTGTTCCTTCGATTCTGAGGTGTTTGGGTTTGAATTTCTTTGTGGGGATCATGGATAGATGCCTCGTGCATCTTTGTGCTTGATCTTGACCCCTCAAACTCCGGATTTGGCCTTGGATTTGAGGATTTCAGGTGGAACCCTAGCTTTTTGGTAGAGCTCGGTTCGTGATCGATTCCCGGTGTTTTAGTTGGTTTGAGGCCTCATGTTTTTGGGCATAGCATCCCCTAGCGACGCTTCACATCTTCCCCAAATCTTGTCTCAAGAGCTGAAGTCGTTTGGGAGATTGGGTGATGGATTTTGAGAGTTGACCTCTTGACCTCGGGCTGTTTCTGCTCTGTTCGTGGCGGGCGTACTGTCTGCCCCAGGGCTACGGACTGTCCGCGGGGTGCCTGTTCATCGGGTGTTTCTCGCATGTTCTTGAGTTTGTGAGCATGAGTCGTTTCGATCCGCGAAAGGGCTAGGTTTTTATTGGGAGTTGTTTGCGGACCGTTCGCGTGCAGGTCACGGACCGTCCACCCAGCTCAGACCGTCCGCGGACCGCTCACGGACTGTCCGATTTTCTGAGGTGCGGTATTGGAGGCTCTATCGCTATTCACACACTGTCCACCGTACAGGGTCGGACTGTCCGCCAGGCTCGCGAACTGTCCGCCGCCTTCTTGCAGACTGTCCGCCAGGGCTTTGCCAGATTTGGTTAAGTCCTTTGTTTTTTGAGTGGTGCTTCTGCTTTGCAACTTGTTTGGATTTGTTCCTAGGGTTGGTAGCTCTGTTGTGACTACGCGACCTTGGCAAGCTCGTGTGGGAATCCTTGGTTGTGAATTTGGGGCATAAGCCGACTTCTCTCCTTGGAGAAGAATTTTTATCTGCTCCCATTCACTCCCCCCCCCTCTCTGGTCGCCTAATCGGTCCTTCAATTAGTATCAGAGCTGGTTACGGATCTTCTTGATTCTAACCAGTCTAAGATCCAAAGATGGCATACCAAGAACGGGGTTGAGAGCCATGTGTGGTTCGAGGACCGATGGATGGTCACTTCCTAGTGTGATGAGTGATTGACAACATTTTGTGGACTGACTCTTGGCTAAGTATTGCAGGTGCAGGTTGCGGCTTGACTGGTGTTGGTGCAGGTGAAGAGCAAGCGCGAAAGGTCGTTGCCGGGTAGGCCTCCAGGTGTGCAGAAGACAAGTAGGGTTGGCTCAATGGACCCGGTGGCCAGCGGGGTCAAGTGCGGGCCGCATGGTGGCAAGAACGGCAAGATGAAGTCGTAGACAGTTTCTTGGTTGAGCCTCAAAACCAAGGTCGAGCCAAAACTTCATGGGAGACAAGTCATGAGTGGTGATTGGCGGAGGCTACATCAAGTTCGCGGGGTTTGCAGTGGTTCACCACAAAACCACTGGGTTACTCGGTTGAGCCACAAAGCCGAGGCCGAAGACCAGGCGTGGCTGTCAGGCCAAAACCGGTCTGACCGGTTGGTGAAACCGGTCTGACCGATTTGGGGTCGCAGGGCGCCGGGAAGCTTCGAAGCGGAGGACATGCGTCAGGATCGCAAGGCTTGCGTCGAGGCTAAGCGAAGTAAGGTCGCCGGGCATCCGTCTGATGGTGTTACGACGAAAATTTCCCAAAGTGCCCTTGGTGGGCGTGTATCCTAGTTTATGTAAAAGGGGTAGTTTTGTCTTTCAGCTAGCCTCCATATAACCCAAGTGGTGAAAGGATGGCAGCCATCTCTTGGAACCCTAGCTCATTTTTCCCTTTGCTATTTTTCCTTCCTATTTTCTTTAGGATTTTCTAGGACTAGCTTGAGAGCTTCATGGTGAGATCTTGAGAGAGGGGTGGATGATCGGGAGGCAAGCTAGACCTTGTATGAACCTTCATGGTATGTATAGATGATTCGGCGTGGTTCCTCAAGGCTTGATTGTGTCTCCCCCGTTTTCCCTTTTTGGTGATTTTCGGAACTTTTCTTGTGATTTTTTGTGGTGAAGTTTTGGGGGCGTTTTCTTTGAGGGATTCTTGTTGGATGTCACATACGAGGTCCTTGTGCCTCTTTGCTTTGCTCCAGCAATCCCTCCGAAACAGCTTCAATTTGGTGGATTTCGGTGGAGTTCGTGGAAAGGTGTTCTTGAGGGTTGACTTCCGATTCCTCTTGATTGGGTAGGTTTTGGGGATCGAGCTTCTAGCCAAAGGTAGCCCACGAGGTACCCCAACTATCCCCAAAGTCTCACTTGAATCCGTTGAACGAATCGGGAGATCGATCGAGGTGAAGGTGGAGTTTTTCCCGCGGGCTGAGTTCTTCCCGACTGTCCAGGCAAAACCGGCCTGACCAGTTTCCCAAACCGGTCTGACCGGTTTAGCTCCAGTGGGTTGTCGTGAAGTGTTTTTGGGCAGGAGAGTCTCTTTCATGCTATGGCTTTTCTTGTTCAAAGGTTGAAGGGTTCTTGAGGTGGTTTGGCTAGGTTTGGTGTCGAAGGTCTTTTGGGGATTTCCTAGACAAAACTAGCCTGACCGGTTTGCCAAACCGGTGAGAGGCTAAGTCCTAGAGAGTCGGTCTGACCGGTCTCAGAAACTGGCCTGACCGGTTTTGGCTTCCAGCAGCTGTTTCGTGTTGTTTTTTGCTGTGTGTTTTCAGAGGCTGTTGGTTGGATCTTGCTCCTAGGTCCAGTAGCACTCCAGTGGCTACGTGGATTTGGCAAGAGAAGTTTGCGGAGGTATCCGAGTGATCTTGGGTTCATAGTCTGAATTCTTGAGTAGAATTTTTATCAGCTCCCATTCACTCCCCCCCTCTCTGGTTTGCCGTTCCGGTCCTTCAAGTGGTATCAGAGCCAGTTACGACTCTTGATTGACTCTAACCAGTCTAAGATCCAAAGATGGCGTGCCAGGAACGGGGATCGGGTCCTCCGCACTTCGATGGAAAGAACTACCAGATGTGGCAGAGACGGATGGCTGCGTTCCTCCATGGCAAGGGTCAGATCCTTTGGGACGTTACGGTGAACACAACTTATGTTCATCTGATTAACTTCCTTGCTTCGGGATCAAGGGACATGTTCGACGCCAACAACAAGGTGGTCGACTACTTGTTTCGTGCTCTATGTCAATCCGAATTCGATCGGGTTCAGACAGAGAACCTAGCTTGTAGGATTTGGGAGCAGTTAAAGGATGCTCATGCTGGGAATGCTCAGGTTCAGGCTCGGATGTATGCAACTTACTGGAGAGAGTACGAGAACTTCACTCATCTCCTCGGTGAGTCCATTGATGCCTTGTTCTAGCGGTTTATGGTTGTGGTGAACAACATGAGAGCCAATGTGGCCGTGCTCCCATACGATGATCATGATAGAGCCGTGAAGCTCTTGCACTCGCTGGATCGTACAGTATGGGACGGAAAGGTAGAGGCTATTCTTGAGTCTGAGAAGTATGACACCCTGACGGCGAACGAGCTGTTCTCAAAGCTCAAGTCGGCTGAGGTGGACAGGGGTATGACAGCCAAGCTTGAGAGCCCGACTGACTCTCATAGTCTCGCTCTCATCGGTGGCTCGGGTGCTAAGTCTAACGCTAACCCATCCACCAGGATGTACTCTTTGTCCTCCTTGATGTCTTTGCCAGATGAGGAGTTCGACGTGCTTGGAGAGGACGAGCTGGCGTTGTTGACCAGGAGATTCGAGAGGATGCACGAGAACCGGGTGAACACAAGGAGGAACACAAGGACATGCTTTCAATGCGGCAAGCCAGGACACTTCGTCGCCGACTGCCCCGAGAAGATGGAGAACAAGGATGGCTACAAGCACCGGTCGAGGACGGACAACAAGCACAGATCGAGGTGTGATCACAAGCACAAGCACAAGAACAAGGACGAGCGACGATCGAGGAAGAAGGAAAACCGCGGCAGGAAGGCCCGAGCGATGGTCGGAGCGAGCGACGTCGACTCTAGCTCCGCCTACTCTTCCTCGAGCTCGAGTAGCAGCAAAGATGAATGTGATTGGTGCAAGAACAAGAAGTCATCCAAGAACTTGAGCGGGTTGAGCTACTTCGCAAGAGATGGCTTCTGCGGCATGGCTCGTAGCTCCGGCAGCAAGAAGAGTCACCAGAGCGACTCAGACTCTGACTCTGAGGATGAGGTACGTGACAAGCTTCCCTTCTTGCGTGAGGAGAATGAGCGTCTTGGCAAGTTGCTTGATAACCGCGATGACATACTTAGAGAGGCAAAGAAGAGAGGAAAGAGCTTAGGGCCTCACTAGAAGATGCTAGGAACCGAGTAGCGGAGCTAGAAACCCAGAACCTTGATGCTAAGCTTGAGATAGATTCGCTTAAGGCTTCACCTGTGGTTTCTGATGAGATTGATTATTGTGATTGCTCTGTGTACCTAGCTGATCTTACTAGTCTCAAGGACAAGCATGCCTCTAATTGTGAGGAACTAGATGTGCTTAGGGTTGAAGTGGCTGAGCTTAAGTCTAGACCTGCTTTGCTTGGTGCTTGCACTTCTTGCCCTGTTTTGCATGGAAAGATTGATGAGATGCATGATTACACTGTTTCTCTTGAGGCTAAGCTGAAAGAACCTGTTCCCACTTCTTGCTCTACTTGTGAATTGCATGTTTTGAAGAATCTGGAACTTGCACATTATGTTGATCGCTTGCAGGATGAGAATGATGAGTTGAGGAAAATGATGGGTTGGTTGTCGGGTCATGAACCACAGCTTAGGATGATGATAGAGGCATACAAGCGCAATGATGGGCAAGCACTTGGGTCGAATAAGATTGGAGAGTGTAGTGGTGAGGGAGGAGAGAAGATTGGTGATATCCAAGCTCCACCAAAAACCTTCCACAAAAATGCCTATGTTCCTAAGCCCAACCCATTGAGAAACAAACTTGACACAACTCCAGATCCACCCATATTTCCTCACCCAACAAATGATTTCCAAAAACCGGTGAAGTTTGTGAGTCCTAAGGAGAGTGTGGCTGGAGAGAAGAAGGGTGAGAAGCCAAGTGAGGAGAAACCGAGTGAGCAACCCCAACCAAAACCAAAGCCAAAACCAATCCAGTTTCATTGTGACTATTGTGGGAGAGATGGTCACAAAGGGGAGTTTTGCTTCAAAAGGAAGTGAGAGGAGAGAATGGCTAAGGAGTAGGCAAACAAGGATAGGTACAACCCATCTCATGGTGTGCCTGAGTCTCGTATGCCACTGCCTAGGGGTAAAGCCATTGTTCGCACAGTTCCGGCTTGGGGAGTCAAGAGTGCTTTGGGTGGAAGGGACCTTGCTGGACGAGCAGTCAGATCGGTTTGGAAACTGGCCAGACCGGTTTTGTGCTGCTCGTACAGAGAAACCGGTCAGACCGGTTCCAGAACCGGTCAGATCGGTTTGGAGGCAGCAGGGAGACCAGTTTGGTTTTCGTGCTTGTGATGAGGCTCGTTTCAGGTCCTTTTGTCATGGTCCAGATGTTTGGTATGGTGAGTCTGGTGGTGGTCAGTTTACTAGATGTTCTCCACCTCGTGCTCAATACGATGGTGGGAGGAGTCGTAGCTTTGAGATGGAGAGGAGGAACGGTCCACGATCTTCCTTTTGTGGCTTTCGTTCTCCTCCAGCAAGACAAGGGTGGTTCCCTAGTGGTGGTTCCCGTGGTGGCTTTCGTGGTGGTAGCTTTGATAGGCGTGATGATATGGTTTGTGCTAACCCCACTTTGGAGCAAATGGCTCGGCACTAGTTTTACTCTTTTGATACTAACCCCGGTGCTGAGTCGTTTGTTCACTCACATGCTCGTTTTTGAATCTCAGGTGGGAGACTTGAGGAACATTTGGTTGATTGACTCCGGTTGCTCGAGGCATATGACCGGAGACAAGGGGTGGTTCTCAAGTCTCGTCCCGGTGGTGTCCAAGACATACATCACCTTTGGGGACAATGGGCGAGAGTGTGTGCTTTCAGAAGGTGAGATTAAGGTGAGTGAAAAGGTCACTCTCAGGCGTGTTGCTCTTGTTCAATCGCTCGGGTTCAATTTGCTTTCCGTGTCCCAGCTTTTGGATGAGGGTTTTGAGGTGTTGTTTCGGCCTGGTGGTTCTCGGATTTTGGATTCTCAAGGGGACCTAGTTTGCATGGTCGTTCCCGAGGGTCAAGTTTTCCGAGCAGATTTCTCTCAGTCTTCTGGTGTGGATCGTTGTTTCTTGGCTGGTTCTTCGAGTGAGTTGTGGAAGTGGCATAGGAAATTGGGTCACTTAAGCTTTGACCTTTTGTCTCGCTTGAGTAAACTCAATTTGGTCTGAGGATTGCCACGACTGAGGTTTGAGAAAGAGTTGGTTTGTGTGCCGTGTCGGCATGCTAAGATGGTAGCTGCTTCCCATCCACCCCTCACTGATGTGATGACGGAGCGTCCATGCGAGATGCTCCATATGGACCTTGTTGGCCCAGCTCGTGTGAGATCTGTGGGTGGGAAGTGGTACATCCTGGTTGTGGTGGACGACTACTCTCGGAATGCGTGGGTTTTCTTTTTCGAGGAGAAAGGGGAGACGTTTGGTTTTGTTCGAGATCTTGTCTTGAGGTTGAGAAACGAGAGGCACGGAGATGCCATACGAGCGATCCGTAGTGACAATGGCTCAGAATTTAGAAACTCTCGCTTCGAAACCTTTTGCCATGACTTGGGTCTCGAACATCAGTTCTCTAGTCCGTATACGCCTCCCCAGAACGGCGTGGTTGAAAGGAAAAACAGAACCTTGTGCGAGATGGCTCGGACGATGCTCGATGAGCATAGGACTCCGAGAAGGTTCTGGGCTAAGGCGGTCAATACCGCGTGCTATGTGTTGAATAGGATTTACCTTAGGGTGCATAAGAAGAAAACTTGCTACGAGTTGATGCACGGTAGAACTCCCAAGGTGAGTCACTTTCACGTGTTTGGGTGCAAATGCTTTATCCTGAAGAAAGGTAAGAAGTTGGACAAGTTCAAGGCTAGGTCTGTCGATGTCATTTTCTTTGGTTACGCGTCTCATTCTAGAGCCTTTCGAGTGCTCAATCTTGAAACTAACCAAATCGTGGAGACTTGCCAGGTTCCCTTTGACGAGACACAGCCACGTAGTCAGCTTGTTTTTGAGTGTGCAGGTGACAAGGAACTTGGCAAGGAGATTTTTCAGGAGGAGGAGCATGAACATGGAGATGATGAAGATGGCGGTGTGGTGCCCGTGGCTGAGCATGTACCTACTACTTCGACTACGATCGAGAACGGGCCCTCTCCCATACCTACGACGACAAACCCAGATGAAGGAGAAGCTGCTGTTGAGGGGGAGGTAGCTTCAAGGCGAGAACCTCCCCGGCGAGTTCAAGTGGATCACCCAGCTTTGAGAATCATCGGCGACATCAATGAACGTACTACACGGTCGAGGGTTCGAAACAATTCTCACTTTATCCATGCTTCTTTTGTTGCTACTTTTGAGCCCAAAGACATTGGACATGCACTATCTGATTACAATTGGGTTAATTCGATGCATGAGGAGTTGGAGAATTTTGAGAGGAACCAAGGTTGGGAGTTAGTAGATCCTCCACCGGGTTGTAAGCCGATTAGGACAAAATGGGTGTGGAAAAATAAAGAGGGAGAGAAAGGAGAAGTGGTGAGAAACAAGTCGAGGTTGGTGGCGCAAGGGTATAGTCAGAAAGAGGGGATCGACTACGAGGAGACCTTTGCTCCTGTAGCCCGTTTGGAGGCGATTAGGATCCTTCTAGCCTTTTCCGTGGCTAAAGGGTTCAAATTGTACCAAATGGATGTGAAGACTGCTTTCCTAAATGGTGTTTTGGAGGAAGTAGTGTATGTGAGGCAACCACCGGGGTTTGAGAGTGAGAATACCCCCACCGGGTGTACAAGTTGAGGAAGGCGTTGTATGGGTTGAAGCAGGCGCCTAGAGCTTGGAACGGTAGGTTGAGGGGGTTCCTGTTTGAGAGAGGTTTCGAGATGGGGAAGGTAGATCAGACCTTGTTTCTCCTCAGGCAGGGCAGAGAGATCCTGATTGTGCAGGTATACGTGGATGATATTGTCTTTAGCGGCTCATCTAACTCTTTGGTTGCTAGGTTTGTAGAAGAGATGAGTAGGGAATTTGAGATGAGCATGATGGGTGAGTTGCAGTTCTTCCTCGGCCTCCAGATCAAGCAATCGAAGGAAGGAACATTCGTGCACCAAGCCAAGTACACCAAGGACATTGTGAGGAAGTTCAAGATGGAGGACTCCAAGGCCATAGCGACGCCTATGAGTACGACTACAGCTCTTGATGCGGATGAGGAAGGTGAGCACGTGGACCAGAAGGAGTACCGAAGCATGATCGGGTCACTCCTGTACTTGACAGCGACGAGGCCGGACATCTAATTCTCGGTATGTCTGTGCGCTCGTTTTCAAGCATCTCCAAGGAATTCGCATCGGCAAGCAGTCAAGCGCATATTCAGGTATTTGAGACACACTCCTGACTTCGGTCTTTGGTACTCCGCGTCTTCTTCTTTGGCTCTTCATGGATTCTCATACGCGGATTTTTCCGGATGTCGGTTGGATAGGAAGTCCACTTTTGGGACTTGCCAGTTCTTGGGTTCTTCTTTGGTGTCTTGGTCTTCCCGCAAACAATCGAGTGTTGCTCAATCCACTACCGAGGCGGAGTATGTAGCCGCAGCCAGTTGTTGCTCTCAGCTCCTTTGGATCACATACACCATGAGTGACTTTGGTGAGGAGTATACCCATGTCCCACTTCAATGTGATAGCACAAGTGCCATAAGTGTTGCAAAGAATCCAGTGCTCCATTCCAAAACCAAGCACATAGAAGTGAGGTATCATTTCTTGAGAGACAACGTTGAGAAAGGGAAAATCGCTTTGATCCATGTACCCACACATGACCTGCTAGCCGATATTTTCACCAAACCCCTAGATCAAGCAAGTTTCACTCATTTGCGGGGGAAGCTTGGTGTTTGTTTGATTTCTTGAGTTGGGTGTGTGGGAGCTCCTTTGTAGCATATGTATAACTTTCCTTTGTGCATTTCTTGCATTTGGCATGGCATGTGTAACATGATGTATAGGCATCTTTGTATCTTAGGTTGCATGCATTTTGTATAATATGCATTGTGTAGGAAAAGCTTCTCCTATATATGTTGTTCACCATGATATGCTATATATGATCTTGTGAGCTAGTTTGGCATCATATGGCTTAGTGTGGCTTAGCTCTTGATGATCTTGATTTATATCCATGGTTGATAGCTATGTCTTTGAAAAATGTCACATGTATGCTCTCTTATGGGTAAATGCCTTTATATTATCTTGACATATTTTTGTGGCTTGGCTATGCTTAATTTGTGGTTGGATAGCTTATTTTGATCATATGGGGCAAAAGGCTCATTTGCCATCATGAATGTTTAGCCCCCATGCTTTATCTTGTGGAGGGGCATAAGTTCCTTTTTGTCGCAAAGACATTTCATGTACCAAATATGAATCTGAAAATGCAATGTAAATTGCTTGGAAAATGTGCTCCCATGTCATACGTGCTTAATTTACTTGCTTTTGGGTGCTAAATCATTGCATGTTGCTTACCAATGAGAAGTCTCATATCTAGAAGTAAGCACATGGCTCGGTGGCTTTGACATGACATGACATGAGATGCTTGTGGGTGTTTATGATGGTCTTATGCTTAAAATGGTTGTCCTAGCATGAAGTTTGTGTGGCTTTGCCATTTTGACATGTTTTGCTCATGTTTAGGACTTTGCTCATGAGAGGGTGTTTTTTTTCGCAAAAATGCTCAATTCTATCTTAGCTTTACCCAATGGTTGTGAAACTTGGTGATCTTGTAGTTGATGTTCATACGAAGCTGTAGGGTACCTAACTTGCTCATTTGAACATGTGTAGCATCTTGTGATGAATTTTGTCTATTTGAGAAGCTCTAGTTGCATCTTTTCCAAATTTGAGCCTTGATTCATGCATTGGCAACAAGGGGGAGAAATGTTGGTGGAGAAAAGTTGCATTGCATCCCTAGAACCTATCCCAGCAGTCAAGGGGGAGCTTGTGCATTTCTTTTGAATTTTTGGCTTTTGGGTGTGAGCTTGTGCCGAGTTTAATCAGTCTGACCGGTTTTTGGAACCGGCCTGACCGGTTTGGTGAAACCGGCCTGACCGGTTTGGAAAACCGGTCTGACCGGTTTGTGCCCAGTGCTGGCACATGTTCAGGGGGAGGTGTGCATATGTGCAGGGGGAGCTCTTGTGTGTTTTGAGCTGTGCTTTGGTGGTTTGTGCTCCTTGCTTGAGCTTGTTTTTGACTCGGTTGTGTCGAGCCGTTGCCCTTGCCTAAGTGGACCGAGTCTTTCCTCTTTCAAGTGATCTTGCTCTTTGCCTTTATTTGGCTTTGGATCGCTTGTTTGAGTTTCTTTTAGTCGTTTCTTTTCTTTTCCTTTTCTTTTTTGTTACCAAATGTGTGTGTTGTCAATGCACTCATCAAGGGGGAGATTGAGAGCCATGTGTGGTTCGAGGACCAGTGGATGGTCACTTCCTGGTGTGATGAGTGATTGACAACGTTGTGTGGACTGACCCTTGGCTAAGTATTGCAGGTGCAGGTTGCGGCTTGACTGGTGTTTGTGCAGGTGAAGAGCAAGCGCGAAAGGTCGTTGCCGGGTAGGCCTCCAGGTGTGGAGAAGACAAGTAGGTTTGGCTCGATGGACCCAGTGGCCAGCGGGGTCAAGTGCGGGCCGATGGTGGCAAGAACGGCAAGATGAAGTTGTGGACGGTTTCTTGCTTGAGCCTCAAAACCAAGGTCGAGCCAGAACTTCGTGGGAGCCAAGTCATGAGTGGTGATTGGCGGAGGCTATATCAAGTTCACGGGGTTTGTAGTGGTTCACCACCAAACCACTGGGTTACTCGGCTGAGCCACAAAGCCGAGGCGTAAGACCGGGCGTGGCTGTCAGGCCAAAACCGGTCTGACCGGTTGGTGAAACCGGTCTGACCGGTTTGGGGTCGCAGGGCGCCGGGAAGCTTTGAAGCGGAGGACACGCGTCGGGATCGCAAGGCTTGCGTCGAGGCTAAGCGAAGTACGGTCGCTGGGCATCCGTCCGATGGTGTTACGACAAAAATTTCCCAAAGTGCCCTTGGTGGGCGTGTATCCTAGTTTATGTAATAGGGGTAGTTTCATCTTTCGGCTAGCCTCCATATAACCCAAGTGGTGAGAGGATGGCAGCCATCTCTTGGAACCATAGCTCATTTTTCCCTTTGCTATTTTTCCTTCCTATTTTCTTTAGGATTTCTAGGACTAGCTTGAGAGCTTCATGGTGAGATCTTGAGAGAGGGATGGATGATCGGGAGGCAAGCTAGACCTTGTATGAACCTTCATGGTTTGTATAGATGATTCGGCGTGGTTCCTCAAGGCTTGATTGTGTCTCCCCCGTTTTCCCTTTTTGGTGATTTTCAGAACTTTTCTTGGGATTTTTCGTGGTGAAGTTTTGGCGGCGTTTCTTTGAGGGATTCTTGTTGGATGTCACATATGAGGTCCTTGTGCCTCTTTGCTTGGTGACATTGCTCCAGCAATCCCTCCGAAATGGCTTCGATTTGGTGGATTTCGGTGGAGTTCGTGGAAAGGTGTTCTTGAGGGTTGACTTCCGATTCCTCTTGATTGGGTAGGTTTTGGGGACCGAGCTTCTAGCCAAAGGTAGCCCACGAGGTACCCCACCTATCCCCAAAGTCTCACTTGAATCCGTGGAACGAATCGGGAGATCGATCGAGGTGAAGGTGGAGTTTTCCCGCAGGCTGAGTTCTTCCCTACTGTCCAGGCAAAACCGGCCTGACCGGTTTAGCCCCAGTGGGCTGTCGTGAAGTGTTTTTGGACAGGAGAGTCTCTTTCATGCTATGGCTTTTCTAGTTCAAAGGTTGAAGGGTTCTTGAGGTGGTTTGGCTAGGTTTGGTCTCGAAGGTCTTTTGGGGATTTCCTGGACAAAACCGGCCTGGCCGGTTTGCCAAACCGGTCTGACCAGTTTCCCCTGCCTGTGAGAGGCTAAGTCCTAGACAGTTGGTCTGACCGGTTTTGGCTTCCAGCAGTTGTTTCGTGTTGTTTTCCGCTGTGTGTTTTCAGAGGCTGTTGGTTGGATCTTGCTCCTAGGTCCAGTAGCACTCCAGTGGCTACATGGATTTGGCAGGAGAAGTTTGCGGAGGTATCCGAGTGATCTTGGGTTCATAGGCCAAATTCTTGAGTAGTATTTTTATCGGCTCAAATTCACTCCCCCCTCTCTGGTTCGCCGTTCCGGTCCTTCAGGGGTTCAGGTCCTCCACACTTTGATGGTAAGAACTACCAGATGTGGCATAGGCGGATGGCTGCTTTCCTCCGCGGCAAGGGTCAGTTCCTTTGGGATGTTACGGTGAACACAGCTTATGTTCATCCGAAACAACAAGGCGGTCGAATACTTGTTTCGTGCTCTGTGTCAATCCGAATTCGATCGGGTTCAGACATAGGACTTAGCTTGTAGGATTTGGGAGCATTTGAAGAATGCTCATGCTTCGAACGCTCAGGTTTAGGCTCGGTTGTTTGCGACCTACCGGAGAGAGTACGAGAACTTCACTCATCTCCCTGGTGAGTCCATAGACAACATGTTCCAGCGGTTCACTATGATTGTGAACAACACGAGGGCTAATGTGGCCGCGCTCCCGTACGATGATCATGACAGGGCTGTGAAGCTCCTACACTCTCTGGATCGTACCGTGTGGAGTGAGAAGGTTGAGGCCATTCTTGAGTCGGAGAAGTATGAGACCCTCACGGTGGACGAGCTGTTTTCCAAGCTCAAGTCGTCCGAGGTGGACCGTGGGGTGCGAGCAAGGATCGAGAACCCGACTGATCCTCATAGTCTGGCTCTTGTTTCTGGACCAATGACTAATGCTAACCTGTCTTCGAGACAGTTCTCTTTGTCTTGTCTTGTGTCCATGCCAGATGAGGAGTTCGATGTGCTGGGCGAGGAAGATCTCACGTTGCTGAGCAGGCGGTTCGAGCGCATGTACACGAACCGGAAGAACGCTCAAAGGAGCTCGGGCATGTGCTACCGGTGCGGGAAGCATGGGCACTCTATCGCTGAGTGCCCGGAAGCCATGGAGGTCAAGCCTGAGCACAAGCACCGTCTGAGGACTGACCACAAGCACCGCTCGAGGGATGACCACAAGGACAAGAACAAGTCCGAGCGGAGGCCGAGGAAGAGTGGCGGTCACAAGAAGAAGGAGCGTGCGATGGTTGCCGGAGCGAGCGACATTGACTCAAGCTCCTACTACTCTTCATCGAGATCAAGTGATGAAGAAGAGAACCGACACAAGGGCAAGCGGTCAAGCAAGAACATCAACGGCCTGTGCTTCGCTGCCCAAGGCTTTTGCGGCATGGCACATAGCTCCGCAAGCAAGAAGAGCAACAAGAATGACTCAGACTCCGACTCCGAGGATGAGGTAAACAATGATCCATCCTTCTTGGTAGCGAAGAATGCTAGGGTGAATGAATTGTTTGACAATCGTGATGATGTGCTTAGAAAGACCAACAAGGAGAAGAGGGAGTATAGGTCTTTTCTTGGAGAGGCTAAGGAGAAGGTGGTTGAACTAGAGTCTTTGCTTGTTGATGCTAGAGCTCAAATAGATTCTCTAAAGTTTGCTCCTATTGTGACCGATGAACCTGAATGCACTGATTGTTCTACTTTCCTTGGTGATTTGACTGTGCTTAAGGAGAAGCATGCCTCCAAGGTTGAGGAACTAGATGTGCTTAGGGTTGAGCTAGATGAGATGAAATCTAGGCCCTCCTTGCTTGGTGCTTGCACTTCTTGTCCTGTTTTGCATGAGAAACTAGATGTGTCGGTTGCTTATGCTAGATCCCTAGAAGCTGCTTTGAAAGCTCCTGTTCCTACTTCATTATCTACTTGTGAAATACATGCTGTAAAGAATTTGGAGCTTGCACACTATGTGGATCGTTTGCAGGATGAGAATGATGAGTTGAGGAAAATGATGGGTTGGTTGTCGGGTCATGAGCCTCAACTCAAGATGATGATTGAGGCATACAAGCGCTATGATGGGCAAGCGCTTGGGTCGGATAAGATTGGGGAGAGCTGTGGTGAGGGAAAGATCGGTGATATTCCAGAGCCACCAAAAACCCACCACAAAAACGCCTATGCTCCTAAGCTAAACCCACTTAGGAACCAACTAGACACAACCCCAGCTCCACCTGTGTTTCCTCCACACACCGACAACTTCCAGTAACCCGTCAAGTTCAAGAGTAACTTGGGGAATGAGTTCTTTGGGAAGAAAGGAGAGAAACCGAGTGAGGAGAAGCCACAGCCCAAAGAGAGCCTAAAGCCAAAGCCAAAACCAATCCCCTTCCATTGTGAGCATTGTGGGAGGGATGGGCATCTTGCTGAGTTTTGCTTCAGGAGGAAGCGTGAGGAGTGGTTTGCTAGAGAGATGGCAAACAAGGACAGGTACCACCCCTCTCGTGGTGTGCCTGAGCCTCGTATGGTGCCTAGAGGTGAGGGTGTTGTGTACACCGTTCCGCGTCAGGGAAGATGTGAGTTTGTGCCCCGAGGTGTGCCACCACAGAGAGATGGTGGTAGGCGTGTTGGTTTTGGGCGTGGTGAGTTTGCTGGACATTCCTTCACTCGTGGCCATTACAAGTATGGGGGGAATGATCGCAGCTTTAGGTCCCAGAGGAGCTACGGGCCACGGTCTCCACTTCGTGGTACGCGTAGTCCTCCAAGGGGACGTGTGGGTGTTCCACCTAGGAGAGATAGGATGGATTTTGCTAACCCCACTTTTGAGCAAATGGCACGGCACTGGTTTGATTCATTTTGTTCTAACCCCAGTGCTGAGTCGTTCGCTCACTCTCGCTCTCGTTTTTGATTTTGCAGGTGGGAGGCATGGAGGGCTTTTTGTTGATCGACTCTGGTTGCTCTCGACACATGACCGGAGATCGAAGGTGGTTCTCTAGCTTCACCCCGGTGATGACCAAAGAGTACATCACTTTTGGGGACAATGGGAAAGGTAGAGTGCTTTCAGTGGGCACGGTGAAGGTGAGCGAGTCTGTGACTCTTAGGCGTGTTGCTCTTGTCAAGTCTTTGGGTTTAATCTTCTTTCGGTTTCCCAGCTTCTTGATGAGGGTTTTGAGGTTCGTTTCAAAACGGGTGCTTCGCGTGTTTTGGATTCTCGAGGTAATCTTGTGTGCACGATCATCCCCGAGGGTCAGATTTTCAGAGCTGATTTTTCTCAGTGTGTCGGCTCTTCTCGTTGTTTGGTTGCTGGTGTTTCGGTGGAGCTTTGGAAATGGCATAGGAGACTAGGTCACTTGAGTTTTGACTTGTTGTCACCCTTGAGTGGGCTAGGTTTGGTCCAAGGATTGCCAAAGTTGAAGTACCAAAAGGATTTGGTATGTGCTCCATATAGGCATGGTAAGATGGTCGCCGCCTCTCACCCGCCTCTGACATCAGTTATGACAGAGAGGCCATGCGAGCTGTTCCATATGGACTTGATTGGTCCAGCTCGTGTGTGCTCGGCGGGTGGGAAATGGTACGTCCTTGTGATAGTGGACGACTATTCTTGCTACGCTTGGGTCTTCTTTTTGGCTGACAAGGGGGAGTCATTTGGTTTTGTTCGGGATCTAATCTTGAGGTTGAAAAATGAGAGGAATGGAGATGCTATTCGAGCTATTCGTAGCGACAATGGCACAGAATTTAAAAACTCTCGATTCGAAACCTTTTGTCGTGATTTGGGTCTCGAACATCAATTCTCTCCTCCCTATGTGGCTTGTCAGAATGGTGTGGTTGAGAGGAAAAATCGTTCCCTTTGTGAGATGGCTCGGACGATGCTCGACGAGCATAGGACTCCGAGGAGATATTGGGCTGAGGCGGTGAATACCGCGTGTCATGTTGGGAATCGGATTTTTCTTCGGGCCTTCTTGAACAAGACGTGCTATGAGCTCATGCACGGACGAGCACCTAGAGTGAACCATTTCAGGGCTTTTGGTTGTCGGTGCTTTAATCTCAAGAAGGGTAGGCTTGATAAGTTTGAGTCGAGGTCCTCCGATGGAATTTTCTTGGGTTATGCTAATCATTCTTGAGCATATCGTGTGCTCAACCTTGATACTAACCTAGTCATGGAAACTTGCGAGGTTACCTTCGACGAGACCCAGCCATGCAGCTCGTCTGTCTTTGAGTGTGCAGGTGACGACGAGGTTGGCAAGAAGATCTTTGAGGACGAGGAGGATGATGCTGGAGAGGATAATGGTGATGATGGTGAAGCTCCAGCCACGCTGTACCCTCTACTTCCACTACGACGACTACGGTGCAGGATGGTCCATCACCTACACTGACTATGATCCAGCAAGATCAAGTGGAAGCAGCTGCTGAGGGGGAGGTCGTCTCCAAGCGAGAGGCACCGAGGCGCGTTCAAGTTGACCATCCGCCCTCAAGAATCATCGGCGACATCAACGAGCGTACGACATGGTCGAGGTCCAGAAATGCTTCTCACTTTGCTCATTTGGCTTTTGTTGCTACCTTTGAGCCGAAAGACATTGGACACGTGCTCTCTGATCCTAATTGGGTAAATGCCATGCATGAGGAGTTAGAGAATTTCGAGAGACACCAGGTGTGGGAGTTAGTGGAGTCACCACCAAACTGCAAACCTATTGGGACAAAATGGGTGTGGAAGAACAAAGAGGGTGAGAATGGTGAGGTGGTAAGGAACAAATCGAGGCTGGTTGCTCAAGGTTATAGCCAGAAGGAGGGGATAGACTATGAGGAGACATTTGCTCCTATAGCCCGTTTGGAGGCAATTGGGATTCTTCTAGCCTTTTCCGTGGCTAAAGGATTCAGGTTGTACCAAATGGATGTGAAGAGCGCCTTCCTGAATGGGTTTTTGGAGGAGGAAGTTTTTGTGAGGCAACCACCTGGGTTTGAGAGTGTTGAGTTTCCCCATCGAGTGTACAAGTTGAGGAAGGCTTTGTATGGGCTGAAACAAGCTCCCAGGGCTTGGTATGGCAGGTTGAGGGGGTTCTTGTTCAGCAAGGGGTTTGAGATGGGCAAGGTTGATAAGACTCTTTTTCTCCTCAGGCAGGGCAATGATATCCTAATTGTTCAGGTGTACGTGGATGATATTGTCTTTGGTAGCTCGTCTCACTCTTTGGTTGCAAGGTTTGCAAGGGACATGAGCAAAGAATTCGAAATGTCTATGATGGGAGAGTTGCAGTTCTTTCTCGGGCTTCGGATCAAGCAGGCGAAGGAAGGAACCTTTGTGCATCAGGCCAAGTACACGAAGGACATCCTCAAGAAGTTCAAGATGGACGACTCGAAGCCCCTGTCGACACTGATGAGTACGACTACAGCGCTGGACGCAGACGAGGACGGAGAGCCCATGGACCAGAAGGAGTACCGGAGCATGATCGGCTCCCTCTTGTACTTGACGGCGATGAGGCCTGACATCCAGTTTTCTGTGTGTCTGTGCGCTCGTTTTCAGGCGTCGTCGAGGACTTCACATCGGTAGGCCGTCAAGCGGATCTTCAGGTATCTTCGATACACTCCTGAGCTTGGTCTTTGGTACTCGGCGTCCTCTTCCCTTTCGCTTCTTGGTTTTTCAGATGCTGACTTTGCGGGGTGTCGTGTCGATCGAAAATCGATTTCGGGTACTTGCCAATTTCTAGGTTCTTCGCTTGTTTCTTGTTCTTCTCGCAAGTAGCTCGCCGATATCCTAACAAAGCCTTTGGACCAAGCTACATTTGCCCGTTTGCGAGGAGAGCTTGGTGTTGTTTTTCCTTTTTGAGCTTCGGTTGGAGGTTGAGTACATATGCATGTTGCATTTTCATTTCTGTATCATATCATGTTTGCATCTTTGTATCATTGTGTCACACCCATTTTTCCGAAGAAAACTGAATGCATCTCATATGTGTGCCAGGATCAGAAATTCAAACATATGATAGACAAATGACTGTAATATCACAAGACATTGCTCAAAACGTACAGAAGAGGTTTATTAACTTTTATTACACTCACGAGGGTAGACACGAAGGTCTTTACACGAACAACGATAACTATGAAGATGCCACTCCATCTTCATCTTCCACAGGCATCTGACTGGTGGATCGCATGCCTCAGAACTCCTTGTAGTCACTGAAGTACTTCTCTCCAGGGTTCTCCTCTGAACAGCGTAAGCAAGAATGAGTACACTTATGGTTGGTACTCAGCAAGGCCACAGAAATAACCGGAAAGCAAATTAAGTCCATCTTTAAGATCATTAATCATGTGAGGGTCCAGGCCGCTCTTGACCGTGAGCACGGCTGATCGATCAGTTTTACACTCTGCAGAGGTTGTACAGTTTCACCACAGTTCGCATAAAAGTTCCGAAGAACTTTGAACCCAACCATGCAGGTGCTGATACGGCACAATACCACACTTCCGAGGTGTGATTGCATAGGGACGCTACGAAGCCTTTACAAAGATATGCAAAAGCACCAACAACCCACGACAGTTACAGCTCAGGGCGGACCATAACCCTCCCTAGTGGTCAGCACCTTAGCAAAGGCTTCTACCCCAAAAGAACCGGGCTATACCCCTGCAACCCGGAGCCCCCTGTGTTCCTTTCGGATAAGGTCATCAGTAAAATCGCACATCTAATTAATTGGCTACGCCAGAGCCATATAGACTGTGGTTGCACTGTTTTCCTGGGTGGTTCTCCATGTTCCAATTAATTTATAGTATTCTTGATTAAAGCATAGGTAGAAGGGTGGTTAGGGTCACTTGCCTTTCTCCAACCAAAAGTTACTTTCCTTTTCTTCCAACCTCTGCACTTGCTCTTCCTCGAACGGCGCGTTGTCTACGATCATACAAGAAAACATGCAATAAATACAACAGTACATCAAACATTACTAAAAGACTAAAACACACTTCTTAAACTAACGTGCTTGTTGAGACGATCGCATGGACACTAAGAACGCTTAAAACGGAGCTAGGACGGAAAAGATATGGTTTAAACAAGGTTTAGGGGCTAGATTGAGAGAAAACTAGGCTTCCAGGGGTTTATCTGCAAGAAACCAGAGACCTAAACCCAATTATGTGTAAAAACAGTAGGGCTAACATGTAAAAGATCAAGAGTAGACTATTGAACAGAAAAACTAAGGAGTTTAGGGGCTTAAGCATAAGAAAAAGGACTTAGCTGTAAAGATTCTTATAGGTGGAAGGGCATTTTTGTGATATTCAAAACTACAGGGACTTTTTTGCAAAATGGCAAGTGACAGCTTGGTTGACCGGTACATGAAAGTTTGACCCCAAGGTTTGGGTGGATCTGGACCGTCAGATTCAGATCGAGCGGCGGTCGGCGACGGCAGGCGGCGCGCGGACTGCTAGGCGGCGGCGCGCGGCGGTGCTAGGCGGTGCAACTCGCAGGAGACGCTCGAACTCGAGCTCCCATGCACGGAACTTGACGGGACAGGGACCAAAACAAAGCTAGGGAGATGAGGAACTCACCGAGGGGCTTGAAGAGGCGGGAGACGCGGCGGACGAGGAGATCGAGGCGGGGCGGCGGAGCTCCAGCGGCTTCTTCGGGGCGGTGGCGCTGCACGAGCGGGGAAGAGAGGAGGAGGGGTGCGGGGAGGAGAGGAGCTCGGGGGCGGCTTTTATAGGGCGGAGGGGGAAGAAGAGGGGGCGCGGTGAGGCGGTAGGGGCGAGCTCCGGTGGGCGGCGACCATCAATACCCGGAGGCGGTGGAGCTCGGTGGTGGTGCCGTTTCGGGAGAGGAGGAGGCGAGACGGCTGTGTGCATGCGCCGACGCATTGAGTGCCGCGCTCGGTGGGGAGGGAAGGGGCGCAGGAGAGGGTAGGGCGCCGGTGTAGTCGGCCATGGCTAGAGGAAGGGGCGGCCGGAGGTAGGGGACGACCTGACAGGTGGGGCCCGCTTGTCGGTGGGAGGGAGAGAGAGGGGAAGGTGGAGCGGGCCGGCGGGGAGGTGGGCCAGAAGAAGTTGGGCCGGCGGGAAAGAAAGAAAAAAAAAGAAAAGGCCGCAGGACGGGTTGGGCCAAGAGGGAAGGGAAAAAGAGAAAAAAGAAAAGGGAAAGGGAGATGGGCCGGTTGCTGGAGATTTGGGCCGGTGGGAGGGAAAAGAAAGAAAAAGAGAAAAGGATGGAGGAAGTGGAGGTGGGAGTGAAGTTGAGGGTAGTTTTAGGACTTTGAACCTTTTGTTTTGGAAACTTCAACACACATTCAAACAAAACAAATGCAAAGGCATGAATGCATCAAACACTTGGTGAATTCTAAATTTAAATGTTGTTTTAATTAATTAAAAGCAAATTTATTTAGTCAAATTTATTTAATCCTTATAAAATAAAAACTAAACCTTGTTGCTAACATTATTTTATTATGATGTAATTTTCGGGTGTTACAAATCCTACCCCCTTAAAGAGAATCTCGTCCCGAGATTCGGAGGGATTGGAAAACAACTGAGGAGATTCTAGTACATGCTGATCTTGAAAGGTGTTAGGGTACTCGCTCACAACCTGAATATCATCCACAGATCTTGTTTCACTTTTCCTTCTTCTTTGGGTCGGTAGTAGCAACAAATTCAATCCTATCTCCTTGTGGGCTAGTTAAGAGCACCGACTTCTTGGCACACAGAATAATTCCATCATGTTTGCCTAACCAATCCATTCCAAGGATCACATCTATTCCACTAGATGTTAGAATTACTAAGTCAGCTTGAAAATCTATCTCTCCGATTTTAAGATTGACCTGTGGGCATACATGAGTTGATTTCATTTCACCGTTTGGGGAACCAATTAGCAAATGCGTCTTCATGGAACTCATGGGTACATCATGCTTTGCCATGAATTATTCAGTAATGAATGAATGTGATGCCCCGGAATCAAATAAAACTGTTGCAGGTACAGAGTTGATAAGGAATGTACCAAGCACAACATCCTTGGCTCCTTGAGCTTCTTCAGCTGTCACATGGTTCACCCTACCACACATGTAGTTTTGTTGGCCTCTGTTACCTTGAGAATTTGGATTCCCAGTGCGTACTTGAGATGATGGTTGTCCGGGTCTCTAACCATTACCTTTCTGAGGTGTCTGCATATTGCGCTGGGGGCAAATACTGGCATAGTGTCCCAATTCTCCGCAGTTAAAACAACCATTTGGCAGAACTGGAGTATTATTCCTTACTAGTGCATCTGAGCGATTCTGATGAGGATTTGGAGCACGTGGTGTCATTGGGTTGAATTCTTCGGGTTGCTCAATCGGACGATAAAACTGTTGATTCTATCCATGATTTCCGCCTTGTCCGCTAGAACGAATCTCGAAGCCCTGTGACGAGTTGTAACGAGGGCGAGTGTTGCTGCTAGACTGTCCTTGAGATTGAAACTTTCTATTCTGCTCACCAAGTTCCTTGCGTTTGTTTTCCAAGCCTATGGCTTTATTGAGCAGCATCTGGAAGTTAGGAAATGGTGGCTCTGCAAATGATAGTTAAGTGGCCCTATCAGACCATCCAGAAAACGTTCTTGTCTTTTTGCATCTGTGTTGACTTCATCTGGTGCATAACGGGACAAATGAGTAAACTCGTCCAGATACTCACTAACTGTCATGTTGCCTTGCTTTAGAGCGAGAAACTCATTCTTCTTCAACTTTTTCACACCAGCTGGGATGTGATGTGTACGAAAACTCTCCTGGAACTCCTGCTAGGTAATGGTGTTAGGAGCAGCATGTACAGTTGTGTAAGCATCCCACCAATCAGATGCTGCACCCTCTAGGCGGCCTGAGGCATACAAGACCTTCTCACGATCATTACATTGTGTGATATTCAGCATCTTGTGGATGGTCTTAAGCCAGTCATCAGCATCAAGAGGATCCACTGAATGGGAGTAAGTGGGTGGGTAGTGGCTCATAAACTCTTTATGTTTGTTTGCAGGTGGCAGGGGTGCATGAGGTGGCGGTTGGTTCTGCTGAGCTTGCATATTCTGGACGGTGGCAGTGAGATTTTGCAAGAGCTACATCTGAGCTGCAAAGAACTGTTGCATCGTCGGATCCATTGCTGGTCCTGGTGGTGGAGGAGGTACTTGATCCTACTGGTCAGCGATGTGATCACGTATCACCGGCGGAACGTCCTGTCCACCTCCTGACCTGGTGTTTACCATCTGATTGTTAGGGAAAAGTATTCTCTGATAAGAAGTTGAATTGATAAAGATGAATAAGAGAAAAGGGGGCTAAGATTTAAATTTTTAACTTTAATTATTTTCATTGATGCATTTGTGGCCATCACTCCACAAAAACATTCCAATCATGTCAAAGATCCAAATCATGCATGTTCACAACCAACAAGCATTTACATCGCACATCCTCACAAAAACGGCTCTATCGAACAAAACTGATGGAAGGGTAGGCAACCTAAGAAGATATCTTAGAAAACACCGGTGGTAGATCTTGGTGGAAGAACAAAAACCAAACTCAGTGTAGAAGAAAACAAAAATATATAATTTTGATAAAGAAAAAAGAATAACATATATTTTTAAGCGTAAATAAGATATTTTGAATGTTGGAAAGGCTTTCTAGAAAGAGAGTCCTTAATCTCGACCATTTCTATCTGAGGCTGCGTCCTACAGTCAGCATTGCTCTGATACCACTCTGTCACACCCGTTTTTCCGAAGAAAACTGAATGCATCTCATATGTGTGCCATGATCAGAAATTCACACATATGATAAACAAATGAGTGTAATATCACAAGACATTGCTCCAAACGTACAAAAGAGGTTTATTAACTTTTATTACACTCACGAGGGTAGACACGAAAGCCTTTACACGAACAACGATAACTATGAAGATGCGACTCCATCTTCATCTTCCACAGGCATCTGACTGGTGGATCGCATGCCTCAGAACTCCTCGTAGTCGCTGAAGTACTTCTCTCCAGGGTTCTCCTCTAAACAGCGTAAGCAAGGATGAGTACACTTATGGTTGGTACTCAGCAAGGCCACAGAAATAACCAGAAAGCAAATTAAGTCCATCTTTAAGTTCATTAATCATGTGAGGGTCCAGGCCGCTCTTGACCATGAGCACGGCTGATCGATCAGTTTTACACTCTGCAGAGGTTGTACACTTTCACCACAGTTCACGTAAAAGTTCCGAAGAACTTTGAACCCAACCATGCATGTGCTGATCAGGCACAATACCACACTTCCGAGGTGTGATTACATAGGGACGCTACGAAGCCTTTACAAAGATATGCAAAAGCACCAACAACCCACGACAGTTACAGCTCATGGCGGACCATAACCCTCCCTAGTGGTCAGCACCTTAGCAAAGGCTGCTACCCCAAAAGAACCAGGCTATAGCCCTGCAACCCGGAGCCCCCTGTGTTCCTTTCGGATAAGGTCATCAGTACAATCGCACATCTAATCAATTGGCTAAGCCAGAGCCATATAGACTGTGGTTGCACTATTTTCCTGGGTGGTTCTCCTTGTTCCAATTAATTTATAGTATTCTTGATTAAAGCATAGGTAGAAGGGTGGTTAGGGTCACTTGTCTTTCTCCAACCAAAAGTTACTTTCCTTTTCTTCAAACCTCTGCACTTGCTCTTCCTCGAACGGCGCGTTGTCTACAATCATACAAGAAAACATGCAATAAATAAAATAGTACATCAAACATTACTAAAAGACTAAAACACACTTCAAAAACTAACGTGCTTGGTGAGACCATCGCGTGGACATTAAGAACGCTTAAAACGGAGCTAGGACGGAAAAGATATGGCTTAAACATGGTTTAGGGGCTAGATTGAGAGAAAACTAGGCTTCCAGGGGTTTATCTGCAAGAAACCAGGGACCTAAACTTAATTATGTGTAAAAACAGGAGGGCTAACATGTAAAAGATGAAGAGTAGACTATTGAATAGAAAAACTAAGGAGTTTAGGGGTTTCAGCATAAGAAAATGGACTTAGTGTTGGCACTTCTTACGTCGTTACTAGATTTGCAACGGCCCGAGAAAGCCTGTTGGTATACTACACGATCATAGATAGATCCACAAGCGCACGGATACCGTTGTAGCTTTCACCCGGGAGTATTCCAAAGTATCGATTTCCACAAGGAACGAGAAGTGTTGTGAACCTGAACTAATTCGTCCGGGGGATATGGTGACGAAGGATAGAAAGGCAAGGGTAGATTTCGGGTAGAGAGGGGGTAGCTGAAGAAGTTTAGAATTCGTGAGAGTCACGGATAGGATCAAGGCAAAACTTGTCGCTCGTTGGGGCCAGAGGGAAAAGAGCCATGGAAAGGGATGAGAAGGGGGCTCTGATGTCGTAACTCCTACCTGCCGGAACTAACGTGGTGGACTACAAAGGCCGTCCGGAGCTGTCACCTCCCTAGGGTACCACAACTATTTCATTGAACCGGGAAGCATTCCAAGGTACTGGAAAGCCTAGACACCACATCTACACTAACCAAGCACTACTTTACTCGAACTCAAAGCAAAGCAATCACAACAAGTAGAAACTACTAAATGCAATCGAAGAACCTAAGAGCGAACGATGAAATGACTTAAGACTTAGTTACTCACAAATCCGAACTTACAAAATATCCCAGGTGTGTACGACCATAGTTGTACCGCACCCACCGAGGATGGGGAAGAAGACCGACACTCCGGCTTCTACTCCAACACTTGGGAAAGAAGACCGACATTCCGGCTTCTACTCCAACACTCAACTCTCTCTCCCTACTCTCTGAATACTAACTTATGTAGGGCTCCGCCACTTGCTTCTAATCTCTTGTGTCCTTCTATGAGGTGCCAGGCTCTATATATAGGCTCTCTGGGTCGGTGGCTGCAGGAGGGGGTACTTGTAGGCGAGAGGGAGCTGCAGTGACGAGCAAGGAGGTGCGGCCATATCTCCAGGTGCGGCCGGCCCTATGATTTGCCACCTTTGATCATGCACGGCCCTGATCAACGCTCCTGGGTCGATTCCCAAGTCAGTGGAGCGAAATCCTGGGGTTTGATATGTGTGGCCATACCTAAAGGTGCGGCCGGTCCTACTCAATTGCCGTGTGATGCACCGACGGTGTTGAGGGACGTCCAGGATCACTCCTTCATGGCGGTTGTGGTGGTTAAGTGTGGGTCCATCTAACCAAGTGCTTCCAACCATAGCCTTTTGATCAAACCGACCATTCACCGGTGTATCTCATCCATCCAAGGTGTGTTTTTGGGATTGTTGGTGCCGTGGACCCGAGAGGAGGATTTTGGGTGGTGCGGCCGGACCTCGTTGGTGCAGCCGGACCTAGGAGGTGCGGTCGGACCAACTTTTGTGGTGTCTGGCCCATGGACTTGGTCCCCTTGGATATTATGCTAAGTGTAGAGGCATTTGGCAAAGTTTGGTGTTGATCGGAGGAGGTTGATAGGTCCGGCCGAACCTACTAGGATCGGCCGCACCTACCCCCCGACATGTCTCGTGTCACAATCTTCCGTGAGGCATAATTTCTGCATCTGGACTCCGAATTGGGTGAACCAAAACTTCATTTCGATCATCTTGACAAGAACTTCGCAATGGTGCTATCAAACAAAGCATTTGACATTGTTTGTCAAGATGCTTTATTTGTGCTATGATGTCTCATTATGACCTGCATCCAAATATTCACCAAAGCTCGTGGAATCCGTTAGTTTATAACCCCACAGCTATGATGCAAGCTTTGATGGAGTGAAATTTGTTCAAAGTTGAGGGTCGAAAATAGGGACTTAACGACCGTCAACACAACCCCACACTTGGCCCTTTGCTCGTCCTCGAGTAAAGGTTAAGGACCAAGGTGAAAACAAAAATTCCTATGGTATGAAGCGAGCATAAGAGATATTCTGAACCATACCTTGCACTTGTGAACTTTGAAGTGCCTATCATGCCATCTCGGGTAGTTAAGGAATGGAACGATCTTGAATCAAATCACTTCTACTCCTCATGTCAAGTAGCTTGGGATTTTTTAATAAGTTTTCAAAATAAACTTTGCTTGGCTCCTCATTTGATTCTCTCAAATCGCTCAATGTGTATAATCCTCACCAAGGCATTAGACTTGCCTTTCCTTATCCTACTTCTAATGACGGCTATATATGGAGCTTAGTGTCAGGTATAAAGATGAGGCATACTTGCATCACATGTATTGCAAAGTCAAAAACTGAATCCAACGAGAAAATCAAATCATACAATCAGATCAAGATGTGCATGTGTAGGGATATGATGGATATGGTAAGGTGGATACTAGGCCCAGAATGGGTGCTAGATATTACCATATGTATAATGAATGTTGTGATGATGGTAAGGTGTACACTAGGCCCAGAATGGGTGCTAGTTATTACCATCGGATTTGTTGTAACTCCATTTTGCATGATCCTCTCTTCTACTTTAACTCTTTTGTGGACATGGCTATCTTTTCTCTTTCTCTTTTTTTTCTTGGACCTTCATGTGTCCAACTTTTTTTTTCTTTTTTTTTCACATGGACCTTCATGTGTCCATATATATTTTTTTCTATAGCCATGCCTCTTTTGTAATATTAACTTGGAGAGAGAGAGAGAGCAATGCATAGTGTGGAGCTTTATTTTGTGGAATAGATAGATGGTACAATGCTAGCTCTCAACTGAGCATAGCAAGGAGGATGTTGGCGTGTACGTGTATCTTGATCATGAAAGCATGAAAAGAATTCTCACAAGGGTCACAACATTTTGACAAAGCTCAATGCAACGACAAGTAGCATATGTGTATAAGGTTTTCAAGATGTCTCATCATATGGCTCTGGTAGGACTTGGCATATCAAAGAGGAGCTTCGCAAAGGGTTTTCAAAATTTTCAAATAAATTTCCCAAGCACTCAAACATTTGGAGCAAAGATCATTTCATCGGACCATATCTCAAACATCAACTACTTAGATGGGCATGGTTTCTTAAAGATATGTTGTTCACAAGCATCAAGATAATAAGTATGGAATAAAACTTATGCAAGCCAACCATATGAAACATGTCGAGCATTGGGTGCATGAGGATTCAATTGAGTTTGATTTATATGATCGGATTTAAAGCTCATTTAAACTCATGATTTCCAAAAGTAGAGAGATAGGGGTGCACGTACCATCGCTCTTGGAGAAAGTGGGGAATGAGGTAGACAAATGGTGATTCGGCCAAACCACAGGGGCAACTGACTTGCTCTAGTGCACTTACCTCATCCCTCGTCGATTATCGTAGTCGGTGTTGTGCGGCACCATGTCGGGAGATCTCAATTTTGTGTTTCGACGAGCCTGAGAAATCTCCCCCACACTTGCTCTTGTACCTGGTGTTATTATTCAAAGAAAAAGATGGAAACAAAAAGGGAGGCTCTGCTAGCTGAAGAGCTAGGAAGCCTTTATTCAAATTCAAATATTTTTGTGTTTTTTTTAGAGAGAGCAAGATGCAAGAACCAACACCATCTTCAAACCAAAATGAGATTTAGTATGAGAGAAACTTACTCGAGATACTCACATATCTCCCCCACACATGGAGTTTGCATTGCTGGGCAACACAACTCAAGTGTGCAGAGTTCAAGCTTCCTTCATAATACTTTCTCTCCCTAAATTACCTTGGTGTTGTAGTTGGTGTAGTTCTCATGTTTTTAGGTATTGCCTATCCATCGGTCCTTTCAATCTCCACCTGAAACGTTAGCGACCAAAAATACCCGAAGGACGACTAATCCTAAAGAGATGCTCTTGCTTTTATTAGAAAAGGAAATCTAAATGATTATTGGGGCTATCTCCCGATAGTGCTTTGTTTTGGGTCATAAGCTCGACCACTAGAGATCTTCATCTTGCAGCCAATCGAGATGATGAAACCATCATAGCTCTAGCTGCAAGGTTAGTACCAAAAAATGACCACGAAATTTGCAATGTTTATGGTACACAAAAGCATCTACAACCTTCCTTTCAAAGTTAGCATGCACAAGGAAAATGAGGAGGTTGTAGGTTTCGTAAAGGTCATTGGTAATGGGGCTTGATAACTCTGGAAACTTTTGATGTGAGCATGGGATTTGTGATCCCTCTAGTGTAAAACCTTCATGCTCGAGTCTGTTTTGAGAATCCAGTGTCGATGCCTCAAGAATGTCCATAGACCACACATGTTCTTTCTTAACCTCAGGTCTATGACATTGGAGATGTGTATCTCGAACCTCAAGATGATATGGCTACTTTTCATGGTCGAGCACACTACTCAGTACCCCTTCAATGGGTCTTCCGATGAGAATGAAGGGTGGATCTCCTTTTGGGATGTCAAAGATATGATAATCTAGGAAGATCCCATACTCTCCAATCTTTGTTTGGACGACTCTAAGGATTCCCTCCGTCTCTATGGTTTGACCCGAAATCCATTGGAGACGCTTCTGAGAGAAAGAGAGGGGTTCGTTGGGAAAGGCCTCTAATACTACGGATATAGGAATGATATTGATATCGACCCTAGGGTCATAGAACACATCCTGGTAAGAGAGGTTTCCTACTTGGCATGAGAGTGACTTTAGCTCGGGATATAGCTGGATTACTTGATCCATGGCTTCTGCTTCTCTCAACCATTCCCGGCTACTGATTGCGGAGATGTATTCCAACTTTTCTCTCCGTCTTTTTACCTCTTCTGGGTTGGGTAAGTTCACTAATTCTCTCTCGTGTGTTGAGTCTCTTTCCCTTCTCGGGAAGGATTTCTCCGTCCAATGTTTATCAAATAACTCATCATAGTATTCATAGATGAAGTCACACGAGGGGTGATCGAACTCTCGATAAGGTTGGAATGGTTCCCCTGTGAACCAAGTTTTGGTAAGAGGAGGATGGGTGTCTGTGGATATGAATTTTTCTAGGATAGGCTCCTCCTCTATGAATTCCGATTCAGAGAGTGGATCGGAGTTTGTTGATTCCTCGTCGAAGTCATACGAGAAATCAGCTGGGTACACACGGGGATAGAGGAGTGGTTCTTCATGCCAAAAAGTGCTAGTGGGTTTCTCCTCTATGGGTTTCGGTTCCAAGAGAGTGTTTGGCATGTGCTCCTCCTGAGTGATCTCTTCCTCATCCGGGAATTCATCATAAACTCCCGTGTAAGGGGTATTTTGAAGGATTTTTGTTAGAATGTCCTTACACTCAGACAAGGTGAGATGAGTGAAAGATCCTCCGGAAGAAGAGTCTAAGAAAATTGCTGACTCTGGTCCAAGACCATCGCGAAAGTGTTGCAAAAGAGCGGACTCTGCAATACCAAGGTCTGGACCAGAATCTACGATTTTTGTAAATCTTGCCCATGCGGCTCCTAGAGATTCGGTCTTCTGTTGCTCAAAATAGATGACCTCTCGTCGGAGTTTCACTACTTGGGGAGTCGGGAAGAATGTTAGGCAAAAAGCCTTTCGTAAACTTTCCCAGTCCCCCTCCATACTTCTCACACTGAGCGAATACCATTATTTTGCTCTCCCCGTTAATGAAAACAGAAAGAGTTTCCATTTCAAGGTATCTTGACTCATTCCTGCGATCTCAAGACACGAACAAAGTTGTTCAAACTCGCGTAGGTGGGAATAAGGACTTTCATCCTTATCTCCGGAGAAGCTTTGCTCTCGGACCATAGCTATGAAGCCGGGATGTAGCTCATAGCTAGATGTTTCAATGGAATGTGATGAAGGTGGAGGCTCCAAATGATCGCCCTTTGGAGCGACAAAATCGAAAAGGGTTGGATTGGAATCCATGTGATAAATGGGGTGATACACGGATGAACTGGGTTCAGAATCAAAACAGCTACCGTTCCCCGGCAACAGCACCAGAAAGCTTATTGGCACTTCTTACGTCGTTACTAGATTTGCAACGGCGCCAGAAAGCCTGTTGGTATACTACACGATCGCAGATAGATCCGCAAGCGCATGGATACCGTTGTAGCTTTCACCCGGGAGTATTCCAAGGTATCGATTTCCACGGGGAACGAGAAGTGTTGTGAACCTGAACTAATTCGTTCGGGGGATATGGTGACGAAGGATAGAAAGGCAAGGGTAGATTTTGGGTAAAGAGGGGGTAGCTGATGAAGTTTGGAATTTGTGAGAGTCACGGATAGGATCAAGGCAAAACTTGTCGCTCGTCGGGGCCAGAGGGAAAAGAGCCATGGAACGGGATGAGAAGGGGGCTCTGATGTCGTAACTCCTACCTGCCGGAACTAACGTGGTGGACTACAAAGCCCGTTCGGAGTTGTCACCTCCCTAGGGTACCACAACTATTCTGTTGAACCGGGACGCATTCCAAGGTACTGGAAAGCCTAGACACCACATCTACACTAACCAAGCACTACTTTACTCGAATTCAAAGCAAAGCAATCACAACAAGTAGAAACTACTAAATGCGATCGAAGAACCTAAGAGCGAACGATGAAATGTCTTGAGACTTAGTTACTCACGAATCCGAACTTACAAAATATCCCAGGTGTGGACGACCGTAGTTGTATCACACCCACAGAGGAAGGGGAAGAAGACCGACACTCCGGCTTCTACTCCAACACTAGGGAAAGAAGACCGACATTCCGGCTTCTACTCCAACACTCAACTCTCTCTCCCTACTCTCTGAATACTAACTTATGTAGGGCTCTGCCACTTGCTTCTAATCTCTTGTGTCCTTCTATGAGGTGCTAGGCTCTATATATAGGCCCTCTGGGTCGGTGGCTGCAGGAGGGGGTACTTGTAGGTGAGAGGGAGCTGCAGTGACGAACAAGGAGGTGCGGCCATATCTCCAGGTGCGGCCGGCCCTATGATTTGCCGCCTTTGATCATGCACGGCCCTAACACTAGTAGAGAAGTGCTCATCTATGACCTTACACAAACGTCACTGAAAATACAAAAATCGTCGTAGTATGTAATCTATGACGAGCTTATGACGAATTTGTCTTCGTCATTGGGGTCGCGTCATACATGTTAACCTGTGACGAAATACTGTTTTTCGTCACTGATTGGATTTTATTCTGTGACGAATAAGACCTCGTCATTGAAAAGATTTTCAATCTATGACGCTCCTTATTTTGTCACGATCTCCCGTTGCAGCCGGCGTCCGTAACGGAGCCGTTAACGGCGTTTCCAGTCGGTGACGCTGATATTTCGTCATAATTTTCGTCAGAACAGGCCTATGAGCGGCGTCCGGCGCCGTTTGCCACGCTGGAATGTTGCTTACGTGGCGGATGATGTGGCAGCAAGCTGTGACGAAATAGAGAACGTGACAAATTTGATATTAGCTGACGTGGCTTGTGACGCATCGCTGACGTGGACGCTCAAATTTCTGTTATGTTTGCACACGTGTCAGCATTGAATTGGTTGTATTTTCGTCACAGAATTCAATTACAAATCATCACAGATTTCAATTACAAATCGTCATACAAGTGCCACAGATTTCATCACAGAATTGCAGACGATAATGCATTTCAGATTTGTTCATGTACCACACAATACCATAGATACTTAAAAGCAATATTCAACCAAGCATATAACCATGTTCACAGCCTGACCACTAGAAAGACATAGGTTTCAGTTTCATAATCCAAACTACAGCATAATGAAAATACCATCACAGCAGGAACTTAAGTTTTTGTTGCTTCAAAATAACCAGCCAAAACACCATCACAGCAGCAGCCTTCATTTCTCCACCATCACAGCAGCAGCCAAAACACCATCAATTGTTGTTAGCATTGTTGGCCAACATTTGCTTGATGAGGTCCAGATCCTGCTGTTGCTTCACCATCTTGGCCTCAGCTTCTTCACTTCTCCTCCTCAAGTTGTCAAGTTCATCTTGGACAGCAGCTCTTGCTTCAGCTGCTAGTCGTTCTCGAAGCTCGCTTTCATTTGTTGATGAAGATTTGTTGGAGCCAGGAGTCTTGATGCCAACACTCTTCAGGAATTGGTTGCTGCTGTTCTGGGAGAGCACCTTCGAAATGACCTCCACACTCGACACTGGGGCCTCACCTTCAGGAACTTGTGCCCTCAAAGCTTCCATATCAGCCTGAAATATCTAGGACAAATAGTTAAATTGATATGACCATCAGGAACATATGACACAACATGTTTATAAACAAAATAAGAGCAATGTTCAATAGACATACTGATTTCCCTATAGATTCTGATAGAAATTGGTTGAATAAAGCAAACAAATCTACTTACTAGTGCTTCTCTTGCTGGTTCAGTGAGGCCACGTTTGGAGCTGGTGTGGCAGCTCTTGAAGGCCTCCACCACATCTAATTCTTCACTATCTTGTAAGCTCGGTTCTTCTCTGATCCTCTTCTTCTTCTGTTTTGTACATAAACATTAACAGCAAAGTTCTCTCAGATGGAATGCAAATGTGCAGGGACTATAGTACTATCTATTTTTAACTTACATATTCATGAAGGTGTGCCTCATAGCTTCGAGAACCTGTAGCCTGATAAAACTGGACTTTACTGCGATTGCGCTTGTTCTGGTCACATGTTTCCTAGTACAGATTGAACATGTAAGATTTTTAGAATGACAAGTTCCTTTTGTAAACAGATTGTGTAAGAAGAAAATTTGACAAGTTGCACATACCATGTTCTTTGGATCAGACCAATGAACTACCAATGCCCTCCACTGTTCATCAGTCAGCCTTGCAACAGGAGAAGTTGTCCTAATCTGGTTTGCAGGTACACCATTGAAGTATCTTGCCTTCAGCCGATACCGCTCTTGTCGCTGCATGGAGCGCAGCATATCTGTGATGGCTTCTTTTACTTGTGGTTGCTCATCATCAACGGCCAAGCGCATCTAGGCATATGGCAAATACAAATTTAGATAGCACATTCAGGTTAAGCATGTATACAAGTGTACCATTCAAACAGTATTGCACTTACAGATAGCTGTGACACAAAGGTTTTGTAGTACTGTTCATCCTTCTTGTAGTCCTTCCAATGTGGTAGGACAGGAAAGCTCTCCCGCATGATGACGCCAGCCTCTGATGCAAACTTGGCAGCTTGCACAGGTTCATGAGGTCTTTTTTTCCCTTCGTTAACAGATATGGGCAATCTCCTTCCCATAGCTTTAGTGAACTTTTCCAGCTTTTTTCCCTTTGTTGGTGGTCTGGGCCTCCTTGGAGCTCTCTGTGGAGGACCTACAGAATGGAATTTGCATTGAATTCAATATTTTAGTATGTTGCAAATTAGCAAAATAGAAGTATATGTGACTGTTAGAAAACCAGATTGCTTGCCTTCAGTACGTTCAGTAAGTTCATCTGTATGTAGATTGGCATCAGCAGCACCTGTATTGTGTGCAATATGTACAAAAATAAAATTCTATGTCACTAAATTCTTGCAAGACAGGAAAAGAGATGTCATATATGAGTGACCAATAAGCTTCTACTTGCCTTCAGTCTGTTGTATTGGATGCTCATTACTACCTGGACCCAGTTCTTGAGCATTAGAGGCCATGTCTTCTTCTGCAGCAATGCTGTCATGATCAGCCAGCCCAGGTGTAGACAAATTGGGTGCTGTGTCCCCATGACCATCTTCATGTTGCTCTTCATTATGGACATCTGTCTCTGAACTGTTAAGCCTTTTTGATGTTCTTCTTTGGGTTTGAGCAACTGGCTGTTCACCTGCCCTCACCCTTTTGCTGTTCCTAGATCCTGGAGGCATTTTGGTATTTCTCTTTGTTTTTGCTTTTCTAGCAGCTGCAGGATACTGTCCAACACACAAAAAAAAAGTTAGTCATGTGCATCTGTAAGCTAGACCATATATGAAATAAGAGGCATGACACAAACAAGATGATTTTGAAAGCAAATGCCTATAGTAAACAACAGTTTGAAAACATTCAAATGACATGATATGATTTAGCAAACACAACTTTGAAGGTAGAGGCAGCACCTTAATTTCCAAGGACATTGGGCCCTCATCAGATAATTCAGTGTCATCATCAGAAGTACATCCTTGATCATCATCATCAAGATGATAATCTGATGACTCTGAATCGTTACTATTTGTTTTCTTGTTTCCTTTATTATGCCTTGATTCAGATGGTGGTACAGATTTATTAAACGCAGAAGCTAGCACTTTCAGCCCCAATGCTTGCATCTTCTTATTATTGGCGGCCACTTGTCTATCCCGGCTTCTCTCATACTCGGTTTGTGGAGGTTCAACTACTTGCAACATAGATAAGAACAAAGAGTTACTGCTACTTTCAACAAAGATAACTGGTGCTTCCTAGTTGTGCTTGCTATACAGGTAAGGGATAAGACCTCATAGAGGTAAAAATGATTATAGGAAAGAGGTAGCATTAGTTTGTCTATTGAATTGAACTTAAATGATAATAAATAAAGAAAACATAGCAATCGGTGGGACCTAAGAGATTTTGTAACCCTAATCTGTCAAACATGTCTACACTTTGACACATTCACTAATCCTCTGATAGTAATATTCACTCAGATCCATATAAGAGGGAAATAAAGCATTCTCAAAGTATTTAGACATTCAGTCAGGTTCATGGCATGGTTTTCAGGTTCATGGCATTCAGTCAGGTTCATGGCATGGTTTTCAGTTAACAAGAATAAGCATTGAGACATTGAGATATTCATTCAGACATTTCAGAGCATTCAGGTTGGTTGCTACATTGTCAGAGCATTCAGGAAAGGCTTTCAGTTAACAAAAACTAACATGCCATGACAGCACCTCATCAAACATCTTTAGCATCTCAAAAAACTAACAGGCCACGGCCATAGTAAAGAAGAAAAAGGTAACAATTTGGGAACACTACAGGTCAATTGCATACCTTCCTCTTCTTCTTCAGGTTGGTTGCTACGTTGTCCTCTGGTTTTTACCATCTAGGTCCTCAGCACAAGCAGATCCGGTGCGTAGGCTGAAAATAAACAAATCCTAAAATTGTTACGGGATTGGTGAAATTGGCGATGAGAAAGAGGGGGTTGGAGGGATTGATGTTGGCGACGACGCAGGTCCTCACTGGCTGAGTGCTCCGCCGGGCTCATCAGTGGCGGTTTGTGGGTTGCAGACGAAAGATAGGGGGAGGCGCTCACGTACCAGGCCGGCGAGGTTGAGGAAGGCGGTCGTCGCCGGTGAGGTCGAGGAAGGCGGTCGTCGCCGGCGGTTGACACCCGGCAGGTGGCGGCTAGGGTTAGAAATGGTTGGGGGGATGAGAGAAGTCGAGGGCGCTAGCTGGTGGGGAACGAGGTAAATAAAGACCGCGATAAATGGCGCCATTTTTTTTCAGGGCGGGGAGGGGAGGGAAATATTTTCGGGAAGAAAATATTTTGCCGCCTTTTTTTTACTCAGACTTCAATAACCAGGATATAAAAACTAAAATGCACCCCCATAACAAATGTACTTCAATAGCGCAATGGTTAGGGGATGCTGAGTTTGTTGCTTTGTTCTTGGGTTCGAACCCATGGGAACAAGTTTTTTTTAATCTCTCTAATACTTTTTTTTTAAAATTTCATGCATGATTTACTATTTTTTTCATGGAAAACTTATTTTTGGGTTATGATGAACATCCCCAAAAAGTTTGGAATGGTTCCGATAATGTTGTAGTACACATCCCCCAATCGGCTACACATGTCTGCCTTAGTACTAAGGGAGAGTGCGAGAGATGTAAGCCATCTGTGAGGTTGTGCATCACCACACTCTTAGATTGAGCCGTAATTTGTTTCTCAAGATCACATCCATAAATGAAGTATCCATGCAAGTTTCTGGATTTTTTTAAGGTATAGTATGGTTTCTTATCATTTATTCTTTGTTTAATCAAAAAAAATTACAATAATTAGTTAACTCACTCCGAAAATTGTTGACATGCACACAACATCATGATACAACTGCATGAGCATCCCAAAAAAGTTTGGAATGGTTCCGAGAAGGTCGTAGTACACATCCCCCAATCGGCTACACATGTCTGCCTTAGTACTCAGGGAGAGTGAGACCGATGTAAGCCATCTGTGAGGTTATGGATCACCACACTCTTAGATTGAGCCGTAATTTTTTTCTCAAGATCACATCCATAAATGAAGTATCCATGCAAGTTTCTGGATTTTTTTAAGGTATGGTATGGTTTCTTATCATTTATTCTTTGTTTAATCAAAAAAATTACAATAATTAGTTAACTCACTCCGAAAATTGTTGACATGCACACAACATCATGATACAACTGCATGAGCATCCCAAAAAAGTTTGGAATGGTTCCGAGAAGGTCGTAGTACACATCCCCCAATCGGCTACACATGTCTGCCTTAGTACTCAGGGAGAGTGAGACCGATGTAAGCCATCTGTGAGGTTATGGATCACCACACTCTTAGATTGAGCCATAATTTTTTTCTCAAGATCACATCCATAAATGAAGTATCCATGCAAGTTTCTGGATTTTAGACTATAGAAAATATAGATAAAACCCAAAGTAAAAAAAAGATTGACCAAAAAAATTGAACCCGGTGGGGGTTCGAACCGGGGAACACGGGGGTTCAAAGCGGCATGCCTTACCATTGCACTATCGAAGTGTTTTCGATATGCTGAAAGTTCATATACATTTATACTTGAAGTGTTGCGTGGACGACTAAAATAGGCTGACCCACACCCTTTTTCCTTCCCCTCGTGGCTCGCACGACAGCGCCGTCTCCATCTTCTTCGGCTGCAACTGCGCCGCCGTTCCTTTCTTCCCCGCCGCCACTGATGGCTCCAGCGCCCAGAGGAGGGGGCGCGGCCACGGGCGCGGCCACGACCGGCGTCTTCTCCCCCGTGCGCCACTGCCGGCTGCAGCGCCCAGAGGAGGGGGCGCAACCGCCGGGGATGCCGCCAATCCCCACTCGCTACACCTGTCCACCGGGGCCGCGCGCTCCCCGACCCTCTCCCGCGACGCCGGCCTGGCTCCTCGCGTGGATCCCGCCCGCCCGCGTCCCCGGGGTAGCCCTGGAGGCCTGGACGCCTTCGTCTCCCTGGGCGCGCCCAGAGGAGGGGGGCACGGCACTGCGCACGCGGAGGCCACGGATGGATGCCGGCATGCCGCGCCGCCGAGCCGGTGCCGGATGCGGAGCCGAGACGATGGGCGGGCAGGTGCGTGGAGGCGCTAATTCCATCCTCTGCGGGCTCTGAACTCCAGCTTGCAGAACATGCCAGAGGCCACCAATGTCTGCAAATTCAGGCTGCAAGAAACATTGTGTTGTGGTGCAAAGCAATGCTAGAAGATTTGTTTTCCGTAGAATGTAGAATTTAGAGGTGCTAGTAAATTGTTGAGGTTGTGATTGTAAAGGGAGGAAAAACTGAAGAAAATGTATGGATTGCCAATTGTGCTAGAATGTTTTGTTATCATTGGAATGTGCAGAATGTTGTTTCAGATTGTACATATTGTTTTTCACAAATCAACTAGAATGTATGCAGAATATTGTTTTAGATTGTACATATTATTTTGAAATGAACTAGAATGTACAGAATGTTATCAAAGTATGTGTTGGTTTTGCAGATTTTTTAAACTTGAGGATCAAAGGTCACTTGCACACACAAAAATCAAAACATAGTGCTATTCTCTAGCACTGGAAAGCACAAAATGTTGTATTGCTCTCCAGCAATCTAAGTGTCAACTGTCATATGGCACATTGAACTTTGCACTTCAACTAGAACACCAAAAGCATGATTACTAGAATTCAGCATCTATTCTCTTTCTCTTAATCTCTCTAATTCAGCATCAAGGTCATTGGTTAATGGTCCCTGGAGAAGAAAAGAAAACAGAAGAAAAGTGAAACTGTGTCATCAGTAGATTGATCACCAGAAAATTTTTTGTGCATCACCAGAAAAACTATCTCTTGTTGTCACCGGCTGCCCGATTTGCAGCTCAGCAACGATCTTCACACAACGATGCGACGCGCTCTGGAGCACGCGACGCCGCCGGCACTCACCCACACACGCGAACACGATGGATCTAACAGAACGCGAGAGAATGGCGCTGCCAACCGTTGCAGCTTTTCTGTTGCATCTAAGCTTCTATTTATTCTCGGTGTTTACATGGTCCACGATCTCCCCGCCATGCCCTAACGTGCAGGAACGCTCTTCATGCGCGACATGGCGGTGAACAACTAGCCGCACCGTGAACGCAGCACGATTCTGGCCTTGACACCACTAACACCTCATGCAGCTAGCTAACTTTAGGAAATAAACATGCACGTACACTTTAGGGAAACAGAAATATGCATGAACGTGTGCACGGGATTGACTAACATTTCACCCCCTAATCCCGTTGCACATCCACTACTCCCAGCTGCTGCCTCAGCTCGATGAATCTGACCTTGCCAAGTGCCTTTGTCAGAATATCTGCTAGTTGATCATGTGTGCTCACACGGTTGATGTCAATGCTTCCATCTTCAATGCAATCTCTGACAAAATGATACTTTGTATCTATGTGCTTGCTCCGTTCATGATGAACCGGATTTTTGCTCAGAGCAATTGTAGACTTGTTATCAACAAGGAGATTTACCTTTGGGGCTTTCATACCGAGTAATTCACCCAAGAGTCGACTGAGCCAAACACCTTGACAGGCTGCACCTGCGCTTGCAATGTACTCAGCTTCACATGATGAAAGGGCAACTACTCTTTGCTTCTGTGAAGTCCAGGTTACTAGGTTCATGCCAACAAAGAATGCCGAGCCACTAGTACTTTTCCTGTCATCTATGTCACCGGCCAAGTCACTATCACTGAAACCAAGCAAAACTGGTTCAGAAGTACCTGACCTTGTATATTTGCAACCATAGTTCAGAGTTCCAGCCACATACCGAAGTATTTTCTTTACTGCTGCCCAGTGACTTGACTTTGGCATTTCCATATACCTGCTCACAATCCCAACTGAATATGCAAGATCTGGCCTTGTGTTGACCAAATATCTCAAGCTCCCAATTACACTCCTGTATTTTGTTGCATCTACAGGTGGAGAAGTGTCATTCTTGCTCAGCTTCAGTTTGTTTTCCATTGGAACTTGACAGGGATTGCACCCCCTCAAACCAGCCTGAACAAGAATTTTTGTTGCATATGCACTCTGACATAAAGTTGTCACTCCCTCCTTCTGTTCCACCTGGATACCCAGGTAGTAAGTGAGTAGGCCAATGTCACTCATGCTGAAACTTTTCATCATTTGCCTTTTGAATGCATCAATACTTTCTTGAGTTGGCCCTGTAATTATCAGATCATCAACATACACTCCTACTATTAGAAAATCTCCATTGCCATCAGATCTTCTGTACACTACATGTTCATGAGGATTCTTCACAAAGCCAAGTTGGAGTAACTCCTTATCAAGCCGTGCATTCCATGCCCTGGGTGCCTGACGCAGCCCATACAAAGCTTTTCTGAGTTTCAGTACCTTTCCACTCCCATTTTCAACAACAAATCCAGGAGGTTGCTGTACATATACCTCCTCCTCCAAGTCTCCATTGAGGAATGCCGATTTAACATCCATGTGATGCACTTTCCATCCACTCTTAGCTGCCAGTGCTATGATCAATCTTACTGTCTCAATTCTAGCCACTGGAGCAAAAACTTCCTCAAAGTCCACCCCCTCACGTTGGGCGTATCCCTTGGCCACCAGCCTTGCTTTGTGCTTGACAATGTTGCCTTCAGGGTCCTTCTTCACCTTGAAAACCCATTTAAGACCAATAGCACGGTGACCTGCTGGCAAAGCTGCTAGTTCCCAAGTTTGGTTGGACTGTATCGATTCCATTTCTGCAGTCATGGCTTTTCTCCAACACTCCTCTGTCAGTGCCTCATCAACACTCCTTGGCTCTTCTACAGCTACAAAACACACTCCACTGTATTCAAACCCATGAACTTCTTCTGTTGAATCTTTAAGATCTTGCAATGTGTGATATCTCAAGGCATTTCCCTTAGAGTCCACTGCTCCTTCAGTTGGAGGTGTTGCAAATTGCACATTCGGTGCATGCAGAGTTTGTTGCGGTGTTGATGGCTCAGGTGACATTGCTGGATGCTCCATGATTGTCCACTGACCAACTGAATCAGCTTGTGGAGAAGGAAACCCTAGAACCTGCCCTGACTGCCCAACTGAATCAGTTTGCCCATTGTCAGTCACTGTTCCCTGTCTGGCAATAGAGTAGAAATCAACATCAAACACTCTATCTGACCCGGACTTAGCTCCTTCTTCCCACTTCCATTCACGATGCTCTTCAAAAACCACATCACGTGTGACCTGCAGTTTCTTAGCCACTGGATCATACACCCTGTAGCCTTTTGTTCCTGCTTCATACCCCACAAACACCATAGGAGTTGATCTATCAGCTAGCTTGTTTACTCCTGGCCCAACTCTTTTCACATGAGCAATGCATCCAAATGTTCTCAGGTGATTCACATTTGGCTTCCTACTGTACCACACCTCATATGGTGTCTTGCCATTCAGACTTCTTGTAGGTGCCCTATTCAGCACATACACTGCAGTGTGTACAGCTTCTCCCCAAAACTCACTAGGCATTTTCTTGCTCTTTAACATACACCTTGCCATCTCAACTATGGTTTGATTTCGACGCTCCACTACTCCATTTTGTTGTGGTGAATATGGTGTAGTGGTGAAATGCGTCAAGCCCAGTTCATCACAGGACTCTCTGAACTGGACAGAGTTGAACTCTCCTCCTCTGTCAGAGCGAAATGCTCGAAGTCTTTTCCCACTTTCAGTCTCTGCAAGTGCCTTCACACGCTTGAAACATTTGAATGCCTCATCCTTGGTTGCCAGGAGCTCCAGCCACATGAATCGTCTGTAATCATCAACAATCAGCAGGAAGTAATTCTTACCACTAGGTGTACTTGGATGAATTTGTCAGCACAGGTCAGTATGCACCAGATCAAATGGATTCTCAGCACGATAATTTGCCACTTTGGGAAATGGCTGCCTGTGCTGCTTTCCAAGAGCACACCCATCATAGAACTCTTCTACTCGATCTATCAATGGCATACCCCTCACCATGTCCTTGGACACAAGATCACGCAGTGCTCTGAAATTCAGATGTCCATACCTACCATGCCATAGCCAAACCTTGTCATCCTTCATTGCTATCATACAAACTGGAGTTGCTAGCTGCATCTTTAACAGATAGAGTATGTTCTGAACTCGGGGTGCTTTAGCCAATAGACAACGCTCCACATCATACACATTGCAGAAACCATTCTCTATCACAATTTTACAGCCTCCCTCCTCTAACTGACCAAGGCTAACTATGTTACTTTTCAACTTGGGTATGAAATAGACAGATGTGAGTACCTTGTGACCCTTGTTCCTGGTCTGGAGCAGCACTGATCCCATGCCCTTGATCTCGACCAATGATCCATCACCAAAATGAACTGTTCCGCCCACAGATGTGTCCAGTGACGCGAGCACCGCACGGCACCCCGTCATGTGATTGCTGGCACCCGTGTCGAGCACCCACGTGTCGTCATCGCGATCCGCCGGGAGCACATTCTCCTCGTTGAGATGCACCACATGATGTGGAACGTGCACCCCAACTGGTTCAGCCTCGCGTCATGGTGCGACAGTGCGCACCGCATCGACCGTGGCAAGCATGAGCGCCGGCTGATCCTCATCAGCCCGCACATGATGTGCCTCCTCACGCCGCTCCTTCCTGAGACGCTTGCAGTCCTGCTTCCAGTGCCCGTAGATTCCACAGTTACGGCACCTTCCCTTGCGTCGCGGTGTGCCCTCCAACGTCAGCTTGACGACAGGCTCCTTCTTGTCACCCTGCGACGTGTTCTTCTACTTGGCCGGGGAGAACCCGCCTTGTCGATCTCCTCCACCCCCGGATGAGGATCCCTCCGGAGCGAGGCGGTGGCGGTACTTGGCGAGCCACTGATCCTCGGACAGGTACAACTTCTCTGTCTTCTCGGTGACAGTGTCGACGTCGAGACGATCTTCAGCGGCGTACAGACGCCCCACCAATTCTTCCACCGTCAGAGTGTTGATGTCCAGCAACATCTCGATCGACACGGCGATTTGGTTGTACTGCTTCGGGAGGACACGGAGGATTTTCTTGACGACGCATGTTTCGCCCACGACCTCGCCGAGACCGCGCAGCTTCTCAGCCAGCGAGTTGATTCGCAGGCCAAACTCGTCAATGAGCTCGCCATTCTTGAACTGAATGTTCTCGAATTCTTGCAGCAGCTTCTGTGCATTTGATTCTTTGACCCGATCTGCACCCTGCCGCATGCTCTTGACTGCATCCCATGCCTCCTTCACCATCTTCTTCGCCCCAAACGTCGTCCACATCTCCTTCGGCACCGAACGCAGGAGTGTGCTCATAGCCAGGCGATCGTGGGCGCGATTCACTCCCTTGCTGCCCTTCTCGACGGCGTCCCAAACCTCCATCGCCTCGAGATTGCACTGCATCAACATAGCCCACTCGGAGTAATTAGACCGATCGAGCATCGGCCACATAAGCGACCCAACCGGGACGACGGTCTTCCCGGCGCTTGACGATGCGTCGTCGTCGCCCATCTTCTTCTCTGACCGCCTTCTTCTGGGAACAACGAGTTTCTTCCGAGGTGGCTCCCTTGGTGGACTAATGGAACCACCGTAGAACATACACTGGCTCTGATGCCAATTGTTGTCACCAGATGCCCGATTTGTAGCTCAGCAACGATCTTCACACAACGATGCGATGCACTCTGGAGCACGCGACGCCGCCGGCACTCACCCACACACGCGAACACGATGGATCTAACAGAACGCGAGAGAATGGCGCTGCCAACCGTTGCAGCTTTTCTGTTGCATCTAAGCTTCTATTTATTCTCGGTGTTTACATGGTCCACGATCTCCCCGCCATGCGCACTCGCGCTGCGACGCGCCCGCCTAACGTGCAGGAACGCTCTTCATGCGCGACATGGCGGTGAACAACTAGCCGCACCGTGAACGCAGCACAATTCTGGCCTTGACACCACTAACACCTCATGCAGCTAGCTAACTTTAGGAAATAAACATGCACGTACACTTTAGGGAAACAGAAATATGCATGAACGTGTGCACGGGATTGACTAACATCTCTTGCCTTCAGTACGTTCAAATGTTCCAAATAAAACACAGATTAAGGAATCTCCAATTATAGTGGCTAGTCGCACTTGGAAAATAAAGAACGTATTGTAAACTCAAAATACAAGAATGACCCAACTTATATATAGGAGAAAAACTAAATCGCACTCTGCATGCTAGAAATCATCATCAGAGTCATCTAGGGACATGTCATCAAGGTTTTCAGCGCCACCATCACTACAATACTGCATGATAGTGTCGTCTTCCTCCTCAGCGTCACTGTCTTCATCAGAAGGAACTTCATCAGTAGGAACAGTATGCTTCTTGCTTCTTATAAGTTGGTCTAAATTGCCTTCAACTATAGTGGCTTCCCCTCCTGGAATATTTTGGTAAACCTCATTGTCATCAACTTCTTGCACTACATGCTCAGTATCAGAATAGTCATCATCCTGATGCACATCATGGCTAGCCTCTTCTTTCTCAGTAACGTCATACATGTTCCTATGTTCAAATTTCTGCACAACTCGCCAATCTTTACCAAAGGATGTATCCTGCAGGTAAAATATTTTTTTTGCTTGGGATGCCAAGATGAAAGGATCATTCTTGTACCAATATGAACCGACATGGATTGTTCTGAAATATCTGTCATCTCTAAGCCCTCTCGTCTTGCCTTCTTGGTTGTACCAATCACATCGAAATAGAACCACTGTTCGAATAGATTGAAAATTGGAGTTGTATGACAGCTCGATTACCTCTTTAAGTTGACCATAATAATCTATGTCTTCATTATTATGTGAACCTTCAGTCATGATACCACTGTTTTGTGTCAGCATGAACTTTTCTCAATCCACAGTGCTATAGCCCACTCCGTTAATTTTGCAAGCTGCAGCAAATTTAACTCGCAGACATGGGCCACATGACAACGCCCACAATCCTTCGCTAACCACTTCTGGATCATCCTGCATCAGCTCCTGAATCTGTTCGAAAAAATTAAATCGGCTTGCCAAATACATATGGATACTAATGCATTGACTAAGCATGCTGAAAAAATATGTAGTGTCTTACATGTCGCTTAAACCAGTTCGCAAATCCTTGTTCAACCAGTTTGTCAACTTCATTTGGTCCTGCACCTTGCTGCAGTAGATGATTCTTGTACATGCTGAACAGCAAGGTTAAATATTTAGAACAATATTAAAAAGTATAAATTCAAGAAAAGCTACATATCACAAAAAAGTAAAAGGTACTTACTCCCTGTATATATCAGCTTCTTCACAATTATACAGGACATACCACTTCAATTTATTGAAGATAGCATCATCAATGTAGTCCACTCTAGTAGCTCCAACTAGAGAAGCGCCATGCCTGAAAAGCTCTAAGTCATTATCCAATGGCCTCTCGCTACCACTGTCATCGACCTGGTTAAATCTAGTGCTAATATCCATCATGTATCTAGAACAAAATGTCAACGTGTCACTTGCCATATATGCCTCAGCAATTGATCCTTCTGGCTTTGCCCTGTTTCTAACAAAATTCTTCAAAGTGCCCAGTCGCCTTTCTATTGGGTACATCCATCCGTACTGAACAGGCCCTCTAAGCAGTGCCTCATCAGGAAGATGGACACATAGGTGCACCATGACATCAAAGAAGGTAGGTGGAAAGATTCTCTCAAGCTTGCATAGGATCACTGGAATGTCTTCTTTCAACTTTTTTGCAACATCTTTCCTTAGATTTCTACTGCAGAGTTCCTTGAAGAAGGACCCAGCTCTGCAATTGCTTCATATACATCCTTCCTCACTAGTCCTCTAAGGCCAGCAGGCATGATTCTTTGCAAGAGTATGTGGCAAGAATGGGTTTTCAGCTTTCCAACAATCCTCGAACCATCTGCACTTATGTACCTTGATAGATTAGCAGCATATCCATCAGGAAACCTGACATTTTTAAGGAACTTGCAAAACTCGATTTTTTGATCCTTCCCCAAGACATAAGGAGTTGGTGGAGCACTAATTGATTTGCCATTTTGCTGTAAGTGCAGTTCAGGCCTTATTTTCATATCATACAAATCTAGCCTCGCATTATGTGTGTCCTTCGTCTTGCCCGGTACATTGAGTAATGTGAAAAGAATGTTTTCACATACATTTTTTTCTATGTGCATCACATCGAGATTATGTGGAAGCTTCAAGTCTTTCCAATATGGCAATCTCCACAAAATAGATTTACGACTGTAAATCTTTGGACCCTTAGTACGCTTCCTTTTAACCCCAGTAACAATTTCAGGATGCTGCCCTGGCTTAACATGTTTCACCTTCTCTAGATGCTCTAAGACCTCCTTCAAAGTGAACTTCCCTGGTGGCCCTCTGTTTTCAGTTTTACCATCAAAAGCCAAGCTTTTGCGCCACTTATGATTCTTTTTCAGGTACCGATGATGTCCAATGTAACAAATCTTGCCCCTTATTGACCGAGACAATGGATCCTTGTCGCAATGAATACAAGCAAAATACCCTTTTGTTGTTTGCCCAGATAACGTGGCTAACGCTGGATAATCATGTATACACCACATAACAGCAGCATGAAGGTCAAACTTCTTACCAATAATAGCATCATAGGTGCTGACACCTTTCCATAGTTCAACCAGTTCATCAATTAGGGGCTCAAGGAACAAATCAAAATCCTTTCCTGGACACCTTGGACCTGGGATGAGTAAAGCCGTAAAGCAGTTTGATGGATTCACGCTTTCCCATGGTGCGAGATTAAGCAGTGTCAGAAGCACTGGCCACATACTGTATTGGGTACTCATGTTGCCAAAAGGATTGAATCCATCAGTAGCTAAGGAGAATCTTAGGTTCCTTGGATCTGCTGCAAAATCTCGAAACTTCTCATCAAAATCCCTCCATGCCTCCCCATCAGCTAGATGGCTCGTCACATTGTCTACTTACTTCCTCACTTTCTTGTGCCATTGAGTTTGCTCAGAAGTTCGTTTTGAAGCAAAAATTCTTTTCAACCTAGGTATAAGAGGAAAATGTCTCAAAACCTTATGTGGAACCCGCTTGGTCCCAGATTCATCTTGCCATCTAGACTCCTTGCAAACTGGGCACGCATTCAGTTTAGCATACTTGGATGAATTCGAGTCCCGAAACAACACACAATTGTTCTTGCACACATGAATGTTTTCGTATGCAAGTCCCAATTCTCGAAGATATTTCTTGGAATCTTCATATGACTTTGGCAATTCACTATGAGGGTACGCATCTGATATCAGCCCCAACATTGTGGAAAATCCTGTATTGCTGATTCGATAACGAGACTTGGCATACAGCATCCTAACCAAAAAAGAAAACTTTGAATGGCTAGAACCAGGGCCAAGCGCCTTCTTAGCATCTTCAAGAACTCTTGCAAACTTCGGTCGTTCTCCATCAGCCTCTGCCGCTGCATACAGCTCTTCTATCATCTCTGGCACTCCGTAATCATCATCATGGACATCATCGCCCACACCCACATTTATCCCAAAGTCATGATCTGCTCCTGTGAAATCGGGCTCTAAATTCTCAACTACATCAATGTCAGCAGGCTCCCCATGATAAATCCACCTTGTATATGTAACTGACATTCCATAAACGAGTACATGGTTCTCTACTTCAGAGACAGGTTGCATCCTTTGATTAAGACATTCATGGCATGGGCAACGTATCTCAGTGTCTTCTTGGTACCTTTCTCTAACATGCTTCATGAACTGTTCAACTCCTTTCAAATATGCAGATGTGAATGGTCTACAATAAACCCAACTTCTATCCATCTGTTGTGACAATAAAAAAACCTCCTATTAATTTCCTAAATGAGATTAAACCTATCAATGTTCAAAACCACAACGAACACGTGCAATTATGTAAAAGAATTCGAACATAGATCAAACCTTGTAGTCTGTGGCGCCGCCGTTTCTGTTTTCACTACGCCGGCCACACCTCAGCCGCCCCGATGACGCTGCCCACGTCCTCAACACCTCTGCACGCCCTGATCCTTATTTGCCCACGCCGCCCACACCCTATGCCCGCCACGATCACCTCCACACCATCGCACACAATCGCCCTATGCCCTGGCAACAATCGCCCTATGCCCTGGCGCTTGATCGCCCTACCCTTGGCCTCGCCACGATCACCTCCAGCTGCCGGTGCTTGTTGCCCTCGCCACGATCACCTCCAGTCGTCGGCGTTTCTGCCCTCGTCGCATTCGTGTGTGGCGAGATGACGGATGGAAGGCCCAAGGCCCTTAATTGATTCAATTAAGTGACCCATCTTTCAGTTCATATGTGACAAATATACTAATAAAAAAACATTCAAACACTAATGAAAACACAAGCGTGGTGAAGTGGTAGGGCGCGGACCTGTTAATCTGTTGGTTGTGGGTTCGAAACCCAGCACTAACACCCTTTTTTTGGCAAATTAACAAAAAAAATGGACATCCAAATCTGTGGCTGGTAACGGCAAAACAAATCTATGACGATCTGGTTTCATCAATAAGGTGCGGCAAGCTGTCCATACAACGGTGACCATTATCATTCATAATATGTGTCGAATAATATCATCATTAAAAGTCCCCATCAGTTCTATGACGATAGAGTTTTAAATTCAATGACATTCATTCCATTTTCGTCACAGATCTACGAGTCAAAACTTCGTCAGTCTTAACTAATGATGCAAATTAAATTTTTGTCACATATTAGACAGTATTTTGTGACAAAATTCAGCCGCGTCATGAGAAAATCGTCATAGATGAGCATATTTCTAGTAGTGTAATCAACACTCCTGGGTCAGTTCCCAAGTTGGTGGAGCAAAATCCTGGGGTTTGATTGGTGCGGCCATACCTAGAGGTGCGGCCGGTCCTACTCAATTGCCGTGTGATGCACCGACGGTGTTGTGGGACGTCCAGGATCACTCCTTGATGGCGGTTGTGGCGGTTAAGTGTGGGTCCATCGATCCAAGTGCTTCCAACCATAGCCTTTTGATCAAACCAACCATTCACCGGTGTATCTCATCCATCCAAGGTGTGTTTGTGGGATTGTTGGTGCCGTGGACCCGAGAGGAGGATTTTGGGTGGTGCGGCCGGACCTCGGTGGTGCGGCCGGACCTAGGAGGTGCGGCCGGACCAACTTTTGTGGTGTCTGGCCCATGGACTTGGTCCCCTTGGATATTATGCTAAGTGTAGAGGCATTTGGCAAACATTGGTGTTGATCGGAGGAGGTTGATAGGCCGCACCTACCCCCCGACATGTCTCATGTCACAATCTTCCGTGAGGCATAATTTCTGCATCCGGACTCCGAATTGGGTGAACCAAAACTCCATTTCGATCTTCTCGACAAGAACTTCGCAATGGTGCTATCAAACTAAGCATTTGACGTTGTTTGTCAAGATGCTTTATTTGTGCTATGATGTCTCATTATGACCTGCATTCAAATATTCACCAAAGCTCATGGAATCTGTTAGTTTATAACCCCACAGCTATGATGCAAGCTTTGATGGAGTGAAATTTGTTCAAAGTTGAGGGTTGAAAATAGGGACTTAACGACCGTCAACACTTAGCTGTAAAGATTCTTATAGGTGGAAGGGCATTTTTGTGATATTAAAAACTACAGGGACTTTTTTGCAAAATGGCAAGAGACAGCTTGGTTGACCGGTACATGAAAGTTTGACCCCAAGGTTTGGGTGGATCTGGACCGTCAGATTCAGATCGAGCGGCGGCCGGTGACGGCAGGCGGCGGGCGGACTGCTAGGCGGCGGCGCGCGGCGGTGCTAGGCGGCACAGCTCGCCGGAGACGCTCGAACTCGAGCTCCCGTGCACAGAACTTGACGGGACAGGGACCAAAACGAAGCTAGGGAGATGAGGAACTCATCGAGGGGCTTGAAGAGGTGGGAGACGCGGTGGAGGAGGAGATCGAGGCGGGGCGGCAGAGCTCCAGCGGCTTCTTCCGGGCGGCGGCGCCGCGCGAGCAAGGAAGAGAGGAGGAGGGGTGCGGGGAGGAGAGGAGCTCGGGTGCGGCTTTTATAGGGCGGAGGGGGAAGAGGAGGGGGCGCGGTGAAGCGGTGGGGGCGAGCTCCGGTGGGCGGCAGCCATCAACGCCCGGAGGTGGTGGAGCTCGGTGGTGGTGCCGTTTCGGGAGAAGTGGAGGCAAGACGGCTATGTGGGTGCGCCGGCACATTGAGTGCCGCGCTCGGTGGGGAGGGGAAGGGGCGCGGGAGAGGGGAGGGTGCCGGTGCGGTCGGCCGTGGCTAGAGGAAGGGGACGGCCGGAGGTAGGAGACGACCTGACGGGTGGGGCCCGCCCGTCGGTGGGAGGGAGAGAGAGGGGAAGATGGAGCGGGTCGGCGGGGAGGTGGGCTGGAAGAAGTTGGGCCGGCGGGAAAGAAAGAAAAAAAAAAGAAAAGGCCGCGGGACGGGTTGGGCCAAGAGGGAAGGGAAAAAGAGAAAAAAGAAAAGGGAAAGGGAGATGGGTCGGTTGCTGGAGATTTGGGTCGGCGGGAGGGAAAAGAAAGAAAAAGAGAAAAGGATGGAGGAAGGGAAGGTGGGAGTGAAGTTGAGGGTAGTTTTAGGCTTTGAACCTTTTGTTTTGAAAACTTCAACACACATTCATACAAAACAAATGCAAAGGCATGAATGCATCAAACACTTGGTGAATTCTAAATTTAAATGTTGTTTTAATTAATTAAAAGCAAATTTATTTAGTCAAATTTATTTAATCCTTATAAAATAAAAACTAAACCTTGTTGCTAACATTATTTTATTATGATGGAATTTTCGGGTGTTACACATAGACTGCATTTGTATCATATGCCTTAGAGATGTGCTTCTCTTATATACTCTGATCACCATGATATGCTGGATATGAGCTTATGACTTTGCTAGTGATGCTCATGAGATGTATAGATGTGCTCTTGGTAGCTTTGGGATGGATATGCTTGTGGATGGCTTACTTTTGTGAAAATGCTATATGATCCTCTCTTGTGAGTTGAATGCCTCTCATGTTCAAATTGTGCGCTTATGGATATATCTTGCTTAATTTGTGCTTGGAACCATGTTCTTTTCATTTGGGGTCAAAGACCCATCTGTCATCATGAATGTTTAGCCTACATGCTACCTTGTGGAGAAGCCTAAGCTTCTTTTTGCCGCAAAGGCACTTCATGTACCATGCTTAATTTGTAAATCATGAAATTGGTATATGAAATGCTTGTGCTTGAAAATATGCTTCCATGTCAAATTTGGTTTAAATTCCTTATCTTGGGTGCTAAACCGTTGCATGATGTTCACCAATGAGAAGTCTCATATCTAGAAGTGGACACATGGCTCGGTGGCTTTGACATGACATGAGATAGCTTGTAGGTGTTTGTGATGATCTTGTGATGAGAATTTGTGACCTTGCATGAAGTTTGTGGGCTATATGTTGTTTGTGCTCATTTTGACCATGTGTAGGTCCTATGCTCATGAGAGGGAAATTTTTGTGAAAAATGCTTCATTTTTATCATGGCTATGTCACATACTTATATGTCCCTATCTATCTTGTTGGCGATGCTTGTACTAAATTTGTGGCTATCTTGCTTGTCTATGTCTCAATTTTAGCATGTTGTAGTGCTCTTTGTATATTTGCGAAGCACATGCTTACATTTGTAGACTTGATTCATGCATTACCAACAAGGGGGAGGAAAGTACCCAATTCATGCCCAATTCATGCATCCAGGGGGAGTTTTGCATCAAGGGGGAGAAAAATTGGGAGAAATGCATTTGTTCAGGGGGAGCCTGCATTTATGCATTTGGGAGCTCTTTGTCGCCTGATTTTAGTTGTGCTCTTTTGCTGATGGTGTCGACCCCTTTTGCCTCACCTTGAGGAGTCGGCGATTTCAAAGCATTTTATCTCGGTTGTGTCGAGCCGTTGCCCTTGCCTTAGGGGACCGAGATTTTTCTCTCTCAAGTGATCTTGTTAGCTTTTGTTTGGCTTTTGATCACTTGTTTGAGTTTTTCAGTCGTTTCTTTTCTTTTTCTTTTTTTCTCTGAATTGGTTACTATGTGTGTGTTGTCAATGCACTCATCAAGGGGGAGATTGAGGACCGGAGTGTTCGAGGACCGGTGGATGGTCGCTCCTAGCTGTGATGAGTGATTGACAACGTGGTGTGGACTGACTCTTGGCCGAGTATTACAGGTGTAGGTTGCGGCTTGATTTACGTTGGTGCAGGTGAAGAGTGGGCGCGAAAGGTCTTTGCCTTGCGGGGCCTCCGAGGAGTGGAGAGACAAATAGGCTCGGCTCGAGGGACCCGGTGGCCAGCGGGGTCAAGTGCGGGCCGCATGGTGGCAAGAAAAGCAAGATGAAGTCGTGGACAGAAGCCGGTGCAGGGTAGCGGCTCATGACCGGAGTTTGCACGCGGGGTTTGCGGCGGTTCACCACAAAACCGTCGGGTTACTTGGTTGAGCCACAAAACCAAGACCGGAGGCTCGGCGGGCGGAGACGGGATCCGGGCGCGCCGAGAAGCTTCGATGCCGGCGGACACGTGGCAGGATCGCAGGGCTTGCGTCGGGAGGACGCGGACTGCGGCAAAGGTGTGGCCGTGCGATGAAGAGGAGTGCTACTTGACCATGTTGCCCCTGAGGGGTGTGTATCTCATTTCAAGTTCTAGGGGTAGCTTAGTCATTTGCCCATCCCAAAGGAACTCCATATATGTAGCTCTAGGGTTTCTGGGCAAACCATCCATTCAGACTGCTTCTCATTTCCCTGCTCCATAGGCGTAGATTTTCTTCACCGTTTTGTAGAGAATCTGACCTCCGAGTGTATGGAAGCATTCATGGTTGCGTCGATTTCCTTGTTGTGGCTCGAGTGATTTTCGTGTCTTTTTCAAGCTATTTTCGTTAGATTTTCGTGCGCGGCTTGTTCCTTCGATTCCGAGGTGTTTGGGTTCGGATTTTCTTGTGGGATCATGGATAGATGTCTTGTGCATCTTGGTGCTTGATCTTGACCCCTCAAACTCCGGATTTGGCCTCCGATTGAAGGATTTCGGTTGGAACCCTAGCTTTTTGTTTGAGCTCAGTAGAATCTCGAATCCTCTCAATTCAGTGGGTTTGAGGCTATAAATTCGTAGGCATAGCATCTCCTATAGACGCTTCATCCTCACCTATGATTTGGTAGCAATCCCTTGGTTGATTCGGGAGATTGGGCAAAGGGAAGGAGGAGTTGACCCTCAAGAGGTCGAGATCGGGCTGCTGTCTGCGCACCACGCGGACTATTCGCACGTCCCTGGCGGACGGTCCGCGAGGAGGCTTTCAGCCAGCAGTTCGTCGTGTTCGTCGTGAGTTCTTGTTTGCCTTTCGTTCGATCCGTCGAGTCGGTGGTTTCCGGTTGCAAGGTGTTTGGCGGATGGTCCGTGAGGAGAGCGCGGACAGTCCATCCGGCGCGGACGGTCCGCGGGTAGGGTACGGACAGTCCGTATTTTGGGGTGTGCTACTGGTGGTTCGGGAGGCTTTTTCGGACGGTCCGCAGTGAACCCGCGGACAGTCCGCCAGGCCCCCGCAGACAGTCCGCCTAATCCATGCGGACGGTCCGCCCCAAGCACTACAGATTGCCTAAGTCTCTCGCTTCTTGAGTTGCGCTTCCGTGTTGCTTTGAGTTGGGGTTTGTTCCTAGGGTTGGTAGGTCCGTTGTCACTATGCGACCTTGGCAAGCTCGTGTGGGAATCCTTGGTTGTGAATTTGGGGCATAGGAGTTCATCCTTCGGGAAGAATTTTTATCAGCTCCCATTCACTCCCCCCCTCTCTGGTCGCCAAATCGGTCCTTCATCACCACAAAACCATCGGGTTACTTGGTTGAGCCACAAAACCAAGACCGGAGGCTCAGCGGGTGGAGACGGGATCCGGGCGCGCCGAGAAGCTTCGTTGCCGGAGGACACGCGGCGGGATCGCAGGGCTTACGCCGGGAGGACACGGACTACGGCAAAGGCATGGCCGTCCGATGAAGAGGAGTGCTACTTGACCATGTTGCCCCTGAGGGGTGTGTATCTCATTTCAGGTTCTAGGGGTAGCTTAGTTGTTTGTCCATCCCAGAGGAACTCCATATATATAGCTCTAGGGTTTCTGGGCAAACCATCCATCTGGACTGCTTCTCATTTCCCTACTCCATAGGCATAGATTTTCTTCACCATTTTGTAGAGAGTCTGACCTCTGAGTGTATGGAAGCTTTCATGGTTGCCCCTTTTCGGGCTATTTTTCGTTGGATTTTCGTGTGTGGCTTGTTCCTCCGATTCTCAGATGTTTGGGTTCAGATTTCTTTGTGGGGGTGCTTGATCTTGACCCGTCAAACTCCGGATTTGGCCTTGGATTTGAGGATTTCGGGTGGAACCCTAGCTTTTTGGTAGAGCTTGGTTTGTGATCGATTCCCGGCATTTTAGTTGGTTTGAGGCCTCAAGTTTTTGAGCATAGCATCCCCTAGGGACACTTCACATCTTCCCCAAATCTTGTCTCAAGAGCTGAAGTCGTTTAGAAGATCGGGTGATGGATTTTGAGAGTTGACCTCTCGAGCTCAGGCTATTTCTGCTCTGTTTGTGGCGGGCGGACTGTCCGCCCCAGGGCTGCGGACTGTCCGCGGGGTGCTAGTTCATCGGGTGTTCATCGTGTGTTCTTGAGTTTGTGAGCACGAGTCGTTTCGATCCACGAAAGGGCTAGGTTTTTGTTGGGAGTTGTTTGCGGACCGTCCGCGTGTAGGTCACGGACCGTCCGCCAAGCTCGGACCGTCCGCGGACCCCTCACGGACTGTCCGATTTGCCGAGGTGCAGTACTGGAGGCTCTATCGCTATTCACGGACTGTCCGCCGTACAGGGTCGGACTGTCCGCCAGGCTCGCGGACTGTCCGCCGCCTTCTTGCGAACTGTCCGCCAGGGCTCTGCCAGATTTGGTTAAGTCCTTTGTTTTTTGAGTTGTGCTTCCGCTTTGCAACTTGTTTGGACTTGTTCCTAGGGTTGGTAGCTCCGTTGTGACTACGCGACCTTGGCAAGCTCGTGTGGGAATCCTTGGTTGTGAATTTGGGGCATATGCCGAATTCTCTCCTTGGAGAAGAATTTTTATCGGCTCCCATTCACTCCCCCCCTCTGGTCGCCTAATCGGTCCTTCACTCCCAATCATCCATCCCTCTCTCAAGATATCACCATGAAGGTCTCAAGCTAGTCCTAGAAAATCCTAAGGAAAATAGGAAGGGAAAATAGCAAAGGGAAAATGAGCTAGGGTTCCAAGAGATGGCCGCCATCCTCTCACCACTTGAGTTATATGGAGGCAACCGAAAGACGAAACTACCACTATTACATTAAGCTAAGATACACGCCCCCGAAGGGCACTTTGGGAATCTTCGTCATAGCACCATCAGATGGATGCCCGGCGACCACACTTCACTTAGCCTCGACGCAAGCCTTGCGATCCCAACGCATGTCCTCCACTTCGAAGTCTCCGGAAGGCGTCGTCGCACACCGGTCAGACCGGTACCCACCGGTCAGACCGGTCCAGTGCTGCTACACTTCGGTCTTCAGCCTTGGCTTTGTGGATCAACCAAGGAACCTAGTGGTTTTGTGGTGAACCACTGGAAACCCCGCGAACTTGGTGTGGCCTCCCGCCAATCTCCACTCATGACATGGCCCCCACGAAGTCCCCCTGCCAAGAGCCACGCATCAACTCATTCACCATTCGCCGTCGAGGAGCAGAGAAGGGAGGGACACCATTCTGGAGAGGAGAGGGTCAAGCTAGTTGTCTAGGGTTTCCCTAGCCGACGTGGGAGCCTTGCAAGGAAGACCACGTCGGAGTTCCAGGAGCTAGGAGCAAGATCAAGGTAGGATCCCGGTGGTGATCTTGTCCATGTACCTTTGAGTATGTTGAATTATCAAGTTGCAATCCGATTTCTAGCGATCAAGTGCTTCTTCTACGACTTTGATCTCGATTGGCTTTTCTTACTTTAAGATCTATTCTCAAGATAGATCATAGAGGGTGTTCTTGTAGCCGTGGTGGCTAGAGGTGCATGCCTGACCTACCAAGAGATTTCAACTTGTCCATTGGACTCGCCCTAGGCTAACCCGCACGAATAGGAGTGCATTGTGACAGAACGGTGGCTCCAAAAGGTGGGCGTCTTCGGAGTTGGAAGGGAAGCCGCGATTTAAAGAAGCTTTTTATGAGATTCGATTTGGTTTATTCATCTTTGCTTGGAACTTCAACAAGAGCTTGATCCAATCTCTCTAGATTGGTTTTACCTATCCCTCTCTATCTCTTGCTACCTCCGGTTTTCTTAGATTAGATTCGTTTCTTTTGATGTTCTCTAGATTAGATGCTAAAGCAACAACCTTTTGAAGATTAAAGTGTTTGTGGCTTTAATACATTTGTTCCACAGATTTGATACCTTCTGTTCACACTTAAGGGAAGAAGGGTCCCTTGACTATGACATTGTCCACTTGCAATCCAAACAAAGTTTGATACGCATATACACCGTCAACAAGCCCCTTTTTCTGGCGTCGTTGCCGGGGAACAAGTGATCAAGATTCGATCTTTTATTACTTTTTGTGAATATTTTCAGTTTTCTTTTGGTTTTTCTTTTTGCATCTACTAACTTTTGATCATCCTCAAAATCAATCTAATCTAGTTCTTGACTAACCCTAGTTTTCTTAGATTTGTTTTTATTTTTTTGTATATATTTTGTTTATTGCTAACCGTAACAGGAGATGGTCGGCTACCTCTCCAACAAACCCGAATATTTTGTGGATGATCCAGAAAAACTTTACAGGCTAAGGAGATGTGAAGCACAAGCTAAAAAGCTGGAATTTGCATATCCAAAAGCGGAGGCCGAAGGATCGTCGGAGTCTCCAAAGGAATCACCACCTCCAAGCCCTAGGGAAAATCAACTTCAACCGCAACTGATGGGAGAACAACCGCAGCCGGAGCACAAGATCGGGGAGCTATGCACCTCGGACATCGTCGACCTACCAATCTTGAACCTTACGGAGACCGGAAGGCCATTCGAGATCAAGACCTCAACAATTCGCATGGTGCAACATTAACCCTTCACCGGTAAAGAGGATCCAAACCTTCACCTCCAAGCATTCATTCAACTTTGTCAGACATTCAACATGGAAGGGGTGACTCAAAAACAAATGAGGGCAAGGCTCTTTCCATTCGCACTACTCGGAAAGGCTTTGCAATGGTTCTACTCTCAACCGGCGGAGACGGTGCAAAATTGGGATGCCTTGATGAGAGCCTTCATGAAGGAATACTACTCACCGGGTAAGACTCAAAGCTTGTGCAATAAGATTGCTACTTTTGCTCAATATCCTACGGAGACCATATCAGAATCTTTCGAGCGCTTCAATGAGTACACTCAGGTGGTGCCACATCATAAATTCCCGAAGGAAGATCTCGTTCAAAAGTTCTATCAAGGACTGACCATGGCGTCAAGGACAATCATCGATGCATCGGCGGGAGGATCCATCATCGAGCTTACACCGACCCAAGCTTTCACTTTATTCAAGAAGGTCGCTTACAATGACACATGGGTGTCATCCGGACGCTTACTTCCGGTTCAACCCATGGAGAACGTCAAAGGAGTCTTGCAAGTGGAGAAGGAAGATTTACTCGAAGGCAAGATTGACTCGCTTATGAGGAGGTTGGAAAAGATGGAGATAGAGAAGAAAGAAGCTCAAGATTTAAAGGCTGCCGAAGCAAGATCCACATGTGAAGAATGCGGGGAGTATGGCCATGTCCAGAAAGATTGCCCAGAGGAAGCCACGATGCTCGATTACATGAGGAAGGGAGATTTGCCGAACTTCCGCTACGGGCAAGGTAGACCTCAATTCAATGCAAGCTCATCCATTCAAAATTCGGTTCCTCTTCGTATGCAATTGAGGACTTCATGGATGAGTAAGCTAAGATCAACAAGGACACCGTAACTAAGTTCAAAGCCATAGACAAGGTGTTGGAGAACATCGATAGCAAGGTGACGAAGGTCGGAAGCTCCAACCATCAAGTGCTCAACATGATGAAGATGCTTGAGACACAAGTGGGACAACTTGCTGGGCGCCTATCCGCTAATGAAGGGAAGCTTCCGGGGCAACCTCAAGGTCCCGAGATGGCGAAGGCCATTCAAACTCGTTCGGGGAAGGAGACCGAAGATCCGGAACATTTCGCGGGAGCTAGAAAGCCTTAACCATCCACCGAGGTGGAGGAATTTGCTAAGGAGAAGGTTACCGAGATCATCATCGAAGAGCCCGAGTTTGAGATGCCGGGAGAAGGCACGAAGATACCGCAACTCAAGCCACGCTACTTCTGAAGTAAACTTGATAATCATTTTGAGAAGTTTGTGGAAGTTGTGCGTAGGTTGAGCATCAACATGCCGCTATTGGATGCTCTTCAAGTTCCTACATATTCTCGCTACTTCAAAGATATACTTGCAAACAAGTATGAGATAGCAACACTCGGGGTGGATCATGTTAAGATGTCCGAGCAATGTAGCACCGCTATTGCAAACGGACTAGAGAAGCAAGGAGACCCCAGATGCCCGACGATTCCGTGTTCCGTTGGTTCATTCAAGTTTGAGAAAGCATTATGCGACCTTGGAGCAAGTGTGAGCGTCATGCCAAGAGATGTGTTCGAGAAGCTATGCCTACCGAAGCTAGAGCCTACGGCCATGTGCTTGGAGTTGGGTGACAACTCCATTCGCTATCCTTTGGGCATCGTCGTGGATGTGCCCGTGAAGGTAGGACACCACTTCATCCCCGTCGACTTCGTGGTGCTTGAGATCTGAGGGAGGGAGAAGCCGCCACTCATCTTTGGGAGGCCTTTCCTCAAGACCGTGGGAGCTACCATCGACGTCGGGAAGGGGGAGATCAAGTTCGACATCAATGGCGAGAGGAGTTCCTTCAAGTTTCGACAACGCTTCGAGGTATGCAATATGATCAAAGTTAAATATATTCCACCTCAACATCACATTAGAAAGGAAGAGCCAAGGAAGAAGGAAGGGCCGTCAAGATCTTGTTGCATCCGTCAAGATCAAGGAACAAAAGCCGCCTATGAAGACCAAAAAAATGACTAAGCCGGAGAATAGGCCTGTGCCAAAGATGGTGCGGAAGTGGGTACCCAAGATTGCAATGCCCACAAAGAGCGTTGATCCGAAGTAAACAAGTGAAGAAGTCTAGCCATGGACTATAAATGAAGCGCTAGGCGGGAGGCAACCCGTTTCGTCGAGTCAAGAATAAGCTACCGGGAGGACAACCCGATCAAGATTTTTCGAGTCTTTCAAGTAAGTTGGTTTTAGAATTTGCTACGCAAGACATTCATAAACTTAAAAGTGGTTGGATAAAGTTTAGAGTTATAAATTTTGTTTGGTTATTTTATTTGGATCATAAACCCTTTACATGAGCCATCCTATGAGTTATTTACTTCTTTTTGAGAAACCAAAACCAAAAATTCAGAACCTACCTCAACCTTTCATCCTCTTCATGATGTTATGGTTGACTTGTTTTACATGCTAAAAACACATGAGTAGAGCCACACTATGTACCTAGATGATATTTAAATTCCGCGTATGGTAGGACTCGCGTGAACCTAGAAACTTAACTTTTGGTTTGTTCAAAATTCATATCCTTGGTTTCTCTAGAGTTAGAATTTTTCTAAGCCTCGTTTAATTTTATTTCATTCAAAATCTCTCTCACATTTAACTAAAATTAGAACCTAAACCTATGCCCACATGATCAAGCCGGGAAAAGCTTGCTCTCAATTAATGGAAGCAAACAATACCGGTGCGACCAAAATAAATGTAGTCAGAAAACATTTTCGACTTACATTTGTTTTTGATGCTTAAAGACTCCTCTAATTATATTTGAACTCATTGCAAGCTATGAGTTTAATTTTATTTTTCGAAATTAGAGGAGTGCTTAGCATTAAAACATGATTAGATGGAGGTATTTGAGTTAACGTAACCACACATGCATCATGATGCATCACGGGATGCCCCTCCAACAATTATCATCAAAGGACATGCAAAGGACAAGCATGGGGGGCAGCCAAAGCTTTGTTTTGCAGGAATCTCATGGAAGCATGTGAGGCAAGGGAGCATGGAAGTGACTCAAAGCAAAGCAATCAAGTGGAAGGACCAATCATGCAAGCAAAGGAGTGGACGAGAGCATTTGGACGGTGCAACCCCGTGGAGCACGCGGTCACAAAGCAACAAGAAAGCATGGAGGGCACTGGAGAAAATTGGAGCCAAGTGGAGCAGCAGAGCACCTAGGCCGTGAAGGACCGAAACTGGCGACCAGAGATGGGGGGAGTGAATGGGAGCCGATAAAAATTCTTCTCGAAGGAGATGGAAACTCCAACAAGACAAACACGGCAAACCCAATCACGTCTCCGACTCAACTACCCAAGTTGGCCAAGACCACGTAGCCACTGGAGTGCTACTGGTCCTAGGAACCAACAACTCAACCAACCGAACCAAACACCCCAAACGCACAGTGGAAAACTATGCAGCCTGCTGTCTGTGCCACACCGATCAGACCGATGCCTCCTGTCGATCAGACCGATGGCACCGGTCAGACCGGTGGACTCTGTCGGTCAGGCCGGTGGGGAGCAACAAGTGCACAGCAAAGTTTCAGGAAGCCTCAGTGACTTCTCTAGGCCCTGGAACAAAAACCACCTCTAAAACACAACCTACAAGGAAGGAAAACCCTTCACAAAGCCTAGCAAAACAACTCCAAACAAGCCAAGAATTGACCAGCAGCACCACGGGCCAAAACCACACGAACTAGGCAGTTCCCCGAGACAAATCCCACAAGGGGCTCGCACCGGTCAGACCGGTCAAGAGCACCGGTCAGATCGGTCGCGCCTGGGCAGCTCGGGATGAATAGCGCCCGTGGGTCAACTCCTCCAAATCCAACTCCCGATCTCCCGATTCGCTCCACGGATTCGCACAAGACTTTGAGGATAGTAGGAACACCTCATGGGCACTCCATAGCCAAGTTATGGTCCACCAAAACTTGTTGAATCAAGAGGAATCGAAGGATTTCCGCCAAGAACACCACAAACCCTAGGACAATGAAAACCCCAAAATTGAGCCCCTTTACTCACGGATTTGGATGGGGAATCGAAGGGAAAAGAACCACGAAGGGTTCATGCATACATCCCCCACCAAATCCCAAAGAGAAAGGTCTCAAAACCGCCACAAGAAATTCGCCAAGAAAAGGCTCCGAAAACCACCAAAAAGGAGAAACGGGAAAGACACATCCAAGCCTTAAGGAACCACACCGAATCATCTATACATACCAAAGAGGTTCATACAAGGTCTAGCTTGCCGCCCGATCATCCTTCCCTCTCACAAGATCTCACCGTGAAGCTCTCAAGCTAGTCCTAGAAATTCCAAAGGAAAATGGAAGGGGAAAATAGCAAAACAAAATGAGCTAGGGTTCCAAGAGATGGCTGCCATCCTCTCACCACTTGGGTTATATGGAGGTAAGCTGAAAGACGAAACTACCCCTAAGGCCTAATACTAGGATACACACCCCCGAGGGGCACTTCGGGAATCTTCATCGTCGAACCATCGGACGGATGCCCAGCGACCGCAAACTTGCTTAGCCTTGATGCAAGCCTTGCGATCCCGACGCGTGTCCTCCGCTTCGAAGTCTCCGGACTATGTCGTCGCACACCGGTCAGACCGGTGCTCCTCACTGGTCAGACCGGTACCCACAGATCAGACTGGTCCGATGCTACTGCACCTCCATCTTCGGTCTTCGGTCTTGGCTTTGTGGATCAACCAAGGAACCCAGTGGTTTTCTGGTGAACCACCGGAAACCCCGCAAACTCGGTGTAGCCTCCGCCAATCTCCACTCATGACTCGGCTCCCACGTAGTCCCGGCTCGACCTTGGTTTTGAAGCTCTACCAAGAAACCGTCCATGACTTCATCTTGCTGTTCTTGCCACCATGCGGCCCGCACTTAACCCCGCTGGCCACCGGGTCCCTAGAACCAAGCCTACTTGTCTTATCCACACCTGAAGGCCTCACCGACAGCGACCTTTCGCGCTTGTTCTTCACCTGCACCAACACCAGTCAAGCCGCGACCTGCACCTGCAATACTTAGCCAAGAATCAGTCCACACCACGTTATCAATCACTCATCACACCAGGAAGAGACCTACCACCTGTCCTCGAACGACACAGGCTCTCAATCTCCCCCTTGATGAGTGCATTGACAACACACACGTTTTGGTAACCAAAGAGAAAAGGAAATGAAAAGAAACGACTAAAAGAAACTCCAACAAGCGATCGAAAGCCAAAGGAAAGGCAAAGAGCAAGTTCACTTGAAGAAGACAAGTCTCGGACCCCTTAGGCAAGGGCAACGGCTCGACACATCCGAGACAAAACATGCTCAAGCAAGGAGCAAAAGCCACTGATCCAAATCTCGAAAAACCACAAAGACCTCCCCCTGCACACATGCAAGCTCCCCCTGAACCAAAGCAACTCCCCCTGGACGAATGCATGCAAACCACAACACAAAACAGAGTAGCTACCTCAGCTTTGCTCTAACCAGTCAGACCGGTCAACCTCACCGGTCAGACCGGTGCCCAACATCTGAACAGGGGCCAGCACTCTGACCGGTCAGACCGGTGACCTCGACCGGTCAGACCGGTGCACAACAGAGCCCAGAAATGGCTCGAAACCACCTGGAAATCTTCTAGATGCATTCAGTAGGCCAAAACATGCTCAAACTTCTCCCACTTATTGACAATGCATGAATCAAGCCAAAAATGCAAAAAAATGCAACCTAGAGCTTCTCAAATAGACAAAATTCAACATAGGATGCTACACATGTCCAAATGAGCAAATTAGATACTCTACAGCTTCGTAATGACATCAACTACATGATCACCAAGTTTCACAACCATTGGGCAAAGCTAAGATAGAATTGAGCAATTTTGCAAAAAACCACCCTCTCATGAGCAAAGTCCTAAACATGAGCAAAACATGTCAAAATGGTAAAGCCACACAAACTTCATGCTAGGACAACCATTCTAAGCATAAGACCATCATAAACACCCACAAGCACCTCATGTCATGTCAAAGCCACCGAGCCATGTGCCTACTTCTTTGTATGAGACGTCTCATTGGTAGGCCTCATGCAACGGTTTAGCACCCAAAGCTATAAAAAATAAGCACAAATGACATGGGAGCACATTTTCCAAGCAATTTACATTTCATTTTCAGATTCATATTTGGTACATGAAATATCTTTGCGACAAAAAGGAACTTATGCCCCTCCACAAGATAAAGCATGGGGGCTAAACATTCATGATGGTAAATGAGCCTTTGGCCCTATATGATCAGAATAAGCTATCCAACCACAAATTAAGCATAGCCAAGCCACTAAAACATGTCAAGATCATATAAAGGCATTTACTCACAAGAGATCATACATGTAGCATTTTTCAAAAACATAGCTAGCAACCATGGGCATAAACCAAGATCATCAAGAGCTAAGCCAAACTAACCATAGCTTACCAAACTAGCTCACAAGGACATATATATCATACCATGGTGAACAATGTATATAGGAGAAGCTTTTCCTATTCAATGCGTATGATACAAAATGCAAGCAACCTAAGATACAAAGATGCCTATACATCATGTTACATATGCCATGCCAAATGCAAGAAATGCACAAAGGAAAGCTATACATATGCTACAAAGGAGCTCCCACACACCAACTCAAGAAATCAAACAAACACCAAGCTCCCCCCGCAAACGAGTGAAAGTTGCTTGATCTAGGGGTTTGTTGAAAATATCGGCTAGCTGGTCATGTGTGGGTACATGGATCAAAGCAATTTTCCCTTTCTCTACGTTGTCTCTCAGGAAATGATACCTCACTTCTATGTGCTTGGTTTTGGAATGGAGCACTGGGTTCTTTGCAACGCTTATGGCACTGGTGCTGTCACATTGAAGTGGGACATGGGTATACTCCTCACCAAAGTCACTCATGGTGTATGTGATCCAAAGGAGCTGAGAGCAACAACTAGCTGCGGCCACATACTCTGCCTCGGTAGTGGATTGAGCAACACTTGATTGTTTGTGGGAAGACCAAGACACCAAAGAGGAACCCAAAAACTGGCAAGTCCCAAAAGTGGACTTCCTATCCAACCGACACCCGGCAAAATCCGCATCCGAAAAACCATGAAGAGCCAAAGAAGAGGACGCGGAGTACCAAAGGCCGAAGTCGAGAGTATGACGCAAATACCTGAAAATGCACTTGACTGCTTGCCGATGCGAAGTCCTCGGAGATCCTTGAAAATTAGCGGACAGACATACTGAGAATTTGATGTCCGGCCTCGTTGCCGTCAAGTACAGGAGTGGCCCGATCATTTTCCGGTACTCCTTCTGGTCCACGTGCTCACCTTCCTCGTCCGCATCAAGAGCTGTAGTCGTACTCATAGGTGTCGCCATGGCCTTGGAATCCTCCATCTTGAACTTCCTCACAATGTCCTTGGTGTACTTAGCTTGGTGCACAAACATTCCTTCCTTCGACTGCTTGATCTGGAGGCCGAGGAAGAACTGCAACTCACCCATCATGCTCATCTCAAATTCCCTGCTCATGTCTTGTGCAAACCTTGCAACCAAAGAGTTAGACGAGCCACCAAAGACAATATCATCCACGTATATCTGCACAATTAGGATCTCTTTGCCCTGCCTGAGGAGAAACAAGGTCTGATCGACCTTCCCCATCTCAAAACCTCTCTCAAACAGGAACCCCCTCAACCTGCCATACCAAGCCCTAGGTGCCTGTTTCAACCCATAGAGCGCCTTTCTCAACTTGTACACCCGGTGGGGGTACTTCTCACTCTCAAACCCCGGCGGCTGCCTCACATACACTTCTTCCTCCAACACACCGTTTAGGAAAGCACTCTTCACATCCATTTGGTGCAATTTGAACCCTTTAGCCACGGAAAAGACTAGAAGGATCCTAATCGCCTCCAAACGAGCTACGGGAGCAAAGGTCTCCTCGTAGTCGATCCCCTCTTTCTGACTATACCCTTACGCCACCAACCTCGACTTGTTTCTCACTACTTCACCTTTCTCTCCCTCTTTGTTTTTTCACACCCGTTTTGTCCCAATCGGCTTACACCCTGGGGGAGGATCCACCAACTCCCAAACTTTGTTTCTCTCGAAATTCTCCAACTCCTCATGCATTGAATTAACCCAATTATGATCATATAACGCGTGTCCAATGTCTTTGGGCTCAAAGGTGGCAACAAAAGCGGCATGAGCAAAGTGAGAATTGTTTCGAACCCTCGACCGTGTAGTACGTTCATTGATGTCGCTGATGATCCTCGAAGCTGGGTGATCCACTTGAACTCGCCGGGGAGGTTCTTGCCTCGAAGCTACCTCCCCCTCAACAGCAGCTTCGCCTTGATCTGGATTTGTCGTTGTAGGTGTGGGAGAGGGCCCGTTCTCGATCGTAGTCGAAGTAGTAGGTACATGTTCAGCCGCGGGCACCACACTGCCATCTTCATCATCTCCATGTTCATGCTCCTCCTCCTGAAAGATCTCCTCGCCAAGTTCATCGTCACCTGCACACTCAAAAACAAGCTGACTACGTGGCTGTGTCTCGTCGAAGGTTACCTCGCAAGTCTCCACGATTTGGTTAGTTTCAAGATTGAGCACACGAAATGCTCTAGAATGAGATACGTAACCAAAGAAAATGCCATCGACAGACCTAGCCTCGAACCTGTCCAACTTCTTCCCTTTCTTAAGAATGAAGCATTTACAACCAAAGACATGGAAGTGACTCACCTTGGGTGTGCGACCGTGCATCAACTCATAGCATGTTTTCTTCTTGTGAACCCTGAGGTAAATCCTGTTCGACACATAGCACGCGGGATTGACCGCCTCAGCCCAGAACCTTCTCGGAGTCCTATGCTCGTCGAGCATCGTCCGAGCCATCTCGCACAAGGTTCTATTTTTTCTTTCCACCACGCCATTCTGGGGAGGCGTATACGGACTCGAAAACTGATGTTCAAGACCCAACTCATGGCAAAAGGTTTCGAAACAAGAGTTTTTGAATTCCGAGCCATTGTCACTGCGAATCGCTCGTATGGCATCTCCGTGCCTCTCGTTCTTCAACCTCAAGACAAGATCTCGAACAAAACCAAACGTCTCCCCCTTTTCCTCCAAGAAGAAGACCCACGCATACCGAGAGTAGTCGTCCACCACAACTAGGATGTACCACTTCCCACCTGCAGATCGCACACGAGCTGGGCCAACAAGGTCCATATGGAGCAGCTCACATGGACGCTCCGTCATCACATCGGTGAGGGGCGGGTGAGAAGAGGCTACCATCTTGGCATGCCTACACAGCGCACAAACCGACTCTTTCTCAAACCTCAACCATGGCAATCCTCGGACCAAATTGAGCTTACTCAAGCGAGACAGAAGGTCAAAGCTCAAGTGACCCAACTTCCTATGCCACTTCCACAACTCACTCGAAGAACCAGCCATGAAGTAACGAGCCACACCAGAAGACTGAGAGAAATCCACTCAGAACACTTGACCCTCGGGGACGACCATGCAAACTAGGTCCCCTTGAGAATCCAAAATCCAAGAACCACCAGGCCGAAACAACACCTCAAAACCCTCATCCAACAACTGGGACACGGAAAGCAAATTGAACCCCAGCGATTGAACAAGAGCAACACGCCTGAGAGTGACCTTGTCACTTACCTTAATCTCACCTTCTGAAAGCACACGCCCTCGCCCATTGTCCCCAAAGGTGATGTATGTCTTTGACACCACCGGGACGAGACTTGAGAACCACCCCTTGTCTCCGGTCATATGCCTCGAGCAACCAGAGTCAATCAACCAAACGTTCCTCAAGTCTCCCACCTGAAATTCAAAAGCGAGCACGTGAGTGAACAAACGACTCAGCACTGGGGTTAGTACCAAAAGAGTAAAACCAGTGCCGAGCCATTTGCTCCAAAGTGGGGTTAGTACAAACCAAATCATCACGCCTATCAAAGCTACCACCACGAAAACCACCACGAGGGAACCACCTCTGTCTAGCTGGAGGAGAACGAAAGCCACGAAAGGAAGACTGTGGACCGTTCCTCCTTTCCATCTCAAAGCTATGACTCCTCCCACCATCGTATTGAGCACGAGGTGGAGAACGTCTAGCAAACAGACCACCTGCATACTCTCCATGCCAACCACCAGAACCACGACCACCAGAACCGAACCGAGCATCCGTACGAGCACAGAAACCGAACTGCTGTCTGCCCAGACCAGCACCGGTCTGACCGGTGTAGTGCACCGGTCTGACCGGTGGTGCTCGGCCAGTAGCACCACCTGCCGCCTTTCGATCTCCCCAAGCCAGAACCTTCCTCCCAATCGCCTTGGCCCTGGGCATTTGCATACGAGGCTCAGGTACACCATTTGAGGGGCGGTACCTGTCCTTGTTAGCCCACTCCTTAGCCATTCTCTCCTCATGCTTCCTCTTGAAGCAAAACTCACCCTTGTGACCATCTCTCCCACAATAGTCACAATAAAACCGTATGGGCTTAGGTTTTGACTTGGGTTAGGGCTGCTCACATGGTTTCTCCTCACTAGGCTTCTCACCCTTCTTCTCTCCACCCTCACTCTCCTTGGGGTTCACAAACTTCACCGGTTTTTGGAAGTCATTTGTAGGGCGAGGAAATATGGGAGGATCTAGGGTTGTGTCAAGTTTGTTTCTCAGTGGGTTGGGCTTAGGAGCATAGGCATTTTTGTGGAAGGTTTTTGGTGGAGCTTGGATATCACCAATCTTCTCTCCTCCCTCACCACTACACCCTCCAATCTTCTCTGAACCAAGCGCTTGCCCATCATAGCGCTTGTATGCCTCTATCATCATCCTAAGCTGTGGTTCATGACCCGACAATCAACCCATCATTTTTCTCAAGTCATTGTTCTCATCCTGCAAGCGATCCACATAATGTGCAAGTTCCAGATTCTTCAAAGCATGCAATTCACACGTAGAGCAAGAAGTGGGAATAGGTTCTTTCAACTTAGCCTCAAGCGAAACAGTGTAAGCATGCATCTCATCAATCTTTCCATGCAAAACAGGGCAAGAAGTGCAAGCACCTAGCAAAGCAGGTCTAGACTTGAGCTCAGCCACTTCTACCCTAAGCACATCTAATTCATCACAAGTAGAAGCATGCTTATCCTTGAGACTAGTAAGATCAGCTAGGTACACAGAGCAATCAAAACAATCAATCTCATCAGAAACCACAGGAGAAGCCTTAAGCGAATCAATCTCAAGCTTAGCATCAAGGTTCTGGGTTTCTAGCTCAGCTACTCAGTTCCTAGCATCTTCTAGTGAGGCCCTAAGCTCTTTCCTCATCTTCTTTGCCTCTCTAAGCATGTCATCACGATTATCAAGCAACTTGCCAAGATGCTCATTCTCCTCACACAAGAAGGGAAGCTCGTCACGTACCTCATCCTCGGAGTCGGAGTCCGAGTCGCTCTGGTGACTCTTCTTGCTGTCGGAGCTACGAGCCATGCCGCAGAAGCCATCTCTCGTGTAGCAGCTCAGCCCGCTCAAGTTCTTGGATGACTTCTTGTTCTTGCGCCGATCACCTTCATCTTCACTGCTACTCGAGCTCGAGGAAGAGTAGGCGGTGCTGGAGTCGACGTCGCTCGCTCTGACCATCGTTCAGGCCTTCCTGCCGCGGCCGTCCTTCTTCCTCGATCGTCGCTCGTCCTTGTGCTTGTTCTTGTGCTTGTGATCGTACCTTGATCGGTACTTGCCGTCCTTGCTCGACCGGTGCTTGTAGCCGTCCTTGTAGCCATCCTTGTTCTCCATCTTCTCCGGACAGTCCGCGACGAAGTGTCCTGGCTTGCCGCACTGAAAGCATGTCCATGGATTCTTCCTTGTGTTCACCCGGTTCTCGTGCAACCTCTCGAACCTCCTGGTCAGCAACGCCAGCTCGTCCTCTCCAAGCACGTCGAACTCCTCGTCTGGCAAAGACATCAAAGAAGACAAAGAGTACATCCTGGAAGATGCGTTAGTGTTAGACTTAGCACCTTTGCCACCGACGAGAGCAAGACTATGAGAGTCAGTCGGGCTCTCAAGACGGGCAGTCATACCCCGATCCAACTCAGCAGACTTGAGCTTGGAAAACAGCTCGTTCACGGTCAGGGTGTCATACTTCTCGGACTCAAGAATAGCCTCGACCTTTCCGTCCCATACGGTGCGATCCAACGAGTACAAGAGCTTCACAGCTCTATCATGATCATCGTATGGGAGTGCGGCCACATTGGCTCTCATGTTGTTCACCACCACCGTAAACCACTGGAAAAGGGCGTCGACGGACTCGCCGGGGAGATGAGTGAAGTTCTCATACTCTCTCCGGTAAGTTGCATACATCCGAGCCTAAACTTGAGCATTCCCAGCATGAGCATCCTTCAACTACTCCCAAATCCTACAAGTTAAGTCCTCTGTCTGAACCCGATCGAATTCGGACTGACACAGAGCACGAAACAAGTAGTCGACTACTTTGTTGTTGGCGTCGAACATATCCCTTGATCCTGGAGCAAGAAAGTTAATCGGATGAACATAAGTTGTGTTCACCGTAACGTCCCAAAGGATCTGTCCCTTGCCACGAAGGAACGCAGCCATCCGTCTCTGCCACATCTGGTAGTTCTTCCCATCAAAGTGCGGAGGACCCGATCCCCATTCCTGGTACGCCATCTTTGGATCTTAGACTGGTTAGAGCCTCGAAAGACCCGAACCGGCTCTGATACCAATTGAAGGACCGAAACTGGCGACCATAGAGGGGGGGGAGTGAATGGGAGCCATAAAAATTCTTCTCGAAGGAGATGGAAACTCCAACAAGACAAACACGGCAAACCCAATCACGTCTCCGACTCAACTACCCAAGTTGCCCAAGACCACATAGCCACTGGAGTGCTACTGGTCCTAGGAACCAACAACTCAACCAACCGAACCAAACACCCCAAACGCACAGCGAAAAACTGTGCAGCCTGCTGTCTGTGCCACACCGGTCAGATCGATGGCTCCTGCCGGTCAGACCGATGGCACCGGTCAGACCGGTGGACTCTGCCGGTCAGGCCGGTGGGGAACAACAGGTGCACAGCAAAGTTCCAGGAAGCCTCAGTGACTTCTCTAGGCCCTAGAACAAAACCACCTCCAAAACACAACCTGCAAGGAAGGAAAACCCTTCACAAAGCCTAGCAAAACAACTCCAAACAAGTCAAGAACTGACTAGCAGCACCACGAGCCAAAACCACACGAACTAGGCAGTTCCCCAAGACAAATCCCACTAGAGGCTCATACCGGTCAGACCGGTCAAGAGCACCGGTCAGACCGGTCGCACCTGGGTAGCTCGGGATGAACAGCGCCCGTGGGTCAACTCCTCCAAATCCAACTCCCGATCTCCCGATTCGCTCCATGGATTCACACAAGACTTTGGGGACAGTAGGAACACCTCATGGGCACTCCATAGCCAAGTTATGGTCCACCAAAACTCGTTGAATCAAGAGGAATCGAAGGATTTCCGCCAAGAACACCACAAACCGTAGGACAACGAAAACCCCAAAATTGAGCCCTTTTACTCACGGATTTGGGTGGGGAATCAAAGGGAAAAGAACCACGAAGGGTTCATGCATACATCCCCCACCAAATCCCAAAGAGAAACGTCTCAAAACCACCACATGAAATTTGCCAAGAAAAGGCTCCGAAAATCACCAAAAAGGAGAAATGGGAAAGACACATCCAAGCCTTGAGGAACCACGCCGAATCATCTATACATACCAAAGAGGTTCATACATGGTCTAGCTTGCCGCCCGATCATCCTTCCCTCTCACAAGATCTCACCATGAAGCTCTCAAGCTAGTCCTAGAAATTTCAAAGGAAAATGGAAGGGGAAAATAGCAAAACAAAATGAGCTAGGGTTCCAAGAGATGGTTGTCATCCTCTCACCACTTGGGTTATATGGAGGCAAGCCGAAAGACGAAACTACCCCTAAGGCCTAATACTAGGATACACACCCCCGAGGGGCACTTCGGGAATTTTCATCGTCGAACCATCAGACGGATGCCCAGCGACCGCAAACTTGCTTAGCCTTGACGCAAGCCTTGCGATCCCGACGTGTGTCCTCCGCTTCGAAGTCTCCGGACTGCATCGTCGCACACCGGTCAAACCGGTACCCACCGGTCAGACCCACCGGTCAGATCAGTCCGATGCTGCTGCACCTCCATCTTCGGTCTTGGCTTCGTGGATCAACCATGGAACCTAGTGGTTTTCTGGTGAACCACCGGAAACCCTGCAAACTCGGTGTAGCCTTCGCCAATCTCCACTCATGACTCTGCTCCCACGTAGTCCTGGCTCGACCTTGGTTTTGAAGCTCTACCAAGAAACCGTCCATGACTTCATCTTGCCGTTCTTGCCACCATGCGGTCCGCACTTGTCCCCGTTGGCCACCGGGTCCCTCGAACCAAGCCTACTTGTCTTCTCCACACCTGGAGGCCTCACCGGCAGCGACCTTTCGCACTTGTTCTTCACCTGCACCAACACCAGTCAAGTCGCCACCTGCACCTATAATACTTAGCCAAGAATCAGTCCACACCACATTGTCAATCACTCATCACACCAGGAAGCGACCTACCACCGGTCCTCAAACCACACAGGCTCTCAGGCCGGTCGGCCCAGGCCGGCCGACCTCCCTATTTATTTCGCCCTCTGGCGCCCGTCTTCCTCAGGCAAGTCACTCGTCTAGCTCTTTGTTCGTGTTCTTGAGTTCTAAGTCCAAAACCTCCAGAGACATTGCTTCCCACTTCGATCTTTGTTTCGTCCATCAAAATCCATCCTAAGTCCACTTAAAGTCCATACTCCAAATAATTTTTGTGTGCCTTACTACCGGTTCAAAACCCCGGATATATTTGTGAGGAAGAGTGCAGCAACCATGTGGAAGAAAACTATAAGTCTCTTCTCCAAGAAGAAGGGATCATTGTGACAACCCCATCCGAGATAATTCCGTACTATCGCATAAACCACTCCATTTGGTCATTAAGCGATAATAAAGAATCATCCCATTGAGTGTTGCCGGGTCAAAGCCCGGTAAATCACTTGAATCACACATAGAGGATCGAAACGTATACATTAAAACTCCCACGAAGGAGAGTCCAGAGTGCCTTACAAATTAAAACAAATCTTCCCCGTAGGGTCCATTTTTACAAACCATGGTTCTTGACATGAAAGTAAATGGTTCAGAGTTTATTAAAATAGCGGAAATAACTAAGCGGTACGACAAGTATCATAGGAGGCCGTCCATGATACAATCACTCGTCATCATCCACCCATTCCAGCTCCCAGCCGGGTGGAATCTCTCCAGGCCACACATCACATGCATTACCTGGAAACAACATTAAAAAGCAAGGCTGAGTATACTAATACTCAGCAAGGCTTACCCATCTAAAATAAAAGACTTTACCTATAATCATGCAAGGCTTTTGGCTAGTGGTTTTGTTTGCCAAAAAGCTACTAAGTAGTGAATCCTTACTTTCACATTTTAGCTCAAGTTCTAGTAGAAGTAATCATTACTAGATAAGCAACTATTGCAATCATGAGATGTACAATACAATTAATCAAATAACAATATTCACAAAGTTCCATCATAAAGGGATATCATGGCCAGTAGATTAAGTAGTCTCAGATAACGGTGAGAGGCCGACAATCGATTGATTTAAACCTTGCAAGGTAGACCTAAACACATGGGAGGTGCCCTCACTAAGAGTGCCCCAACCAGGCGGTTCCCGTCATTCCTCGGATTGGGATCAGATGTTACAGTCTTAAGTACAAGGTTTACTGGGCTACGCCACCAAGGTCACCCAGCCTCACGCATGCACTCAGGTGGCGAGCCCGGGGCCGCAACCCTAAGATTAGTAGCGCAAAGTTCCCGCACCACCTCATTTAGGTACTGGGCTTACCGTGCCCATTTCCGACAAGTGCTTAGTACGTTCAAACACTTAACCAACGAAGCCACTGGACCGGAGCCGAATCCCATGCTCTTACCACATGAGCAATCCATTAATCAAAATGGTGATTCCATAAATGAGATCCTATTCTCGCGAGTGACGAACATCACTCGACTTGTACTGGATCCTTAGAGCATAGCAACTAGTGACCTAGCATGCTAGTAAAAGATCATAGGTACTTAGGGATCATGCAACTAGGGTTTCAATTCAACTCCTGAACGTAAATGCACATAGATAAGCAATGATAAATTCAGAAGCTTAAAAGAAACACATAGGTTAATGTTTAAACCAGGGCTTGCCTTCGTCAGCACAAGCAGTTAAACAAACTTCCGGACTTTGGTCCGGGTCTTGATCTACGGACACGTAGTGCACGTCTCCTCCTGCTCCCTCGTCCTCGTCAGCCGGTACGAGCGTGTAGGTACCGTCGGGAACTTCTACACGGAGGATGCATATACAATAATTAGTAATGAATTTAATTTAATTTAATTTAAACAAAAACAGCAACACATGACAACAAGAAGCACATGGTTGACCAAAATCACCATGACAAAATATTCATCACTTTTCCTTTTAAAGATTATTATGAAGGGCTTTATTTATTCTTCTCTTTATAGTGATTGTGTACATATTTAAATAAATAAATAATTTATTTGCACAAACAGCAAGGAGGTGGTTTTCAACTCTTAATTTATTTTCACAACACATCCATAGGGTTCAAAAAGATAAAAGGAATGGTTTTCCAATTAAACTTATTATTAAGCTTATAATGGCTTCCCACTTTTATTCACCAAAATAATTTATAAAAGCCATTGATGATGCTCACTAAGCTCACTAATTCAACTCATAGCCACTGAACAGCAAGCACACATAGTTGAGCTATGAAAATAAATATTACCACAACATACCATTTCTAGCTACCAAAAATGAGATAAATGCATACAAAAATAAATACATCACTTCTGGATCCAAACTTTCTCCTACACCATCTCTGAACTAAAACAAGGCTAGGAAATCAACAAACACATCAAGAGCTATTTTATATCTTGAACTAAGCATTTATGATTAAAAACAAGCATAATTCAGAAACAAATATTTGCATCAGTCCAAAAATCATGATTAATTCAGTAAAGGTGCATATACCCATTTCATGACTTTTCACAGAAGTTGAGCTCAAAAATCTATTTAATGTTTGCTACAAAAATCATTAAGTTAGAAAAGGCATAAATGCAAGATAAATCATAATAAAAGATTTACTTAGTAACTTTGTGCCAATTTTTGTACAGAGCCTAAAAATGCTATTGCTCACAACATATCCAAAAATCAGCTCGTGATCACATGTATATTTTAAACTACAACAAAAGTAGCTTAAACTGATTTCAATTTTTCATGTAAAAACTATAACTCAAAATTATAGACGTGCTTTGCAAAAGATGGAGGTCTACAGACAAGGAATCCAACAAAATTGGCTTTAAATTTTTATGATTTTTCTATGATTTTATATGATTTTTCCAAGGCACTGGACTTAGCTGAAATAAAACTAAGAATCTACTTCTATGCCAGACCCTAGAACTTTTGGACTCTTCACAGATATGCCCTCGGGTTTAGCACAGGGGTCCCTGAGGGGTTTTGGCCTTCACAAATATGCCCTCAGCGGTGGGGGCGAGCTCACCGCCGGCGAGGGAGGACTTGAGCAGGCAAACAAGTGAGCCGGGGATGCGATTCAGCTCACCACGGGTTGATTGGCGTCGGTGGTTCGGCCGGAGCGAGCTCCGACGAGCGGCGGCGGCGAGGTCACGGCGGTGAAGCCATGGCGGCTAGAAATTCGACGTAAAGCGGGGCGGAGCTAGGCCATGTGTGCGTGTGGGGGCACGAGTGAGGCTTAGGGATGAAGCTCAGGTGCTTGGACGGCTTGGGAAGCAAGCGGAGGGGGAGGTTCACCGCGGCGGCGGTAATGGCGGACGGCGGCATGGTGCGGGCTCGCGCAGGGGAAGAAGGGAGGGGTTTAAATAGGCAGAGCGGCGCGTAGAGGTGGTTTCGCCCGACCCACGTCGTCCACAGGAGTCACGGTATGGGCAAAGGGCGGTGGTGTCGTGGGGAGGCGCCGCCGGCCAATGGCGGCCTCGGCGTGTGGGCGCCGGCGTGTGCGGAGGCGCCGCGTGGCACCGGCCTATGGCCAGGCGCGTGTCCTACCCCTTAGGCACACAGTGCCCACGGCGCCCGGCCTCGGACCAGCGGTCGCAGCGGGGTCTCGGCGTGCGCGCTCGGGGTACGGCGGCGACGCCGACGTGGCGCGGCTCGACGCGACGTCGCGCGTGGCGCGCGTTCCAGCTCCCAAGCATTTCAAAGTACCACTGTTTGACCGAAATTTACTCTAATTTTTGCAATAGAAGTGAGCCACAGTCCCTATAACAAAGTTGTAGAACTACTAACCCCCTACAACTTTTACAAAGGCCAATGGGTCTTTTGATCAACCGATTTTGCATGAACTGCACGCCAAGATATGGATTTGCTCGGCGCCGACCAACAGTAACTCTGAGCGTTGACCCACATTTTTCACTAGTTTCCACTTCGAATTGGCAATGCCATTCAACATGAAAGTTGTGTTCCTCGACAAACTGCACAACTTTTACATTGGGAGAAAATGAAGTGTGTAGGTGAAATTTGGAGAACGCGGCAAAAGTTCTAGAAGGACTAGGAGTGTCAAAGGTTTTAACTAGGGTTTTAGGTAGGGTTTGACCAAGCTTTGACCAAAGGTTGACCATTAGGGGTTGTTGGTTAGGTTTTCGAGGTGATGACCCAGGTTGACCAATGTTTGACCAAAGTCAGCGTGTTTGACTTGGTTGACTAGGTCATTAGCGTTAAATAACCCTAAATAAAAACCTGGGGCGTCACAATCATCGTCGTCCAAGCCATCATCAACAAGCTCTTCGAGGAGGCACTCGGTCTGCGAGTCACCTCGGAGTATGGAGGAGGACACGGCACCACCGAGGAGGAACGACACTCTACTCCTCGGTGGCATGAGAGCCACACGAAGCTCGTCTATGCGGTTCACCGAACCACAAGGACGCACTGAGGAGCCGTCCGTCCGACCTCGTCGCTCGACACGATCATTCGCTCCACCTCCATATGCTCCGCGATATTCCAAGTTTATTATCAAGATAGAGGAGGAGGAGGAGAAGCTCACTCGCCTTGAGAAGAGGCTTGTGGCGAACGTCGACTTCGACGACTAAGCTCTCCAAGTGTTGGGTTTTCATACAGATATCTATTACTTGTTGGGACACCTAGGTTGGGTGCAATTTTCCAAAGGAGTGTCGGCAAACACCCACAAGGAATTCGCCTTGGAAATTCTCATGACCATGGCCTATACTTGATGAAGGAGTGCCGAGTCTCTCATTCCGTTTGGAAGGAGTTGAACAAGTGGTTCCCTATGAGTACATTAGGGAGTTGCTTGATTTTCAAAAGAGAGCCCCGGAGCATGTAGATGTGCAAGGGGGTACATTAGAAGGATTTTGGAGAATGATTGCAGGAGAAGCTAACCGGCAAAGGGGTAGTATCCGGAACCCCATAATCAAGGTTTTTCACTCATGGATGTGCAAGAGGATTTTGGGGAGAATTAAAGAGACCAAGATAACCGACAAGGAGTTGAATTGGCTCTACTCAGCTTTGATTGCTGGGCAGCCAATTGACCCCACTCACCTTATGATCAACCGGTGGTGTTGCGAAGCAACATCGGGATCCGGAGATATTGGTTCGGGGTGTTATCTCTCCATGTTGGCTATCTCCTTGAGACCAGGAATTCCAAGAAACCCGGAGTATCTCCTAGTCAGGACTTCCCTAGGATTTGATTATTTGAAGCAAGGTAAATATATAACTGGAGATGAGAGAGGAGGCATCAAATTGGCCAAGGTGAATTTACCCCTACCGGATGCAAGACTAAGACTTTTTCTTGAGGAGAAAGAAGATTGGTTAGAGGAAGGACTTCTTGTGTTGGCGAAGAAAAACAAGAGAGGAAGGATTATAGAAGAAGGTTCTTCCGCAGCCCAAGAAGAAGAGGGTGCGCCCCAAAATTATGTTCCATTATATGGAGGAATTCCGGTGCCGCCAAGATACTACGGAGGTGTACCAATGCAAGCATGGGGGAGTGGTGCAGCCATGCCCCCACCAAATTTTGCGGTACCCAACGTAGCCTTTGCAGAACAATATGCACACCTCCCTCAACCACAACAAAGTGTGGCCATCATTGGAGGATATGCTGCAAGAAACATGCAAAATATAGCAGCCATCCTAACCAAAGCAAATCAAATGGGTGAAGGAAATGCAAACATCGCCTTTGAGCTTGGCTGCCTTCACCTAGCACCACCGGAACAATTCATAGGAGGAGCGGTGCAATCCTATTATGAGCAAGGGTACAACAATCAAGATTACCAATATCAACCACCGGCAGAAGATTAGAGAGAGGAGGAGCTTTTGTTTATTTTTCATTTTCCCTTTTCTTTAATTTTCAGCTTGTATGCACCTATTTATGCGTAGTGTTTTCAGTTTTTATTTTCAGCATGAGTGTTAGTTTTTATTTTCATCATGAATAAAATCACCACCTTGTTTTTACATTTGGCAAAGATAGAAAGTTTGTGCCATGTTGATATATGATGATAGTTGCCGCTTTGCTTATCTTTGTACTTTTTTATGCATGATTAAGCTAATGCTATCTTAAAATGCAAATATGAAATTAATCTAAATACTAGCTTAATCTTTTGCGGAGGTTATGATAAAAATAAAGACCCATAGTCTTTTATATGCTCTCAAGTTTTAGATGGGTTAAAGGTGATTTATTTTTGTTCTTAAAAGTAATGCTAACCTTGTCATGAATACCTCTTGCATGTTGCTCTACCTATCCAGAGCCATATATTTATTTGAGTGCAAAAACTTAGTGTACAAGGTTTATTTTTGGGTGAGTAAATTCAGGGCTTGATTTCTCTGGCCCGAGACTAAGAAGCTGGTCATTCCGTTTTTGCGTATCTATCTTTTTGTTAGCGTTTCTATCCGTCCATTGTGTATCCCCACATCAGAGATTTCACAAACCTCGCCGGATATCCACCCTTAAAACCAAAAATATCATCTTTTGTGTTTACCTCCTTGACCACAACCTATCATTGAGTATGGATAGTCAACTCGAGGAAGATCGCAAGATGGTGCCAAGATTGAAGATGTCAAAGTATCTCTCCAAAGGAAAAATATTTCTAGTACCTACCTTATCTCTATCACCTCTTTGCCTGAGGATGAGCAAACGTATCAGCATGGGGGAGGAGGTAGGTACAATGCAATTTAGAGTTCAAGGGGAGTAAAATAAAAAAAATGTGTGAAAAAAAGAAGAAAAAAGAGGAGAAAAAAAGAGATAAAGAAAAATATGAGAAAGAAATAAAAAAATGAGTATGTATAAAAATAAAATGAAGTGAACTCCCCAGTTCTCTAAATGCATTAGGAATTTCGGAAAAGCTTCAAGATTATAGATCCAAACTCATCTTTCTAACCATGTGCAATCCGATAACGAGGACTTCCTTTTGTGCCTCGGGATCACTTTTTCTCATTGGCACATGTCCACCTATCTCAAAGTGTGTGTATTTTTCTCTCCCCATCCTTGATATAATATTATTTTCCAATGACCTTTTTAATGAGTCTCGGTAAGATCATGAGAAGCTTGTCTTGTTTTGACAACATCTCATTTATAATATCTTGGTAGGACTAAACTTTCCCAAAAAGCTCCACATAAAGCCTACCACATATATATATGTTTTGAGAGGGAAAGGAGTAGAAATAGGCTTGAGAGACAAGATGAGATGAGAGTTCATGAGCAAGATGCAAGGTGGTTTAAATTTTTGAACTTGGTTTAGCTCTTTTTCATCTCATTCTTTATTTCAAAATTTTTGAGATCCATTTGAATTTTGGGAGCATGTTCAATACTTGTGGGAAGAGCTTAATTAACATCCACCCTCCGTAGGGATGAAGGCTAGTACACTATGGAACTCTAACGAACTAAACTTTTGAGAGCATTATGTTTTCTCGTGTATGATCAAGTGCAGAGTTTAAACAATGAAGGGCAACACTGATATCCATCGAAGGCTTACTCGAGGACGAGCAAGGTTTAAGCATGGGGGAGATGTTGACGGTGAATTTCCATCAACCTTGCCATGAGTTTACCTTCGGTGTTGGCATCAATTTTATATCTTATCCATTGGTACTAACCCCCTTGATATAACAAGTTCGTTCATGCATGTCGGTTTTGAAGTTTGATGTTTATGCAGGAATTTAACGTTAAATGCAAGACTTCCGGGTAAAGTTCATCAAGCACCTCATGAGAAGATTATGAAGCCCAGCACAAGTCTAGCAATGAAGTGAACATGACTCCAAGAAGCCCAAGGACCAACCCGTGAAAACAGAAAACTCCGAGGACCTGAACAGAAAATGCTGAAGCTTGCGAGACAAGGAGCTCTATCCAAACCGCGGAGAAACTGATGTCAAGGGCCCACATGCAGAAGGGAGAACATTCTAGAAGACACGGGAAGCATCGTCCACGAAGGAGGCCGTGAGATGGGCCGAAATGGGACCAGGCCGGCCGGCCCAGCCCATTTCTGGACCCATTCGTGCCCCCTTTTGACCTAGATGATCCTCAGACTATTTATAGTCCCCCTGCCAAGAGCCACGCATCAACTCATTCGCCATTCGCCGCCGAGGAGCAGAGAAGGGAGGGACACCATTCCGGAGAGGAGAGGGTCAAGCTAGTTGTCTAGGGTTTCCATAGCCGACGTGGGAACCTTGCAAGGAAGACCACGTCGGAGTTCCAGGAGCTAGGAGCAAGATCAAGGTAGGATCCCGGTGGTGATCTTGTCCATGTACCTTTGAGTATGTTGAATTATCAAGTTGCAATCCGATTTCTAGCGATCAAGTGCTTCTTCTACGACTTTGATCTCGATTGGCTTTTCTTACTTTAAGATCTATTCTCGAGATAGATCATAGAGGGTGTTCTTGTAGCCGTGGTGGCTAGAGGTGCATGCCTGACCTACCAAGAGATTTCAACTTGTCCATTGGACTCTCCCTAGGCTAACCCGCACGAATAGGAGTGCGTTGTGACAGAACGGTGGCTCCAAAAGGTGGGCGTCTTCGGAGTTGGAAGGGAAGCAGCGATTTAAAGAAGCTTTTTATGAGATTCGATTTGGTTTATTCATCTTTGCTTGGAACTTCAACAAGAACTTGATCCAATCTCTCTAGATTGGTTTTACCTATCCCTCTCTATCTCTTGCTACCTCCGGTTTTCTTAGATTAGATTCGCTTCTTTTGATGTTCTCTAGATTAGATGCTAAAGCAACAACCTTTCGAAGATTAAAGTGTTTGTGGCATTAATAGATTGATTCTTGCATGACACATTTGTTCCACGGATTCGATACCTTGGGTTCACACTTAAGGGAAGAAGGGTCCCTTGACTACGATGGAGGATTTGTCCGCTTGCAATTCAAACAAAGTTTGATACGCATATACACCGTCAACACCTATGCCACATATTGCTCACGTCGATAGGTGTCGTCGTGTGCCCGATAAACAACACACGACGATGAGGCCCTTCATCGTGCCGGGCTCCGCCGTGTGCTTCAACCTTATACACACGGCGAAGAGGTCGCCGTGTGTTTTTTATTCTTCGCCGTGTGCCCGTGACACACAGCGACTTACCGGATTTCGGTAGTGAAGCCAAGTCCTGCCATGCGAGTGGTGGCTTCAGGTTCTTGCTTCGATAAGGACGTGTGGACGATAGAGGACGTGTAACTTTTTTTTTGCCCGCATCGATCGTGTCAAGGTTGGTCGAGAAATCCTATATATATCTTTCGTAAGATAGTTTCTTATACAACTATAACCTACCAGCAGCCCAAATAACAGCCTATCTAGTTCAGTTATATCAAACCCGAACACCACCTTCTTCCTCTCGTGAACCCCGACGCCGCCTTCTTCCTCCATGAATCGCCCCCCCTGCCGTCGCCATGGCTGGCCGCCCCTGCACCGCCGCCCACCGTGGCTGGTCTGGCCGCGCCCTCGGCAGCCTCTGCCACCACCACCGCGGCCCGCCATCCTGCCGCGTGCTTCCGCGGCCGCCCCACGCGCCGTCGCGGCTGGCAGCCACCGCCACCGCAGGAGAAGAAGCTTCTAAATGTTGGTCTAAAAAATGGTGGCCTCAAAATTGTTGACAATATTTTCAAAAATGTTTACAACATTTCTGAGAAATGTTGCAACATTTTTTATTTGAAAATTATAAGGCGTATGGCTAGAAAAAATAATAAACATCATATTTAGATGGACTTTGGTGGGTTGGAGGTTACAATGTTTATCCACCTTCCACTTCCAGTACTGTTAATTGTTAGGCCGACACGACACGACACCTTGCTTGATACCGCGAACGAGACGAAAACATTTACGGCTATTTTTCAAGAAAAACATTCTTACGGCTCCTCTCATAAACCAGCCGCACATGGATCTGGGATTCGGGGAAGGCGACGTTGTACCAGCTCGCATCACTGATGCTACCGGCCAGCGTGGGCACCAACTCCGGTGCACGCCTGTGGCCGGTTAAATTTGGAGCTAGCTGCTGCCTCTCGACGCTGGCGGGCCTGCAGTGGCCGGCATGTATGGTGCGGCAGCAGCCGCAGACGCACAAGGCTGGCACGGTGGCGCAAACGTGTTGTGCTAGCAAAAGGTGTCGCCGGCGGGGCCACCGCTGACGCCCGAGCCAGAGCTGGGGCTGCTACCTCCGTCACAGCAACACTGCCAGCTCGCTGCGGTCGGCGGTTGACGACAGAGATACAAGGGATGCGGTGAGAATGAATAACAATTATGTGGCGTTTAGTTTCGAAAAATGGTTAACAGTAGATGTGATGAGATAATATATAGTGTAGGAATTCAGTGCTAATTCTTCTAGAGAACAACCGTGCAGTCGGTTCGGTTCGTCTCCTGAGCCGCTCGCGCAGGGCAACTCGCCCCCCAACTCCGACGGCCTCCATGCTGGCGAACCTGCAGCCTGTTCGTTTGGCTGGTGACTGATGGCTGGTGCTGATTTGTTCTGAGAGAAAAGTACTGTTGGCTGGTTGCTGGTGGCTGGTTTGTTCTGAGAGAAAGTTACTGCTGGCTGGTGGCTGATAAGCCAAACGAACAGGGCGCTGGCGGCCAGCTGCGGCCCCGAACAACCGGTGTCGTGGCGTTTTTTGACTCCCACTCCCTCTATTCGCCCCCTTCCCCAACCTCTGCGCCCCCACCCCGAGCTCGAGGGCAGCCATGTCAAGGTCGTCTGCGGCGGGTTTCGGCGTCCCTGAGCGCAGATCCGGCGTTCCCCAAGGCGAATCTGGAGTCCCCATGGCCGGGTTCGCTGGTCAACGCCGCCGGTGACGGAAGTTCTGACCGTCGCTCTCCAGGGCCGATTGGCTCAATCATGACCGGATCTGGCACTCTCGAGGCAGGATCCGGTCCCCCCTGGCTAGGCCTCGCTGGGGGCGACTCTCCAGCGTGCGGCCACCTCTGGCGGTAGCGGCGTGGTCCCAGCTCCCCCGTGCGGCTTCGGCTGTCGGAGGGCTGCTGCGACCGCCAGCGCCTCCCGGTCCATCTAATCGGCGGGTCTGGCACCCGGCTGCTCAGCGCTAGAGCGAACTGCGGCAGCGGAACAAGCAGCCATCAGGTGTCTCTGGCCGGCGCTGCACCCGTGGTGCTCCAAGGGCCCGAGCAATGTCCAGCTCGCCTCCAACTTGTCCTCCCCCACGGTGGTCAGGTATGGGCTCTGCTCGGTTCTCTCTGTCGTGCCTGGCTGTGTGCCTGGCTTCCGCGGTGCATGTGCTGTAGCAAATGGTTACGAATCGCCGGGAGATATCCTAGCTTGGCCTTATGCCAGTGCCGACAAAGGGGACACCTTCTGGTGCCATTCTTCCTCCTTGGAGGTGTTGTTTCAAGGCGATTCGATAATCAGACAGCAATGCTAGTTCAAATGTATGACCGTCAGGAGAAATCCTAGCTCGGCGTTGTGCTGGTGGCGTCAATGGCGATGCCCCTTGGGTGCCGCTATCCTTCCTGAAGGCTTTGACGAGATGTCACTCTTCCTATTCTAGCATTGTCTGTTTTGCTTGGTTCTCTCTATTGTCTCTTGCCATGCATGCTTCTACGCCCTTGTTGGGTATTTTAGCGACACACAAAATAAATCCGCAAGTGCACGGATACCGTTGTAGCTTTCACCTCAGAGTATTCCAAGTGTATCGAATCCAAGGGGACATGTGTGTACTAACTTCGTATAGTCGGTCCAAGGGAACACCTAGATAAGATGCAAGGATATAGAGGATTCCTAAAGATAGTACTATAGATGAGATTAAAGGTCGATCTCTAGATAGAACTTGGCTTAGGGTACTGAAAGCCCTGACTTAACAGGCGACTCCGGTACGCAGATCTATGTGGAACGGAGCTCTGACTATATCCAGCTGCGGAGGATCAACGAGGGCCAGAAGGGCTATCACCACCTCCTGGACTGCCTCTACCTAACCTTGGGATAAGCCGAACGAATGATAACTGGTAGGGTGTCACAACGTCCACGCTGTGGTTACTGCCGTAGCCAACAGACTATGTCACTCTGTACTAATAGAACTACGACCACGGAAGAGAACTGATCTCACTCACTATAGGTACTACTAGCTTATACTAAAGGCATACGAGAGAGAACTCAGTCCCGTACTATGCTTCCAACGTACACGAACGACTTGCAGCAGACAAATGCATAAACCCAGGATCTACGCACTAGCAGAGGAAAAAGACTACTCATGCAACCTAGCATAAACTATTAGAAAGGAATCACGAACACACTTTATTCTAATCAGAGCATGCAAGCATCCACTTTATTCTAATAGACTAGTCATACAAACGGGATACAAACTTGTGCACCTAATCAACTAGATCGAGGGGCGTGTTCGTGAAGAACACGCACCTCTAAATGATGAACAGGCGAAGAACACAAGAACATATCACTCAAGTATGAATAACACTTTAGTCTAAATAGAAATGCAGAAATACTCACTTTACTCTAATTGAAGAACAAGCATCCATAGAGATACAAATCCCTCTCTCACTCTCTTATTCTCTAATCTACCAAGGAGAGACCTCTCCTTTGAAGGGAAGCTCTCATCCTTGGGTGAGATGGTGTGTCTCTAAATGACCCCCCTTTCCTCCTATTTATAGGCCAAAGAGAGGTAGGAGTTGGAGGAGTTTCTCCCTCTCTTCTTGCACCACACGGCAGTGAACTTGCGCCCGAAGGTACTATAGCGTGTAGGGGAAAGAGCCTGAGGTAGTGGAGGTGAAAACCGGAAGAAAACTGGATCCTAAGTGGGTGGACCGGCCCTGAACCGGCGCCTGGGTGCCTGAACCGGCGCAGAAAAAGAAGAAAACCGTGGGCGACCGGGCAGACCAGGAAACCGACATAGGGCTCCACTCCAGGCGCGCCACGCGTCCTAGACCCGGTGGTCCAGCCCGTGCGGCCGTGCGCGGACGCGCTTCGTGTCGTCCCGCGCCAACCCGGTGGCGCCGCGTGTCTCGGCAGCTGCATGTCCCGCGCGGGCGCGCGCGTGCTGCATGCGCCAGGTGTGGGCCCTGTCGTGCTTTGCATTCCCGTGTACGCCTCGTCCGCTGCTGCTGGCTGTGGGTCCGGCCAGCTCCCTGCATGGGGCGCGATCAAAGGCGGGGTCTTGGTGCCAATCGACGGCGGTCACGTGGCCGAGTTGACCCGCACGCGCCCGCGCTCCGCGCCTGGGTGTTGAACCGGCTGGACGCTGTGGCGGCACTGCATCGTGGGTCCCCGAGCCCGCATGGCGCACATGTGCACGTCAATCGGTGGCCGTGGGTCCATGTTGATGTCATCACTTGTGAAGTTTTGTCCATTGCATATCTTTCTCCATCCGGACTCCAAAGTATATAAATAATATATTCATTTTGATCGTCTCGACGAGCCCGTCGCAATGGTGAAGCATAAATTAGCATTTGATATTGTTTTTGCTGACGCCCTATTTATGCCTTTGATTCACTTGCTCTCAACTATATCTTTTCATGTGTATTTTGATGCGTCCTGCAACAAGAGATGGAGACAACAACGCTTGTGGAAATTGTCAGTATAAACCACTATCCTAGTGTTGATGCCCACTTTCCATTTAATTTATGCAGGAGTTGACAGTGTAAAAGTGGTACTTAACAGCCGTCAGCAGCCCTCACTACTCTTCGCGGGTGAGGCTAGCACTGATGGTTGGTGGCAGCTGTGGTTTGGAAAGTCTCTATCGTCGGCGCCTCTGCTTCGTCGACGCTCTCCTGGTTGATGGTGACAGAAAATCAATTGTCGGGTGGTGATTCACGACTTCCGTCATTCCCCTTCAAGGATTCCTCCCCTTGAGTGGCGTTGGATGATGGTACGTGGAGCCCGAATACGTTGGAGGTGTCACCATTAGCTTCAAGGGAGGTCGTCGTATCCAGTGAAGCTTGGCTCGTGTACCTCTTGCCATCTTTACTCCCCATTCCGCTTGTTAGGCCTCAGATACAGGGAAGCAGCGAGGCGGCGTAGCTACGGGAGGTGGTATTGGGTGCAAGGGCCATGAAGGAGTCAGCAAGTATGTGTTTCGATGGTGGGGCTTATCAATAATCGGCGGCAACCAGTCGTGTCATTCTTTGTTCTTGTTTTGTTTCGTGAGTGGTGTGTTGTACCCTGGTAGTGTAATCTCCTCTTTGTCCCTACAGTTTTCTTGTTGTATAATCTCTGTAAGGCTTTTTGGCTTTCCACAAGCCCTTTAATGAATATTCAGGTGGGGATGCTCTCCCCTCCCCTCGTTGACCGTCAAAAAAAATATAGTGTATTGAACCGGTTGATGTGAGAGGGGATGTGATGCATGAAAGGATGATGAATAGTGGAAAGTTGAATTTGTGATGTTTGGTTTGGAAAAATGGTGAGATGTGATGCAATGACTAGTGAATTAGAAGGAAAATTTGGTGAACTAAACAACCTGACGTGCATATTACACCATGTTCGAATTTCTCCGAGTATTTTTTATTTTCTTTTCTCGTAAGAAAAAAAAGTTATTCTATCTCTCATAAATCTCTATGGTACGTAGGATGGCAGCGGGTCGGGTAAGATGCGGGTAAACGATTTGATTGCCTGATAACAAGAACGAGAGCTAGCACCTTGCCCATACCTGCTAAATAGTTGGGGCAAATTTCTTGGAGAGAATTCTCTATATAGCATTGGAAGAAAATCATATTCCTTATATGACGCTCATTCTACTACAAGAAAAATGTCGGACCACAATTGATATGGCATTGCGGTTTGTGACAAACAATTTCATCATAAAGTGAATTAGACTCGGTTCTTGTTGGGTCGAGCCCAAAAAAGTTGCCGTCGTAGATTCAAATAGGCCCACTTGTTGTTGTGTTGAGCCCAATAATTACGGTCATCATGGATTATTTTAGGTCCTACTCTGGTTGGACCGAGCCCACTAATTGTTAATGTCATAGAATGTTTTAGGCACTATTGTAGTTGGACTGAGCCCACGTTGACGTCATAATTTAGTTTCAATCCAGTTCTTGTTGGATCGATTGTTCACTTAGTTTAAACCCACGACCCACGAAACAATGGACCGAGGGGGCAAGCCCACGAATTTTTTCAGCCTAGTTATTTGGGCTGCGGTCTAGGTAGCGCTTAATTAAAATATAATCCAATAGCGTATCACATGCTAATCAACAACACACTTAATATTTCTATACCCTATTACAAATAAATGTTTCTCACCACATATGACACATTATTATTAATGAACACATAACAAGCACAAGCATATTGTCAATAGGAGCTCACAAACCAATACACATGATATTTTCCTAGAACACTAGAATAAGAAACCACAATACACACAAACCCGCAGAACTAGCTGGGAGGACACGAGTAGATGACTAAGAAACACATTGGTGTTACGGCCTTACCCTTTGAAGTTTAGCAGTTGACGCGAAGTAGGGTCTCAGTAGCTTCTACTTCTTTCATCAAACTCAATCTCCGTAGTCTGCATTTTCATTGCTGCACCTGAAGCTTGTGCCTTCATCTTCATCAAGTATATCAAAACTTAGTCTTGTTCAACAAATATTTCTCCAAGGTCAGCAGCTACCCTTCCCAAAGAAACTTCAGATCTTGAGCTTGCAGGAGCGGTTGGAAAATCCCGAGCCATGTAACTAATGAAGGGCTTTGACTTCATATCAAAGAGACATGATTTCGATATTTCAACCCCAAGGATTGTGTTCAATATTTGATCCTACAAATGAAAGGAGACGTCAAACTTCAACCTTAAACAAAGCAAATGAAAAAACTTAAGAAAATAGTAGTAGGATAATCATGCGTTCTGTTACATACCACAACCTGTGATTGAATCTTAGCAGTGCAAGAATGAGATGTTAGGCCCTGCGCAATAAGTATTTGGTCAGTCATTTTAGATATCTAGAACAGTGTGTACCATGACTATCAGTAGCCTTCCAGATATATCTAGACAGTGGCGGAGCTACAGGGTGACCAAAGAGGACCATGGCCCCTCCTTCCCGATTGCAACGACTATCAACCATCTACAAATTGAAACAACATATTTTAGTACTAATGGTCCCATCTTAACTCGTGTTCTGTTGACGGTTAATTATTGTATCAAAGTTCATTTGGATCCGCAAGCGTACAGATCCCCGTTGTAGTCCTTTTTCCCTCGAGTAATACCCAAGGTTATCGAATCTGTGGAACAATGTGCGATGCAAGATTCAATCTAATAAAGCCCATAACATTGATCTTAAGAAGTTGTTTTTGCATCTAATCCAAGAAAACATCATCTAATCTATAAAACACCAGAGGTAGCAAGAGAGAGAGAGAGAGAGAGGTAAAACCAATCTACAGATTGGATCAGATCTTTTGTTGAAGTTCCAAACAAAGAAGAATTAAGCAAATCGAATCTCATAAAAAGCCTCTTTAAATCATGGCTTCCGTTCCAACTCCGAAGACGCCTGCCTTTCGGATGCTATCACCCTGTCACGATGGGCCCTTATTCGTGCAGGTTAGCCTAGGGCGAGTTCAAGAAGAACAAGTTGAAAACACTCGGTAGGTGAGGTATGCACCTCTAGCCACCATGGCTACAAGAACATCTTATGCGATCTATCTCGATAATAGATCTGGGAGAAAGAAAACCCAAGCGAAGACAAAATAGTAGTGAAAGCACTTGATCGCTAAGAATCAGATTCAATCTTGCAAATTCAACATAGATAAACGATACATGGACAAGGTCACCACCGGGATCCTACCTTGATCTTGATCCTAGCTCCTGGAACTCCAATGTGGTCTTCCTTGCAAGGTTCCCACGTCGGCTAGGGAAACCCTAGTCAACCATCTCAACCCTCTCCTCTTCGGAATGGTGTCCCTCTCTTCTCTGCTCATCGGCGGTGAATGACGAATGGTATGATGCGGGGATCTTGGCACGGGGACTATAAATAGTCCTAGGGTCAGTTAGGTCAAAGGAGGTGGCGAATGGTGCCCGGAATGGGCTGGGCCGGCCGGCCTAGGCCGACCAGCCTGGGCCCATCCCAGCCCAGTTCGTCCCCTACTTCCTCCTTGACGCTTTTCGTGTCTTCTGGAACCTTCACCCTTCTGCATGTGGGCCCTTGACGCCATTTTCCCTGTGGTTTAGATAGGGGTACTTGTCGCGCAAGCTTCAGCATTTTTTGTTCAGGTCCTCGGAGTTTTATGTCTTCATGCTTCGGTCCTTCGCTCATTTGGAGTCATGTTCACTTTGTGTCTTGACTTGTGCCGGGCTTCATGATCTTCTCACAAGGTGCTTGATGAACTTTACCCGAAAGTCTTGCTTTTAGAGCTAAAATCCTGCATAAACAATAAACTCCAAAAACGACATGCAAGAGCAAACTTGTTATATCAAGGGGATTAGTACCATTAGATAAGATATCAAATTAATGCCAACACCGAAGGTAAACTCATGGCTAGGTTGATGGAAATTCACCATCAACATGTTCAAAATCAGTAACTAGATCTAGAGTGGCGAAGGTAAGAGAAGCATCTCAGATCTAACACAATACATCAAGTAATTTACTTTCTAAGCATGGCTCACGGATTAACTTGTGTGACAAATCAATAACTTGATCTAGAGCCGCCAAGGTAGGAGAAGGATCTTAGAGCTAACATATTACACCAAGAATTTTACTTGCTAAGCCAAGGAAAATAGGGGATTACATAGAAAAGGAAATGAGATTCTCACTTGTGAAGCTCCAAGATTTAGTGGCTCATGGATTGAGGGGGAAGTTGTAGCCGGTGCTTGTGTCGCATCCTCACTCAACTATTCAACTTGGCTAGCATGTACAACAGACGCAAGCAGAACACCAATATGATTCTCAGAATCTATCGACGTCCATCTTGCTAAGGTACCCCTCCATCGGCGAGGTCGAGAAGAGTGCTTTTTTAAATGCAAGGTGAGTGCAATGGAGTAGAGTATTTATTATTTGGGGGAGGCGAGGGGATACAAAAGTTGAAGATCCCGCTTTCGATTTCTTGACCGCAAAATGAAATTTGGTAAGCTGCACTTGCTTCGGGGTCACTGACAAGATCGGGCTCTTAATGCCCCCATTTGTCAGCGAAGGTGGGTGTGTTTCTGGTGGCGTACAACATAGGCAGGAGACAAATATCTTGAAGAGGCCCATGCTTCAGTGAAGTTGGGTGCATTTCTAGTCGTAGACCATAAAGGAAAACAACTGCTTCTCCAATGACTATAACGACTACACGCTTATTTTTTTTAACTCATGTCAATATAAGGATCTTCCTTTTTCTTATCCAGACCAAAGCACACTCACATACCAACCAAATGTTTTGCATGCCTACTCATGAAAAAACATGCATATTCCGCCCTATACTCATGTCAGGATTCATGTTCTTATTTGATACTAAAGCTTTTCATTTCTTCCTCTCTGAGCACTTCTATCACATATGCTAGATAATTTTATTAGAATCCAACGTGTGCACTGTTGTACCTCGTCAATCCTCCTCCTATTGCCACTGCGCTAAAGATGAGGATGGTCGCGACAACCACCATCTTGAGCCCTAGTGACACCGCCGCACGGCACGCCTCCGTCCGCTCGTCCCTGACCCACCCTTCCCCCTCATTATTTCTCTCATTTGGGCTCTAACGACTACCGGCCGCTAGACGAACTCCCCCGCTACCGTTCGCTGGTGCCTTTGAGCCAGTTCGTTGGCCCAACTACGCATCGCTTCCCTGGCCACTGGCATTTGCTTCCCTAGGCCGCCGCTACAGATGCCTGTGCTCCTTGTCCTGGTCTTTCGGTGCTGCCACCTCTACTCTTCCTCCTCGTGCTGGCCCGCTGACATAGACATCTCCCTCACCCGCCTCCGCCTTGAAAGGATCTTGATGTGTCTTAGGGGGTGGGTTGAATAGGTGATACGCCAAATTAAAACTTTTCCCTCTTGAGCTTGAGCTGTAAGGGAAACCCGGTCAGACCGGGTTGTGGGGGCTAGGGGTGGGCATAAAACCTGATACCCGAACCCCGAACTCAAAATACCTGAACCCGCAGCCGAAATACCCAAAATCTAGGAAACCCGAACTACCCTCGGGTAGCAATTTTGTTAACCCGAACATATTACGGGTAATTCGGGTTTTGGCCCACGGTACCCGAATAACCCGAGCGACCCGATTTTCAGCCCAATACTGACTTTTAGCCCAACCTCATAGAGCCATACCACGCAGCCCATTACGGAAAGCCCGTATAAACAACTAACCCTAGCCTCCACCAGCACATCTCCTCCCTCACGCAGTCACACCGCCCCCAGCCACATCTCGCGAGACAAGAGCACTAACGAGCAGTCGCCATCCTGATCTCCCTATGTTGCATTCGGATTCCAGTCCTGGTTCCTCTCCGCCTCCCTCTCGAGCTCCCTCTCTACCTCCCTCATGAGATCCATGTGTGGTTCGAGGACCGGTGGATGGTCGCTTCCTGGTGTGATGAGTGATTGACAACATTGTGTGGACTGATTCTTGTCTAAGTATTGCAGGTGTAGGTTGCAGCTTGACTGGTGTTGGTGCAGGTGAAGAACAAGCGCGAAAGGTCGTTGCCGGTGAGGCCTCCAGGTGTGGAGAAGACAAGTAGGCTTAGTTCGAGGGACTCGGTGGCCAGGGGGGTCAAGTGCGGGCCGCATGGTGGCAAGAACAGCAAGATGAAGTCGTGGACGGTTTCTTGGTTGAGCCTCAAAACCAAGGTCGAGCTGGAACTTCGTGGGAGCCAAGTCATGAGTGGTGATTGGCGGAGGCTACATCAAGTTCACGGGGTTTGCAGTGGTTCACCAGAAAATCACTAGGTTACTCGGCTGAGCCACAAAGCCGAGGTCGAAGACCGGGCGTGGCTGTCAGGCCAAAACCAGTCTGACCGGTTGGTGAAACCGGTCTGACCGGTTTGGGGTCGCAGGGCGCCGGGAAGCTTCGAAGTGGAGGACACGCGTCGGGATCGCATGGTGTGCGTCGAGGCTACACGAGGTGCAGTCACCGGGCATCCGTCTGATGGTGTTACGAAGACAATTTCCCAAAGTGCCCTAGGTGGGCGTGTATCCTAGTTTATGTAATAGGGGTAGTTTAGTCTTTTGGCTAGCCTCCATATAACACAAGTGGTGAGAGGATGGCAGCCATCTCTTGGAACCCTAACTCATTTTTCCCTTTGCTATTTTCCTTCCTATTTTCCTTAGGATTTCTAGGACTAGCTTGAGAGCTTCATGGTGAGATCTTGAGAGAGGGATGTATGATCGGGAGGCAAGCTAGACCTTGTATGAACCTTCATGGTATGTATAGATTATTCGGCGTGGTTCCTCAAGGCTTGATTGTGTCTCCCCCGTTTTCCCTTTTTGGTGATTTTTGGAGCATTTTCTTTGAATTTTCGTGGTGAGGTTTTGGGAGCGTTTCTTTGAGGGATTCTTGTTGGATGTCACATTTGAGGACCTTGTGCCTCTTTGCTTGGTGATCTTGCTCCAACAAACCCTCCGAAACGGCTTTGATTTGGTGGTTTTCGGTGGAGTTCTTGGAAAGGTGTTCTTGAGGGTTGACTTCCGATTCCTCTTGATTGGGTAGGTTTTGGGGACCGAGTTTCTAGCCAAAGGTAGCCCACGAGGTACCCCAGCTATCCCCAAAGTCTCACTTGAATCAGTGGAACGAATCGGGAGATCGATCGAGGTGAAGGTTGAGTTTTTCCCGTGGGCTGAGTTCTTCCCGACTGTCCAGGCAAAACTGGCCTGACCGGTTTCCCAAACCGGTTTGACCGGTTTAGCCCTAGTGGGCTGTCGTGAGGGGTTTTTGGACAGGAGAGCTTTGTTCTTGCTATGGCTTTTCTTGTTCAAAGGTTGAAGGGTCCTTGAGGTAGTTTTGGCTAGGTTTGGTCTCGAAGGTCTTTTGGGGATTTCCTGGACAAAACCGGCCTAACCGGTTTGCCAAACCGGCCTGACCGATTTCCCCTACCTGTGAGAGGCTAAGTCCCAGAGGATCGGTTTGACTGGTTTCAGAAACCGGCCTGACCGGTTTTGGCTTCCAGTAGCTGTTTTGAGTTGTTTTCCGCTGCGTGTTTTGGGTGGCTGTTGGTTGGATCTTGCTCCTAGGTTCAGTAGCACTCCAGTGGCTATGTGAACTTGGCAAGAGAAGTTTGCGGAGGTATCCGAGTGATCTTGGGTTCATAGGCCGAATTCTTGAGTAGAATTTTTATCGGCTCCCATTCACTCCCCCCTCTCTGGTTCGCCGTTCCGGTCCTTCAAGTCGTATCAGAGCCGGTTACGGGTCTTTATTGACTCTAACCAGTCTAAGATCCAAAGATGGCGTACCAGAAACGGGGATCGGGTCCTCCGCACTTTGATGGAAAGAACTACCAGATGTGGCAGAGACGGATGGCTGCGTTTCTCCGTGGCAAGGGTCAGATCCTTTGGGATGTTACGGTGAACACAGCTTATGTTCATCCGATTAACTTCCTTGCTCTGGGATCGAGGGACATGTTCGACGCCAACAACAAGGAGGTCGACTACTTGTTTCGTGCTCTGTGTCAGTTCGAATTCGATCGCGTTCAGACAGAGGACTTAGCTTGTAGGATTTGGAGTCAGTTGAAGGATGCTCATGCGGGAAATGCTCAGGTTCAGGCTCAGATGTATGCGACTTACCGGAGAGAGTACGAGAACTTCACTCATCTCCCCGGTGAGTCCATTGATGCCTTGTTCCAGCGGTTCACGGTTGTGGTGAACAACATGAGGGCCAATGTGGACGTGCTCCCGTACGATGATCATGACAGAGCTGTTAAGGTCTTGCACTCTCTGGATCGTACAGTTTGGGATGGCAAGTTCGAGGCCATTGTTGAGTCCGAGAAGTATGACACTTTGATGGTGAACAAGCTATTCTCCAAGCTCAAGTCGGCTGAGGTGGATAGGGGAATGACAGCCAAGCTTGAGAGCCCGACTGACTCTCATAGTCTCGCTCTCATCGGTGGCTCAGGTGCTCAGTCTAACGCTAACCCTTCCACCAGGATGTACTCTTTGTCCTCCTTGATGACTTTGCCAGATGAGGACTTCGACATGTTTGGAGAGGACGAGCTGGCACTGCTGACCAGGCGTTTCGAGAGGATGCACGAGAACCGGGTGAACACAAGGAGGAACACGAGGACATGCTTTCAGTGCGGCAAGCCAGGACACTTCGTCGCCGACTACCCCGAGAAGATGGAGAACAAGGACTGCTACAAGCACCGGTCGAGGACGGACAACAAGCACAGATCGAGGCGCGATCACAAGCACAAGCACAAGAACAAGGACGAGCGACGTTCGAGGAAGAAGGACGGCCACGGCAGGAAGGCCCGAGCGATGGTCGGTGCGAGTGACGTCGACTCTAGCTCCGCCTACTCTTCCTCGAGCTCGAGTAGCAGCGAAGATGAAGGTGATCGGCGCAAGAACAAGAAGTCATCTAGGAACTTGAGCGGGCTGAGCTGCTTCGCTGGAGATGGCTTCTGTACCATGGCGTGGAGCTCCGGCAGCAAGAAGAGTCACCAGAGCGACTCGGACTCCGACTCCGAGGATGAGGTACGTGACGAGCTTCCCTTCTTGTGTGAGGAGAATGAGCGTCTTGGCAAGTTGCTTGATAATCGTGATGACATGCTTAGAGAGGCAAAGAAGATGAGGAAAGAGCTTAGGGCTTCACTAGAAGATGCTAGGAACCGAGTAGCTGAGCTAGAAACCCAGAACCTTGATGCTAAGCTTGAGATTGATTCGCTTAAGGCTTCACCAGTGGTTTCTGATGAGATTGATTGTTGTGATTGCTCTGTGTACCTAGCTGATCTTACTGCTCTTAAGGATAAGCATGCTTCCACTTGTGATGAACTAGATGTGCTTAGGGTTGAAGTGGCTGAGCTTAAGTCTGGACCTGCTTTGCTAGGTGCTTGCACTTCTTGCCCTGTTTTGCATGGAAAGATTGATGAGATGCATGCTTACACTGTTTCGCTTGAGGCCAAGTTGAAAGAACCTATTCCCACTTCTTGATCTACTTGTGAATTGCATGCTTTGAAAAATCTGGAACTTGCACACTATGTGGATCGCTTGCAGGATGAGAACGATGACTTGAGAAAAATGATGGGTTGGTTGTGAAGGACCGGAACGGCGAACCAGAGAGGGGGGAGTGAATGGGAGCCGATAAAAATTCTTCTCGAAGGAGATTGAAACTCCAACAAGACGAACACGGCAACCAAGCACGTTTCCGACTCAACTACCCAAGTTGGTCAAGACCACATAGCCACTGGAGTGCTACTGGTCCTAGGAACCAACACATAGCGTTCCGAACCAAAACTCACCAACATGCACAACGGAAACCTGCACGGCTTGCGGCCTGTGCGGCACTGGTCAGACTGGTGAGCAGCGCCGGTCAGGCCGGTGGCTATAGCAGCCGCACAACAAACGTTCCAGGAAGCCTCAGTGACTCCTCTAGGCCCTGGAACAAATACCACATCCAAAACACAACCTGCAAGGAAGGAAAACCTTTCACACAGCCTAGCAAAACAACTCCAAACAAGCCAAGAACTGACTAGCAGGACCAAGGGACAAAACCACACGAACAAGGCAGTTCCCCGAGACAAATCCCACCACGGGCTAGCACCGGTCAGACCGGTCAAGAGCACCGGTCGGACCGGTCACGCCTGGGCAGCTCGGGATGAACAGCGCCCACGGGTCAACTCCCCCAAATCCAACTCCCGATCTCCCGATTCGCTCCACGGATTCGCACAAGACTTTGGGGATAGTAGGAACACCTCATAGGCACTCCATAGCCAAGTTATGGTCCACCAAAACTCGTTGAATCGAGAGGAATCGAAGGATTTCCGCCAAGAACACCACGAACCCTAGGACAACGAAAACCCCAAAATTGAGCCCCTTTGCTCACGGATTTTGGAGGGGAATCAAAGGGAAAAGAACCACGAGGGGTTCATGCATACATCCCCCACCAAATCCCAAACAGAAAGGTCTCAAAACCGCCACAAGAAATTTGCCAAGAAAAGGCTCCGAAAATCACCAAAAAGGAGAAACGGGAAAGACACATCCAAGCCTTGAGGAACCACGCCGAATCATCTATACATACCAAAGAGGTTCATACAAGGTCTAGCTTGCCGCCCGATCATCCTTCCCTCTCACAAGATCTCACCATGAAGCTCTCAAGCTAGTCCTAGAAATTCCAAAGGAAAATGGAAGAGGAAAATAGCAAAACAAAATGAGCTAGGGTTCCAAGAGATGGCTGCCATCCTCTCACCACTTGGGTTATATGGAGGCAACCGAAAGACGAGACTACCCCTAAGGCCTAATACTAGGATACACACCCCCGCGGGGCACATTGGGAATCTTCATTGTCGAACCATCAGACGGATGCCCAGCGACCGCAAACTTGCTTAGCCTCGACGCAAGCCTTGCGATCCCGACGCGTGTCCTCCGCTTCGAAGTCTCCGGACTGCGTCGTCGCACACCGGTCAGACCGGTGTCCTCCACCGGTCAGACCGGTCCCCACCGGTCTGACCGGTCCGGTGCTGCTACCTCCGGTCTTCGGCCTTGGCTTTGTGGATCAACCAAGGAACCTAGTGGTTTTCTGATGAACCACTGGAAACCCCGCGAACTCGGTGTAGCCTGCGCCAATCACCACTCATGACTCGGCTCCCACGTAGTCCCGGCTCGACCTTGGTTTTGAGGCTCAACCAAGAAACCGTCCACGACTTCATCTTGCTGTTCTTGCCACCATGCGGCCCACACTTGACCCTGCTGGCCACCGGGTCCCTCGAGTCAAGCCTACTTGTCTTCTCCAAACCTGGAGGCCTACCCGGCAACGACCTTTCGCGCTTGCTCTTCACCTGCACCGACACCAGTCAAGCTGCAACCTGCACCTGCAATACTTAGCCAAGAATCAGTCTACACCACGTTGTCAATCACTCATCACACCAGGAAGCGACCATCCACCGGTCCTCGAACCACACATGGCTCTCAATCTCCCCCTTGATGAGTGCATTGACAACACACACATTTGGAAACCAAAGAGAAAAGGAAAAGAAAAGAAACGACTAACGGAAACTCCAACAAGCGATCGAAAGCAAAAGGAAAGGCAAAGAGGAAGATCACTTGAAGAAGACAAGTCTCGGACCCCTTAGGCAAGGGCAATGGCTCGACACATCCGAGACAAAACCATGCTCAAGCAAAGAGCACAAGCCACCAATCCAAAGCTCGAAAACCACAAAGAGCTCCCCCTACACACATGCATGCTCCCCCTGAACCAATGCAAACTCCCCCTGGACGAAAGCATGCGAACCACTTCACAAAACAGAGCAACTGCAATAGCTCAGCTCTTACCGGTCAGACCAGTCGACACCACCGGTCAGACCGGTGCCCAACAACTGAACAAGGCCAGCACACCTGACCGGTCAGACCGGTGACCTCAACCGGTCAGACCGATGCACAACAGAGCCCAGAAATGCCTCGAAACCACCTGAAAACCCTCTAGATGCATTCAGAAGGCCAAAACATGCTCAAACTTCTCTCCCTTGTTGACAATGCATGAATCAAGCCCAAAATGCGAAAAATGCAACCTAGAGCTTCTCAAATAGACAAAATTCATCACAAGATGCTACACATGTCCAAATGAGCAAGTTAGATACTCTACAGCTTCGTAATGACATCAACTACATGACCACCAAGTTTCACAGCTATTGGACGAAGCTAAGATAGAATTGAGAAATTTTGCGAAAAAAACCCTCTCATGAGCAAAGTCCTAAACATGAGCAAAACATGTCAAAATGGCAAAGCCACACAAACTTCATGCTAGGACAACCATTCTAAGCATAAGACCATCATAAACACCCACAAGCACCACATGTCATGTCAAAGCCACCGAGCCATGTGCCTACTTTTATATATGAGACTTCTCATTGGTAGGCATCATGCAACGGTTTAGCACCCAAAGCTATAAAAATAAGCCCATATGACATGGGAGCACGTTTTCCAAGCAATTTTACATTTAATTTTCAGATTGATATTTGGTACATGAAATGTCTTTGCGACAAAAAGGAACTTATGCCCCTCCACAAGATCAAGCATGGGGGCTAAACATTCATGATGGCAAATGAGCATTTGGCTCCATATGATCAAAATAAGCTATCCAATCACAAATTAAGTATAGCCAAGCCACTAAAACATGTCAAGATCATATAAAGGCATTTACTCACAAGAGAGCCTACATGAGACATTTTTGAAAAACATAGCCATCAACCATGGATATAAATCAAGATCATCAAGAGCTAAGCCAAACTAACCATAGCATACCAACCTAGCTCACAAGATCATATATAGCACATCATGGTGAACAATGTATATAGGAGAAGCTTTTCCTACACAATGCATATGATACAAAAAGCATTTAACCTAAGATACAAAGATGTCTATACAACATGTTACATATGCCATGCCAAATGCAAGAATGCACAAAGGAAAGCTATACATATGTTACAAAGGAGCTCCCACACACCAACTCAAGAAATCAAACAAACACCAAGCTCCCCCCGCAAACGAGTGAAAGTAGCTTGATCTAGGGTTTGGTGAAAATATCGGCTAGCTGGTCATGTGTGGGCACATGGATCAAAGCTATCTTCCATTTCTCTATGTTGTCTCTCAGGAAATGATACCTCACTTCTATGTGTTTGGTTTTGGAGTGTAGCACTGGGTTCTTTGCAACGCTTATGGCACTGGTGCTATCACATTGAAGTGGGACATGGGTATACTCCTCACCAAAGTCACTCATGGTGTATGTGATCCAAAGGAGCTGAGAGCAACAACTGGCTGCGGCCACATACTCTGCCTCGGTAGTGGATTGAGCAACACTCGACTGTTTACGGGAAGACCAAGACACCAAAGAGGAACCCAAAAACTGGCAAGTCCCAGAAGTTGACTTCCTATCCAACCGACACCCGGCAAAATCCATGTCTGAAAATCCATGAAGAGCCAAAGAAGAGGACGCGGAGTACCAAAGGCCGAAGTCGGGAGTATGACGCAAATACCTGAAAATGCGCTTGACTGCTTATCAATGCGAAGTCCTCAGAGACGCTTGAAAACGAGTGCACAGACATACCGAGAATTGGATGTCCGGCCTCGTCGTCGTCAAGTACAGGAGTGACCCGATCATTCTCCGGTACTCCTTCTGGTCCACGTGTTCACCTTCCTCGTCCGCATCAAGAGCTGTAGTCGTACTCATAGGCGTCGCCATGGCCTTGGAGTCCTCCATCTTGAACTTCCTCACAATGTCCTTGGTGTACTTAGCTTGGTTCACAAATGTTCCTTCCTTCGACTGCTTGATCTGGAGGCCGAGAAAGAACTGCAACTCACCCATCATGCTCATCTCAAATTCCCTGCTCATGTCCTCTGCAAACCTTGCAACCAAAGAGTTAGACGAGCCACCAAAGACAATATCATCCACGTATACCTGCACAGTCAGGATATGTCTGCCCTGCCTGAGGAGAAACAAGGTCTGATCAACCTTCCCCATCTCAAACCCTCTCTCAAACAGGAACCCCCTCAACCTGCCATACCAAGCCCTAGGCGCCTGCTTCAACCCATACAGCACCTTCCTCAACTTGTACACCTGGTGGGGGAACTTCTCACTATCAAACCCCGGTGGTTGCCTCACATACACTTCTTCCTCCAACACACCGTTCAGGAAAGCACTCTTCACGTCCATTTGGTGCAATTTGAACCCTTTAGCCACGGAAAAGGCTAGAAGGATCCGAATGACCTCCAAACAAGCTACGGGAGCAAAGGTCTCCTCATAGTCGATCCCCTCTTTCTGACTATACCCCTAAGGAACAAGCCTTGACTTGTTTCTTACCACTTCTCCTTTCTCTCCCTCTTTGTTCTTCCACACCCATTTTGTCCCAATCGGCTTACACCCTGGGGGAGGGTCAACCAACTCCCAAACTTGGTTCCTCTAAAAATTCTCCAACTCCTCATGCATCGAATTAACCCAATTATGATCAGATAGCGCGTGTCCAATGTCTTCGGGCTCAAAGGTGGCAACAAAAGCAGCATGAGCAAAGTGAGAATTGTTTCGAACCCTCGACCGTGTAGTACGTTCATTGAGGTCGCCAATGATCCTCGAAGCTAGGTGATCCACTTGCACTCGCCGGGGAGGTTCTCACCTTGATGCTACCTCCCCCTCAATAGCAGCTTCGCCTTGATCTGGGTTTGTCGTTGTAGGTATGGGAGAGGGCCCGTTCTCGAACGTAGTCGAAGTAGTAGGTACATGCTCAGCCGTGGGCACCACACCGCCATCATCATCATCTCCATGTTCATGCTCCTCCTCCGGAAAGATCTCCTCGCCAAGTTCATCGTCACCTGCACACTCAAAAACAAGCTGACTACGTGGCTGCGCCTCGTCAAAGGTTACCTCGCAAGTCTCCACGATTTGGTTAGTTTCAAGATTTAGCACCCGAAAAGCTCTAGAATGAGATGCATAACCAAAGAAAATGCCATCGACAGACCTAGCCTCGAACTTGTCCAACTTCTTCCCTTTCTTAAGAATGAAGCATTTACAACCAAAGACATGGAAGTGACTCACCTTGGGTGTGCGACCGTGCATCAACTCATAGCATGTTTTCTTCTTGTGAACCCTGAGGTAGATCCTGTTCGACACATAGCACGCGGTATTGACCGCCTCAGCCCAGAACCTTCTCGGAGTCCTATGCTCATCGAGCATCGTCCGAGCCATCTCACACAAGGTTCTATTTTTCCTTTCCACCACGCCATTCTGGGGAGGCATATAAGGACTCAAAAACTGGTGTTCAAGACCCAAGTCATGGCAAAAGGTTCCAAAACAAGAGTTTTTAAATTCCGAGCCATTGTCACTGCGGATCGCTGGTATGGCATCTCTGTGCCTCTCGTTCTTCAACCTCAAGACAAGATCTCGAACAAAACCAAACGTCTCCCCTTTCTCCTCCAAGAAGAAAACCCATGCATACCGAGAGTAGTCATCCACCACAACTAGGACGTACCACTTCCCACCCGCAGATCGCACACGAGCTGGGCCAACAAGGTCCATATGGAGCAGCTCGCATGGATGCTCCGTCATCACATCGGTGAGGGCCGGGTGAGAAGAGGCTACCATCTTGGCATGCCTACACGGCGCACAAACCAACTCTTTCTCAAACCTCAACCGTGGCAATCCTCGGACCAAATTGAGTTTACTCAAGCGAGACAAAAGGTCAAAGCTCAAGTGACCCAACTTCCTATGCCACTTCCACAACTCACTCGAAGAATCAGCCAAAAAGCAACGCTCCACACCAGAAGACTGAGAGAAATCCGCTCAGAACACTTGACCCTCGGGAACGACTATGCAAACTAGGTCCCCTCGAGAATCCAAAATCCGAGAACCACCAGGCCGAAACAACACCTCAAAGCCCTCATCCAACAACTGGGACACGGAAAGCAAATTGAACTTCAGTGATTGAACAAGAGCAACACGCCTGAGAGTGACCTTGTCACTTACCTTAATCTCACCTTCTGAAAGCACACGCCCTCGCCCATTGTCCCCAAAGGTGATTTATGTCCTGGACACCACCGGGACGAGACTTGAGAACCACCCCTTTTCCCCGGTCATATTCCTCGAGCAATCGGAGTTAATAAACCAAACGTTCCTCAAGTCTCCCACCTGAAACTCAAAAATGAGCACCTGAGTGAACAAACGACTCAGCACTGGGTTAGTACCAAAAGAGTAAAACCAGTGCCGAGCCATTTGCTCCAAAGTGGGTTAGCACAATCCAAAGCATCACGCCTACCAAAGCTACCACCACGAGAACCACCACGAGTACCACCACTAGGGAACCACCCCTGCCTCGCTAGAGGAGAACGAAAACCACAAAAGGAAGACCGTGGATCGTTCCTCCTCTCCATCTCAAAGCTACGACTTCTCCCTCCCTCATATTGAGCACGAGGTGGAGAACGTCTAGCAAACTGACCACCTGCAAACTCTCCATGCCAACCACCAGAACCACGACCAACAGAATCGAACCAAACATCCACACGAGCACGGAAACCAAACCGCTGTCTGTCCAGACCAGCACCGGTCTGATCGGTGTAGTGCAGCGGTCTGACCAGTGGTGCTCGGCCAGCAGCACCACCTGCCACCTTCTGATTTCCCCAAGCCGGAACCGTCCTCACAATCACCTTGGCCCTGGGCATTTGCATACGAGGCTCAGGTACACCATTTGAGGGGTGGTACCTGTCCTTGTTAGCCCACTCCTTAGCCATTCTCTCCTCACGCTTCTTCTTGAAGCAAAACTCACCCTTGTGACCATCTCTCCCACAATGGTCACAATGAAACCGTATGAGCTTAGGCTTAGGCTTGGGTTGGGGCTGCTCACATGGTTTCTCCTCACTCAGCTTCTTGCCCTTCTTCTCTCCACCCTCACTCTCCTTGGGGTTCCCAAACTTCACCGGTTTTTGGAAGTCATTTGTAGGGTGAGGAAATATGGGTGGATCTGGAGTTTTGTCATGTTTGTTTCTGAGATGGTTAGGCTTGGGCTCAAACTTGTTCTTGTGTCTATTTGGTGGTGGGATAGGGATCTCTCCAACTCTCTCAACTCCCTCACCACTGTTCTCTCCAAGCTTGTCAGCCCCAAGTGCCTGACCATCATAGCGTTTGAAAGCCGCTATCATGATACCAAGCTGAGGCTCCTGACCCGACAACCAACTCATACACTTCCTCAGCTCATCATTCTCATCCTACAAGCGATCAACATAGTGTGCAAGCTCCAAATTCTTAATCGCATGTAATTCACAAGTAGAGCAAGACGTGGGAATAGGTTCTTTCAGCTTAGCCTCAAGCGAAACAGTGTAAGCATGCATCTAATCAATCTTTCCATGCAAAACAGGGCAAGAAGTGCAAGCACCTAGCAAAGCAGGTCTAGACTTAAGCTCAACCACTTCAACCCTAAGCACATCTAGTTCATCACAAGTAGAAGCATGCTTGTCCTTGAGACTAGTAAGATCCGCTAGGTACACAAAGCAATCAACACAATCAACATCATCAGAAACCATAGGAGAAGCCTTAAGCGAATCAATCTCAAGCTTAGCATCTAGGTTCTGGGTTTCTAGCTCAGCTACTCGGTTCCTAGCATCTTCTAGTGAGGCCCTAAGCTCTTTCCTCATCTTCTTGGCCTCTCTAAGCATGTCATCACGGTTATCTAGCAACTTGCCAAGACGCTCGTTCTCCTCACGCAAGAAGGGAAGCTTGTCACGTACCTCATCCTCGGAGTCGGAGTCCGAGTCGCTCTGGTGACTGTTCTTGCTGCCGGAGCTACGAGCCATGCCGTAGAAGCCATCTCTCGCGTAGCAGCTCAGCCCACTCAAGTTCTTGGATGACTTATTGTTCTTGCGCCGATCACCTTCATCTTCACTGCTGCTCGAGCTCGAGGAAGAGTAGGCGGAGCTGGAGTCGACGTCGCTCGCTCCGACCATCGCTCGGGCCTTCCTGCCGCGGCCGTCCTTCTTCCTCGACCGTCGCTCGTCCTTGTGCTTGTTCTTGTGCTTGTGATCACACCTCGATCGGTACTAGTCGTCCTTGCTCGACCGGTGCTTGTAGCCGTCCTTGTAGCTGTCCTTGTTCTCCGTCTTCTCCGGACAGTCGGCGACGAAGTGTCCTGGCTTGCCGCACTGAAAGCATGTCCGTGGATTCCTCCTCGTGTTCACCCGGTTCTCGTGCAGCCTCTCGAACCGCCTGGTCAGCAACGCCAGCTCGTCCTCTCCAAGCACGTCGAACTCCTCGTCTGGCAAAGACATCAAAGAAGACAGAGAGTACATCCTGGAGGATGTGTTAGCGTTAGACTTAGCCCCTTTGCCACTGACGAGAGCAAGACTATGAGAATCAGTCGGGCTCTCGATCTTGGCTGTCATACCACGGTCCAACTCAGCCGACTTAAGCTTCGAGAACAGCTCGTTCACGGTCACGGTGTCATACTTCTCACACTCAAGAATAGCCTCGACCTTTCCGTCCCATACGGTGTGATCCAACGAGTGCAAGAGCTTCACAGCTCTATCATGATCATCGTATGGGAGCACGGCCACATTGGCTCTCATGTTGTTCACCACAACCATAAACCGCTGAAAAAGGGCATCGACGGACTCGCCAGGGAGATGAGTGAAGTTCTCGTACTCTCTCCGGTAAGTCACGTACATCCGAGCCTGAACCTGAGCATTCCCAGCATGAGCATCCTTCAACTGGCTCCAAATCCTACAAGCAAAGTCCTCTGTCTGAACCCGATCGAATTCGGACTGACACAGAGCACGAAACAAGTAGTCGACCGCCTTGTAGTTGGCGTTGAACATATCCCTCGATCCTGGAGCAAGGAATTTAATCAGATGAACATAAGATGTGTTCACTGTAACGTCCCAAAGGATCTGACCCTTTCCACAAAGGAACGCAGCCATCCGTCTCTGCCACATCTGGTAGTTCTTCCCATCGAAGTGCGGAGGACCCGATCCCCGTTCCTGGTACGCCATCTTTGGATCTTAGACTGGTTAGAGCCTCGAAAGACCCGAACCAGCTCTGATGCCACTTGAAGGACCGGAACGGCGAACCAGAGAGGGGGGAGTGAATGGGAGCCAATAAAAATTCTTCTCGAAGGAGATTAAAACTCCAACAAGACAAACACGGCAACCAAGCACGTCTCCGACTCAACTACCCAAGTTGGTCAAGACCACATAGCCACTGGAGTGCTACTGGTCCTACGAACCAACACACAGCCTTCCGAACCAAAACTCACCAACACGCATAGAGGAAACCTGCATGGCTTGCTGCCTGTGCTGCACCGGTCAGACCGGTGAGCAGCGCCGGCCAGGCCGGTGGCTACAGCAGCCGCACAGCAAACGTTCCAGGAAGCCTCAGTGACTCCTCTAGGCCCTGGAACAGAAACCACCTCCAAAACACAACCTACAAGGAAGGAAAACCTTTCACACAGCCTAGCAAAACAACTCCATACAAGCCAAGAACTAACCAGCAGGACCAAGGGACAAAACCACAGAAACAAGGCAGTTCCCCGAGACAAATCCCACCAGGGGCTAGCACCGGTCAGACCGGTCAAGAGCACCAGTCAGACCGGTCACGCCTGGGCAGCTCGGGATGAACAGCGCCCGCGGGTCAACTCCACCAAATCCAACTCCCGATCTCCCGATTCGCTCCACGGATTAGTACAAGACTTTGGGGATAGTAGGAACACCTCATGGGCACTCCATAGCCAAGTTATGGTCCCCCAAAACTTGTTGAATCGAGAGGAATCGAAGGATTTCCGCCAAGAACACCACGAACCCTAGGACAACGAAAACCCCAAAATTGAGCCCCTTTGCTCACGGATTTGGGAGGGGAATCAAAGAGAAAAGAACCATGAGGGGTTCATGCATACATCCCCCACCAAATCCCAAAGAGAAAGGTCTCAAAACCGCCACAAGAAATTCGCCAAGAAAAGGCTCTGAAAATCACTAAAAAGGAGAAACGGGAAAGACACATCCAAGCCTTGAGGAACCACGCCGAATCATCTATACATACCAAAGAGGTTCATACAATGTCTAGCTTGCCGCCCGATCATCCTTCCCACAAGATCTCACCATGAAGCTCTCAAGCTAGTCCTAGAAATTCCAAAGGAAAATTGAAGGACCGATTAGGCGAACCAGAGAGGGGGGGAGTGAATGGGAGCCGATAAAAATTCTTCTCGAAGGAGATGGGAACTCCAACAAGACGAACACGGCTTCCAACTCACGTCTCCGACCCAACTACCCAAGTTGGTCAAGACCACGCAGCCACTGGAGTGCTACTGGTCCTAGGAACCAACACTCAACCTTCCTAGCCAAAACTCACCAAAACACACAGCGGAAACTTGCACGGCTTGCTGCCTGTGCTACACCGGTCAGACCGATGGCCTGCGCCGGTCAGACCGGTGACACCGGTCAGACCGGTGGACAGAGCCGGTCAGGCCGGTGCTACAGCAGCCGCACAGCAAACGTTCCAGGAAGCCTCAGTGAATCCTCTAGGCCCTGGAACAAAAACCACCACGAAACACAACCTGTGAGGAAGAAGAACCCCTCACAAATCCTAGCAAAACAACTCCAAACACTCCAAGAACTGAACAGCAGGACCACAGGACAAAACCACACGGACAAGGCTGTTCCCCGAGACAAAAACCCACCAAGGGCTAGCACCGGTCAGACCGGTCAAGAGCACCGGTCAGACCGGTCGTGCCTGGGCAGCTCGGGATGAACAGCGCCCGCGAGTCAACTCCTCCGAATCCAACTCCCGATCTCCCGATTCGCTCCACGGTTTTGCACAAGACTTTGGGGATAGTAGGAACACCTCATGGGTACTCCATAGCCAAGATTTGGTCCACCAAAACTTGTCAAATCAAGAGGAATCGAAGAAATCCCACCAAGAACGCCTCTAACCCTAGAGCCACGAAAACCCCAAAATCGAGCCCCTTTGCTCACGGATTTGGAAGGGGAATCAAAGGGAAAAGAACCACGAAGGGTTCATGCATACATCCCCCACCAAATCCCAAAGAGAAAGGCCTCGAAATCGCTCCAAGAAAATCGCCAAGAAAGGGCTCCGAAAATCACCAAAAAGGAGAAACGGGAAAGACACATCCAAGCCTTGAGGAACCACGCCGAATCATCTATACATACCAAAAAGGTTCATACAAGGTCTAGCTTGCCGCCCGATCATCCTTCCCTCTCACAAGATCTCACCATGAAGCTCTCAAGCTAGTCCTACGAAAATCCTAAGAAAATAGGAAGGAAAATAGGAAAACCAAATGAGCTAGGGTTCCAAGAGATGGCTGCCATCCTCTCACCCCTTGGGTTATATGGAGGCAACCGAAAGACTAAAATACCCTTACTAGCTAACTAGGGATACATGCCCCTCGAGGGCGAAATTGGAAGTCTTTGTCTTCGCACCATCGGACGGATGCCCAGCAACCGCAAACTTGCTTAGCCTCGACGCAAGCCTTGCGATCCCGACGCGTGTCCTCCGCTTCGAAGATTCCGGACTGCGTCGTCGCACACCGGTCAGACCGGTGCTCCTCACCGGTCAGACCGGTACCCACCGGTCAGACCGGTCAGACCCACCGGTCAGACCGGTCTGGAGCTGCTGCACCTCCGTCTTCGGTTCTTCGGTCTTGGCTTTGTGGATCAACCAAGGAACCCAGTGGTTTTCTGGTGAACCACCGGAAACCCCGCGAACTCGGTGTAGCCTCCGCCAATCACCACTCATGACTCGGCTCCCACGTAGTCCCGGCTCGACCTTGGTTTTGAGGCTCAACCAAGAAACCGTCCATGACTTCATCTTGCCGTTCTTGCCACCATGCGGCCCGCACTTGACCCCGCTGGCCACCGGGTCCCTCGAACCAAGCCTACTTGTCTTCTCCACACCTGGAGGCCTCACCGGCAACGACCTTTCACGCTTGTTCTTCACCTGCACCTGCACCAGTCAAGCCGCAACCTGCACCTGCAATACTTAGCCAAGAATCAGTCCACACCACGTTGTCAATCACTCATCACACCAGGAAGCGACCATCCACCGGTCCTCGAACCACACCTGGCTCTCAATCTCCCCCTTGATGAGTGCATTGACAACACACACGTTTTGGTAACCAAGAGAAAAGGAAAAGAAAAGAAACGACTAAAAGAAACTCCAACAAGCGATCGAAAGCCAAAGAAAAGGCAAAGAGCAAGATCACTTGAAGAAGACAAGTCTCGGACCCCTTAGGCAAGGGCAACGGCTCGACACATCCGAGACAAAACATGCTCAAGCAAAGAGCACAAACCATCAAACCAAAGCTCGAAAACCACAAAGAGCTCCCCCTGCACACATGCAAGCTCCCCCTGAACCGATGCAACTCCCCCTGGACAAATGCATGCGAACCACTTCACAATACAGAGCAGCTGCAACAGCTCAGCTCTGACCGGTCAGACCGGTGGGCAACATGTGAACAGGACCAGCACTCTGACCGGTCAGACCGGTGACCTCAACCGGTCAGACCGGTGCACAACAGAGCCCAAAAATAGCTCGAAACCACCTGAAAACCTTCCAAAAGCATTCAGTAGGCCAAAACATGCTCAAACTTCTCCCCCTTGTTGACAATGCATGAATCAAGCCAAAAATGCAAAAAGTGCAACCTAGAGCTTCTCAAATAGACAAAATTCAACATAGGATGCTACACATGTCCAAACGAGCAAGTTAGATACTCTATAGCTTCGTAAAGACATAAACTTCATGATCACCAAGTTTCACAACCATTGGGCGAAGCTAAGATAGAATTTAGCAATTTTGCGAAAAATCACCCTCTCATGAGCAAAGTCCTAAACATGAGCAAAACATGTCAAAATGGCAAAGCCACACAAACTTCATGCTAGGACAACCATTCTAAGCATAAGACCATCATAAACACCCACAAGCACCTCATGTCATGTCAAAGCCACCGAGCCATGTGCCTACTTCTATATATGAGACTTCTCATTGGTAGGCATCATGCAACGATTTAGCACCCAAAGCAAATTAAAATTAGCACATATGACATGGGAGCACATTTTTCAAGCAATTTACATTTCATTTTCAGATTTATAATTGGTACATGAAATGTCTTTGCGACAAAAAGGAACTTATGCCCCTCCACAAGATGAAGCATGGGGGCTAAACATCCATGATGGCAAATGAGCCTTTGGCCCCATATGATCAAAATAAGCTATCCAACCACAAATTAAGCATAGCCAAGCCACTAAAACATGTCAAGATCATGTAAAGGCATTTACTCACAAGAGAGCATATATATGAAATTTTTCAAAAACATAGCCATCAACCATGGATACAAACCAAGATTATCAAGAGCTAAGCCAAACTAACCATAGCTTACCAAATTAGCTCACAAAGACATATATGTCATTCCATGGTGAACAATGTGTATAAGAGAAGCCTTTCCTAATCAATGCATATGATACAAAATGCATGCAACCTAAGATACAAAGATGCCTATACATCATGCTACATATGCTATGCCAAATGCAAGAAATGCACAAAGGAAAGCTATACATATGCTACAAAGGAGCTCCCACACGCCAACTCAAGAAATCAAGCAAACACCAAGCTCCCCCCGCAAACGAGTGAAAGTTGCTTGATCTAGGGGTTTGGTGAAAATATCGGCTAGTTGTTCATGTGTGGGTACATGGATCAAAGCTATCTTCCCTTTCTCTACGTTGTCTCTCAGAAAATGATACCTCACTTCTATGTGCTTGGTTTTGGAATGGAGCACTGGGTTCTTTGCAACGCTTATGGCACTAGTGCTATCACATTGAAGTGGGACATGGGTATACTCCTCACCAAAGTCACTCATGGTGTATGTGATCCAAAGGAGCTGAGAGCAACAACTAGCTGCGGCCACATACTCTGCCTCGGTAGTGGATTGAGCAACACTCGACTGTTTGCGGGAAGACCAAGATACCAAAGAAGAACCCAAGAACTGGCAAGTCCCAGAAGTGGACTTCCTATCCAACCGACACCCGGCAAAATCCGCGTCTGAAAATCCATGAAGCGCCAAAGAAGAAGACGCAGAGTACCAAAGGCCGAAGTCGGGAGTGTGTCGCAAATACCTGAAAATGCGCTTGACTGCTTGCCGATGCGAAGTCCTCGGAGAAGCTTGAAAACGAGCGCACAGACACACCGAGAATTGAATGTCCGGCCTCGTCGCCGTCAAGTAGAGGAGTGACCCGATCATGCTCCGGTACTCCTTCTGGTCCACGTGTTCACCTTCCTCGTCCGCATCAAGAACTGTAGTCGTACTCATAGGCGTCGCCATGGCCTTGGAGTCCTCCATCTTGAACTTCCTCACAATGTCCTTGGTGTACTTAGCTTGGTGCACAAATGTTCCTTCCTTTGATTGCTTGATTTGTAGCCCGAGGAAGAACTGCAACTCACCCATCATGCTCATCTCAAATTCCCTGCTCATGTCTTCTGCAAACCTTGCAACAAGAGAGTTAGACGAGCCACCAAAGACAATATCATCCACGTATACCTGCACAATCAGGATATCTCTGTCCTGCCTGAGGAGAAACAAGGTCTGGTCGACCTTCCCCATCTCAAACCCTCTCTCAAACAGGAACCCCCTCAACCTACCATACCAAGCTCTAGGCGCCTGCTTCAACCCATACAGCGCCTTCCTCAACTTGTAGACCCGGTGAGGGTACTTCTCACTCTCAAACCCCGGTGGTTGCCTCACAAACACCTCTTCCTCCAAAACACCGTTCAGAAAAGCACTCTTCACATCCATCTGGTACAACTTGAACCCTTTAGCCACGGAAAAAGCTAGAAGGATCCTGATCGCCTCCAAACGAGCTACAGGAGCGAAAGTCTCCTCGTAGTCGATCCCCTCTTTCTGACTGTACCCCTGAGCAACAAGTCTCGACTTGTTCCTCACCACTTCTCCTTTCTCTCCCTCTTTATTTTTCCACACCCATTTTGTCCCAATTGGCTTACACCCTGGGGGAGGGTCAACCAACACCCAAACTTGGTTCCTCTCAAAATTCTCCAACTCCTCATGCATCGAGTTAACCCAATTATGATCAGATAACGCATGTCCAATGTCTTTGGGCTCAAAAGTGGCAACAAAAGCAGCATGAGCGAAATGAGAATTGTTCCGAACCCTCGACCGTGTAGTACGTTCATTCATGTCGCCGATGATTCTCGAAGCTGAGTGATCCACTTGCACTCGTCGGGGAGGTTCTCGCCTTGATGCTACCTCCCCCTCAACAGCAGCTTCGCCTTGATCTGGGTTTGTCGTTGTAGGTGTGGGAGAGGGTCCATTCTCGATCGTCGTCGAAGTAGTAGGTACATGTTCAGCCGCGGGCATCACACCGCCATCTTCATCATCTCCATGTTCATGCTCCTCCTCCTGAAAGATCTCCTCGCCAAGTTCGTCGTCACCTGCACACTCAAAAACAAGCTGACTACGTGGCTGTGTCTCGTCGAAGGTTACCTCGCAAGTCTCCACGATTTGGTTAGTTTCAAGATTGAGCACACGAAATGCTCTGGAATGAGATGCATAACCAAAGAAAATACCATCGACAGACCTAGCCTCGAACTTATCCAACTTCTTCCCTTTCTTCAGAATGAAGCATTTACAACCAAAGACATGGAAGTGACTCACCTTGGGTGTGCGACCGTGCATCAACTCGTAACAGGTTTTCTTCTTGTGAACCCTGAGGTAGATCCTGTTCGACACATGGCACGCGGTATTGACCGCCTCAGCCCAGAACCTTCTCGGAGTCCTATGCTCGTCGAGCATCGTCCGAGCCATCTCGCACAAGGTCCTGTTTTTCCTTTCCACCACGCCATTCTGGGGAGGCGTATACGGACTCGAAAACTGATGTTCAAGACCCAAGTCATGGCAAAAAGTTTCGAAGCGAGAGTTTTTGAATTCCGAGCCATTGTCACTGCGGATCGCTCGTATGGCATCTCCGTGCCTCTCGTTTCTTAACCTCAAGACAAGATCTCGAACAAAACCAAACGTCTCCCCCTTCTCCTCAAGAAAGAACACCCACGCATACCGAGAGTAGTCATCCACCACAACAAGGACATACCACTTCCCACCCGCAGATCGCACACGAGCTGGGCCAACAAGGTCCATATGGAGCAGCTCGCATGGACGCTCAGTCATCACATCGGTGAGAGGCGGGTGAGAAGAGGCTACCATCTTGGCATGCCTACACGGCGCACAAACCAACTCTTTCTCAAACCTCAATCGTGGCAATCCTCGGACCAAATTGAGTTTACTCAAGCGAGACAAAAGGTCAAAGCTCAAGTGACCCAACTTCCTATGCCACTTCCACAACTCACTCGAAGAACCAGCCAAGAAGCAACGCTCCACACCAGAAGACTGAGAAAAATCAGCTCGGAACACCTGACCCTCGGGAACGACCATGCAAACAAGATCCCCCCGAGAATCTAAAATCCGAGAACCACCAGGCCGAAACAACACCTCAAAACCCTCATCCAACAACTGGGACACAGAAAGCAAATTGTATCCAAGCGATTGAACAAGGGCAACACGCCTGAGAGTGATCTTATCGCTTACCTTAATCTCACCTTCTGACAGCACACGCCCTCGCCCATTGTCCCCAAAGGTGATGTACTTCTTTGTCACCACCGGGACGAGACTTGAGAACCACCCCTTGTCTCCGGTCATATGCCTCGAGCAACCGGAGTCAATCAACCAAATGTTCTTCAAGTCTCCCACCTGAAATTCAAAAGCGAGCACGTGAGTGAACAAACGACTCAGCACTGGGGTTAGTACCAAAAGAGTAAAACCAGTGCCGAGCCATTTGCTCCAAAGTGGGGTTAGCACAAACCAAATCATCACGCCTATCAAAGCTACCACCACGGTAACCACCACGAGGGAACCAACCCTCTCTAGCTGGAGGAGAACGAAAACCACGAAAGGGAAACCGTGGATCGTACCTCCGCTCCATCTCAAAGCTACGACTCTTCTCACCCTCGTATTGAGCACGAGGTGGAGAACGCCTAGCAAACTGACCACCTGCAAACTTTCCAGACCAACCACCAGAACCACGACCTCCAGAACCAAACCGAGCATCCTCACGAGCACGAAACCTGACTCGCTGTCTGCCCAGACCTGCACCGGTCTGACCGGTGTAGTACACCGGTCTGACCGGTGTGGGTCGGCCAGCAGCAACACCTGCAGCCTTCCGGTCTCCCCAAGCCGGAACCGTCCTCACAATCGCCTTGGCCCTGGGCATCTGCATACGAGGCTCAGGTACACCATTAGAGGGGTGGTACCTGTCCCTGTTAGCCCACTCTCTAGCCATTCTCTCCTCACGCTTCCTCTTGAAGCAAAACTCATCCTTGTGACCATCTCTCCCACAATACCCACAATGGAACTTTATGGGCTGTGGCTTAGGCTTAGGCTTGGGTTGGGGCTGCCCACTCGGCTTCTCACCCTTCTTCTCTCCTTCCTCACCTCCCTTTGGGCTCACAAACTTCACCGGTTTCTGAAAATCATTTGTTGGGTGAGGGAATATGGGTGGATCTGGAGTAGTGTCAAGTTTGTTTCTGAGATGGTTGGGCTTGGGCTCAAATTTGTTCTTGTGTCTATTTGGTGGTGGGATAGGAATCTCTCCAACTCTCTCAACTCCCTCACCACAGTTCTCTCCAAGCTTGTCAGCCCCAAGTGCCTGACCATCATAGCGTTTGAAAGCCGCTATCATGATACCGAGCTGAGGCTCCTGACCCGACAACCAGCTCATACATTTTCTCAGCTCATCATTTTCATCCTGCAGGCGATCAACATAATGTGCAAGCTCCAAATTCTTAACCGCATGCAATTCACAAGTAGAGCAAGAAGTGGGAATAGGCTCTTTCAACTTAGCCTCAAGCGAAACAGTGTAAGCATGCATCTCATCAATCTTTCCATGCAAAACAGGGCAAGAAGTGCAAGCACCTAGCAAAGCAGGTCTAGACTTAAGCTCAGCCACTTCAACCCTAAGCATATCTAGTTCATCACAAGTAGAAGCATGCTTATCCTTAAGAGCAGTGAGATCAGCTAGGTACACAGAGCAATCACAGCAATCAATCTCATCAGAAACCACAGGAGAAGCCTTAAGCGAATCAATCTCAAGCTTAGCATCTAGGTTCTGGGTTTCTAGCTCAGCCACACGGTTCCTAGCATCTTCTAGTGAGGCCCTAAGCTCTTTCCTCATCTTCTTGGCCTCTCTAAGCATGTGATCGCGGTTATCAAGCAAGTCAACCAACTCATCATTCTCCTTGCGCAAAGAAGAGAGCTCATCACATACCTCATCCTCGGAGTCAGAGTCCGAGTCACTCTGGTGGCTCTTCTTGCTGCCGGAGCTACGGGCCATGCCGCAGAAGCCATCTCTCGCGAAGCAGCTCAACCCGCTCAAGTTCCTGGATGACTTCTTGTTCTTGCGCCGATCACCTTCATCTTCACTGCTACTCGAGCTTGAGGAAGAGTAGGCGGAGCTGGAGTCGACGTCGCTCGCTCCGACCATTGCTCGGGCCTTCCTGCCGCGGCCATCCTTCTTCCTCGACCGTCGCTCGTCCTTGTGCTTGTTCTTGTGCTTGTGATCGCGCCTCGATCGGTACTTGCCGTCCTTGCTCGATCGGTGCCTGTAGCCGTCCTTGTAGCCGTCCTTGTTCTCCGTCTTCTCCGGGCAGTCGGCAACGAAGTGTCCTGGCTTGCCGCACTGAAAGCACGTCCGTGCTGTCCTCCTCGTGTTCACCCGGTTCTCGTGCAGCCTCTCGAATCGCCTGGTCAGCAACGCCAGCTCGTCCTCTCCAAGCACGTCGAACTCCTCATCTGGCAAAGACATCAAAGAAGACAGAGAGTACATCCTGGAGGATGCGTTAGCGTTAGACTTAGCTCCTTTGCCACTAACGAGAGCGAGACTATGAGAATCAGTCGGGCTCTCGATCTTGGCTGTCATACCACGGTCCAACTCAGCCGACTTGAGCTTCGAGAACAGCTCGTTCACCGTCAAGGTGTCATACTTCTCGGACTCAACAATAGCCTCAAACTTCCCGTCCCATACGGTACGATCCAACGAGTGCAAGAGCTTCACGGCTCTATCATGATCATTGTATGGGAGGACGTCCACATTGGCTCTCATGTTGTTCACAACGACCGTAAATCGCTGGAAAAGGGCATCGACGGACTCGCCGGGGAGATGAGTGAAGTTCTCGTACTCTCTCCGGTAAGTCGCGTACATCCGAGCCTGAACCTGAGCATTCCCAGCATGAGCATCCTTCAACTGCTCCCAAATCCTACAAGCTAAGTCCTCTGTCTGAACCCGATCGAATTCAGGCTGACACAGAGCACGAAACAAGTAGTCGACAGCCTTGTTGTTGGCTTCGAACATATCCCTCGATCCTGGAGCAAGGAAGTTCATCGGATGAACATAAGCTGTGTTCACCGTGACATCCCAAAGGATCTGACCCTTTCCGCGGAGGAACGCCGCCATCCGCCTTTGCCACATCTGGTAGTTCTTCCCATCGAAGTGCGGAGGACCTGAACCCCGTTCCTGGTACGCCATCTTTGGATCTTAGACTGGTAAGAGTCAATAAAGACCCGAACCGGCTCTGATACCAATTGAAGGACCGATTAGGCGAACCAGAGAGGGGGGGAGTGAATGGGAGCCGATAAAAATTCTTCTCGAAGGAGATGGGAACTCCAACAAGACGAACACGGCTTCCAACTCACGTCTCCGACCCAACTACCCAAGTTGGTCAAGACCACGCAGCCACTGGAGTGCTACTGGTCCTAGGAACCAACACTCAACCTTCCTAGCCAAAACTCACCAAAACACACAGCGGAAACTTGCACGGCTTGCTGCCTGTGCTACACCGGTCAGACCGATGGCCTGCGCCGGTCAGACCGGTGACACCGGTCAGACCGGTGGACAGAGCCGGTCAGGCCGGTGCTACAGCAGCCGCACAGCAAACGTTCCAGGAAGCCTCAGTGAATCCTCTAGGCCCTGGAACAAAAACCACCACGAAACACAACCTGTGAGGAAGAAGAACCCCTCACAAATCCTAGCAAAACAACTCCAAACACTCCAAGAACTGAACAGCAGGACCACAGGACAAAACCACACGGACAAGGCTGTTCCCCGAGACAAAAACCCACCAAGGGCTAGCACCGGTCAGACCGGTCAAGAGCACCGGTCAGACCGGTCGTGCCTGGGCAGCTCGGGATGAACAGCGCCCGCGAGTCAACTCCTCCGAATCCAACTCCCGATCTCCCGATTCGCTCCACGGTTTTGCACAAGACTTTGGGGATAGTAGGAACACCTCATGGGTACTCCATAGCCAAGATTTGGTCCACCAAAACTTGTCAAATCAAGAGGAATCGAAGAAATCCCACCAAGAACGCCTCTAACCCTAGAGCCACGAAAACCCCAAAATCGAGCCCCTTTGCTCACGGATTTGGAAGGGGAATCAAAGGGAAAAGAACCACGAAGGGTTCATGCATACATCCCCCACCAAATCCCAAAGAGAAAGGCCTCGAAATCGCTCCAAGAAAATCGCCAAGAAAGGGCTCCGAAAATCACCAAAAAGGAGAAACGGGAAAGACACATCCAAGCCTTGAGGAACCACGCCGAATCATCTATACATACCAAAAAGGTTCATACAAGGTCTAGCTTGCCGCCCGATCATCCTTCCCTCTCACAAGATCTCACCATGAAGCTCTCAAGCTAGTCCTACGAAAATCCTAAGAAAATAGGAAGGAAAATAGGAAAACCAAATGAGCTAGGGTTCCAAGAGATGGCTGCCATCCTCTCACCCCTTGGGTTATATGGAGGCAACCGAAAGACTAAAATACCCTTACTAGCTAACTAGGGATACATGCCCCTCGAGGGCGAAATTGGAAGTCTTTGTCTTCGCACCATCGGACGGATGCCCAGCAACCGCAAACTTGCTTAGCCTCGACGCAAGCCTTGCGATCCCGACGCGTGTCCTCCGCTTCGAAGATTCCGGACTGCGTCGTCGCACACCGGTCAGACCGGTGCTCCTCACCGGTCAGACCGGTACCCACCGGTCAGACCGGTCAGACCCACCGGTCAGACCGGTCTGGAGCTGCTGCACCTCCGTCTTCGGTTCTTCGGTCTTGGCTTTGTGGATCAACCAAGGAACCCAGTGGTTTTCTGGTGAACCACCGGAAACCCCGCGAACTCGGTGTAGCCTCCGCCAATCACCACTCATGACTCGGCTCCCACGTAGTCCCGGCTCGACCTTGGTTTTGAGGCTCAACCAAGAAACCGTCCATGACTTCATCTTGCCGTTCTTGCCACCATGCGGCCCGCACTTGACCCCGCTGGCCACCGGGTCCCTCGAACCAAGCCTACTTGTCTTCTCCACACCTGGAGGCCTCACCGGCAACGACCTTTCACGCTTGTTCTTCACCTGCACCTGCACCAGTCAAGCCGCAACCTGCACCTGCAATACTTAGCCAAGAATCAGTCCACACCACGTTGTCAATCACTCATCACACCAGGAAGCGACCATCCACCGGTCCTCGAACCACACCTGGCTCTCAAAAATGAAAGAGGAATATAGCAAAACAAAATGAGCTAGGGTTCCAAGAGATGGCTGCCATCCTCTCACCACTTGGGTTATATGGAGGCAACCGAAAGATGAAACTACCCCTAAGGCCTAATACTAGGATACACACCCCCGAGGGGCACTTTGGGAATCTTCATCGTCGAACCACCGGACGGATGCCCAGCGACCGCAAACTTGCTTAGCCTCGACGCAAGCCTTGCGATCCTGACGCGTGTCCTCTGCTTCGAAGTCTCCAGACTGCATCGTCGCACACCGGTCAGACCGGTCTGGTGCTGCTGCCTCCGGTCTTCGGTCTTGGCTTTGTGGATCAACCAAGGAACCCAGTGGTTTTCTGGTGAACCATTGCAAACCCTGCGAACTCGGTGTAGCCTCCGCCAATCACCACTCATGACTCGGCTCCCACATAGTCCCGGCTCGACCTTGGTTTTGAGGCTCAACCAAGAAACCGTCCACGACTTCATCTTGCTGTTCTTGACACCATGTGGCCCGCACTTGACCCCGCTGGCCACCGGGTCCCTCGAGCCAAGCCTACTTGTCTTCTCCACACCTGGAGGCCTACCCGGCAATGACCTTTCGCGCTTGCTCTTCACCTGCACCAACACCAGTCAAGCCGCAACCTGCACCTGCAATACTTAGCCAAGAATCAGTCCACACCACGTTGTCAATCACTCATCACACCAGGAAGCGACCATCCACCGGTCCCCAAACCACACATGGCTCTCAGGTTGTCGGGTCATGAACCACAGCTTAGGATGATGATAGAGGCATACAAGCACTATGATGGGAAAGCACTTGGGTCGGATAAGATTGGAGAGTGCAGTGGTGAGGGAGGAGAGAAGATTGGTGATATCCAAGCTCCACCGAAAACCTTCCACAAAAATGCCTATGCTCCTAAACCCAACCCACTGAGAAACAAACTTGACACAACTCCAGATCCTCCCATATTTCCTCGCCCCACAAATGACTTTCAAAAACCCGTGAAGTTTGCGAACTCCAAGGAGAGTGAGGTTGGAGAGAAGAAGGGTGAGAGGCCGAGTGAGGTGAAACCAAGTGAGCAGCCCCAACCCAAGCCTAAACCTAAGCCCATACAGTTTCATTGTGACTATTGTGGGAGAGATGGTCACAAGGGTGAGTTTTGCTTCAAGAGGAAGCGTGAGGAGAGAATGGCTAAGGAGTGGGCAAATAAGGACAGGTACAACCCATCTCATGGTGTGCCTGAGTCTCGTATGCCACTACCTAGGGGTAAAGCCATTGTTCGCATAGTTCCGGCTTGGGGAGACAAGAGTGCTTTGGGTGGAAGGGACCCTGCTGGACGAATTAAATCAATTAGACCGGTTTGGAAACCGGCCAGACCGGTTTGGGCTGTTCGTACAGAGAAACCGATTAGACCGGTTCCAGAACCGGTCAAACCGGTTTGGAGGCAGCAGGGTGACCAGTTTGGTTTTTGTGCTCGTGATGAGGCTCGGTTCAGGTCCTTTGGTCCAGCAGGGTGGTCAGTTTGCTAGACGTTCTCCACCTCGTGCTCAACACGATGGCGGGAGGAGTCGTAGCTTTGAGATGGAGAGGAGGAACGGTCCACGGTCTTCCTTTCGTGGCTTTCGTTCTCCTCCAGCGAGACAGGGATGGTTCCCTAGTGGTGGTTCCCGTGGTGGCTTTCGTGGTGGTAACTTTGATAGGCGTGACGATATGGTTGGTGCTAACCCCACTTTGGAGCAAATGGCTCGGCACTGGTTTTACTCTTTTGGTACTAACCCCAGTGCTGAGTCATTTGTTCACTCACGTGCTCGCTTTTGAATTTCAGGTGGGAGACTTGAGGAATGTTTGGTTGATTGACTCCGGTTGCTCGAGGCATATGACCGGAGACAAGGGGTGGTTCTTAAGTCTTGTCCCGGTGGTGTCCAAGACATACATCACCTTTGGGGACAATGGGCGAGGGCGTGTACTTTCAGAAGGTGAGATTAAGGTAAGTGACAAGGTCACTCTCAGGCGTGTTGCTCATGTTCAATCGCTGGGGTTCAATTTGCTTTCCGTGTCCCAGTTGTTGGATGAGTATTTTGAGGTGTTGTTTCGGCCTGGTGGTTCTCGGATTTTGGATTCTCGAGGGGACCTAGTTTGCATGGTCGTTCCCGAGGGTCAAGTGTTCCGAGTGGATTTCTCTCGGTCTTCTGGTGTGGCTCGTTGCTTTTTGCCTGGTTCTTCGAGTGAGTTGTGGAAGTGGCATAGGAAATTGATCACTTGAGCTTTGACCTTTTGTCTCGCTTGAGTAAACTCAATTTGGTCCGAGGATTGCCACGGTTGAGGTTTGAGAAAGAGTTGGTTTGTGCGCCGTGTAAGCATGCCAAGATGGTAGCCTCTTCTCAGCCGCCCCTCACCGATGTGATGACAGAGCGTCCATGCGAGCTGCTCCATATGGACCTTGTTGGCCCAGCTCGTGTGCGATCTGTGGATGGGAAGTGGTACATCCTAGTTGTGGTGGACGACTACTCTCGGTATGCGTGGGTCTTCTTCTTGGAGGAAAAGGGGGAGACGTTTGGTTTTGTTCGAGATCTGGTCTTGAGGTTGAGGAATGAGAGGCACGGAGATGCCATACGAGCGATCCGCAGTGACAATGGCTCGGAATTTAGAAACTCTCATTTTGAAACCTTTTGCCACGACTTGGGTCTTGAACACCAGTTTTCGAGTCCGTATACGCCCCCAGAATGGCGTAGTGGAAAGGAAAAACAGAACCTTGTGCGAGATGGCTCGGATGATGCTCGACGAGCATAGGACTCCGAGAAGGTTCTGGGCTGAGGCGGTCAATACCGCGTAGGGATGAAAGTGGTATGGATATTATCCGTCCGACCGACCGACCGAAAGGGTCAGACACTCAAATGGTAGGACCGTATTCGAATCCGGACATTTAATATCCGTAACTATCCGTACCGCATTAGTATCCGAAAATTCAAAGTTGAATTTCTATGATCCAAATATGATGAATATCACTATTCGAGAAAAAATATACTGTCCGTATCCGTATTCGATCCGAGAATTCAGTCCGAGAAAGAAAAATTATCTGTATCTGTATCCGTAGTATCCGTCCGTATCCGATCCGTTTTCATCCCTAATACCGCGTGCTATGTGTCGAATAGGATTTACCTCAGGGTTCACAAGAAGAAAACCTGCTATGAGTTGATGCACGGTTGCACACCCAAGGTGAGTCACTTCCATGTCTTTGGTTGTAAATGCTTCATTCTTAAGAAAGGGAAGAAGTTGGACAAGTTCGAGGCTAGGTCTGTCGATGGCATTTACTTTGGTTACGTATCTCATTCTAGAGTATTTCGTGTGCTCAATCTTGAAACTAACCAAATCGTGGAGACTTGCGAGGTAACCTTCGACGAGACACAGCCACGTAGTCAGCTTGTGTTTGAGTGTGCAGGTGATGATGAACTTGGCGAGGAGATCTTTCAGGAGGAGGAGCATGAACATGGAGATGATGAAGATGGCGGTGTGGTGCCCACGACTGAGCATGTACCTACTATTTCGACTACGATGGAGAACAGGCCCTCTCCCACACCTACAACGACAAATCCAGATCAAGGCGAAGCTGCTGTTGAGGGGGAGGTAGCTTCAAGGCGAGAACCTCCCCAGCGAGTTCAAGTGTATCACCCAGCTTGGAGGATCATCGGCGACATCAATGAACGTACTACACGGTTGAGGGTTCGAAACAATTCTCACTTTGCTCATGCTGCTTTTGTTGCTACTTTTGAGCCCAAAGACATTGGACACGCGCTATCTGATCATAATTGGGTCAATTCGATGCATGAGGAGTTGAAGAATTTCGAGAGGAACCAAGTTTATGAGTTGGTGGATCCTCCACCGGGGTGTAAGCCGATTGGGACAAAATGGGTGTGGAAAAACAAAGAGGGAGAGAAAGGTGAAGTAGTGAGAAATAAGTCGAGGTTGGTGGTGCAAGGGTATAGTCAGAAAGAGGGGATCGACTACGAGGAGACCTTTGCTCCCGTAGCTCGTTAGGAGGCGATTAGGATCCTTCTAGCCTTTTCCGTGGCTAAAGGGTTCAAATTGCACCAAATGGATGTGAAGAGTGCTTTCCTAAATGGTGTGTTGGAGGAAGAAGTGTACGTGAGGCAACCACCGGGGTTTGAGAGTGAGAAGTACCCCCACCGGGTGTACAAGTTGAGAAAGGCGCTCTATGGGTTGAAACAGGCGCCTAGGGCTTGGTATGGCAGGTTGAGAGGGTTCCTGTTTGAGAGAGGTTTCGAGATGGGGAAGGTAGATCAGACCTTGTTTCTCCTTAGGCAGGGCAAAGAGATCCTGATTGTGCAGGTATACGTGGATGATATTGTCTTTGGTGGCTCGTCTAACTCTTTGGTTGCAAGGTTTGCAGAAGACATGAGCAGGGAATTTGAGATGAGCATGATGGGCGAGTTGCAGTTCTTCCTCGGCCTCCAGATCAAGCAATCCAAAGAAGGAACATTTGTGCACCAAGGTAAGTACACCAAGGACATTGTGAGGAAGTTCAAGATGGAGGACTCCAAGGCCATGGCAATGCCTATGAGTACGACTACAGCTCTTGATGCGGACGAGGAAGGTGAACACGTGGACCAGAAGGAGTACCGGAGCATGATCGGGTCACTCCTGTACTTGACGGCGACGAGGCCGGACATCCAATTCTCGGTATGTCTGTGCACTCATTTTCAAGCGTCTCCGAGGACTTCGCATCGGCAAGCAGTCAAGCGCATATTCAGGTACTTGCGACACACTCCCGACTTCGGCCTTTGGTACTCCGCGCCTTCTTCTTTGGCTCTTCATGGATTTTCAGACGCGGATTTTGCCGGGTGTCGGTTGGATAGGAAGTCCACTTCTGGGACTTGCCAGTTCTTGGGTTCTTCTTTGGTGTCTTGGTCTTCCCACAAATAGTCGAGTGTTGCTCAATCCACTACCGAAGCAGAGTATGTGACCGCAGCCAGTTGTTGCTCTCAGCTCCTTTGGATCACATACACCATGAGTGACTTTGGTGAGGAGTATACCCATGTCCCACTTCAATGTGATAGCACTAGTGTCATAAGCGTTGCAAAGAACCCAGTGCTCCATTCCAAAACCAAGCACATAGAAGTGAGGTATCATTTCCTGAGAGACAACGTAGAGAAAGGGAAAATCACTTTGATCCATGTACCCACACATGACCAGCTAGCCGATATTTTCACCAAACCCCTAGATCAAGCAACTTTCACTCGTTTATGGGGGGAGCTTGGTGTTTGTTTTATTTCTTGAGTTGGCGTGTGGGAGCTCCTTTGTAGCATATGTACAGCTTTCCTTTGTGCATTTCTTGCATTTTGCATGGCATGTGTAACATGATGTATAGGCATCTTTGTATCTTAGGTTGCTTGTGTATCATATGCATTGTGTAGGAAAAGCTTCTCCTATATACATTGTTCACCATGATGTGCTATATATGATCGTGTGAGCTAGTTTGGTATGCTATGGTTAGTGTGGCTTAGCTCTTGATGATCTTGACTTATGCCCATGGTTGATAGCTATGTTTTTGAAAAATGAGATATGTATGCTCTCTTGTGAGTAAATGCCTTCATATGATCTTGACATGTTTTTGTGGCTTGGCTATGCTTAATTTGTGGTTGAATAGCTTATTTTGATCATATGGGGCCAAAGGCTCATTTGCCATCATGAATGTTTAACCCCCATGCTTTACCTTGTGGAGGGGCATAAGTTCCTTTGTGTCGCAAAGACATTTCATGTACCAAATATGAATCTGAAAATGAAATGCAAATTGCTTGGAAAATGTGCTCCCATGTCATATGTGCTTAATTTTTAAAGCTTTGGGTGCTAAACCGTTGCATGATGCCTACCAATGAGAAGTCTCATACATAGAAGTAGGCACATGGCTCGGTGGCTTTGACATGACATGAGGTGCTTGTGGGTGTTTGTGATGGTCTTATGCTCAAAATGGTTGTCCTAGCATGAAGTTTGTGTGGCTTTGCCATTTTGACATGTTTTGCTCATGTTTAGGACTTTGCTCATGAGAGGGTGATTTTTCCACAAAAATGATCAATTCTATCTTAGCTTTACCCAATGGTTGTGAAACTTGGTGATCATGTAGTTGATGTTCATACGAAACTGTAGAGTGCCTAACTTGCTCATTTGAACATGTGTAGCATCTTGTGATGAATTTTGTCTATTTGAGAAGCTCTAGTTGCATCTTTTCCAAATTTGAGCCTTGATTCATGCATTGGCAACAAGGGGGAGAAATGTTGGTGGAGAAAAGTTGCATTGCATCCCTAGAACATATCCCAACAGTCAAGGGGGAGCTTGTGCATTTCTTTTGCATTTTTGGCTTCTGGGGGTGAGCTTCTACCGAGTTTAATCGGTCTGACCGGTTTTGGAACCGGCCTGACCGGTTTGGTGAAACCGGCCTGACCGGTTTGTGCCCAGTGTTGGCACATGTTTAGGGGGGTGTGCATACGTGCAGGGGGAGCTCTTGTGTGAGTTTTGCCTTGGTTGCTTTGGTGGTTTGCTCCTTTGTGGTGAGCTGGTTTTGTCTCGGTTGTGTCGAGCCGTTGCCCTTGCCTAGGGGGACCGAGACTTTCCTCTTTCAAGTGATCTTGCTCTTTGCCTTTGGTTGGCTTTCGATCGCTTGTTTGGGTTTCTTTTAGTCGTTTCTTTTCTTTTCCTTTTCTCTTTGGTTACCAAATGTGTGTGTTGTCAATGCACTCATCAAGGGGGAGATTGAGAGCCATGTGTGGTTCGAGGACTGGTGGATGGTCGCTTCCTGGTGTGATGAGTGATTGACAACATTGTGTGGACTGATTCTTGGCTAAGTATTGCAGGTGCAGGTTGCGGCTTGACTGGTGTTGGTGCAGGTGAAGAACAAGCGCGAAAGGTCGTTGCCGGTGAGGCCTCCAGGTGTGGAGAAGACAAGTAGGCTTAGTTCGAGGGACTCAGTGGCCAGCGGGGTCAAGTGCGGGCCGCATGGTGGCAAGAACAGCAAGATGAAGTCATGGACGGTTTCTTGGTTGAGCCTCAAAACCAAGGTCGAGCCGGAACTTCGTGGGAGCCAAGTCATGAGTGGTGATTGGCGGAGGCTACATCAAGTTCGCGGGGTTTGTAGTGGTTCACCAGAAAATCACTAGGTTACTCGGCTGAGCCACAAAGCCGAGGCCGAAGACCGGGCGTGGCTATCAGGCCAAAACCGGTCTAACCAGTTGGTGAAACCGGTCTGACCGGTTTGGGGTCGCAGGGCGCCGGGAAGCTTTGAAGCTGAGGACACGCGTCGGGATCGCATGGTGTGCGTCGAGGCTACGTGAGGTGCAGTCACCGGGCATCCGTCCGATGGTGTTACGAAGACAATTTCCCAAAGTGCCCTTGGTGGGCGTGTATCCTAGTTTATGTAATAGGGGTAGTTTAGTCTTTTGGCTAGCCTCCATATAACCCAAGTGGTGAGAGGATGGCAGCCATCTCCTGGAACCCTAGCTCATTTTCCCCTTATTTTCCTTCCTATTTTCCTTAGGATTTCTAGGACTAGCTTGAGAGCTTCTTGGTGAGATCTTGAGAGAGGGATGGATGATCGGGAGGCAAGCTAGACCTTGTATGAACCTTCATGGTATGTATAGATGATTCGGCGTGGTTCCTCAAGGCTTGATTGTGTCTCACCCGTTTTCCCTTTTTGGTGATTTTCGGAGCCTTTTCTTTAAATTTTCGTGGTAAGATTTTGGGAGTGTTTCTTTGAAGGATTCTTCTTGGATATCACATATGAGGACCTTGTGCCTCTTTGCTTGGTGATCTTGCTCCAACAAACCCTCCGAAACGGCTTCGATTTGGTGGTTTTCGGTGGAGTTCTTGGAAAGGTGTTCTTGAGGGTTGACTTTCGATTCCTCTTGATTGGGTAGGTTTTAGGGACCGAGTTTCTAGCCAAAGGTAGCCCACGAGGTACCCCAGCTATCCCCAAAGTCTCACTTGAATCCATGGAACGAATCGGGAGATCGATCGAGGTGAAGGTTGAGTTTTTCCCGCGGGCTGAGTTCTTCCCGACTGTCCAGGCAAAAACGGCCTGACCGGTTTCCCAAACCGGTCTAACCGGTTTAGCCCCAGTGGGCTGTCGTGAGGGGTTTTTGGACAGGAGAGCTTTGTTCTTGCTATGGCTTTTCTTGTTCAAAGGTTGAAGGGTCCTTGAGGTAGTTTTGGATAGGTTTGGTCTCGAAGGTCTTTTGGGGATTTCCTGGACAAAACCGGTCTGACCGGTTTGCCAAACCGGCCTGACCGGTTTCCCCTACCTATGAGAGGCTAAGTCCCAGAGGATCGGTCTGACTGGTTTCAGAAACCGGCCTAACCGGTTTTGGCTTCCAGCAGCTGTTTCGAGTTGTTTTCCGCTATGTGATTTGGGTGGCTATTGGTTGGATCTTGCTCCTAGGTTCAGTAGCACTCCAGTGGCTACGTGAACTTGGCAAGAGAAGTTTGCGGAGGTATCCGAGTGATCTTGGGTTCATAGGCCGAATTCTTGAGTAGAATTTTTATCGGCTCCCATTCACTCCCCCCTCTCTGGTTCGCCGTTCCGGTCCTTCACCTCAGTCCCTCTCCAAGTCTCCATCTCCCTCTTTTGGCTCTGCACTTACCTCCCTGACCTTGCAAAAATGAAGAATGGATTGTGTGCGTCTGTTGCTTTTATCTAGTTTCCTCCTATAAGCTTCTTTAATCAAGTCCACTCCAAGTCAATTACTCCATAGGTGCAAATGAGGGTGGGAACGAATCATGCTGCAGAGCTTGATGAGAAGTACCTTCATCGTGGCAGGTTGGCAGAAAGAAGAAGGCAACAAAGCATTGCTAATCTCCTCCCTGTGGTGTCTATCAGGTAAATTGAGGAACCCCGAACCTGAACCCGATTTATCGGGTACCCGAAATGTCGGGTTTTCATTTGTTTAGGCAATGTTCGGGTGCCAGTTCCCATTAACCGAATTTCTAGAAACCTGATTTACCCAACCCGAAATTTTTGGGTAACCCGAATGCCCACCCCTGGCGGGGGCGGTCAGACGGCCCTTGCTATACTACGCAGAGGAGGGTAGTTAGACCGCCTTCCAACATCTGTTAGACTGGCCTTGTGCAGAATGCACTCTAAAAACACGCTCAAGCTTCTCTTGACTTCTAGCACTAACCAAAGTTCTTGAGTGACTTCAGTAGATGTTCAGAGGTAGGGTGATGATCCTTGCACACAAAGACAAGTACACCTAAGTAGACTGAAGCGCAAGCAAAGTAAATATGGTAGAAACCAACTAGTGAGGCAAACCACAAAAGAGACAAAATGATTTATTTTCCAAAGTTCAGATTCACCACTTGTGAATCCTACGTCTCCGTTGAGGAGCTTGTTTGAGGTCCGAGTTTTCCACCAAGTCTATCCAAAGAAGTCGGGTCTCTTTTAACCACTTTCCTCCATCCACTAAGGCAATCTTTTTCACGAAGAGGCAAGATCACAGCCCTCACAAACTTGCAACTGCTCACCACACCTTGGGAGCTAGCCGACGACGCCTAGGCCTAGCCGTCTATGAGGCAAACCTCCAAGAGTAACAAATGTTTCAATGGCTTGTAGATACAAATCACAAGTGCTCAAGCTATGTGATGATCTTGTTAGCTCTCAAATGCTCACACAAGATCACTCTCTCAAACCAACACAAGGATATGTCTTGAATCACACAAGACTCACAAAGAGATGGTTGGGAAGAGTTTCTTTGGCTTTGGCTTAGCAAGACTAGCAGAGGAAGCACACCAACAACCTTAGAAGTAGCACCTCCAACGTGTGGAGGTCATGGGGTATAAATACCTCACACCAAGAAAACTAGATGTTAGAGCGTTGGCCAACCTAGTTAGACTGGGTTGCCAAGGCAGTTAGACCGGCTAGTTTGAAAAACTAGTCGTTAACCCCCAAGGCGGTTAGACCATCTCCCAGGGGAGGTTAGACCATCCTAGGTAGAGAAAGCCCACTAACCCTTTACTTCTCACCAACACTTCACCAAAGAGATGAAGTGGCTAAGGTTGGGTTAATAAGGTTTGTTAGAACACTCAGGAGCTCTCTCAATGTTATTTCTCACATATGTCAACTATTGAGCACTTTTGATGTTGTCATAAAGCTAATGTTGCATCCCACTTGATAGTACGTCATTCCTATACTCAAGGATAAAAGTAAATACTGAATCGACCTCTTGAGCTTGTAGATCTTCAATCTTGTCATACGACCATTTTCCACTTGAGGGATTCCTGCTATTGTCTTGAGCACACCCATACTTGAGCTAGTGACTTAAGATCGTTCCATCAAACATTAGAGTGTCTGCTTGAATCCTTAAGGCACTCCATATTGCTAATCATAATTAATTGATGCACCACATTGCTTCCTCAGTAAGGCTTGTATATGATTCTTTCAGATCCCACTGATACTAGTTACTTCACCCTAGCTACACACCAATGGTAGCCATGCTAAACCAAAGATTGCTTAGTGCCTTGCTCCAGTAATTTCGGTTTATTTCTTTATCACTTACCCTAGCCACATTGAGTTTGACTTTGCTTCATCGACAATTGATCTTCATTTGAAAACTTTTTCAAATGCATATTCTTGATTGACAACGAATATGCAAGCTTCCAATTGAGGATCATCAACTATAGAAATATCCTTGTATCCTTTTCCAATCACCGTATGAAGCCTTGCATTGTCTCTAGTGAAAATTACCATTTTCCACTTTATGATCCCTTTTATTTGCAATCAAGCTATTGGAGACTAGAAATCATCTTTTAAATATATTCTCAATATTTATCTTCATTGACAATGCTTGACATTTATCAACATCTGTATCATGGGACCACACATTTGCTTGCTTTCTTTGATGTGAGCTATACAATATTCGTCCATTAATATGAAACAATCATTACATCATGAATATTACAATAACAACCTGGTCACATTCTCAAACAAACAAGTTAGTCATTTAATCGCTTTGTCATTCAATTCAGCAAAATCCACTTAGGAGCCTTGATGCACTTTCACGCCTCCACCTCGCACACATCTCCACCATAATCAAGGTTCGTGGCACTTGCTGAGAACACCGACAACCTCCCTAAATGGTCCATCAAAGGCATTGGTGACGAAATGGTTGAGCTTCTTCATGTCGTTGCTGATGTTGTCAGCCTAGCTGACGTGCTTGAGGCCTGATTGATTGGGTGCCAAAAATTTGGCATGCCAACATTTTAGGCATTTAGCAAGGTAAAAGTTGTCAATCCTGGGCCATCATTTGCTTTGCAACCAAAAAGCTGCCCTGATCTCATGTTTTTTTAACGAAGTAGTTTCAATTTTTTTCTACACAACTTTTGGCTCGCCAAGACTTTGGCATGTCAAAATTATAGTACTCAACCAATCAGGCTCTTGATGACGACGAGTGTCGTCGGATCCATGTGCCATCGGAGAGCTTCATGTTGCAGGTGAGCACCTGTGTGCGGTTGGCGATAGCTGCCGCGGCGAGCGGCTTCTCCCTGAAATTCTTGAGACGGTCATGATCTCGAAGAGGAGGTAGTGCCTGGTTGAAAGGAATCGTATGCTCGTAGCCTAAGAGGGGGAGGGGTGAATTAGGCTTCTTAAAAACTTAACCTATGGCTTCCACTACTTTGCATAAGGTAAACTAGATCACTTCTATCTAGATGTGCAATCTAAGGTTGATCTAGTGTGAAACCCTCATCCAAAAACAAGTTTTGCAACCTATAGCCAATCCTAGTCCACGTTGTTGCAAGAGAGTTATGCGGAAACGTAAAGAGGGATGAGAGGAAGCAAACTCTTGACACGCGATTTATCTCGTGGTATCGGTAAGCACTAAGCCACCCCTAGTCCACGTTGTTGAAGCACTCTACACAAGAGTATTGCTTCCCGGTCACCAAGTCTCTCCTAAGAGCACCACTTGACTTGCCACTAAGGCACTCGCCAAGCTCCCTTGATCACCTTGATGCCGCCTCCTTTAAGGAGCTTCTCCACCAAGGGAAGGGGGTCTCCACGTCCCCCGCACAAAGTGTCCTCGCCACTCCACACCAAGTCGGTGGGTCGAAGACGATTGCCGGTGAGCCACTTAGGCCCCAAGGCTTCCGGCGCACCTTGTACAACTTGATTCACTCAAGAATCACCTCACAAGGTAGGCACACCTTGCACTCACTCAGCTTTATGCTAAGCCTAGCACTAAGCACACACACAAAGCATGTGCAAGTCTATGGATGAGCAATTTAGCACTTGGATGGCTTGGATATGATCTTCTAAGTGTCTTGCACTCCTCTGCACTTCCACACAAACCAACAACCTCAAATGGTGGGGTGGAAGGGGTATAAATAGCCCAAGGCGTCCACAGAGTCGTTGGTCTAACGGCTAGTCTTTTCTGGGTACATCGGATGATCCGACGCTATGATTTTGGGGGCGTCGGTTCAACCGGTGCAACTAGCCGTTGCCTTCCACCTCTGACTTCGGCTGACACAATTTATCCGACGCTTCATCCGATGCTGCGGCGGTTCATCCGGTGCTGAAGACTCCGCGGCCAAAACCTTACTGTCTTGAAATTCATAGCTGTCGGATGAACTGATGCCTGGTCTGTCGGTTCATCCGGTGCTACTAGCTGTTGCACCAGAGCCTCTCTGTCTTGCGCCCGTGAATCACCGGATAGACCGACGGTGCCCTCTAATGGACCATCGGTTCATCTGACGCTTCTGACTTCGTTGCTTTATCTCTAGTATTCATCTGGCGCATGTAGAAGATGTACCATCGTCGGTTCATCTGACGGTGCCAGTAATCTTGAGTCTTCACGCAATGTTCCACTTCATCCGTTGCTTGCACCGATGCTTCTTCTAGGGTACCGTCGGTTCATCCGACGGTGTCTTTTTCTTTCTTTTTATTCCTATCGGTTTACCCTCAAAATTTATACTATGTTCTCATTTTGGCATGTGGTATTTTTGCATCCTTGGGACCTAGAAATGTCTACAAAGACATGCTCAAACAATATGGTTAGTCCCTTTGGTCATGTTGTCATTAATCACCAAAATCAAACTCGAACAAATGGCATATGAGGTCATGTTCGCTGCACCGTGGTGATGGAGCTGATGGTGGGGACCATGCTCAAGTCGCGACGATGAGGGAGTTGATGGTCCAGATCACGTGCAGCTTGAGGCTGCCATTGGTACAGAAGGACTCCGGGACGCTATCGTCACCGGCACATTCGGAATCAGTGGATCTGTCAACTATATAAATATCTGTAATAGATCACAAACGGTAGTGCTAGGAAAGGAAGGAGTGAAAATTTTGGATGTCAAGTAGAGAACCGTAATGCTAGAAAGAGAAGTACTGAAAATTGCAGATGTGAAATAAGGGTGGTAAAATTTTCTAGTAATCAATTTTTTTCGAAGGAAAAAATGTATTTTCATCTCTCAAGTATCGCAAAAGTGTGACGTTCATCATCCTTTGTGTTTTAATTGGTGCAAATCAATCTCTTAACAAATTAAACCGCTGCATTATTCATTCTACCTCAGTTTAACAACAGTTTAGCATCATCCCAAGCCGGTTTATACCACACAATGAGCTGACTAATGACTAGTACTCAAACACGACAGCCAGCGAATCAACAGCTCTAGGCAAGCCTTCCATTAATCGTGCGCTCCACATGGACCGCTCATTATTCAATATGTTCCATCTCTACCCTACATGAAGATGTGTTCTAGATGTTGGTCACCGCGATCCGATCAATGTTGCCGTAAACGGTCGTGTAGGCCGTTTATACGGCGTTTAAACCCTACACAGCAGTCAACCGTGTTGGCCGTGTAGGCCGTTTCATCCGTTTAATCCCGTGTAATCCGTTTTTTGGTCCGTTTAATCAACCGTATAGTCCGAATATTTGCTAAACGAAGGGTGACCGACCGTGTACCGTGTAGCGTGTAGGGTAACATTGGATCCGATCATGTTGGTGAACGGTGGATGAACACAGTTTTTTTTTAAAAAAAAAGAGATGCAAATTGGAGAGCTTACCTAAAGAATTGTAGATTTGGTGTCTTAGAATCAATTTTTGTGCATCTACAGTCTGCGTATGTATGCTGCCGCCACTGGCCCGTCTTCACGAACACGCATGCGCATTAGGGTTTTGTTAACCACCGTATTGCATCGAGGATTTGCCAGCATATGACGTGGCTAAGAGGTTGGTTGGTCAGATGATTATGTGGCGTAAATCGAGGTGGGATGGATAACGCACCGGTTTAGTTAGTTAGAGAATTGATTTGGACCAATTACTAAAATATAAGAGATGAAAATCATACTTCGGCAATACGTTACGGATGAAAAATAAAGAAATGATAAGGAATTCTGTGCCTCTGCCTGTCGCGCCCAAGCGGAGGGCCGGAGCAAAGAGCAGGCGTAGCTAGCTGTAGCAGGACGGTCGGGGAGAAGTAACTTTATTGTGTAACCGTATTCTGGTCGTTTTTAATTTGCTTGGTCGGCAATAGTGGGGCGACGTGATTCCATTTCCTCTTCCTCCTGTACTCTTGCTGCATGATACTGATGCCAAAAGAAATTTCGAGCATTTGACTTGCAATGGAGGGGGTCTTTGGATTCCTAGCTCGGAGGAAAAGGTAAACTCCGCGCGCGTTGTTGTCTCGATATTTGCGCGACGGAACATTTGCGCCGTACGGCGTGTGCCCCACATCTCATGGATCGTGTGAGCAGTCATCTCGCCGGCCGTCTCGCGCGTCTTTACGTCACTCGCTGCTGTGGCAGCCGCTGCCGCCGATCGATCATATCGACGTACGCACGTACTCTGCCTCTGCTAGCTATAGCTCGGACTGTATGGATGCATGGATTGATCCTCCGTATACGTACTGTACTAGGTAGCTAAAAAATTACGTGTGGACGATCGAACGAGACCTAGCGCCCAAAATCCCAAATAAAGCTAGAAAAATAGGCCATCGCGCGCTGAGATATGAGCTAGGCGAAGAAGGCTACTAATAACATGTGTGAGAGAGAGAGTGTGTGTGACTCTCAGCAGGGAGGGACCAACCAGCAGTGCCGACACGGCATACAGGCGTGCATGCATGAGCTAGTCACAGTACAGAGAGAAGGCAGAGACTGCGCGCGCGCGCTGCCCCGGGATTGATGGCCTGCATGCAGGCCTGGAAACCACACGTGTCATGCGATGAGTGTGGGCGAGTACGCTCTCGCTCCGGCAGTTCCGCACCCGATGCAATGTCGATCGCCAGTGAACCACCTCTTACGTCGACACGTCGTCGATCGTACAAATTAAACCCGGCTCTGCGACCCACTGTCCCGAGTTGATAGCGGCGAGATTTCCTTTAATTTCGATGGACTTGCCCGAGGTTGCAGAGAGCCAGCAGCATGCAGCATGATGCCCGTCCTGCGGGCCTGCAAGAATGATCGGCGTCCACATGTTATTTTTCAGGATTCTGAGGTAAGCGGATTGTGTGCTAAGCTAGAAATAACCAAACCGTTTCGGTGGGATTATAACTTATTTTTGCCTGTATAATCGTGAAAAAATCGGAAACAAACAGACTTGTCTAATCGTGTCTAAAATCAGGCGAGTTTATTATTAGTTTGATCATAATATATTGGGAGGTTGAGAGGGGTGGGTGGTACCAGGGTTAACCAAACCTGTGGGAACCGGGCCGTAAACCATGGGAACCGGTCGAACCGGTCCGGACTGGTTCCGGTCGGTTCCCAACCGGTCCAAATTCAAAATTTGAATTTGAATTCAAAAAATAAAAAATTCTCAAAAAATTCTCAAAAATACTTCAAGGTGTGTAAAATCTAATGGTGTCAAAAATTTTCATATATTCGTTCATTTAGTATACTTTGCAGGCATTAGAAGTTCAACTAAAAAAGAAAAAGGAGAAAAAATTGGCCGGTTGAACTTCTAATGCCCGAAAAAAATACTAAATGCACTAATATTTGAAATTTTTTGACACCATTAGATTCTATGCACCTTGCAATATTTTCAATTTTTTAATTCAAATTTGAAAACACGTCAAATTCTCTACTGATTCGGTTTTTTTGGTTCAATGACCGATGTACCGGTCGAACTGGTCGGTATACCGGTCTAAACCGAGTAAACTACTGATTTTGATTTGGAATTTGAATTTATCCGGTTTTTGGCGGTTCCCGGTTGAACTGGTCCGGTGTACCAGAACCCGGACCGCGGCGGTTCGGCTTAAACAGTCGGGAAAAAAAACCCTGCGTAGAGACGCAAGTTTCAAACGGTACTGAGAGAGCATGCATGGCATGATAGCAACTCATTAAATTCGTGTCGCAACTTCTGTTGCTGGAGTATAACATCTTAGAGTAGTTGTTACTTCCTTTCTTCTAAATTGTAATTCATTTCACATTTTTATTCAAATTTGACCACTCGTCTTATTTGAAAAATTGTACAAATATAATCAAATTTAAGTTATTCTTTGAAGAACTTTTATTATTTTACATAATTTTATGAATAAGATGAGCGGTCAAATTTGGAGTCAAAAAAATTCAAATGAATTATAATTTGAAATGGAGGAAGTAGTATATATAGAGCGTGCCTGGAGTATTCACTTAGTACATCTTATAGCTGGGGGCTCTTTAGTTCACCAAATGTGGTGGGAATAAATATAGTTAGAATGAATAGTGTATGAATAGTGAAAATTTGGATAATCTATTTTAATTTGTTTGTAGGTTGTGTGTGGTCTGTGGAATTGTTGTTTTTCTTTTGGTTTGGCGTCGTTCTAGGACTCCTAGTACTGTACTTATACATGTCCTTCGCTAATTCATTCGCGTTCAATTCGCTATTAGGTAGGCGTTACCACATCAAGTCCAAGCTTTTCTTATCCGAAAAAGTCCATTTTTGACCATCCAATTATAGGCTCAGTTTAGTTTTGGTCATCGAACTCCAAAATCAAAAATCTTTGACCAGCCAATTATCAAAACAGTTCAAATTTGGCCATCGGGCTGTTTTGATGGGCGTTTTGATGGGTGGTTTCAAATTTTGTTATTTACAATTCAATCCTTTGATCTTAAAATGATGATTATTTTTTGCCCGTACCTTCAATTTAGGTGATTCTTGCGGTCACACATTCATAATGACGAGCTTCAACTTTTCAAATGTTATTTATACTAATTTATCACTATTTGTTACATTATTCTTATGTTGTTGTGTAAAGCAACAATATAAAAAAATAAAATAAATAATTACAAAATAATATGAACAACATTTTAAAAGATAAAGCTCATCGTTACGAACATATATATGACCACAATAATCACTTTAGTTGGAGATATGAGCAAAAAATAGTAATCATTTTAAGATACAAGGACTGAACTGTAAATAAAATGATTAAAATGGCTCTTGATCTTAAAAGGATTACTATTTTTTTCTTATATCTCCGATTTAAGTGATTCTTATGGTCATGCATTCGTATCGATGATCTTTATCTATTAAAACATTGTTCAAAAATATTTTGTAACTGTTTATTGTACTTTTCTTATATTGTTGTTTTTACGCAAAAGATAAGAATAATATAACAAATAGTGATAACATAGTATAAATGATATTTGGAAAGATAAAGTTCACCGTTATGAAAGTGTGACCTTAAGAATCACCTAAATCGGAGGTACGAGTAAAGAATAATATCATTTTAATATTTAAGGACTAAATTGTAAGTAAAAAAATTAAAATCACCCATAAAAAATTGTAAGTTTGAACGGTTTTGATAGTTGGATGGTCAAGATATATTCTGTTTTTTAGTTTGATGGCCAAAATCTGTTGACACCGTTTTTTAGCATGTGTCAAGACTGAAGTCAAAACGAGGCAGAGGGGCCGATGGAAGGTGAAAGCAATAGAGTTAATTGAAGGAAGAGGAGGCTCAGCCAGTGGTCAATAAAATCGATGCGACCAACAGATCGATCAGCTATATATTGATCTTCATTAGCTAACTTCATTAGCCAGCTGACCGGATTATTTTATTCCAAAGGAGGAAAAGGATCGACCAGCTGAAGAATCGGCAAAAGCATACATGAGGCAATCGGCTAAATAACAGCTAGGGATGATGGGCCACCAATATGTTAGCAAGGATCACGTGCACAGACCATGAGAAGCAGGGCAGGAAGAATAGAGAAATAGATGTGTTGAGATTTAATACTCGTGCGTGGTATGGAGTCTAGAAGCTACAATGCAGATCGGATTGGTTAAGCACAAATAATTAGAATAAAGAAGGATAAAAGGCTGCAGGGCACCATGAATATGCAGAGTCAGCTAACGGCATGCAGGAGCCATTAGCAGAGCAGAACAATCGGCAGGAAAGAGAAAAAGAGCAGAGGATAATTTCTCAAGATTTAACGGCGTTTGTGCTTTCAATGGTAGGCGACGTTTCCGTTGACAGTGAAGCGCCTGTGGTGACTTCGTCAATCTTGTGGATTTGTCAGCTCAGTCTTCGAATATGCTCCTAGGGGTAGAGTTTGCGTGTGTGTTTGTAGGGATGAGTGTGCGTGCATTGTGAGGTTATTTTAGTGTAGTAGCCTTCCCTTCATGCCGGAATTGAAGATCCAGTACCGCCGTGCCAGCGATCCAGCGTCCGCCCTGCAGATCGATGCAAACGAACCATGCGCGCATAGGCCAGGTTCAGTAATACTACTGGACCCGGACGGCCGGATCAGCTCATTAACGAAACCATTTAACAAACTCTGAGAGCTCGGCAGCAGCTATCATGGTGCATTCATGCTCTTGGAACCGCGCGCGCAAGCAGGTACGGTGACTGACCTCTGGTCTCAGTTCGTAATACCGCATATTCTAATTTTTGTCTAACCCGTATATGTACGTATACGTATTTGCACTTGTATATATATGTAGGGATGAAAACGGTAACCGTTTTCATTGTTATCATTTTTTACCGTATCTTATTATTTTTAACTAATTTTTTTCATCGTATTATTCTGTTTTGATCTATTCATTTAATAAAACAAATAAATTTGTCAAATTTGTGATATATTTGTAGAATTTGCGAATTTTTTAACTAATATATGTATACCTGTCTATATATATCATATACGCACTTAGATTAGACTTATATATAAATTAAACCCTATATATCTACATATATACACTTATAAATGTATATACACATAATAATTTATACACATCAAAATAAATAGTATTTTCTTAAACTAGTATATATACATCAAAACCCTAAACCCTATAGTATATATACATCAAAATATCATTCTGTTCAAATTTCTAGTCTAAATTAGCTTTCCTCGGAGGTGAGTCGGTCAATTGGATGCTTGTCATAATAATGTTTTCCTTGTGGATTAACCACCTCGTCCATGAGGAATCCCATGAGAGCTTCTTGAATTGCCAAGAGACGATCCTTCTCAATGAGTGCGTCCCTTTTTATAATCCTCTGTAATTTGCAAATAGGTTAATATATTACACCGAGTGATTAAATATACAAAAGAGGATAAAATTGATGTATTATTAATAGGTTTATTTTACTTACACTATCATCATCCGCGTTGCCACTGCAATGGTATATGTGCTCACAGACGTAGTACCCGCATAAATTATTTCCTGGTTCTTGTCTCAAACACTAAAGTGGAGAGGAGAACAGATTATGAAATACTAGTGTTATACATTTTAAATATTCCCAATCTGAAGTTGTTATTTGGTATACGTACCGGAAAATCAGTGACCCATCTAATTTTTTCTCGAAGTGGTCCATGGTCTTTTGCAATGAACATGGTCCAAGCTCTAAGGCAAAATAATAAAAGATACAATGTTTGTATAAAAGCTAAATATATATATTGCATTAAAGAAAATGTCATAGATAGAATTATTACTCGTGAAATACATCTTGAAGGTCTTGGTATTCTGAGGGATCTTTTCTCAATGAATCATACACATTGATGTTGCTATTGTCGATAGTGATTAGGAGTAGAACCCAGTGGAATCTGTATGCATGCTCATGAAGATTAGAATTGACTAAATAGAATTAACAAGGATAATTAGATGACAATCGTACTTACTTGAAGTTGTAAGGCAGTAGTATAAGGTTCTTGTAATGAAACTCATCTAAGTGCCTATAAATTGTCTCGATTGTTGTTTTTCGTTGGTCCCGGATCTCTGCTCGTTAACTTTTGATGGGTCCATGAAAGCAATTCTTGAATAACCCTTCCTTCGCATCTAAGTAAGTTGCAGACTACACAAGAAGAAAGCGAAATGTTAATTAGTAGATCGACAAATGTAATAAATTTATTAATAAACATATGAAAATATGTCACTTACAGACACCAGGCCATCATAAGATCGGTATTCATGGCGTCTAGATGGTAAATTTCATAGATATCACTAAATTGGGGCCAGACCACCTTCTCGTTTTGAAGGGCAAAATCTCCAGGTCTCACGAGCATACCAAACATCTCCAGGCCCTCAACTGACTTCTGCAAGTACCAGTCATGAAATCTGCGCATCTTAGTTGGGAGCTTGTTGACCAATTCTGGCTTAACTAGAGGTTGTCCTAGCTCAAAGTGCCATCTAGGTACGAAATTTTTATCCGCTGGTAGGTCTTCAAGGCCGAGAATACCACCAAGAGGCATCCTTGTTTGTTCATAAAAGCTAATGACATTAGCCAGTTCTTCTTCAGACATGTTGTCAATTACTTTTTGTGCTTCGGCACTGAGGCCCGCAAACAAGTTAGTCCGATCGGTCGTGGATGCATCTATTTGCTTCTCCATGTTCTTGTTTGTGACGGTCCCCGACGTCGACGCAGGTGTTTGCTCGATGTAACTATTCGGCGACCCTCGTTGTCTCTTCTTAGCATAAGACTTGTCCACCGAACGCTCATAGTCCATTTTCAACTGTACCGGCGGTTTCCTTCTCCTTATTGCTTCCCTCTCGTGTATGAAAGCCTGGAGTCTCTCCTTACGACCTTCATTTTTTTTGGCCTCCAGCTCTTCCTGTTTATTTTTTTCTCTCACTTTTGCAAAGAAGTCCGCGACTTCTTTATCTACAATCGCTTTTGTTTCTTCATCTGTCATCTCCCATGCAAGCTTCCTTGGCTCGGGCTTTTTCTTTGCTGGTCGTTTTCATTTTTTCTTTGGTGATTGCACCGACTTGAAAGATTGCGCTTGAGACCTATGTGGCTCTGCGGCCGATGGTTGCTGCGGTGAATTGGGAGGGATGTCATCATCGTGATCGCTGGAGCTCGCTTCTCCCGAATTATCGTATGGTTCTTGCGGAGAAGGTGAGCGAGCAAGTAGTGACGATGACGGCCCCGGAGACGATTGTAGAGGCTCGCGAGCAGGTAGTGACGATGACGGCCCCGGAGACGATTGTAGAGGCTCGCGAGCAAGTAGTGACGATGATGGCCCCGGAGACGATTGTAGAGGCTCGCGAGCAGGTAGTGACGATGACGGCCCCGGCTCCAGGGGGTCTGTCGGAGATCCATCATTCTCGGGGATTATGACGATGTAACGTTTTGGCCATAATATGATACCATGTAGCGCATCCTTAAGTGTCTTTCCCCATCACCTCCTGGGATCTCTAGCTCTAGCTCCTCAAAATCAGGTTGACAGATCTTCTCTACGCTAACTGAGGTGTAGCCAGGTGGAATCGGCATGCCGTGGCTCGTCTGTCTAGGAAACTGCGCAAAAGCACTTCCGTCCGCCACCTGAGAAATAATAATTAATTAGTTATTATTAGCATGAATTATACCGTCATTGTGAATGCCTGTCCACAAAATTCAAAGTAATATATATGCATCAATTATTGAGGTAATAAAAGCATGAATTATACATACCTTCATTTTGATGTTGCCGAATGGCTTGTGAAGCTCACATGTGGTGCGCCGACAGATGTCATCCACAGGGTACCGTTGGCTGTCCACTTGAACTCCTTCTATTGCCCTTTGCTCTTCGGGAACCGCTGCGAAAGCACAACTGCTTTTGTGAGCAGAAGGAACTTGTACTAGAGGCAGTCCTCCAGATGGGGCCATCTCATTTAATGCAGCGGCCACTCGCCGTTCAATATCTGTCGTTACCTTTTCTCCATGTTCTTTAAGTATTTTCTCTATCTCTTGCCGCCGTTCCTCCTCTTCGTGCTCTCTTCTTCTTCTGCGGCTTCGATAGGTGGCAATGTCTCCCCTGAAGGTAAATTTCCATGGTACCACCCCGTAGCCCCTGCAACGTCCTGGGTGTTCTGGATTCTTGAGCGCCATAGTGAGCTCATCCATCTCTCTGTCAACCTTCACTCTGCCCGCTCTGACATCTTCAATTTTTTTCAATATTTCAAGTGCAGCCTCTCGTAACGAGGGTGGGTAATCAAGGGTACCATCTTCGGAGTTAATTGTGCCTCCATGAGCATAATACCAATTCTTCACTCGCTCGGGCCAATCATAGACCGCTGGTATGGTACCTTGTGCGAGAAGGTCTTCTTCCATTTTCCGCCACTTGGGAACTGCAAATGCGTAACCACCTCGACCAAGATGATGGTCGTGCTCCTTCTTACCACGACTTTTCTTCCCTAGTGCACTCGCCTTGGCGAAATCTTCACTTTTCTTATATTGCACAAAGGACGTCCAGTGTTCTTTTAACTTGGGATATTCAATCCAATTTGGAGTTCGATTCTTCTTGATATAATCTTTATCCAATTGCTGCTTGAACTTCTAAAATTGTGTTGCCATCCTCGTGAGAGTCCAACACTTCACATCGTTTGGTTCAACGCCTTCAGGAAGTGTGAAGTGTTTTAGAATTTCTTCCCACAACAAATTTTTCACTGAGTCTGGAAGCACGTGTGGATTATCTGCTTTTCCCTTCCATTCTCTGTAGCTGATGGGCACGTTGTCCCTTACAATGGCCCCGCACTGTGACACATACGTGTCCTTGATTTTTTTTGGAGCACATGGTTGGCCAACATCTGATACTTCTGTGATATGATAGATGACATGGCCGATGAGTACTTGTGTATGCCCTCTCTTTGTCTTTTTTGATGTGGAGCCTGAAGCCTACAAGTTGCAGATTCGTTATTTAATTAATTATGTAAGAATTGAGGTTAGAGAAATAAGAACTATGAAGTTAATGCATGAGATATATATATATATATATATATATATATATATATATATATATATATATATATATATATATATATATATATATATATATATATATATATATATATATATATATATATATATATATATATATATATATATATATATATATATATATATATATATATATACCTCGTGGGAACATTCAATACTTTCATTCACAAGACTTTCCTCATTGTTTCCAGTATTGTCCTCAATATTTGGTGCTGTGTCCTCGACAGGGGCGGCATCCTCCTCATTCGGAGGTATGTTCAAGTACATGTCCGCCTGACTACACTCCGCGTCGGTGAAGGTTGCAATCGTATTTGTACCACTAGCAATAATGTCGGCTATAAAGTTGTCATGGTTGTCATACATCTGGAATAAACAACAATTTTCTATGAATTTATGGAATAATCAACAATTTCTAAGAATTTCTTGAATAAACAAGAATTTTCTTTGAATTTCTAGAATAAGCAACAAGTTTTTTCTATGAATTTCTGGAATAAGCAACAAGTGTTTTCTATGAATTTATGGAATAATCAACAATTTTCCTTGAATTTCTATAATAATCAACAATTTCTAAGAATTTTCTAAGAATTTCTTTGTTGAACAAGAATTTTCTATGAATTTCTGGAATAATCAACAATTTCTAAAACTTTCTAGAATAAACAAGAATTTACTAAGAATTTCTTTATTGAACAAGAATTTTCTTTGAATTTCTAGAATAAGCAACAAGTTTTTCTATGAATTTCTGGAATAATCAACAATTTCTAAAACTTTCTAGAATAAACAAGAATTTACTACGAATTTCCTTGAATAAACAAAGTCGAAATATTTCTACTAACTTGTGGACGAACGATGCTTGTTGGTGGCGGTGCCGTGTGGGAGAATGACAAAGGTGACGGGAAGTCACTTGTTCGAGCCGACGCGGCAGTCGTCGACTTCAGAACTATCAAACTATGAAATTGTATATTAGAAAACAATTAAGAACTCAAATACACAAATAAGATTTTAGTCCATAGTCATTGGTGCTAATAAATTTATATGTATGACTGCATATACACACAAAAATATACAAAGCATTACAATTTATTTCTAATTAAATTTTCTTTCCATTCCTATAAATTTAAAAACTTTCATGCATATCTATGATTTTTTTATAACTACATATATATCAATTGATAAACTAAATCAAATAAATTTAATTAAAAATGCTTGCTGACGCAAGCATTTCACGGGCTGGCGTCAGCAAGGCAAAACCCCAGCGCGCGGCCCGGCCGGCCATCCGGGCACGCACGCACGCCGGCCGGCGGCCGCACGGGTGGGCCGGCAAGCGGCGGCGGCGGCGCGGCATACCGGTCGGGCTGGCCTGCTGGTACGATCCTGGATCCGGATCGAGGGGCGACGGCGCGCGTGGAGGAGTGGCCGGTGGGTGCGGGCGCCGCGGCAGGGAGAGGGCGGCGAGTAGGGAAGGAGATGCGCGTCGGGGAGGGGCGGCGCGTCGGGGAGGAGCCGCACGGCAGCGCGTCGGGGTCGTACCGCACGCGGTGAGGGGCGGACGTCGGCGTGGCCGAGCTGGCCGGCGGTGGGAGATGGCGACGCGCGCGTGTCGGGGAGGGGCGTCACGTCAGGGAGGGGCGGCACGTCGGAGAGGGGCCTCTCGTCGGGGAGGGGCACGTCGGGGACGGGCGCGGCGAGGAGAGGCGGCGATTTGGGGGAGAAACGGCTAAGTGTCGATCTAGAAGGCGACGGGGCTTATATAGAACCCCCTTTTGTCACGGGTCGTATTGCCAACCGAGACAAAAGGCCCTTTAGTCCCGGGTTGTATTACGACCCGAGACGAAAGGCCCTTTAGTCACGGGATAGAATTCAACACTATTATTACTATAAATAACCTTTATGAACCAGCGACTCAGAAGACCCAGATGCTCCGGGAACTACAACAGTCTCACCTCACCGTCATATACACCTGGCTCTCCCACTTACAGTACTACATCACCATGCCCTACACTTCCTATCTAGCTACAGTCCAATGTCACGGAGCTGCAGTCCCCACCTAGCCCGTGACGTTAAACTGTAGCTAATTAGGACGTGGGGCTGTGTATCAAAAACAAGAAAAATAAGAAAATACTTACATTTATTCTATATAAAAATAAAAAATACTTCATAAAAGAATTTAATCTTCTATTTCCTCCTATAGCTACCTAGAAATAAAAGCATTTCTAAACAATGAAAGAATGGAAATACATACATAGTACATTTTCTGTATGTCTAGTACTTTCTTTATGAGCATATATTTTATAAACTATATGTACAAGTAAAATTCAATTTTATGAAAAACACGAAAATAAGAGAATGCTTACATTTATTCTATATAAAAATAAAAAACATACTTAACAAAAGAATTTAATCTTCTATTTCCTCCTATAGCTACCTAGAAATATAATCATTTCTAAACGATGAAAGAATGGAAATACCTTGTACATTTTCTGTATGTCTTCCTTTATGAGCATATATTTTATAAACTATATGTACAAGAAAAATTCAATATTACGAAAAACAAGACAATAAGAGAATGCTTATTAATACAAATTTAATGAAAGAAGGAACAATGCAAGTACCATCCTAACTACATTTTCACGTATATATACAAAATCTCATCTCTCTAATTTAAGCTCCTCCTACCTAGCTACAAATTAACATTTCTATTTTCTCCATCTCTAAACCATAAAACAAAATTTAATCACAACAAATGAAGGGAGGATGAAGATTCCAACCTTCACAACACTTTGGAGGAGATAAATCTTCACAAACTAATGAAGAAAAAAATCGCAGCACCACCCTAGGCTTGAGTCGCCATGGAGGGGAGGAGCTTGAGCTCGCGGGTGAGTGGTACGGTGAATGGCTCGGGTGGCAGGAGGAAGAAGGAGGTACGGTGCTTATATGGATGCCGGCCATTAGTCTCGGCTGGTGTTACGAGCCGAGACTAAAGGGTACCGGCTCGTAACACCACCCGAGACTAAAGACCGGGGGCAATTATTGCCAGACAGAGCCGTTGGGAGCCCCCCCTTTTGTCACGGTTGGTAATACCAACCGGGAGTAAAGGGGAGCCGGCTACAGCAGCCATTTCGGGCCACGTCGACGAAAGGCCTTTAGTCCCGGCTCCAAAGTTGAACCAGGAATAAAGGCCCGAACCAAAGCCTCGCTCTCTACCAGTGGTAGCTAGAGAAGACTTTTCCAACACGGCCGTGTCTCACTACACGCAAACACACTGGGATCTCATCATTGTGAGAAAAGTCGTCTGCTTGGTTCAGTTCGTATATGATGCCATCAAATAATCATGTGAATGTGACAGTAGACTGGTGTTGTTGGCCAGGCCGGTGCAGGACCAAGCCGAGATAACTTGAGCCGCATGAGTTGATCATCTTTTTATTAAAGAAATATAAAGAATTTGTTTTTTAAAATTAAAGCAGGAGCACTACTATGTCATATAAGAAGAAGCAACATTGGTACATAACAGGCCGAAGCAAACACCACCATACGAACAAACCCCAAAACAGAAACAAATGCACCCGACACAACATACCACCATCCTCCACCACTTGGGAGAGAAGATCAAAACAAGCCGTCGACACCTGCGCCGTCGTCTCCAACGTTGTGTCCCGACGTAGCCGCAACCAGCTGCAAGCCCAAATGACCCCTGAGATCCTCCACCATGGGGCTTCCAACCTCAAACTGCACATACACGCTCGTCGATCCCTCTGATCTAGTGAAGCTTCAGCAAACACTCCCATCTCGGTTCCAGGGGCAACCACTGATCCTGGCCTCTCCGCGTGGGGGCCTCGCCTCACCCACCGGCTCACTCCTCTGCCAAGGACTTAGATATGCGCACCGAGAGCATCTCCTCCGCCCGGCTCTCACCGAGTTCACCACTACAACCTACACGGCAGCTCAAGACCTCAAGCACCTACGGCACCTCCACACCTTGACAGCAACACAGACCAAGCGCGCTTCCCGCAGCACCTCCAGATGACCTCCTCGACCACACAAGCGGCGGGACTCCAAATGCAACGCCTCCAAGAAGGTAACGACGCCAAGACGCCGCCGTCACACGTCTAGATGGACGAGGTCTTCACCCTAAGAGTGCACACGATGAGAACATAGTGGCTCGCCATGATGCCCCCAGCAGGGAGTCCGATGCCCCAATGGCGCTGCCATCATGCCTACCGTCTGGTGAAGGCTTTCGCCCGAATGCACCACGCCCGCTGCCCGCCCAAGGTAAAGGAAGAAGCCAGCTCCCCGCCACCTCCGCCATACCACCAACTGGAGGAGCCCGACGCAACCTAAAGCACCACCACGGTTCTGCAGCACGCACCAAAAAACTCCCTAGCTCCACCACCATGGCGATGCCAAGCCAACAACATCAACAAAGAAGAACCGAGCAGACGGTCACCGGAGGATCGCTGCCCAGCACAGACAGCCCGACCGTCGCCACAGCCGTCACCTGGACCGCACGGGTGCTGGGAACAATACGCAGTCGAACCACTGCCCGTCGTCGACATCGCCAGGCAATGCCTCCACCGAAGGGGACCCGTGCCAGCATGCCCCGCCAGAGCGCGGCGCCGGCCACCCGCCACCGTCAACCCGCACCGCCGTGCCACTGCCACTCCACCCGAAGCCGCCGTCACCGACGCTCAGCACCGACCTCCATCCCGTCACCAAATGAAGCACTTTCTCCATGTAGGCCCGAGATCTTGCCAAGGCGCTGCCAGATTCGGAGGCTGCAACACCCGCCGCCGCCGCTGGGAGACGGCCTGAGCCGGCGAGCCTCACCGACGGAGTCGAGCGTCTGCGCCCGCCCTGGCCCGCGCGAGAGGAGGGGAGGAAGGCCACGCCGCCACCTTCCTCGCGGCTGCGCGGAATCCCGGCGGCCCGCTCGGACGGCGGCGCGGCGAGCGGCAACGACTAGGGTTTGGAGGAGGTCGCCTGTCGCCCGTGCGGGGGGACGAGCGAGCCTTTTTTTCTCTCTTGGGCCCGCCTTTGGTCCACCAAAACTTGCTAAATCAAGAGGAATAGAAGGATTTCCACCAAGAACGCCTCTAACCCTAAACCGAAGAAAACCCCAAAATCGAGCCTCTTTACTCACGGATTTGGGAAGGGAAGCACAAGGAAAAGAACCACGAAGAGTTTATGCATACATCCCCCACCAAATCCCAAAGAGAAGGGTCTCAAAACCGCCACAAGAAAATCACTAAGAAAGGGCTCCGAAAATCACCAAAAAGGAAAAACGGGAGAGACACAATCAAGCCTTGAGGAACCATGCTGAATCATCTATACATACCATGAAGGTTCATACAAGGTCTAGCTTGCCACCCGATCATCCATCCCTCTCTAAGGATCTCACCATGAAGCTCTCAAGCTAGTCCTAGAAAATCCTAAGGAAAAAATAGGAAGGGAAAATAGCAAAGGAAAATGAGCTAGGGTTCCAAGAGATGGCTGCCATCCTCTCACCACTTGGGTTATATGGAGGCAACAGAAAGACGAAACTACCCCTATTACATTAAACTAGGATACACGCTCCAGAAAGGCCTTTTGGGAAGCTTCGTCATAGCACCATCGGACGGATGCCCGGCGACCGCAAACTTGCTTAGCCTCGACGCAAGCCTTGCGATCCCGACGCGTGTCCTCCGCTTCGAAGACTCCGGAAGCCGTCGTCGCACACCGGTCAGACCGGCCTGATGCTGCTGCACCTCCGTCTTCGGTCTTGGCTTTGTGGATCAATGAAGGAACCCAGTGGTTTTCTGGTGAACCACTGGAAACCCCACAAACTCGGTGTAGCCTCCGCCAATCACCACTCATGACTCGGCTCCCACGATGTTCCGGCTCAACCTTGGTTTTGAGGCTCAACCAAGAAATCGTCCACGACTTCATCTTGCTGTTCTTGCCACCATGCGGCCCACACTTAACCCTGCTGGCCACCGGGTCCCTCGAACCAAGCCTACTTGTCTTCTCCACACCTGGAGGCCTCACCGGCAACGACCTTTCGAGCTTGTTCTTCACCTGCACCAACACCAGTCAAGCCGCAACCTGCACCTGCAATACTTAGCCAAGAGTCAGTCCACACAACATTGTCAATCACTCATCACACCAGGAAGCGACCATCCACCGGTCCTCGAACCACACAGGCTCTCACTCGGTAGCCTCGAGTATCAAATCTCATTTTTGCATTTTAATATCCTCCAATCCCGGGCTAGCATAATACCTTAGTGGTTTTTCTTCTTCCTCCATGGGGTGATTGACAAAAGCCATCTAGACAACAAAAACAAAAACAAGGATTTCTAGACAAAAGGTTAAGTGTTAGTAGCCAACAAAATTAATGCAAAGTTAAATGTATCAAACTAGCTTGTTCCCCAGCAACGGCGCCAGAAAAGCTTGTTGACGATTAAATAACGCGTCAAGTTATGATCCGCAAGTGCATGGATCGGTTGTAGATTTTCCCTTAGAGTACCCCCCAAGGTTAATCAATCCGTGGAACAAGTGGATTGCTACGCTCAACTGCACTAATGTCGTTGACTTAAAACTCTTTATCAAATGAAGGTATGTACAAGCAAAGAACTTAAACTAATCTAATCTAGATTAAAGAAATCAACGTAGAGAGCAAAGGTATAGAGATCACAAGAGTGTAGAATGCTTGTCCAAGGGATCTAGGATCACTTGGAGATGTAACCACCTGGCAAGAACTACCCGATCTAATCTATCAAAGGTAAAGGCGCACCGAGTCCAACCCTTTCCCTCTCGCGTACTAGTCACTACACGAGGTTAATCCGTGATAGAACACCAAGTGCACAAGATGTTGTTGTGTTCTAGGTATGCAAGACTAAGTGTGTGAACCAAGTTCGATATGTTTTCCCTCCCGCGCACTATCACTACAAGACGGTAATCGCATAAAGAACAAAAGGAACATAATGCTTGAATCTACGAGCGATGCATCCCCAAAGAAAGCCAGCCGGCCATTAAGATTAACGCACCATCAACATGAATATGATAGCAAAAAGATCCAAAACATAAGTTCGGTGATTACAACTCAATCCCCCTTCAACTCCTAGGACAAACAAGGACTTGACCCCATAATGTTACACATTGTAGCGTTGGTCATGGTGTAGAATCCTCCAAAATAGATGAAGGCCGACAAGTGCTCCTTGTCGATCCGATCTCCTTCTTAGGCCCGTCCTCATGGGCGTGCAGCCTGTTCGATGGAACATGGCCCCCAATTTTCTAGGGCCTCAAATTTTAACAATTCAGCCCATTAAGTCTATTAGTGTTTAGCCCAAATACTAATCTAGTAATCCTATTGCTTGACTACTTGTTGCATCGGGAACAAACAAAACTGCCGATTCTGTTCCATGGCTGCTGATTTTTTTCCATGGCCACGAGGTCTGACGCCACCTCGTCTTCGTATCTACTCCGTATTCGACTTCAATCGCCCAAACTGAAGCCTTCAACGCCGTCACACCCTTTGGAGTTTGGAATAGCGATTACATCACTGAAGCAACTAAACGAGACCCCCTCTTTCAAGTTCAAGAATCAAGTTCTTCAAGATTGGCCTGCTGCTGTAGTTCTCTGTACACAAGGTATTTCTTTTTTTTTCAATTGATCGTATGAACTAGTTGTTGAATTTTTTATGATACCTAGATTAATGCAAATCACCATTAATTTTGTCCATCTCTTTCATCTTTCGTACATATGTGCATCAATTGATCTCGGCATCTGGTGTTTCAAGATCAAAGCCATGTCTTCTGCAAATCGGCCTAGAAAATATGAATCGGGTTGTCAAAAATGTAGAAAAAAGCAAAGATTAGAGGAGTTAACTCAATCTCAGAAAGGGGCTATGGATAGATTTATTATAAAAGAACCGCAAGTGGTTTCAGATAATCAGACACACGATCAAGATCATGCAATTGATATTAATGTTGACAATGATCCTATAGATCCTGCAATTGATAGTAATGTTGACAATGATCCTATAGATGGTCAGACAGGGTCCGAAAATCATGTCGAGGCCTAGGAAGCTCTTATTGGCAACACAAACGAGTAGGAAAATAATGATGGTGATAATTTTAATAATTCTCCTGTTCCGGATGGTGAGGATTCTTTTCAGCCTGATATATTTGATCCAAGATATTGGGATTCTCTCGATCCTAAACAAGTTGCCATTTTAGCACAAAAGGACCCTAAAAGAGACTTGTTATTTCAAAAAGGTCCAAAGGATAGGTTTCCAAGAAGGTTTTCTGCACTACACTATACTAGAATTCTTCCTAATGGAGAGCATTGTGATAGGGATTGGCTTGTCTATTCTAAGGAACTTGATAGAATATTTTGCTTCGGTTGCAAATTATTTACAAAAGGGCATCGAAAAGGTCAGTTGGCAACTGATGGGTATAATGATTGGATACATCTTGGTAGTAGACTTAAAGAGCATGAGACAAGTGCAGATCATGTTTTGAATATGACCACTTGGTATGAGTTGCATAGTAGATTGCAAAATGATCAAACCATTGATAAAACTGCTCAACGGCAACTTGAGAAAGAAAAGGACCACTGGAGAAAAGTTTTGTTCAGAATTGTTGGAATTGTGAAATTTCTTGCCAAGCATAATCTAGCATTCCGTGGTAGTAATAGCAAGCTGTATGATGATAGCAATGGGAATTTTTTGGGTTTAATAGAGATGTTGGCTGAATTTGATCCAGTTATTCAAGAGCATGTCCGTCGTATTACAAATGAAGAAACCCATGTTCATTATCTTGGTCCTAGGATTCAGAATGAATTGATACACATGCTTGCTGATTCTATTCAGTCTGAAATTATTAAGAAAATAAAGAGTGCAAAGTATTTTTCTGTCATACTTGATTGTACTCCTGATGCAAGCCACCAAGAACAAATGTCTTTAATTATAAGATATGTGGATCTATCTTCCGGTGGAGTTCGCATTGAAGAATCCTTTCTAGGATTTTTAAATGTAAATGATACGACTGGGTAAGGACTTTTTGATGCTGTACAGAATGAACTAATGCGACTTGATCTTGATATAGATAATGTGAGAGGACAAGGCTATGATAATGGGTCAAATACGAAAGGAGGAAATAAAGGGGTTCAAAAGAAATTTTTGGATGTAAATCCAAGGGCTTTTTATTCTGCTTGTGGTTGCCATAGTCTTAATCTAACACTTTGTGACATGGCCAAGCATTGTGGTAGAGCTAAAGATTTCTTTGGGATCATCCAACGCATCTACACAATCTTTGCTAACTCTACTAAGAAGTGGCAGATTCTAAAAGACAACATAACAGGATGGACTCTCAAGTCAGTATCAGCTACACGTTGGGAGAGTCGTGTCAAAAGTGTTAAAGCTATCAGATTTCAATGTGGAGACATTCGCGAGGCTTTACTGCAGGTATTTGATATTTTTTATATTTTTTTGATTAGTTCCTTTGGGCATATGCGAATTTAACATATAAATTGTTCTTTTTTATTTCAGGTAGCTGATATCGAAACTGATGTAAAAACATGTAGTGAGGCAAAAGGTTTGGCAAATAATGAACTTGGAGAGTATGAATTTATAGTGGCAATGGTCATTTGGTATGAAGTATTACATGCTATTAATTTAGTAAGCAAACACTTGCAATCAAAGGATATGCTTATAGATGTTGCTATTGAGAAAGTGGAAGGGCTGATTTCTTTCTTCAAAGGGTACAGAGAAACTGGTTTCTTAGAGGCATTGGAGGTAACCAAAGAAATTGCATTAGTGTGACCGGTGTAGCACAGGCAGCAAGCCGTGCAAGTTTCCGCTGTGTGGTTTGGTGAGTTTTGGCTCGGAAGGTTGAGTGTTTGTTCCTAGGACCAGTAGCACTCCAGTGGCTGCGTGGTCTTGGCCAACTTGGGTAGTTGGGTCGGAGACGTGAGTTGGAAGCCGTGTTCGTCTTGTTTGAGTTCTCATCTCCTTCGAGAAGAATTTTTATCGGCTCCCATTCACTCCCCCCCTCTCTGGTTCGCCTAATCGGTCCATCAATTGGTATCAGAGCCGGTTCGGGTCTTTATTGACTCTTACCAGTCTAAGATCCAAAGATGGCGTACCAGGAACGGGGTTCGGGTCCTCCGCACTTCGATGGGAAGAACTACCAGATGTGGCAAAGGCGGATGGCGGCGTTCCTCCGCGGAAAGGGTCAGATCCTTTGGGATGTCACGGTGAACACAGCTTATGTTCATCCGATGAACTTCCTTGCTCCAGGATCGAGGGATATGTTCGAAGCCAACAACAAGGCTGTCGACTACTTGTTTCGTGCTCTCTGTCAGCCTGAATTCGATCGGGTTCAGACAGAGAACTTAGCTTGTAGGATTTGGGAGCAGTTGAAGGATGCTCATGCTGGGAATGCTCATGTTCAGGCTCGGATGTACGCGACTTACCGGAGAGAGTACGAGAACTTCACTCATCTCCCCGGCGAGTCCGTCGATGCCCTTTTCCAGCGATTTACAGTCGTTGTGAACAACATGAGAGCCAATGTGGACGTCCTCCCATACAATGATCATGATAGAGCCGTGAAGCTCTTGCACTCGTTGGATCGTACCGTATGGGACGGGAAGTTTGAGGCTATTGTTGAGTCCGAGAAGTATGACACCTTGACGGTGAACGAGCTGTTCTCGAAGCTCAAGTCAGCTGAGTTGGACCGTGGTATGACATCCAAGATCGAGAGCCCGACTAATTCTCATAGTCTCGCTCTCGTTAGTGGCAAAGGAGCTAAGTCTAACGCTAACGCATCCTCCAGGATGTACTCTCTGTCTTCTTTGATGTCTTTGCCAGATGAGGAGTTCGACGTGCTTGGAGAGGACGAGCTGGCGTTGCTGACCAGGCGGTTCGAGAGGCTGCACGAGAACCGGGTGAACACGAGGAGGACAGCACGGACGTGCTTTCAGTGCGGCAAGCCAGGACACTTCGTCGCCGACTGCCCGGAGAAGACGGAGAACAAGGACGGCTACAAGGACGGCTACAGGCACCGATCGAGCAAGGATGGCAAGTATCGATCGAGGCGCGATCACAAGCACAAGAACAAGCACAAGGACGAGCGACGGTCGAGGAAGAAGGATGGCCGCGGCAGGAAGGCCCGAGCAATGGTCGGAGCGAGCGACGTCGACTCCAGCTCCGCCTACTCTTCCTCGAGCTCGAGTAGCAGTGAAGATGAAGGTGATCGGCGCAAGAACAAGAAGTCATCCAGGAACTTGAGCGGGTTGAGCTGCTTCGCGGGAGATGGCTTCTGCGGCATGGCCCGTAGCTCCGGCAGCAAGAAGAGCCACCAGAGTGACTCGGACTCTGACTCCGAGGATGAGGTACGTGATGAGCTCTCTTCTTTGCGCAAGGAGAATGATGAGTTGGTTGACTTGCTTGATAACCGCGATCACATGCTTAGAGAGGCCAAGAAGATGAGGAAAGAACTTAGGGCCTCACTAGAAGATGCTAGGAACCGTGTGGCTGAGCTAGAAACACAGAACCTAGATGCTAAGCTTGAGATTGATTCGCTTAAGGCTTCTCCTGTGGTTTCTGATGAGATTGATTGCTGTGATTGCTCTGTGTACCTAGCTGATCTTACTGCTCTTAAGGATAAGCATGCTTCTACTTGTGATGAACTAGATATGCTTAGGGTTGAAGTGGCTGAGCTTAAGTCTAGACCTGCTTTGCTAGGTGCTTGCACTTCTTGCCCTGTTTTGCATGGAAAGATTGATGAGTTGCATGCTTACACTGTTTCGCTTGAGGCTAAGTTGAAAGAGCCTATTCCCACTTCTTGCTCTACTTGTGAATTGCATGCGGTTAAGAATTTGGAGCTTGCACATTATGTTGATCGCTTGCAGGATGAGAATGATGAGCTGAGAAAATGTATGAGCTGGTTGTCGGGTCAGGAGCCTCAGCTTGGTATCATGATAGCGTCTTTCAAACGCTATGATGGTCAGGCACTTGGGGCTGACAAGCTTGGAGAAAACTGTGGTGAGGGAGTTGAGAGAGTTGGAGAGATTCCTATCCCACCACCAAACAGACATAAGAACAAGTTTGAGCCCAAGCCTAACCATCTCAGAAACAAACTTGACACTACTCCAGATCCACCCATATTCCCTCACCCAACAAATGATTTTCAGAAACCGGTGAAGTTTGTGAGCCCAAAGGGAGGTGAGGAAGGAGAGAAGAAGGGTGAGAAGCCGAGTGGACAGCCCCAACCCAAGCCTAAGCCTAAGCCACAGCCCATAAAGTTCTATTGTGGGTATTGTGGGAGAGATGGCCACAAGGATGAGTTTTGCTTCAAGAGGAAGCGTGAGGAGAGAATGGCTAGAGAGTGGGCTAACAAGGACAGGTACCACCCCTCTAATGGTGTACCTGAGCCTCGTATGCAGATGCCCAGGGCCAAGGCGATTGTGAGGACGGTTCCGGCTTGGGGAGACCGGAAGGCTGCAGGTGCTGCTGCTGGCCGAGCTACACCGGTCAGACCGGTGCAGGTCTGGGCAGACACCGAGTCGGTTTCGTGTTTGTGAGGATGCTCGGTTTGGTTCTGGAGGTCGTGGTTCTGGTGGTTGGTCTGGAAAGTTTGCAGGTGGTCAGTTTGCTAGGCGTTCTCCACCTCGTGCTCAATACGAGGGTGGCAGGAGTCGTAGCTTTGAGATGGAGAGGAGGAACGATCCACGGTTTCCCTTTCGTGGTTTTCGTCCTCCTCCAGCTAGAGAGGGTTGGTTCCCTCGTGGTGGTTACCGTGGTGGTGTTCGTGGTGGTAGCTTTGATAGGCGTGATGATTTGGTTTGTGCTAACCCCACTTTGGAGCAAATGGCTCGGCACTGGTTTTACTCTTTTGGTACTAACCCCAGTGCTGAGTCGTTTGTTCACTCACGTACTCGCTTTTGAATTTCAGGTGGGAGACTTGAAGAACATTTGGTTGATTGACTCCGGTTGCTCGAGGCATATGACCGGAGACAAGGGGTGGTTCTCAAGTCTCGTCCCAGTGGTGACAAAGAAGTACATCACCTTTGGGGACAATGGGCGAGGGCGTGTGCTGTCAGAAGGTGAGATTAAGGTAAGTGACAAGATCACTCTCAGGCGTGTTGCTCTTGTTCAATCGCTTGGATACAATTTGCTTTCTGTGTCCCAGTTGTTGGATGAGGGTTTTGAGGTGTTGTTTCGGCCTGGTGGTTCTCGGATTTTAGATTCTCGGGGGGATCTTGTTTGCATGGTCATTCCCGAGGGTCAAGTGTTCCGAGCTGATTTTTCTCAGTCTTCTGGTGTGGAGCGTTGCTTCTTGGCTAGTTCTTCGAGTGAGTTGTGGAAGTGGCATAGGAAGTTGGGTCACTTGAGCTTTGACCTTTTGTCTCGCTTGAGTAAACTCAATTTGGTCCGAGGATTGCCACAGTTGAGGTTTGAGAAAGAGTTGGTTTGTGCGCCGTGTAGGCATGCCAAGATGGTAGCCTCTTCTCACCCGCCTCTCACCGATGTGATGACTGAGCGTCCATGCGAGCTGCTCCATATGGACCTTGTTGGCCCAGCTCGTGTGCGATATGCGGGTGGGAAGTGGTATGTCCTTGTTGTGGTGGACGACTACTCCCGGTATGTGTGGGTGTTCTTTCTTGAGGAGAAAGGGGAGACGTTTGGTTTTGTTCGAGATCTTGTCTTGAGGTTAAGAAACGAGAGGCACGGAGATGCCATACGAGCGATCCGCAGTGACAATGGCTCGGAATTCAAAAACTCTCGCTTCGAAACCTTTTGCCACGACTTGGGTCTTGAACATCAGTTTTCGAGTCCGTATATGCCTCCCCAGAATGGCGTGGTGGAAAGGAAAAACAGGACCTTGTGCGAGATGGCTCGGATGATGCTCGACGAGCATAGGACTCCGAGAAGGTTCTGGGCTGAGGCGGTCAATACCGCGTGCCATGTGTCGAACAGGATCTACCTCAGGGTTCACAAGAAGAAAACCTGTTATGAGTTGATGCACGGTCGCACACCCAAGGTGAGTCACTTCCATGTCTTTGGTTGTAAATGCTTCATTCTGAAGAAAGGGAAGAAGTTGGACAAGTTCGAGGCTAGGTCTGTCGATGGCATTTTCTTTGGTTATGCATCTCATTCTAGAGCATTTCGTGTGCTCAATCTTGAAACTAACCAAATCGTGGAGACTTGCGAGGTAACCTTCGACGAGACACAGCCACGTAGTCAGCTTGTTTTTGAGTGTGCAGGTGACGACGAACTTGGCGAGGAGATCTTTCAGGAGGAGGAGCATGAACATGGAGATGATGAAGATGGCGGTGTGATGCCTGTGGCTGAACATGTACCTACTACTTCGACGATGATCGAGAATGGACCCTCTCTCACACCTACAACGACAAACCCAGATCAATTGAGGGGGAGGTAGCATCAAGGCGAGAAACTCCCCGGCGAGTGCAAGTGGATCACCCAGCTTCGAGAATCATCGGCGACATGAATGAACGTACTACACGGTCGAGGGTTCGGAACAATTCTCATTTCGCTCATGCTGCTTTTGTTGCCACCTTTGAGCCCAAAGACATTGGACACGCGTTAGATCATAATTGGGTTAACTCGATGCATGAGGAGTTGGAGAATTTTGAGAGGAACCAAGTTTGGGTGTTGGTTGACCCTCCCCCAGGGTGTAAGCCGATTGGGACAAAATGGGTGTGGAAAAATAAAGAGGGAGAGAAAGGAGAAGTGGTGAGGAACAAGTCGAGACTTGTTGCTCAGGGGTACAGTCAGAAAGAGGGGATCGACTACGAGGAGACTTTCGCTCCTGTAGCTCGTTTGGAGGCGATCAGGATCCTTCTAGCCTTTTCCGTGGCTAAAGGGTTCAAGTTGTACCAGATGGATGTGAAGAGTGCTTTTCTGAACGGTGTGTTGGAGGAAGAGGTGTTTGTGAGGCAACCACCGGGGTTTGAGAGTGAGAAGTACCCTTACCGGGTGTACAAGTTGAGGAAGGCGCTGTATGGGTTGAAGCAGGCGCCTAGAGCTTGGTATGGTAGGTTGAGGGGGTTCCTGTTTGAGAGAGGGTTTGAGATGGGGAAGGTCGACCAGACCTTGTTTCTCCTCAGGCAGGGCAGAGATATCCTGATTGTGCTGGTATACGTGGATGATATTGTCTTTGGTGGCTCGTCTAACTCTCTTGTTGCAAGGTTTGCAGAAGACATGAGCAGGGAATTTGAGATGAGCATGATGGGCGAGTTGCAGTTCTTCCTTGGGCTACAAATCAAGCAATCAAAGGAAGGAACATTTGTGCACCAAGCTAAGTACACCAAGGACATTGTGAGGAAGTTCAAGATGGAGGACTCCAAGGCCATGGCGACGCCTATGAGTACGACTACAGCTCTTGATGCGGACGAGGAAGGTGAACACGTGGACCAGAAGGAGTACCGGAGCATGATCGGGTCACTCCTCTACTTGACGGCGACGAGGCCGGACATTCAATTCTCGGTGTGTCTGTGCGCTCGTTTTCAAGCGTCTCCGAGGACTTCGCATCGGCAAGCAGTCAAGCGCATTTTCAGGTATTTGCGACACACTCCCGACTTCGGCCTTTGGTACTCTGCGTCTTCTTCTTTGGCGCTTCATGGTTTTTCAGACGCGGATTTTGCCGGGTGTCGGTTGGATAGGAAGTCCACTTCTGGGACTTGCCAGTTCTTGGGTTCTTCTTTGGTGTCTTGGTCTTCCCGCAAACAGTCGAGTGTTGCTCAATCCACTACCGAGGCAGAGTATGTGGCCGCAGCTAGTTGTTGCTCTCAGCTCCTTTGGATCACATACACCATGAGTGACTTTGGTGAGGAGTATACCCATGTCCCACTTCAATGTGATAGCACCAGTGCCATAAGCGTTGCAAAGAACCCAGTGCTCCATTCCAAAACCAAGCACATAGAAGTGAGGTATCATTTTCTGAGAGACAACGTAGAGAAAGGGAAGATAGCTTTGATCCATGTACCCACACATGACCAACTAGCTGATATTTTCACCAAACCCCTAGATCAAGCAACTTTCACTCGTTTGCGGGGGGAGCTTGGTGTTTGTTTGATTTCTTGAGTTGGCGTGTGGGAGCTCCTTTGTAGCATATGTATCGCTTTCCTTTGTGCATTTCTTGCATTTGGCATGGCATATGTAACATGATGTATAGGCATCTTTGTATCTTAGGTTGCATGCATTTTGTATCATATGCATTGTTTAGGAAAGGCTTCTCCTATATACATTGTTCACCATGGAATGATATATATGTCTTTGTGAGCTAATTTGGTAAGCTATGGTTAAGTTTGGCTTAGCTCTTGATAATCTTGGTTTGTATCCATGGTTGATGGCTATGTTTTTGAAAATTTCATATGAATGCTCTCTTGTGAGTAAATGCCTTTACATGATCTTGACATGTTTTTGCGGCTTGGCTATGCTTAATTTGTGGTTGGATAGCTTCTTTTGATCATATGGGGACAAAGGCTCATTTGCCATCATGAATGTTTAGCCCCCATGCTTCATCTTGTGGAGGGGCATAAGTTCCTTTTTGTCGCAAAGACATTTCATGTACCAATTATAAATCTGAAAAATGAAATGTAAATTACTTGGAAAATGTGCTCCCATGTCATATGTGCTAATTTTAATTTGCTTTGGGTGCTAAATCGTTGCATGATGCCTACCAATGAGAAGTCTCATATATAGAAGTAGGCACATGGCTCGATGGCTTTGACATGACATGAGGTGCTTGTGGGTGTTTATGATGGTCTTATGCTTAGAATGGTTGTCCTAGCATGAAGTTTGTGTGGCTTTGCCATTTTGACATGTTTTGCTCATGTTTAGGACTTTGCTCATGAGACAGTGATTTTTCGCAAAATTGCTAAATTCTATCTTAGCTTCGCCCAATGGTTGTGAAACTTGGTCATCAAGAAGTTTATGTCATTACGAAGCTATAGAATATCTAACTTGCTCGTTTGGACATGTGTAGCATCCTATGTTGAATTTTGTCTCTTTGAGAAGCTCTAGGTTGTTTTTTTTTGCATTTTTGGCTTGATTTATGCATTGTCAACAAGGGGGAGAAGTTTGAGCATGTTTTGGCCTACTGAATGCATTTGGAAGGTTTTCAGGTGGTTTCGAGCCATTTTTGGGCTCTGTTGTGCACCGGTCTGACCGGTTGAGGTCACCGGTCTGACCGGTCAGAGTGCTGGTCCTGTTCACATGTTGATCACCGGTCTGACCGGTGGTGTCGACCGGTCTGACCGGTCAGAGCTGAGCTGTTGCAGCTGCTCTGTTTCGTGAAGTGGTTCGCATGCATTTGTCCAGGGGAAGTTGCATTGGTTCAGGGGGAGCTTGCATGTGTGCAGGGGGAGCTCTTTGTGGTTTTCGAGCTTTGGTTTGATGGTTTGTGCTCTTTGCTTGAGCATGTTTTGTCTCGGATGTGTCGAGCCGTTGCCCTTGCCTAAGGGGTCCGAGACTTATCTTCTTCAAGTGATCTTGCTCTTTGCCTTTTCTTTGGCTTTCGATCGCTTGTTGGAGTTTCTTTTAGTCGTTTCTTTTCTTTTCCTTTTCTCGTGGTTACCAAAACGTGTGTGTTGTCAATGCACTCATCAAGGGGGAGATTGAGAGCCAGGTGTGGTTCGAGGACCGGTGGATGGTCGCTTCCTGGTGTGATGAGTGATTGACAACGTGGTCTGGACTAATTCTTGGCTAAGTATTGCAGGTGCAGGTTGCGGCTTGACTGGTGCAGGTGCAGGTGAAGAACAAGCATGAAAGGTCGTTGCCGGTGAGGCCTCCAGGTGTGGAGAAGACAAGTAGGCTTGGTTCGAGGGACCCGGTGGCCAGCGGGGTCAAGTGCGGGCCGCATGGTGGCAAGAACGGCAAGATGAAGTCATGGACGGTTTCTTGGTTGAGCCTCAAAACCAAGGTCGAGCCGGGACTACGTGGGAGCCGAGTCATGAGTGGTGATTGGCGGAGGCTACACCAAGTTCGCGGGGTTTCCGGTGGTTCACCAGAAAACCACTAGGTTCCTTGGTAGATCCACAAAGCCAAGGCCGAAGAACCGAAGACGGAGGTGCAGCAGCTCCAGACCAGTCTGACCGGTGGGTCTGACCGGTCTGATCGGTGGGTACCGGTCTGACCGGTGAGGAGCACCGGTCTGACCGGTGTGCGACGACGCAGTCCGGAATCTTCGAAGCGGAGGACACGCGTCGGGATCGCAAGGCTTGCGTCGAGGCTAAGCAAGTTTGCGGTCGCTGGGCATCCGTCCGATGGTGCGAAGACAAAGACTTCCAATTTCGCCCTCGAGGGGCATGTATCTCTAGTTAGCTAGTAAGGGTATTTTCGTCCTTCGGTTGCCTCCATATAACCCGAGTGGTGAGAGGATGGCAGCCATCTCTTGGAACCCTAGCTCATTTGGTTTTCCTATTTTCCTTCCTATTTTCTTAGGATTTTCGTAGGACTAGCTTGAGAGCTTCATGGTGAGATCTTGTGAGAGGGAAGGATGATCGGGCGGCAAGCTAGACCTTGTATGAACCTCTTTGGTATGTATAGATGATTCGGCGTGGTTCCTCAAGGCTTGGATGTGTCTTTCCCGTTTCTCCTTTTTGGTGATTTTCGGAGCCCTTTCTTGGCGATTTTCTTGGAGCGATTTCGAGGCCTTTCTCTTTGGGATTTGGTGGGGGATGTATGCATGAACCCTTCATGGTTCTTTTCCCTTTGATTCCCCTTCCAAATCCGTGAGCAAAGGGGCTCAATTTTGGGGTTTTCGTGGCTCTAGGGTTAGAGGTGTTCTTGGTGGGATTTCTTCGATTCCTCTTGATTTGACAAGTTTTGGTGGACCAAATCTTGGCTATGGAGTACCCATGAGGTGTTCTTACTATCCCCAAAGTCTTGTGCAAAACCGTGGAGCGAATCGGGAGATCGGGAGTTGGATTTGGAGGAGTTGACTCGCGGGCGCTGTTCATCCCGAGCTGCCCAGGCACGACCGGTCTGACCGGTGCTCTTGACCGGTCTGACCGGTGCTAGCTCTTGGTGGGTTTTTGTCTCGGGGAATAGCCTTGTCCGTGTGGTTTTGTCCCGTAGTCCTTCTGATCAGTTCTTGGCGTGTTTGGAGTTGTTTTGCTAGGTTTTGTGAGGGGTTCTTCTTCCTCACAGGTTGTGTTTCGTGGTGGTTTTTGTTCCAGGGCCTAGAGGAGTCACTGAGGCTTCCTGGAACGTTTGCTGTGCGGCTGCTGTAGCCACCGGCCTGACCGGCTCTTTTCACCGGTCTGACCGGTGTCACCGGTCTGACCGGCGCAGGCCATTGGTGTGACCGGTGTAGCACAGGCAGCAAGCCGTGCAAGTTTCCGCTGTGTGGTTTGGTGAGTTTTGGCTCGGAAGGTTGAGTGTTGGTTCCTAGGACCAGTAGCACTCCAGTGGCTGCGTGGTCTTGGCCAACTTGGGTAGTTGGGTCGGAGACGTGAGTTGGAAGCCGTGTTCGTCTTGTTTGAGTTCTCATCTCCTTCGAGAAGAATTTTTATCGGCTCCCATTCACTCCCCCCCTCTCTGGTTCGCCTAATCGGTCCTTCACCCAGGATGATTGCAGAGTCATTTATCGCGGTTCAAACGGAAGTGCTGTGCCAAGTCCTCCAGACGCAGCAGCAGATCACCCAGAGGCTGCAACACAACCTCCCCATGGTGCCAATCCAGATGGACCAAATTTGGTCACTAAGACCATGAACTTCACCCAAAAAGATCCAGAGAAACCTCGATCCTATGAGTCTTGCTCACCACGAGTACCTACCCAGGCTGATATAGATACCATTTGTCGGTGCAATCAATATGTTGGAAGAACAAAATTCAGTGCCAGATAGTGCACAATATCATCCAAGGTCGTTATCAGGGACTATCTCAAACTAGTTTAACTAACGGTCTCTCTCAGTCATTATCTACATCTATGGTTGAGCAGGCCTGCTTATGCAATCTGTTGGTGGATCATATAAATCAGGGTCAACTCAGCACCTCCGACTCTCTACTACCACCATCGAAACTACCAATGGACCTTAGAAAGGAAGAGAGAGAAAGTCAGAGCAACAAGCGAGTATTCTCCGAGATGGATTTAAGTGAGTGGGGAATTACCTACAAGGAAATTCGTCCACGTGAGGGAAAACGAAGTAACGACATCGGCAAGATCGACCAGCTCATCGAAAATGAAACTCGCTCTCAAGCTGAGATATTAGAAGAACGAATGAGAAAGAGCCTTTACCCGTATCATCAACTTTGTTTTAAATGTGGAGAGAGCAATCATCTCTTTCAATCTTGCCCTTCGAGTGCTTGGAGTGACCCGAGGGCCTGGAACATCTTGTCATGTCGAGGAAGACAAATTGGGCCTAGTAAGGACTTTCTAAAGTCTAGAGACTCACTTCAACAGTTGATGGATCATCTTGGCCATGGTTGTCCTCAGCCCCTAAGGAAACAACAGGCACATCAACGAGCTTCCAAGCCTAAAGCACTACCACCCCGCATTTGCTACAATTGTAGACAACCCGGGCATTATGCCAATGAATGCCCGAACCCTAAGCAGCACAAGCCCCAGCGGCAGAATTAGAACCCCGGAGCAGATAAGGGCAATCACGGCAAGAAGCCGACAATTCAAGTGAAGCAAGGCCAGCTTAACTTCATGGGTAACATCTCTATCCGAAAACACCTCCCTACTTTCGTCTTTTACTTTCGAATCTCAGGACGAGATTCTTTTTAAGGGGGGTAGGCTGTGACGCCCCAGGTTTTTAATTAGCATTATTAGTTCTAATGACCGAGTAAAGCAAGTCAAACACGTTGACTTTGGTCAAACCTTGGTCAACCTGGGTCATCACCTCGAAAACCTAGCCAACAAACACTAATGATCTTCTTAATCATGTCAAAACACCCTTTTGGTCAAACCTTGGCCAAAGGCATAGTCAAACCCTAGTTAAACCCCTAATGCCTTGAACCTTTCCTGGAACTTTTGCCGCGTTCTCCAAATTTCTCTTAAACACTCAAAAATCGGCCAATATAAAAGTTGTTGGTCTTTTCCAGGAACACAACTTTCATAATTGGTGGCATTTCAAATTTTGAGTGGAAGGGTTTCAAATTTGTGGTCAAAGTTGTTATGAATAGTGCCTCGAGCTGAGAAAGATGCCATTTTGGCATGGAGTTTATGCTCCAACCGTTGACCAAAACACCGGTAGGCCTTTACAAATCTTGTAGAGGAGTATCTCAGCTAGAACTTTCGTATCTAGCGTTTTTGTCGCACAATTCAAAAGTTTGGAGATTTTCTCAGTTGAATCAGCGTTGACCGACACGAAGCCAGCGTCGTCGCCGCCAGAGCGCGCCGGGCCGCGACGTCGCGCCGGTGCCACGCGGCCGCCGCCGCCCCTCGACGTCTGTTGACATTGCTAACGTCATCGACTAGAAACAGATACAAGATCCATCTCTATCGACGGCGCCAGAAATGCAAAGGTATATCTTAACATGATGCTAAGTGTATATCAGATGTTGCTTTCAGATAAACTAAAAGATAAATCCAATACGGGTCATAGCACAACTCGATCTAGGTTGTCATCCCTGATAGAAGTGCCACTAAAACACATGGATTGGTACTCTTACATATGCCTTGGATCTCTAGATAAGAAATATATATATATATATATATATATATACACTATATGTATATACTACACATGGGTGCATCCTATATAGGAAATGCACCCAACCAACCGGCGCGCCTTGGTCTGGTCGACCGAGCGAGCAACCGACCGAGCAGCCGGCAACCGCCCCCACCGCGCGCGCCTGCTGTCCGTTTTTTTTCCTCCCGCACTGCGCGCCCATCCGGGCCCACCTGCACCCCACGCTTACGTTCCAAAAACCGCTCCAGTTTTCTTCCCCACTTCTATCTCACCAGTTTCCAGTCCTCGCCGCATCCGCCATTTCCGTCGCCACTTCCAATCCGCTCCCACTGCCGCCATTCCTAGAGGCTCGTGATCCCTCTTCCGTTCCGCGCCGTGCTCCAGGAGTCCACAGTGTTCTCCACCCCCAATCGCAGCGAGGCATCTCGCACTGGTTTCCTACTTCATCGGGGCTCGAAGATTCCGCCGTCTTCTTCTTCATCTCCCGTGGCGAGCAGCGCGCACCAGTTGACTGCTCCATCATCGATCGAGATCCTGTTTGCGCAGCGGCACAAGGAGGAGCGGGCGACGCCTGCCCGGTCGTCGATTTTTTTCTGGGGTGGCTGCGAGGTTAGTGATCAGTACCCACACATCTAGATCCATGTGTTTCACCCATTGCGCCGATTTAGCGCTTTCGCCCGAATCTTCCACACATGCCGCACGCACCTTTGTGTGATTTTGATTTTTTACCCGTGAGAAACTAGGGTTCCTCGATTGATGCGTGATTTGTTCATAGTGGAAACATTTTCTAGATCTAGACACCCGTCTCCGAAGCTATTGGCGCCTGTGGGGAGCGAAACCCACTTTTTCGAGCCCTCAGAAAGCTTTTTTGACTGTGATTTTTTCGCATTTCTAGTCTCCAGGTAGAAGTGAAACTGAACCCCCTGCATTGATTTTTGTTAGTGTTATTCTGATGTGTAGTAACTAATTTATTATCATAGGAGCAACTGCACATTACCTTTTGTTGCAATTTGTCGTAACCAACTTAAAGGTACATTTGATCTATTTTTTGTTGGGTTTTTGGTTTGGTGTGCTCGGTTCCAATTGTTGCAATTAGTATTATCCACGTATTGCAAATAGTAGTTGTGCTTTTTTTCGCTTCAACCAGTTGGCCATTGTTGACCGCATCCTTTTGGATGACTGTAGTCCAAGTACCTCTCAGTATACTCAATAATGTAAGGATCAATGCACACATAGTAGTCATGTATGTGTAACCGGCACCACTATCGTGTTGCAATTTGGAAAAGGATGCCAGCATGTATGTTTTTTTGTTAGATCCTCTGGTAATACATCAAAGCACCCAAAGTAGTTAGATTTTCCTATTTTTTATTAAAATGGTCACATTTCTCTTTTCTACCACTGTGAATTTCATTCGCAAGTGCAATTTATCCTTTTTTTTGTGGTCATCTGTGTTTTCTTTACAGGGGCAGTTAATAAAATTAATGTTGGTTTTCAGCATGTAACCCCCCACAGACACCCTTTTCTTATTTGTATCCAGCAACTGCTTATGTTGTAATTGTATTATAATCTGTTGTTGCAATTTGTTGATTATGCAAATCCTTTTTCTAATTTTTGTTCCCCTCAATGGTAGTTATTATAATGAGCTTGCAAGGGGATTCACAAGGCTCCCAGGATAGCAATGTGCGCCGTTGTTCCCCACGTGTTGCTGCACAGAACAAGGGAATGGAGAAAGCTAATGTCACATGGCAGGAGAGGAAGAAGAGGTTAAGGCTCCCTAATAATCCCGTACCAGTAACTGATGTACATCAACGTCAAGAGGAAGGAGAGGCTGATGCTGATGCAGACAATGAAGCTGATAAGAAGAAGCACCGCATCCAACCTCCTGCAATGAGGTGCTCTCCTGCAAAGTTCCTAGACATACTTAAACTTCTCCCCAAAGAGATCAAAGATGATATAAAGGCAAAAGGTTTTGGTGGGCTATTGGATTTCAAACCAAAAAACATGGACAGGAAACTTCTCACATGGCTTATGCAGAAGCTAAATGCAGAGAAAATGATTTTAGATCTTGGGGGTGGCAAATCCATACCTGTGAACGACCACACTGTTTGGTGTGCGTTCCAGATCCCAAGGGCTGGCAGGGACCCACCCACCATGACTGATGAAGAAGTTCGCGCCAGGCGCAATGAGCTAGGTGAGCTAATTTGCCCCAGCACATATGACAAGTATGTAATTAGAATTACAGACATTGAGGAGGGCTTCAAGAGCAAGAAGTTAGTAGGTGATCTTGGTGTCAGGGCTTTTTTTATGGCTGCCTTTCAATCTCTCCTCTTCTCGAACACTGATACCCACATCCGGCTTGAGGATGTGATATTCACCGAGGATATTGACAACATTGGCAAGAGGAATTGGTGTAAAGCAGTTATTGACAACCTTAGCAGAGCTGCACGGTTGTTTAAAAAGGATTTCCCTGTTAAGGGTATCAACACCCCCCTCACAGGATGCGGAATCTTTCTGATGGTAAGCTTTTTCTGCCTTTCCTCCTCTAATTGATGTACCCTGCATTATCTTTTTTGCAGTTACTTTCTTTATTACCTGCACACATTATCTAAGTAGTAGTTTGCCTAGTTTGTATGTTGCAATTGTGCCACTGTCTCAGTAGTAATTTTGCACCTGCTAATTTTTGTATCTTTTTCTTTTTTGTACAATCCAGTTTTTGAGTGGCAATTTGGTTATAAGGTCTGTTGCAACTGTGGCATGGTATCGGCAGCAATCTGTGATTGCTGTTTTTTCCTCTTTTTCACAGCAACATGTTATGCATTTTTTTATATACACACGGAATCTTTTTTGTCCTGTTTTTTATGTTTAGTTTTCCCTGCAGATGTTGTATGTGGATAACTTGCAGCATGGGTTACCAATTGAGCCATTCAGTTTGCCCTGATGCGCTATACTTGACAGCCCAACTATTGACAAGATATCAGGATTTGATCGCAGGGGAGATGTTGCAAAAGGCGTTATTGAGTATGGTAACCTTGGGTAAGAATGCTAATAATCAGTTTCTTCTTGTTTGCTATAATTATTTTTTTTCATGTTATTGGACGTTACCGAGTACTATGCTGAATAATTTTTTTTGTAGCTGAGAAGCATTGCCGATACATGTTACACACCCCCTGTTTTCGTGCCGTCGCTCTCTGCTGTCAACGAACCCACCGTTGCTGCTGGCACCTCAGCTGCTGCTGGCAGTCTCGCTGGTGGCACGTCAGCTACTGGCACCTCAGCTGCTGCCGGCACCTTTTCTGCAGCTGGTGGCAGTTCAGCCGGTGTGGTGGACCCCGGCGGGCTTGGTGCCACCATCCTCCAGCCCCCTGATATGCACAGATATCCAAGTTTTACCTCCGCTTTTTCTAAGAGCATTGCTGATGTGGTTGGAAGAAGCAGGAAGTCGGAGGCACTCAATGTGTTGCAAGCTTACGACAAGAGCACAAGGCAGGCTCAGTTGTACATGAAGAAGGCTGTGCAGTACACTAACATGGCCAACGAGCTGATGGCTAAAGCTCACCATGAGTGTTACAGTGGTATTCAGAAGCTTGTCACCGACGCCCGGGCTGATCGGGAAGCTGCAAATGAGCGTAGGAGGCGTCCGAGGCTAGTGGAAGCAACTGCAGGAAAAGGTATTTTTTTCTGCAGTTCTCAATTTTTTTATGTATAATCCTTAATTACAATTGCACATACATGGTCATTTATATTCATTTTTATATCTTCATTCAGGAGCAGACCAAGAGGATGCTCCAGAAGATGAAGACAATGTTGCAATACATTCTGGAGGACTCAGCGCATCCCCCGCTATTTCACCATGTAATTAGCTGTTTTTTTCCTCATCCTAACCTGTAAACATTAACTAAGCTCTATAACCCTTTTTTTTCTTGCTGCTTTACACCACGCAGCAAGGGTATCAGGCCAAGGAGCAGAAGATGACGCACACGAAGAACATTCCGGCAGACAGATGCAGTCGCCTCGCCTATCACCTTGTACCTTTTTTATATTTTTCTTGCTGTATTACTTGTTCGATTTTTTAAACCCCTTTTTTCACGTGTCAATTACCAGTGCACCTCTATTGCAAACACTACATTGTTTGTGTTGCAATTTGACCAACTAATTGTTCTTTCAAGTTCATTTTTTATTCCAATATATACAAAATTCTTATCTCGCTTCCTTTATTCATGCAGCAGTAGCACAAGGAACCAGCGCTGGCGGTGGAGGTGGCAGCGGCAAAGGAAAAGAAGATGATCCACAAGAGGAAGAACTTGGTGGAGGAATGTCCGGAGGACGGACTCCACCACGCGAGCAACCAACATGTACTTGATTTTTTCACTCTCTTTTTTTATGCAAAGTAGCAACTTGACTAGCATGCATGTTACAATTGTGTCACTGTCTCAGTAGTAATTTGTACCTGTTAATCTTGTTTCTATTCTTTTTCGTACAATTTCAGTTTTCAGTAGTATTTTTTGGTTACTAGGTCTGTTGCAACTGTGTCATGGTATTAGTAGTAATTTGTGTTTTGCTGTTTCTTTTTTATTTGTTTTTTTCACTCTCTCTCTTATATCCAAAGTAGCAACTTGACTAGCATGCATGTTGCAATTGTGTCACTGTCTCAGTAGTAATTTTTGTACCTGTTAATCTTTGTTTCTGTTCTTTTTCGTACAATTTCAGTTTTCAGTAGCATTTTTTGGTTACTAGGTCTGTTGCAACTGTGTCATGGTATTAGTAGTAATTTGTGTTTTGCTGTTTCTTTTTTCCCTCCATTATTGATATATACCTTTTCTTTAGAACGAGACGACCAAGGAAAAGAAGATGTTGCACAAGAGGAATAACTTGGAGGTGGATATTCCGGAGGACGGACTCCACCACGCGACCAACCAACACGTATTTGATTTTTTCACTCTCTTTCTCTTCTCTTTATCCAAAGTAGCAACTCGCCCAGTATCTATGTTGCAATTGTGTCACTACCTCAATAGTAATTTGTAATTGTTAATCTTGTTTCTATTCTTTTTTCTTTTTTTCTCTGTTATTGACATATATCTTTTTTTTAGAACAAGACGGGCAAGAAGGAAATCGTGCGAATATAGATGGAGCACACACTGAACGTCCTTGCACAGACCCATGTAATTATCTGTACTAATTTTTATTCCTTTTACATGGGGGGGGGGTAAAATCACATCATACTTGTTTTGTTTTTGGTTTTTGTTTTTATTCGCAGCAGCAGAAGGAACCGGAGGTGTTGGAGGCGGAGGAGGAGGCAGTGAACAAGTTGGTGCACGAGAAGTAGAAATGGCTGGGGCCGGAGGTACCGGAGGTAATTTCGAGCTACTGATTGCAATTTCCCAATTATTTCCAAATTCTCCACTATCTCCAGGTACTATCTTTTCAGTTCAGTTTCATATTTTTGCCATTTTCAAAAGTATTCTATTTTTTTAGCTCACTGCATTTTCCTTTTTTTTTGTATGCAGCTGGTGCAGACACACCCAATGCTCATGAACATCAAGAAACTGCTGGAGGGAATGAATTAGACAATGTCGAAGTTGATGCTGGTGAAGAAGATATTTATGAGCCAATTAGAACTCAACAGCCATCTACTAGTGAGGCTCCTAGTGCTAGCTCTCTTTTCAATTCTTTTTCAGACTGCAAATGCACTTTTTTTTGTGTTGCAAACATGCATTTACTTGTGTTGCAAATGGGGAATGGCAAAAGTAACCAAATCCCATTTTTTCTCTACGCAGCAGCAGAAGATGATGATGAGTCTGTACCAATCGCTACTCAACCCCCCTCATCTAGTGATGCACCTCGCAACAGCCTTCCACCCAGCCCAGATCACAGCAGCATTGCTGGTGGTCAGGAAAAAGGCATATCAAGTAATTTTTTGTCTACACACTACTTTTTCAATCAGCGCGCATACACACACACACACCCACCCCTCCTGTGATATTTTTTTCGCCATACTAATTTTCATATCCTGTTGTATTTTTTCACACACCCTCCCCCCGCAGCACCGGCCCACTAGAAGAAATCCTTCAACTTATGACATTTTATATGATGTCATAACTGTTTTTTATGTCATAAAACCACTAAATAAATGTCACAAGTTGTCATTTCTGACGCTCAACTTATGACATTAAAATGGATGAAAATGTCATTAGTTGAAGGATTTCTTGTAGTGGCCGCATTGCGTGGTAATTCGCAATGCGTGGATTCTATATGTAATATGCTAGAAACATCCTCAATTGTCGATGAAGGCTTAGTACAGGTGAAATCACAATTCATTTTTTGTAACTTGGTCTTCATGATGTAGTAATTCTTTCATCATTAGGATGCAATTTGTAACTACCTTCGAGTTGCAATTTGTTTTTTCCCAAACAGACCAAGAAGATTGCAGACGAGACAGTTGGGAAAGACACAGGAAGCCTTGCTCATGAGGATGCAAGCAGCGGCAGCCCCCTTAATGCTGGAACAGCTGCAGATGAGACAATTGGGAAAGACTCAGGCAGCGCCGCTCACGAGGACGCACCCAGTGGTACTCCATCCAATGCCGACACAGCTCCTGTAAGATTTTACGCCATCTGTTCCCTTTCTCCCAAAATTTTTTCCCTGTCAGCACACATACCTCTTTTTCTATGTTGAAACTCACTATACCTCTTTTTTCTATGTAAATTTCGTTGCAGCCACAGAAATCCATTGATGCAAACACTGGAGACAGTCGTCAAGTAAAAGCTACCTATAGCAGAAGAGTTACCCGTGGCACTGCAGCAGCAACTGGCAGCACTGCAGTATTAACTGGAGCAGACAACAAGGCTCTTGGTGTTCGTGCTGTGAAAAAGAAAACTTCTAGTAAGGTTCCCATCAAGCACCAGAAGACTAGGCTTCGTTTCACCAAAGAGCAGAAAGCACAACGCGCTGAATATGAAGCATGGTTGGAGCAGCAGAAAGAAGATGTCCAGGAAGAACTTGCGATTCTGGAAAGCACTGTCACTGGCGAAGGAGGGCCCAGTGTAGCTGCATCCCAACTGATCTTCCCTGACGACCCAATTGATGATATCAACTGCTTAACCCCTCCTGTCCGGTTGTCACCAGAGGAACGTGAACAAAGTTCACAGGACTTTACCCAGTTCCAAAAGATGATATACAGACACGTGGGACAACGTCTGAAGAAGAAGCCAAGAAAGTATGTATAACCTTTTCTAATCCAGAAGAATCATCTGAAAGTCCCTTTGGCCAAAGCTCTAGCGCTGAGGAACAAGATTGCATCCGATGATAAATTAAGAGAGTAAGCCTCTACACATATCTGTTGCAAATGCTCTATACCAGTGTTGCAACTAGTTTTTTCCACTTATCTTTTTTGCCTGCCAATATGTTGCAACTGTTATATATCATTGTTGCAATTAGTAAGCCTATACACATATCTGATGATAAATTTTTTCTTATTTCTCTCTGCCACATACAAACAGGACGACACTCATTGATTACAGCATTTTTTGCTCGTTCGACGGAAATGATCTAGTGTCTTCATTTGGCAACGACAAAGACGGTGATTCACAAGTTCTAGATTTTGCTGTTTTCTGTCTTCGTTATGACGACATTGTACACAAAGAAGATTCAATTGGATATAGGATTTTCCTCACCCCTGGTTTTTATGTGAGTATTTCTACTGAACCACCCAAACCCCCCCATCCAAAAACTATTTCCAGCATTGTGTATATTCTTTTTTTGCTCACAGCTTATATTTTTTTGGATGATGCTTATGTTTTTTTTCATCGTTTTTATGTCACTGTACAGCATAACTTATTTGATCATATAGCAATTGGGTAAATCTGGGATATGCAATTAGTGTGTCTTCATGTTTGTAATTTGATGTGTCCTTTTTTCAAGGTTCTTTTTATCTGAATGTAGTTTATGCAATTTGGTTACTAGGACTGTTGCAATTGTGTCATGGTATCAGCAGTAATTTGTGATTGTTAGGGGCCATTTTTTTCACCAACTTGTTATGATTTTTTTTCCAGGAGATGGTAAAGGATGTTAATAGTGTGTTTACTGAAGATGGAAAAACTGAGACTGATGAATTTGTTTTACTAACATACCATCTTGAGAGTGAGCTCGAGAATTATCCTGACTTCATTAAGGCAAAGCTGGTTAGTAGATTTCTATGCCCACCTAATTCCTCCCCTTCATTTTTTTCCAATGTTACGGGAACTGATACTAAATTCATGCATCATAATCACAACACATGCAGATTTTTATTCCGGTGTGTCTGCAGCGACATTACTTTGTTTACTGTATTAACCGCATTCACAATCGTGTTGATATTCTTGACTCAATCGACTACAAGTGGAACAATACCAGCCCTGAATCACGCCATGCCCCAGTTTTCGAGAAGATCCACATCATTAGCGCTGCATTCCAGAAGGTCAGCAAGAATAAATTTCCTAAATTTGACAATTGGAGCAGGCCGTTCATTGATGTCCCAAAGCAAGCTGGGCCTTGTGATTGCCTGTTTTTTGTCTCGAAATATCTTGAATTTTGGGACGGCGACAAGCTGAACACTGTCATCAATTCTGTGAGTTCTTCTTTTTTTTGTTCCTTTTTTTTGCCCCCCTCCCCCCACACTTTTCTTCTATTTTTTGTTTTTTTTGCAGCTAAAGTGTCTCTTATTGCTCACAATCTAAAACTGGGTTTTCTTATTTTTGCATTTGTTCATCCATGTTTTTTTTCAGATCAAGGGTAACATCTACAGGGTGGAGCTCATGCACTATTTGGTGTTCCACGCACTGAACCAGGCTGATTTACCCGATGACCTTGATGTTTACCGGATTGGCGGAAGGAGGATAGACACGGATTCTTCCCAGTGAAACGCAGAACTTTGTTTTTTTCTTTCGACATCACAAAACTATGTGTGCCAGTATGAAACTATGTGTGTCTGCATGAAACTATGTGTGTCATATTGTTGTAATGCTCATTTGATGTTTGTCGCAAACTGCTGTATCAAAAAAACCGAACAAATCTTGTGTTTTGAACAAAATGATATATGTGTTGCAAAATGTCGTGATCAGGTGTTGTAACTCGCACAACATCCTTGTTGCAATCTGCATGAAACAAGTCAACATCAAAGTTTAAAAACTATAAGCTTTTTTTTACAGATACTTATTACTAAAGGTTATTACACACAAACAAGAAGTTTAAAAGATTATTTGCACCAGATCCCTTTTTTTTCATTTTCCATCCTCATTCTGGCGCCCCCCCATGTTGCAAACTTCAATTAACCAGGTTGCAATTTGTCCTACCGACATGTTGCAAATGGCACCAACTCGGTTTCTGGAACAACTCTGCAACAACCCCGTGTTGCAAATTCCAGATCACCAAGTTGCAACTTGCTCAACAGCCATGTTGCAAATGGCACACAACAGATCAGGAATCATGTTTTTTATCTAGAATATAATAGTATCCCCCCACAGGGACAAATTTTTTGTGTTTTTCACACACCAGCAAGTATGCATGAATTCACACCAAAGCTTAAATAGTTTCCTATAGTTTTTTATAATTTATACACCTGTAAGCTATAATTTATAACACTGCTGCACTATCCTATAGTTTTTTTGATCCAGCTCGTTTTTCACTCTTCATAGTTGACACGCGCAGCTCTCCTCCCACAGCCTCGCGTTGCTCTACCACTTGAACCACCCCCTCGACCAATGCTTGCTTGTGCTTCATCAACTTCTCCACTATCTAACTCATTTTCTTCATGCAGGTCCCTCACTATCTTTGGACGCCCTCTTTTTCTCGAAGCCCCTGCATTTTGTTGTTTTGCACTTTTTTATCCAGACGCATTTCCGCTGCCTTGCTTCTATTTGGGTTCAGAGGACATGTTGTGATGTAATGTGACCCCCGGACTTGACACCCACTGCATTCCTTGTTCCCATAGTTTTCTTTGTTATATGTGCTGAATGCATTACCCTCTTGTGCAGGTTCAAAATCATTTTTCCTTTTCTTCCCAGAGCACCTGCCTTTTGTTTTTGACATGGGGGGGCTCAATCAGCAACATACCATTATGCAACAGCGCTGATGATGGTTGGGATTCATTTGTTTCATGGCATTCTGTTGCCGATTGCTGGCAGCCAGGCGACTTACCAGATGTGGGGTTGATGACTGATGAATCAGCACTAGGATTACCAGTTCCTGTATCTGTTGGCATTGATTCAGTTGCCGGAGCTGCAGCATCCATGCTTCTTGGGAACATTTCAATCCGTGGAATTATTCTGTCCAATTGTCTGTTTGTCTCCTCACAAGCGCGATCCGACCTACTTCCTGCTCTTCCAAGCTTCATTAACTTAGGCAGAAGGCTTGACATTCGGGTCTGTTCACGGCTTGCTGTTGGACCAATCCGCACGCCGTCATGCCTATCCCACGGTACCTCTTGTCTTGCATCACGGGTGTACCTTTTAAGTATGTATTTTTCTGGGATTTTTCTGACCTGCAGGTGTGTGAAGGCCCTTATAACATGCATGCAGAGCAACCCTACATTTATTTTTTTACAAAAAAACAGACTCACAAGTCAGCAAGTTGTAATATGCACCCTTCTCAAGTTGCAACTGGGTTATCACCAAAGTTGCAATTTGTAGTTTCTGGTAATTTTTTTGCTGAGTTCAGATGAGATCAGCATACCTGTATGCTCCCATTGCTTGCATTCGCACCTGTATTCACCATTGTCCTTATCAGCAAGCACCTTGAATTCGTGTTGTGCCCAGCAGAAGCTCCCACCCCCGAGTTCATGCTTCACCAACCATCCATTTTTCGTTTGTGGATTTGGATCTGGGCGAATGACAAATGCTGTGTTGTTACTGTATTCCCATTTGTACTCCTGGTATACTACTCTAGTATAGACCTTATAGAGCTGCTCATCAAACTTCGCCTTGCAAGCCCTCACCACTTCAGCCTGCATAACCATTTTTTTTGTTTTTAAATATGTTTTTTTACTGCGCCCTTATGCTATTTGACATATGCTCTGTGTTGTAATTATGCAAGAGTAACAGTTGCAAACGGTATATGGAGTTTTTCTATGTACCTGTGCATAGTGTGTCTCTCCGGCGTCGATGTGGTCAGCGTGATGGAGCGAATCTAACATCCTCCTAGCAAACATGTGCAGGCTAGTGCTCTCATTGACATAACCTTCTTTAAGCACCCGGTTTTGACTCTCAGACCGTTGTGTTGATGTCATCCTGCCACAATACATGCCCTTGAAATAAGCTGCTATCCATCTATCTCTCTTCTGCCATACAGCTACGATAGCAGGATGGTTAGCAATGCCACACTCATCAACTAGTTTTTCCCATTCAGCCTCAAACTGTGTCGGACCTAAGGGATAGTTTATCAATGATTCTAGCCTCTCCTTCAATCTCTTATCCTTGTGCTCGATGTACAACTGTTCTAGCTCAAACTCCCAAGGTCTTGTGATGTGCTAGCGGCAGTTCCTGTGTTGAGACTTGAGGAATACCAGCTCAATGGCAACTCTCATTGCAGGGTCTTCATCTGAAAAAAATGCAGAAAACATGGGAGAGGAAAATAGCATCAACAGTGCATATACAAGCATTTTTTGGTGCTATCAAATATACTAGATTTAAGTTCGCAACTAGTTTTTACTTGCAGGAAAAAGCATATAAAGGCTCACCTATGAGCACAACATGAGGCTCTTTCCCACCCATGCAACTTTTGAATGTCTCAAACAACCATTTGAACGACCCTACTGATTCATCACCAATCAGTGCCTGTCCAAAGGTCACATTCTTCAGGTTGTTGTTGGCCCCAACAAACATGGCTAGCGGCATGCGCTTGCTGTTGGTTTTATGTGTGGTATCAAAGGTTATGACATCCCCAAAATCCTTGTACTCAGCTCTTTGGCTTGCATGGCTCCAGAAAATGTTTTTGATCACACCAGTTTTTGGATCTGGATCCACATCCCAGTAGAAATACTCGTTGTTCTCCTTGCATTCTCTGAAGAATTGTAGAAGCTTGTTCAGGTCATCCTCTCTTTCCTCCCTTGCTTTGGCCGCCTTCCTGTGACCATTTTCAAAAAAAAACACAACACAGCAGTTTTCAAAACACATGCCGTAATTCAGATATGTTACATGTTGCAATCAGGGATATGTTAAAGCTGCAATCTGTGGAAACTAAGGAAACCAGCACGTACATATTTTTTATGTCCTTCTCAGTGAAGCCCCACATATGCCGGCCATCATACAAATCTGACATCACGTTCAACGCCGCTTGGTGCGGAACCCCGTTCTTTGTCATTATGTTAAATATGTCGCTAATGCCCTCCTCCATGTGCTTGTGGGTGTGCATATACCTTGTCATCCTCGTAGATGGTTCCAATTTGTGGTTGTGTGCTTCCTGTACATGGTCATAGTACCAAAAATTCTGCCTCACATCCTTTTTGACCTTCACATAAGCCGGGCAGCCGCATCTTTTCGACCCTTTTTCTGTCTTTGCTGGCTCCTCCTTTTTTTTGGGATCATGCCACCCTTCTCTATTGCAAACCCAATGGTTGGTTTCCTTGCTTGTTCTCGCTGTCCGCAGACTGAACCCAGCAAGTTTTGCATAGTCTTTGTAAAACAAGTAAGCATCATCCTTTGAATCGAATTGCTGGCCCACTCCCAGCACAAAAACAGCGGCTATTGCAGCATCCTGTCATAAAAGATAGAACATATTAAAACACTGCACCATCCCTTTCTTTTTTAGTTGAATTGCTGCACCACTTTTTTTTGGCACAAAAGCTGTACGCAATTATTCTTAACTGTCTTGTTGCAATTAGGGGTGGTTTACAGTTGCAAATTGTTATAACAAATCAAGCAACACCTACTTTTTTCTCTCAGCATACAGGTTTGTACCAGAACAACCTAATGAAGTTATTTTCTCTCAGTTCTTAGGTTTCACATAGCTGTCAGTTGCAATAAACCTTACTACCTAATTGCAACACCTTTTCATTAGTTATCATCTAACTACAACCATTTTTAACTGGATTTTTGTTGCAATCATTTAAACTAGCTTGTTGCAATTAGGTTTGGTTCTAAGTTGTAAAGCGTTTAGCAATTCAGTAACTCCTATTTTTTTCAGTTCATTGCTTACTCCTTTTTTTTCAGTTCATAACAATCCACTAATTACTTGGATAACAGAACAATCAGACTTCATACAACTTGATCAATTTTTTAGCCAGAATGCAGAGGTGCTATTTTCAAATCTATGTTGCAACTTACAACACAAATCTCATCTAATTTTTTGCATCTAATCAAAATGCACAGCAGACTGCATCTAAGTCACAATTGCTGGGAGCGGGGGGGGGGGGGGTTCGGTACTCACCGGGTTAAACAGCCGTTCTGCATCCGGTGTCACCAGATCCCCCAGAGCCAAAGCCGCCGGCGGCGTGAGTGTCGACGTATGATGGAGGGGATCTGCAGACCCGGTCGGCGTCATCCGCCCAGGAGCTGGATTGGCATCTGCTGAGCTCGGAAGAAGCAGAGGTGTCGACGTCGGCGCAAGACCGTCGCCATGGTCTCCCCAACGAGCACAAACCGGGTTTCCCCGACGTTCTCCATCACGCACGCGCTCAGCAATCGCCATTGAATGGATCAGCGCCTCTGTACCCAGAGGGATGATTGGGATGGGTGCACCAGGCTCGATCTGCGATGGCGGCCCCATATTCTCCCACTAGACTAGAAGTTGGAGGCGGCGGCGGCGGCAGCGAGGCGGGGCTGCCCCCGAGAGATGGGGGGACGAAGCCGATTGGTTTGTTTTTTTCTCCAGGTGTTTTTTTGTCTGGAAGCTTTATTTTCCCATCTGCTTGTCGGTCAACTTGCGCACGCACCAGCATTTTGCAACCAGGGTATGTCTAGTGTCGCAACACTTTTTCACGTGATGTTGCAAATTGCGCCAGGTTCGGCCCGCGGGGCGGGATGCGCGCGCGGCCCAATAAACGAGGCCGCAGTCTTTCTTTCTTGTTGCGGGCCGGACGGGGGGATGCCCGCGCGCCGCAGTCTTTTCTTTTGTTTGCGGGCCGGAAGACTGGAAGGCAACAGGATCTGTGCATTCATATATAGCAAATGCACCTGGGTGCATTTTAGTCTCGCCGTATATATATATATATATATATATATATATATATATATATATATATATTTATATTCTATCCCTGGGTATGGAATAACTATTCCATACCCGAGCCATACAGCCGACTTCCGGCCGAACCCGTCGCCCTCCGGTTTTTTTACGCACGGAACCGATTAGATCGTGGGGGCAACCCCCATCCGTCCGTTTCGGTTCATTCTTCCCCCCTCCTCGCCTCCGTTATTGTCGCCTCGTGCTCGCCGACCTCCGTCGCCGGAGCTCGCAGCTCCCCGCCGGACCTATGTCGCCACCGGCCTTAGCTGCTCCCCTGCCCATCTGACGCCTGATTCTACAGCTCCGGATGCCCAGAGCAGCTACGCAATATTATCGCCGAAAAGCTGTCTCCGCCGTCGTCTTCTCCAAAGTCCTACCGGCCTTCCCGTCGTCGTTTGCCCGCCGTTGGTGAGAACACGCGTGTCCCCGCTCATCTCCCTCCTGCGCATACTCGGCCGCCCGACCCCACCGTCGGATCCCATCTCGTACCTGCCCCGATGCGCCCGTGCACCCATGTCCCGAGGACGCGGATTTACTACGCTATGGTGCACCACCTTATCCAACGGCGGCGAGCGGATCGGGAACAAGCTGAATCGGTGAAAGGGTGAGGTTGAATCTGGGGTGATTAGCGTGCGCAAGAAATCACCGTTTCAATTTTCCGTTGGCCTCCGTGAGAGCGGCGCAGTAAATGCGCGTCGAGCTGCATTTAACCAGCCCACTCCCCCCAATCGACCATACCATCCACCCCACCGCTTGTAGATCATCATCTTCCTCTGGATCTCTGGAGTGATGCTCCCCATGGCGCTTGCTCCTATGCCGGGGCTAATTTCTCCGGGAAGCAGCCCCGTTGATGATCGTGGACCAGCCCAGGTACCATATATGAGGACTGAGGAGCAACGGCTGCCTGTGATCTGCTGCTCAATCTGTTCTGCGCACCGAAGATGAAGACCATGGCGGCGGCAACGATGCTGGAGACATCGCTCAGGCACTACTCATGACAGGTAAGATCCGCGTCCCCCTTCTGCGCCTACGCAGTTCATAGAGAAGACTTTTCACCGCTGATTAAGGGAGAGATTCAGAGTGCATGGAGACGCCATTTAGAAAGTAATTAAAAGGGAGATTTGTAGAGTTAGCATGGAGGCAAGTTTGCATGCCGACCTGTTTGACTTTTCACCGGAATGAATGTCTGCATCCCCACCTTTTGCATTATTCTAGAACAGGTTTGTTCTGACGCCTCTTGTCTCCATACTAATGGACTCAAGTGATGCCTTAATCAAAAGCCAAACAAGACAAGGACATGCCAAGTTTTTGTGCAGAGGCTAGTATAGCTTTTCCTAATTATGCTGAGTGATTCTTTTTGTTCTCCATTATACAAAAGTTCAGAACTTGGTAATCTAAGAGTGACATTGGCCTTCAGGTTTTCAGTTTGAATATAGACATACCAGATGGTGCTTAATTTGTCTGTCATTATTGCTTTCTCAGAGTCACATGCCAGCATGTTATATTTCCATCAATTTTTATATGCACTTTTGGCACTTCAAGGTCATTCGCAGGCTTTGTACAATCCTACTACATGATTCTGAAGCTGAATGATCCAGGTGCTATATATATGATTTTGTTGGCATATCTCCTGCATTTTCCCCCATGCCAAGTTTAGCTTTTATCTACTTATATGCATCACTTTATTTATGAATTCTCACACTAAATTGACATTGGTGTCAAGAGTAATTGTGCTATCTATCCTTTTGAGAATATAGTTTGGCTATTTGGCTGTATATATGAATAGTGATAGTACCTATTCATGCAGTTGTCACTTTCCAGTTACCATTCGAACTGACGGGTCTTTAGAAACAAATGGAATAACATTTCAGTTCTAGTTTCTTGCCTAATTAATTGTCCACCTATCATTTGAATTGGTGACTGGTGAGTGGGCACATTGGAACGCCAAGTCATCATTATGTTTCAAAAATCATTATGTTTCAAAACGTTACATGATAATATAGGTTTTTATTTCTTTGTATGCTCAAATGTCCAAATGCAGGTGTATGGAAGATTTGAAGAGTCCACTCTTTACGTCACCAGGTCCCTTCAGATTAGGCAGTTGGTCAGTCCAGAACTGAGTAGTAAGCTCTAAGCTTGCTAGGCTAGGACACTCTACCTTTCTAGTTGTAAATATGAATGCTTACTGTGTCTTATGATGTAGTACTCCGTATGATGTTAGTACATGGCTTTCCATATATCCAATAATGTATTGTATCCCTTGCCAAGTTTTTAAATCTGAGTATAGCTCAGGCAGATGAGTTTGCTATATAAAAGAAATGAGTTATTGAAGTGAACTGATAACATTCGCTCGGAATAGGTTCAAACGGAGTAAATTGCTCATGCAGGCACTCAGGCAGATGAGTTTGAGAAGGTTCCTGATGTGCACACGCCGGATGCCTCCCTCTCCCAACGGCCAACGCCACACGTCGTGCACCGCTTTCGATTAGTGACCACCTAACGCCGTGAACATACAGACGCAATAATTACTGCGTATACCTTCCACCGGTCCTCTAATCATAGAGACGCCACGGCCGTCGATCCGCATGTGGATGGCATGGTGATTAGGTGGTGTATCTCAACCACTGCGTAGACGAGCATTGTCGCTCCCCCAAGTAGTGCCACCGTCTTGGACCATATTGTCCTCTTCCTTTTATTTTGATTCTGTTGTATGCTTTCAATTTTTTCCAACTTTTTGTTTGCCAGGCACAAAGGCTGAATTTGATACTTCAAGCAGTTGATTTGTCTAGGATAGATTTGTAATGATTCCGGCGATGCAGATCCATGCCACAAGCCCACATCTAGCAGCAGTATTTTGCTCGGATGATGGTGGCGTGTTGTCATATCCAGGTCGAAGCACAGCAAATTGAACCAATATTGGACTAACGATAGAGATTTTGATTTTCATAATCCTAATTTCCCTTTGATGCAGTTACATCCATCTCTAGACCTCTGATGTATTATTAGTATCCAAAACTAAGGACAAATAAGCATCCTTATTGTGATATCTGTTGATGTTCAACCTCTAACATGGATTGGACGTTTGCTGTAGGAAGATCTCACCCTTCATTGAAGGGGTGTGCAATGGAGCTCGGTTATATTCTCAATCCTCTCTTGTATTCTTGTCTCCTTTATTCTAAGAAAGAAGTATTTTGTTGTTTCTTCTGATTTAGAACTCAGTAAATTATGTAATGTTAATATAAGTTTCTATACGCTCATTTGAAAAACATTGGCACTTACGTTATTTGTCAATTTTCTGTATGTCTATTGGTGAGAGGTATTCCGAAGTGTAGAGTGCTTGCCTTGGTTCAGAGTTTGATGTTTCGATATGGTTGCTATTGTAATGTTTTCTAAGCTTTGAAATTCTGAACCTAAGATGTACCTACTAGCATGAAACTACACTCTGTTTTACTTCTCACTTTCCAACTGAGGAATTAAAAAGAACATGTTTTTGCTCTGAGTACATGAAAGTTTAAAATTTATACTTGGTAATCTAAGAGTTACATGAGCGTTTATACTTCAGAAACAGTTTGTTTCCTTGAGATACCATTCTTTGGTTAATGTTTATCAAGAAATATGCTGATGTTAGCCAAACTTTATTGTGATCAGCTTATGCATCAGTTTGTGACACTTTTATGAGTTTATCATACTGGTTGAACATGTGGCTCACTTCAACCTGCTTTTTTCCCCTACTCTTCCTATAGGCTATAGGTTGAGGTCAGGATGAGGGAAGAGTGAGCAGTCAACATCCACATGTTTTGTGCTCTCAGGCCTGTTCTTCTGCTTAATGCTATGAAGGTGATGGCCTCGACATCCAGCAGGCTGTTGTCAGTTGTTTCAATGGATTCACCCTAGACGTCTTCAAGGCTGAGGTAATAATACATAATACAATTGCACGTACCTTTCTTCTCACTGCCACTGCCAGAAACTAAGATTTTAACTTTCTTCCTCCCTGCAGAATGGAGGGGCTGGGACATCCATTTTGCAACCAATACACATTTATCCCAAAGAATGCAAGAGGCAACACACTAGGGATATGCACATGAATAAATAGTGAGGTTTCAGATTTTTCAGGTGTGTATGAGGGCTGGTGCAAATATTTGTTCATGATTAATTTTCCAGTAGTCCTAATTCAGTTTCGTAGTTTAGGGATTCCTTTTTTTTGTTGGTATTATTGGATTCAGTTACTTTAGTTTGTGTAGTAGTGTATAGTATGCCTAATGCCTTCAATATTTCAAAAGAACATTGTATGGCTGTTCTGTGGTGAGTCGAGAACTTTATATGCCTCATAATACTCTAAAATGATTTGGAACTTTATATGCGTCTGTACACAAATGAGGCTCCACCTGATACATACCTGAACTTTAGTGTTCATATCAATGTGTAAGTTCACGTGATAGGGATCTGCTCTTTATTGCTATTGCCCTGACTGATGTCTGTGGATAGTTTTTGGAATGCCAATCTTCAAAGCGATTTGATCTTTTCTTGTATAACATAATTTCGTTCTACCAATTGATTATCATATACCATTTCTTGATCATCTATTTTGATCATTATCTTATTGGTCAGACTAACCCATACATGAATTTATTCTTCTAATGATAAATAGAATATATTTTTTAGTTCTTCCATAGTAGAGAAAATGACAATGTCAAACATCCAATTTTGTATTCTACATCCATGACTGTCATTCATGTGCTTCTCGCCAAAGCTTCTAATATTTGTATGCTAATCACTGATTGGAGATATGTTTGATAGGTATTTTGAGGTGGCCCCGATAATGTTGGCACCCATTGTGAAGCACCATCACATTACTCTGATTTAGTCTATTGCCCCTATTGGCAAATTAGCTAATTTTGTTGAATCCAGGTATAACTGGTAGTATGATGGTTCGTGTCCTTCTGAGATATCCATTTGTATGTAATACGACCCTGCTTCATATGGCACAATTATGGATCCCAAAGAAATCATATGCTCATGTGTCATGTAGGTGGAGGCCAAAGTACGCATGTAGCTTATTTGGTTTACTTGTATGACAATCATTTGTTAGATTGTAGGTTCAAGATTTGTAAATTAGTTCTATACTTAGTTCTATACATTTTCTGGATTTTAAGCCTTTTTATTTTATTCATATAATGAGTTCTCTTGATTATTTTGAGGTTTGTAGTTTCTTAGTTTTTGTACTGTTCATTAATATTTTCTAGATTTTCTGTGGTTTTTATTCTATAAAAATAGTCTACTTCGTGTTGAATGTATGTGTCATATCTGCATGCATCACAAATTGCGATAGTATGCTGAGTAAGTTTAACGTCATTTTTTTCTAACAAGTACTTACCTATTAATATGTTGAATATAGCACTTGCAAATGTCATACAATTATAAAACCAGAACCCTCGTGACTGAGAAAAGCAATATAATTCATAAATCATAATACATCCAGCAAGCGTAAAAACTAGTCACTGAATTTCCTAATTATGAGAAAAATAATGAAAACCAAGACATTACCGCTCCCTTCACTCCAAATGAATCTTATATTTAATTGATATTGTTATTATAAATAGAAATATTCTTCAGTTCAGTATACGGTGCGTTGATGACAAATAGTTTTGTTACGATCCTGCAGTAGCAAATGATGTCACCGGTAGGTGTTATATTTATATGGAGAAAAACAGGACATGGGGCGCACCACGCAGAGGTCCGGTTCATAGAGAGAAAAAAATACAGAGTTGAACGGAGAATGTAGCCACGTGAGCTGCTCAGGACTCAGGTGCACGGTGCCTCAAAAAAAAAAGGACTCAGGTGCACGAAAATAACTGGTGTTGGTAAACCTGCACGCTGCAAAAAAAAGTAAAAAACGGTTGGCTCGCCACCGAATACACGGGAACGTGTGGGGGGAGGCACGGGTGGGAGGAAAACCGGGTGCTGGTTGGTTCGGTGGCGAACTGACCGACAGGCGTCGGACTGTGCGAAGCGGTTCGGGTATGGGGTATGGAATAACTATTCCATACCTACCCAGGGTATTGAATAGCGATATATATATATATATCCACAAGTACAGATATGAATATATCATTGTAGCATTTTAATCAGGAGTAAAATCAGGTATCGTATTTATATTCTACCTCAGGGAAAGAAGTCTTTTATCTATAATAACAAATACATGCATATCTCTCAGTTGTGTAATGTAGAGTGGCCAAAATATATCAATTACTATAAACAGGTGTAAGTCACATAAAGATAATAATAATGATAGCATTGATCAGGTCATAACATAGTGAGCCACCAGAAAGTGTCAATATAGAGAGAGAAGCGTATTCACAGCCTAGTTAGCGAGGATACTCCTCGGTAACCCTAAACTATATGTCAATGCAAACTATGATTAGTGCAATACATTTAACAATCATGGAAGAAGAACTATTATACTAATGCATGGGGAGACTAATCAGGAGGATCAAGGTCGAAACTTGAAACAACCCAAATAGTATAAGGCTCCACTAGTCCTACACACGGGGGGTGGATTGCAAAGGACTCAATAGCTGTCACCACCACGATCTACCACGCGACCCGGCATGTAGGGTGCAATCGCAGGTAAGTACAGTATAAGCACCACGCTTACACTATCTGTCAGATGGTTAGATCTGGACAGCCCACAGGGGTGTTAATCCCAGTGGTTTAGTTGTTCGGCGGGGCGGAATCTAAGGCTAAGAACTCGAAGGTTGCGCACGAGCACACGAAACACAGAGAACACGGCGAGTTTATACTGGTTCAGGCCTCCGGAGAGTAAAACCCTACGTCCAGTTGTTGGTGTAGATTGCTTGAGGATTGCGTGATTGTACAAGGGTCGCCTTGCCCGCCTTATATTGGCCAGCGGACGAGGTCGGTTCCCAGATTCCTGGTCGGTTACGACCAGGAGACCTAAGTCTAGTTGATTACATCGCTTGTCATATCCGTCGATCTGCTTTGGTCGGAATCCACCGATATCTTGTCTTGCACGCCAAGTCTTGAGGTCGTTCTAGATAAGGTCGTCTGGAATCTTCTAGAAGGTCTTCAGGAGGTCGTGTGGGCCACCAACTAGGTCGGTTGGGCCCACTGATAGGTCGGCGGGTCTTCTGGTAGGCCAGACCCACTTGTCGGGGACGGCCGTGAGCCTCGTCGGTGGGGACCCAGGGGTACCCATGTCTCACAAGCCCCCGAGCGAGGTGTAGGCGCAGCGACCTTAGAAAGGTCATGACGTAGTCGTAGAGCTTTCGACAGGTCGAATAGCATGCACGTCGGTCATAAAGAAAAGAACAAATCGACTTAGCAGCCGACCTGTTTGAAGTCTTGCCTGAACGAAGAGAGGTCGAGTGACGACCTATAGGAAGCTGGCTTCCAATAGATCGAAACGATGATGAAAAAATTTCAGAGGGCATCAAGGATGCACTCATAGAGTAGTATCCGAGCATCGTGGCGGGCAGGATGGCCGATATGATGATCAAAAAAGAAAAGAAGAAGAAAGAGTAAGTCGAGTAACGACGTGATGAGAAACAGGTTTCCCAACAGGTCGTTACGACGAAGAAAACAACAGGGCGTCGAAGATGCACTCATAGAGTAGTCCCCGAGCATTGAAGCAAGCAGCATGTTTGGTTTGATGCTCAAAAAAGAGAAGAAAACTGAATCATGGTCTTGATCAAACGAAGTGTAGAGGCACCCAGATCTCCCAGCATGGCTGCAAGGAGTCTGGCAGGGCTGACCTCGTGGAGGCCTTGTAGGCATGCCGACCTCAAAGAGGCCTGAAATCAACAATGTCCAGTATCCGAGGATACCCAGTAGGATCTTGAAGGGCGCATGAAGAGGTCGTTGATGATGTCGTAGCTGGAAGTCATGATATCCGGAGCCGTTGCCGACGAAGTTGTAGAGAATATGTAAATCTTTAACGTATGGAGTGTAGAGACACCCAGATATCCTGCACCGCTGCAAAGAGTCTGGCAGGGCCACTCGAGGCATGCCGACCTCAAGAAGGTCACAAGTCAAAAGCGCCCAAGCATCCGGAGATACTTGGTAGGGCCATTAGGCGCGCACCCCACAGGGAGGACTTCATTCCCAACGTAAAATCCTGGGTGTCCAGAATAGGCTGGCAGGGCTACAAGAGCACACCGACCTCAGAAGATCACGCATCCGGGGCGCCCAACTAGGTTGGCAGAGCCGTAGACATACCGAGGTATTGCAAGACCTAGGTATTAAGGCACACCGACCTCAGGAAGGCTATTTTGGTGCCCAGATGACGAACATAGCTGCCAGCCATCCAGTAGAGTCATGGCACTAAGGTATTGACGACCTCAGTGATAGGCACACCGACCACGGGGGCCCGACGAAATCGTAGACGTGAAGCTTCTAATCTCTAGGCGCCCAGACGGATCTGGCAGAGCAGCGAGGCACGCCTACCCCGGAAGGTCTTCAATCAAACCTACGACCATTCTGCTTAGGAAACAGAAATATAGGCTGATTGGATTAGGTCCGTTTACATGCAGAGCCATAGCGGGTGTATCAGGATGCAGAGCCTAGCGGGTGCAATGAAAACGCAGAGCTGTAAAGGGTGCGTTTGGTCGTCATCGTCATTGTCCATAGATGTTACGAGGCGCAGGGCCCTCTGACACAGAGTCAGGCTTGTCTTTTTCTGTAGACTACAGGGTCACGGGTCAATAGTGGTCGGAGATTCTCTTGCCACCCAGAAAACGACAAACTGCCCACGAATCAAGAAGTGCACTGTAGCCATGTGGTTCTGCGGCGGGCTCAGGCATCATTGATGCACTAGCGACAAAAGACATCGCGAGATCGGGTAAAGTCATCACCTTTAATCATGCACATGTCTGCAGGCCCTTTGGACCACATGGGGACAGTGTCATCACTTCGCCAGCTGCCCGAGGCCCGGCTTCGGCTATAAATAGCACCGTGAGGCTGAAGGAGTCAAGCACCGAGCATTGTTGAGCTATGAAGCCGCAGGGTAGTTTTGAGACCATGCTATGGGCATGTGTGCGTCCACCAGATTGTAGGATGCTGTGTTTGTACAAGCTTGGAGCTAGAAGAACTCTTGCGAAATGTAGACAGCACACCCACTCTTTGTACCATGCCTCAGCGAGGAATCAAGGAGAGTTTGGAGGTGATGCTTTAGAGGCTCGAGGTGCAGCTGGAAGTCTTTGGTGAGCATGAGATACTCGTCGGAGGCTTGCGGCCCGCGTTGAAGAGCAAGCTCATGGCTGCATTCCATAGTCCGGCACAGAGCATGCCCTGCGACGTGTGGCATCGTCCGGCTGTCCACCGCAAGGCCACCATCGAGGTCCTGAGGCTAGAAGAATTCTTGCGACATTCCCGGCTGTAGCTGGGTACATCTCAAGGATTGCTCTAGGTAGATCAGGTCTTCGAGTACGTTTGTATTTTTGTGACGGGTTCTAGATCCAATAAGGTCGTAGGCGACTTGTGTACCTTCGAAGTTCCCGTGTCATGCTTGCTCTCTTCTGTCTTGTAATGGTCGTTTTGACGAAATTATTCATCAAAGACCTAAAGTGACGCAATTTGGGGGCTTATCGACCTCATGAGGATCGAAATGTGTTGTCTGGACGACCGGAGAACATTGATGTATTCACGACCTAAACTCAAGGTGTAGGTCGCTAGACTATCCGTTGAGTAGATATCCGTTGACGCGAAATCTGGCGAGATCATCTCGCGCAATTATCGGTACCGAGACGTTAGGGCGAGCTCCTTACTGTGGAAGGAGCTGCAACGGGCGGACCCAGTGGGACCCTTATAAATAGAGCGGCGGGGACCAGCGTTGACCGCTCCCTTCGTCTTCTTCCTCCTTTCGCCATCGCCGCCGAAATCACCTCGCCTTAGCCATTGCGCACTCCACCGCCGAGCTTTGCCCTAGCATCCTTAGTGTGCCGCCATCTGTTGCAGACCGCGCGCCGGCGCCACCGTCTGCGTGCCGCTCCACTTCGCATGCGAATCAAAACCTTAGTGAACTTTAGATCCAGATCCACTCAAGCTCAAGAAATGGCGGCCGCGGCTCGTCAAATCCCAGACCCGCGGACGGTGTGGGAACCCTCGACGGTGACCGAAGCGAAGATCCAGGCGCTGGTGGACCGTGGGCTTCTACGGTCCAAGGCGGAGGTGGAGTGGAAGGCGCCTACAGGCGAGGCCTTTCCGACGGAGGACGACAAGGAGCAGGTCATCTTCATCTCCTTCTTCGAGCGCGGGTTCAACATCCCCGCGGGTGACTTCATCAGAGGTCTGCTCTTCTACTACAAGCTGGAGCTGGTACATCTCGTCCCCAACTCCATAACTGTAGTTTCGACGTTCATCCACTTCTGTGAAGCGTTATTGGGGATAGCACCCCACTACCTTCTCTGGCGACATCTTTTCTCCGTCAAGTCCACCGGCAAGCGTGCCGGTGTTGTAGGGGCTGTCATGTTCTGCTTGAGGTCGGGCCTCAAGACAGAATGGATTGATATGGACCTGCCAGACAACACTACTGGCTGGAGGTCGGAATGGTTCTACGTCGCCGACCAGCAGCCGACGCTCCCGAAGCGTACTGGGCATAAGCCCGTGAAGATACCGGAATGGGACATGCAACTGTCTTCACGCGAAATGGACGATGTCAAAGAAGTTCTTGAACTGGTGCGCGACCTCATGGAGAGGGGCGTAATGGGAGGCTCGGTGGCGAGGTCGTTCTGCCGCCGCCTGATCCAGCCAATCAAGGATCGGGTGCATCCGGCTTACGAGTATTGGGGACAGTCAGACCCTACTCGCGAGGTCAACCGCAAGGTCCCAAAGGAGGAGATGATTGCCAGGGTGTCACAAATCTATGCCGGGCGTGCGCGAATCAAGAAGTGCCCAAAGGCGTATTCCTTAACCCAACCAGCCGACCCTGTAAGTCCTGAGACTTGTAGGTCCTTTGTTCTGTTCCTTTGTTTACGTCGATCTTACTCTTTTACACTTTATCTGTTGCAGGATCGGGAGATGCAGTTTTAGTGCTCGGCGCCTCTTCCTCAAGGCGAGGAGCCTCGTCGGAAGCTGAGGTCGAACAAGTACCAACCTCCAGCAGCTGGGCTGCTGGAGAATTATGAATCAGACTCGTCAGTGGAAGCTGATGAAGATACCGACACGGAGGTCGATGGCGATGTGGCGAAACGCCAAGAGGCAAGCAACACCGCAAAGCCTGGGCGTAAAACAAGGGCCGCGATGGCGAAGCAGTCAACCTCAAAGGCTGCTGCCCAGGTCGAGGCGGCGCAGACTGCCAAACTCGAGGCGGAGAAGAAGAAGAAGAGGAAGAGGAGGACGAGCCCTCCACCGGCGGTCGAGATGCCGGTAATTCCTACACCTTCGACCAGGGAGGTCGAATCCGATGAGGATGAGGCCACCGATGAACCGCCGATCAATGAAGATCGGACGGCAAGGAGGTCTGTGAGTCCTACGACCAAGAGGCAGCGGGAGTTGGAGCAGAAGACAACAGAGGACGACCTCCGTCGAATGAGGGAAGCGCAGCGAACTACTGCTAGTGCGCAGGCAAAGATGCCTGTGAAGTTAAAGGTGCGGCCTTTTAGGCCGAAGCTACGCGCACCAGCTACTGTGAGGTATGGTTGTAGTGCTGAAGCTCATTAATTTGCTAGCTGTTATTGGTTCTTTGCATTATTTTTGATGAAGACATCTGCAGGCCGGTCGTCCAGCCCCAGAGCGCCGTGGGTGCTCAAGGGTCACCTTCACAAACAAGGTCGTCCGACCATGAGGCTGGGGCTCGGACTTTGGTCGACGACGCGGGGACGGCGACTCCTCCACCTGCTACTGAGGCTGGAACACAAGGTTCCGTGGGCGACGTTGGTGCTTCGAGCTCCCCAACTATCATCGACGTGAGCCCCATCAGCGCGGTGCCCAGCACGTCGGCTCAGGACCCAACTGCGGACCCAATTCAGATCGAGCAGCCGCAGGAGAATCTAGAAACAACCAATGTGCAAGTACCGGGTTCGTCGTCAACAGGGCCGACGTTGATACGTGAGGAGATTGACTGGAATGGTACTCCTTGGCAGGAGGATATCTTCGATGACAACGAGGACATGAGGGTGGTCCGTAATGCGATCTTGATGCTGAACCAAGCGTTTACGGTAGGCCGTTTCTCTCATGCTATCTTTGATAAATTGCACGGAGGCTGGTCTTTGACGACCTGGTTTCTTGTTTCTGTGAATCAGTCATTGGCGGACCGTGCCAAGGGCAGGGCCGACCTTTTGAAGAATGCTGCAGCTACGCAGCTACGGGTGGTCGATCTTGAGCAGGAGCTCAAGCAGGTCCGTGAAGCGGCGGCAGCGGACCAGAAGAAGCTCAAGGACGAGCTGGCTGAGGAGAAGCGGAGGACCAAAGAGGCCAACACACAGTTTAATGCCGCAAACACTGGTAAGATTGATTTTCTTACAGGTTTTTCTATGTCATTGTCTTGTACTACTGAGGACCTGACCTCAGAGCGTTGTTGGAATGTTGCAGAATTTCTCAGGCGCGAGGACGACCTCAAAAACGAGCTGAAGAACACTAGGGAGAGAGTTCGAAGCTTGGAGGTGAACCTCCGGGAGGCTGAGGTTGGCGGCCAGGAGCTGAAGCAGGTGATGAAGGAGACCATTGACAGTGAGTACGCTGTATCTCAAAAGTTGGCTTATGAGAAACAAGCTCGGAAGGATCTCGAGGTCAGTCTTGAGGTAGCTTTAAAGTTGCTGCAGAATGACCAAGTGATCATTGCAGGGCAGGAAGCAGAGCTGAACAACCTGAAGAGTGCTGCCCATTTTGCAATGGACATCATAGCGTCGCAGGTTGAGGGGGAGCCCCTCAAGCCTGCTATTGACCATCTTATAGCCTGAAGGACCGAAACGGCGAACCAGAGAGGGGGGAGTGAATGGGAGCCGATAAAAATTCTTTCTCAGAAGAACTCGGCCTATATCCCAATCGCAACTCCGAGTCACACACAAACAAGCGGAAGCACACACAAACCTCCCTTGATACCTTAGGAACAAAGCTTGAAAGGCTAGGAAGCAAAGCGGAAGCAAACACGAAAGAACTTGAGCAATCAACGAAGAAGGCTGAGACCTACCGGGTCAACCGGCACAAGTGACCGGGTCACCCTGAGCCTTACAGAGCCGCACCGGGTCGCCCGAGCACAAGTGACCGGATCAACCTACCCCCTTCGGGTCACCCGGCACAGGTGACCGGATCACCCGGGACAGCCCAGAAAACTGCCCGCGAAATCGCCCCAAACTTTCGATCAAAGGATCTCCCAAACCACTTGGAGTCTTGAGACGAAATTTTGGGGAGATGATGAACACCCCAAGGAGAGGTTATGCCCCAAAAATTACGGTCTCAAACTCCCTACAACTCCCGAAATCGCAAATCCTTGCCAAGAACACAATGACCTAGGGTTCATCCAAAAGTCAACGAATCGAAGGCCAAATCCGGCGTTTGAGGGGTCAAGATCATCCACAAAGAGGCACAAGGCACTCACCCATGATCCCCTCAAAGAAATCCGGAGAGAAACGCCCTCAAATCGACGAATCGTGTGAAGAACGAAAATAGCACAAAAATGACTCCGAAAATCATCACGGGAACCACAACGCCGAATCTTCTATACAAACCAGGAAAGATTCACAAGGTCTAGCATGCCGCCCTAACATCCATCCCTCTCAACAAATCTCTCATGAAGCTCTCATGCTAGCCTAGAGAAAATAGAGGAGAAAATAGTCTAGGAAAAAGAGAAAGAGGAGGGGGGAAATGAAACCCTGGATCGCGGAGAGAGGGAGCCATCCACTCACACTCATGGCTTATATATCGGGTCCCGCCGGTGTGGTAAATGACTCGACTACCCGTAACTCAACTACTGGCGATACAACCCACGCAGGTTCATTTATGTAATGTTTGTGGGTCTTGCCATCGGACGGCCACGCCTTCGCCGCACCCCGCGTCCTCCCGACGCAAGCCATGCGATCCCGCCGCGTGTCCTCCGCTTCGAAGCTTCCCGACACGCCCGGATCCCGTCTCCGTCGTGTTGGGCCTTCGGACTTGGTTTTGAGGCCCAAACCAAGAAACCGTCCTCCGATGGTTTTGTGGGCAAACCACCAAACCCCGCGTGCTCGGCCCGGCCTCCCGCCAAGCCTCTTGACTCGACCGCCACCGTGCACCGGCTCGATCGTCCACGACTTCGTCTTGCTCGTCTCGCCACCATGTGGCCCGCACCTAGTCCCGCTGTCGACCGGGTCCCTCGAACCGAGCCTACTTGTCTCTCCATCTCCCGGAGGCCCCTCAAGGCTGAAGACCTTTCGCGCCCGTTCTTCACCTGCAACAACACGAACTAGGCCGCAGCCTACACCTGCGCACTGAGCCAAGAGTCAGTCCAACACCCGTTGTCAATCACTCATCACTGAGGAGCGGTCATCCATCGACCACCGGGACACTCCTGGTCCTCAATCTCCCCCTTGATGAGTGCATTGACAACACACAACGCGAAATGAAATTCAGAGAAAGAAAGTAAGAAGAAAGAAAAACAAAGAAGCTCAACTCATGACCAAAACCAAAGAAAGGCAAAGAAAGGTCACAAGCCGAGCAAAGCACAAACTCCACACTGAAAACAGCAAGAAAGCTCCCCCTGAACAAATGCAAGCTCCCCCTGAACATGCGGATGCAAACTTCCAACTTTTAGACGCATTTGTCTGAATTTTTCATTAAGCTCACCTCTTCTCCCCCTTGTTGACAATGTATGAATCAAGGTGAAAATGCAGGAATGTAAGACAAAGCATATAAACATCTACATGAACTTCTCAAATAGGCCAAATGTAGTGTCAAAGGCTAGAAGTGAGACAAAGAGCACACATATGGATCATAGCATAGTCAAAGCATTGCCACAAGTAACATATGGAAATATAGGCATGTGACAAAGCAAATTTTCAGATTTGAGCAATTTTAGCAAAAGATGGCTCACTTCAAATGTAAAGGCCTATCCATGTCATATTCTAGCCAAAAACATGCATATCATCCAGAGATCATACAAGGAGATCAAATTCTCAACAAAAGATCATTGCAAACACCCATAAAGCAAAGCATGTCATGTTAAAGCTCATGAGCCATGTGTCCACTTCGGGGAGACTTCTCCACTGGTGAACATCATGCAACATGTTTTGCACCCATGTGTGAAAGATAAGACATTTTAAGCTTAAACATGATGGATGGAGCATTTTTCAAGCATACACACTTCTTTTCAAGATTAATTCATTTCATGGTACATGAAGTGCCTTTGCGGCAAAAAGAAGCTTATGCTCCTCCATGAATGCAACATAGGCTAAACATTCACAATGATATCGGCCTTTGGCCCAAATGCAAGAATGAGACATCCAAGCACAATCTAAGCATGAAAGGCACATTTAGACCAAAACGTGACATGGATACACTACTACACATGAGTGGAGCACGTTTCATCAAATTTAGTCAAGATTAGCATTTGATTCAAAAAGGCTATCTCACAACACATATATCTCAAATATTCCAAGAGCATAGCCTCACATAGCCATTTCTCCACACACATGACCAATATCTCACAAGTAGCCAAAGAAACTCAAATAAGGCATATGAAAGAAGCTCATCATCCTAAAATGCAATATGATACAAATGCAACATGATATATAGCAAGATGGCTATCCTACCATGGTTTGTACATCAAGCAAAGTATGTATATACATCAAAGGAAACATGGTATGATACATATGGTACAAAAAATAAATCCCCCAAGAATCAACTAGAAAGGGCAACAAACCCCAAGTTCCCCCCGCAAGCGCACAAATGTAGCTTGGTCGAGAGGCTTTGTAAAGATGTATGCAAGCTGATCTTGGGTAGGGACATGACTCAACACAATGGTCCCTTTCTCCACATTATCCCTCAAGAAATGATACCTCACTTCTATGTGTTTGGTTCTGGAATGAAGCACTGGGTTTTAGCTACGCTTATGGCACTGGTGCTATCACAAAGAAGTAGGATTTGGGTGCACTCCTCACCAAAGTCTCTCAAGGTATATGAGATCCACAACAGCTGGGAACAACAACTCGCGGCTGCAACATACTCCGCCTCGGTGGTAGACTGAGCTACACTAGACTGCTTGCGGGAAGACCACGAAACCAACGAGGACCCAAGAAACTGGCAAGTACCAGAAGTAGACTTCCTCTCGACTCGGCAACCAGCAAAATCCGCATCAGAAAAACCATGAAGTGAAAGAGTCGAGGAGGATGAATACCAAAGGCCAAGACCAGGGGCAGACTGTAGGTACCTGAAGATCCTCTTGACGGCCTGTCGATGTGATGTCCTCGGCGAGGCCTGAAAACGAGCGCACAGACACACACTGAACTGTATGTCTGGCCTCGTCGCCGTCAGGTAGAGGAGGGAGCCGATCATGCTCCGGTACTCTCGCTGGTCCACTGGTTCTCCGTCCTCGTCTGCGTCCAAAGTAGCCGTACTCCCCATGGTTGTCGACATAGGCTTCACATCTTGCATCTGGAACTTCCTCAGCATGTATTTCGTGTACTTGGTCTGATGTACAAACGTTCCATCCTTCACTTGCTTGATCTGCAACCCGAGAAAGTACTGCAGCTCGCCCATCATGCTCATCTCGAATTCCCTGCTCATCTCATCTGCAAACTTGGCAACAAGGTTATGTGACGAGCCACCAAAGACAATATCATCCACGTATATCTGCACAACCAACAAGTCATTCCCATGCTTGAGGAGAAACAAGGTCCTATCCACGGTACCCATCACGAACCCTCTGCTCAACAGAAAACCTCTCAATCTCCCATACCAAGCCCGGGGCGCCTGTTTCAACCCATACAGAGCCCTTTTCAACCTGTACACCCTGTGTGGATACTTCTCACTCTCGAACCCCGGTGGCTGCTTCACATACACCTCCTCCTCTATGACCCCATTCAGGAAAGCACTCTTCACATCCATCTGATACAACTTGAACCCTTTAGCCACGGCAAAGGCTAGAAGGATCCGAATTGCCTCAAGACGGGCCACAGGAGCAAAGGTCTCCTCATAGTCGATCCCCTCCTTCTGACTATATCCCTGAGCAACAAGTCTGGACTTGTTCCTCACAACCATCCCATTCTCACCCTCTTTGTTCTTCCAAACCTATTTGGTTCCTATAGGATGGCAATTTGGAGGTGGTTCAACTAACTCCCACACCTGGTTCCTCTCAAAATTTTCCAACTCCTCATGCATAGAATTGACCCAGTTTGCATCAGATAAAGCATGTCCAATGTCCTTGGGCTCAAAGGAGGCAACAAATGCAGCATGAGCGAAATGAGAGGAATTTCTGGACCTTGACCGCGTGGTACGTTCGTCGATGTCCCCAATGATCTTTGATAGGGGATGCACTTCTTGAATCCGCCGGGGAGCCTCACGCCTCGAGACTACCTCCCCCTCAACTTCAGCTTCTCTCGCCTGGTCCTCTTGTCGCACCGTCGTTGTCCATGAAGTAGACGGTCCACCCTCCGTAGTGGTCGTAGGGGAAGTAGTGGGTACACACTCAGCTTCAGGCGCATGGTTCTCTCCATCATCATCTCCAGCTTCATCCTTCTCCTCTTCAAAGAGGTCCTCAGCCATCTCCTCATCACCTGCACATTCAAAGCCAAGAGAGGTACATGGCATTATCTCGTCGAAGGTTACCTCGCAAGTCTCCATGATTTTGTTAGTCTCAAGATTAAGCACTCTATAGGCTCTAGAATGGTTAGCATATCCAAAGAAAATCCCATCACTAGACCTAGCCTCAAACTTGTCGAGTTTTCCCTTCTTAAGAATAAAGCACTTGCAGCCAAAGACTCGAAAATGACTCACCTTGGGTGCCCGACCATGCATAAGCTCATAACAGGTCTTCCTCTTGAAAGCTCGCAATAAAATCCTGTTGGAGACATGACAGGCCGTATTGACCGCCTCAGCCCAATATCTCCTAGGAGTCCTGTGCTCATCGAGCATCGTCCTAGCCATCTCACAAAGAGTCCGATTTTTCCTTTCCACGACTCCATTTTGAGGGGGCACATAAGGGGTCGAATACTGATGTTCAAGACCTAGATCACGACAGAAGGCATCAAAACGAGAGTTCTTGAACTCTGAGCCATTATCACTGCGGATAGCTCGGATGGCATTCCCATGCCTCTCGTTCCTCAACCTCACGATCAGATCTCGAACAAAACCAAATGTCTCACTTTTGTCCTCCAAGAAAAACACCCAGGCATAGCGAGAGTAATCGTCCACCACAACCAGGACATACCACTTCCCACCCACTGAGCGAACTCGAGCTGGCCCAACAAGGTCCATATGCAACAGCTCTGTCGGACGCTCGGTCATGACATCGGTCAGGGGTGGATGGGGAGTGGCTACCATCTTGCCATGCCTACACGGAGCACAAACCAAATCCTTCTCAAACTTCAACCTCGGCAATCCTCGGACAAGGTCAAGACCACTCAAGCGGGAAACCAAATCAAAGCTCAAGTGACCCAACCGCCTATGCCATTTCCACAAATCAGAAGAAGGACCGGCCATCAAACAGCGAGCAGGACCCAAAGAACGAGAGAAATCAGCCCTGAAAATCTGACCCTCGGGGATGATCATACAAACAAGATCACCTCGAGAATCCAGCAAACGAGACTCGCCAGACTTGAAACGCACCTCAAAGCCCTCATCAAGCAACTGAGAAACCGAAAGCAAATTGAAACCCAAAGACTTCACAAGAGCAACCCTCTTCAACGTTACCTTGTCACTCACATGCACCACACCCTCAGAAATCACCCTTCCTCGTCCGTTGTCCCCAAATGTGATGTACATCTTTTCCTTCACTGGGGTGAGGCTGGAGAACCACTTCTTGTCTCCGGTCATGTGTCGGGAACATCCGAAGTTGATCAACCAAATGTTCTCCAAGCCTCCTGCCTGCAGTCAGAAACAAGAACGAGAATGAGCCAACGACTCGACACTGGGGTTAGCACACAGAAAGTTGAACCAGTGTCGAGCCATCTGCTCAAAAGAGGGGTTAGCAAACATCATTCCCTTGCCACCAAATTTCCCATGTCCCATGGAAGAAGTACGAGCACCACGAGGGGGAAAACGTGGTCCGTAGTTCCTCTGGAACCCAAAGCTATGATCATCTCCCCTAGACCCGTATTGAGAACGAGTAGGGGGACGTCCAGCAAAACCACCACGAGCCCGACCAAACCTCTCACCAGCACGCACACCATCATCTCTCCTATCAAACCTCGCACCACCACCTCTCTGTGGGAACCTACCAACATTCCTCACACTTCCCACACCCCATGGAAGTGGCACTCTAGGCTCAGGAATACCATGAGACTGGCGATACCTATCCTGGTTTGCTTGCTCCCTAGCAAGCCTCTCATCCCTCTTCCTTTTGTAGCAAAACTCTGCTAGATGCCTCTCCTTGCCACAATACTCACACCTGAAGGGGATGGGTTTTGGTTTTGGCTCTGGTTTCTCTCTAGGCTTCACACCCTTCTCACTCACAAACTTCACCGGTTTCTGGAAGTCATTTGCTTTAGGTGGGAATTTGGGTGGATCTTGGGTTGTGTCAAGCTTGTTGCAAAGGTGGTTAGGCTTTGGTGTGAAAGAGTTCTTGGGTGCTTTTGGAAGTGGGACTTGGATGTCTCCGATCACCTCAAACTCGGGGGTGGACTCAACACACTTCGCATACACACTCTCCCCACTGTTTTCTCCCACTTTCTCACCCAACTTCTCAAAACCCAAACCACGACCATCCGCTCTCTTGAACTCCTCAATCATGATTTTCAATTGAGGTTCCTGCCCAGACAACCAACCCAACACCTTCCTCAAATAATCATTCTCCTCATAGATGACATCCAAACGGGAAGTAAGTTCAAGATTGCGCAAAGTAACTTCATCACAACTAGTGCATGCATTGGCAACAGGAGATTTCAAAGCAGCTTCCAAAGTGCTAATGGTAGAACGAGCATCAACAAGCTTAGCATGCATAGTAGGACATGATTTACAAGCACCAAGCAAAGTGGGTCTAGCCTTAAGTTCATCATACTCAGTCCTAAGAGCTTCTAGTTTAGCCAAAGTGGAAGCATTCTTCTCATTAAGCAACTTGATCTCATTCAACCATGCATCACATTCAGAGCATTCAACATCATCAGAAATGGTAGGAGCAAGTTTCAAAGAGTCATTCTCAAGTTTCAATTCAAGCAATTTAGACTCTAACTCTCCTACTTTCTCACTAGCATTCTCAAGTTGAGCCCTAAGATCTCTCCTCATCTTCTTAGCATCTCTCAACACACTATCACGGTTGTCAATCAAGCCATTCAACCTAGTGATTTCAGCAAGCAAAGAGTCGGGGTCACGGTTTACCTCATCCTCCGAGTCAGAGTCGGTGTCTTCCTTCTCGCTCTTCTTGCTGCTTGAGCTATGAGCCATGCCACAGAAGCCTCCAAGTGCCACACAGCTCAAACCACTGAGGTTCCGGCTTGCATTCTTCTTGCCCTTGCGCCTCCCGGCGTCTTCATCCTCACTGCTTGAGCTTGAATGCGCGTCGCTTGAGCTTGAGTCGACGTCGCTTGCACCGGCCACCATGGCTCTTGCCTTGTCCTTCTTGTGGCCGCCCTTGCTCGATCGCCGCTTGTCCTTGTCCTTGCTCTTGGACTTGCTGTAGTGCTTGCCCTTGGAGGAGTACTTGTCTTCACGCCTCGGGAGCGCCTTGTACTCGCTCATCTTGTACTTGTTCTCCTCCGCTTCCGGGCATTCGGCGATGAAGTGTCCACGCTTGCCACACTTGTAGCATGTCCCCGAGCTCCGCCTTGCATTCCTCCGGTTCTCATGTAGTCGTTCAAACCTCCTTGAGAGCAAGGCCAGTTCCTCCTCGCCCAGCACATCGAACTCCTCATCTGGAATAGACATGAGAGAAGACAAGGAAAACTGTCGACAGGAAGGGTTAGTGTTAGCTTTGCCCTTTGATCCGCCCACAAGAGCAAGACTATGATCAGTCGAGCCCTCATGCTTGGATTGCAACTTCCTGTCAACCTCAGCCGACTTGAGCTTAGAAAAGAGGTCATCCAACTCAATGGTCAAGTATTGCCCGGACTCCTTGATGGCCTCAACCTTAGCACCCCAAACATTTTGGTCCAAGATATTCAAAAGCTTCAAAGCTTGATCATGCTCGGTGTAAGGGAAATCCTCAACATTGGCCTTCATGTTGTTCACGATGGCGGTGAACCTCTGAAACATCGCATCAATGTCCTCACCGGGAAGTTGAGTAAAGTTCTCATATTGCATCCGGTAAGAAACAAAGAGGCGAGCCTTCACATGGTTATCACCACCGTGAGCAACCAACAGCTTCTCCCAAATTTGCCAGGCAAGATTCAAATGGCGAACACGCTCAAACTCAGGATCACACAAGCTTCGGACCAAGTGATCAACGGCTTTTGCATTTGCCTCTTACTTGGCCTTAGCACCGGCATCAGTCACCATAAGAGTATGGATATCCGCCGGAATAGCATAGGTCTTGTCAAGCACAATGAAATCCAACAACTTGCCACGAAGAAAGATCATCATTCGGGCCGCCCACTTGTGGTAACCCTTCCCATCGAAGTGCGGCGGACCACCCCGCTCAACGTACGCCATCTTAGGATTCAAGACTTGTCAAAGTCACCACGAATCCGGCACCAAGCTCTGATACCACTTGAAGGACCGAAACGGCGAACCAGAGAGGGGGGGAGTGAATGGGAGCCGATAAAAATTCTTTCTCAGAAGAACTCGGCCTATATCCCAATCGCAACTCCGAGTCACACACAAACAAGCGGAAGCACACACAAACCTCCCTTGATACCTTAGGAACAAAGCTTGAAAGGCTAGGAAGCAAAGCGGAAGCAAACACGAAAGAACTTGAGCAATCAACGAAGAAGGCTGAGACCTACCGGGTCAACCGGCACAAGTGACCGGGTCACCCTGAGCCTTACAGAGCCACACCGGGTCGCCCGAGCACAAGTGACCGGATCAACCTACCCCCTTCGGGTCACCCGGCACAGGTGACCGGATCACCCGGGACAGCCCAGAAAACTGCCCGCGAAATCGCCCCAAACTTTCGATCAAAGGATCTCCCAAACCACTTGGAGTCTTGAGATGAAATTTTGGGGAGATGATGAACACCCCAAGGAGAGGTTATGCCCCAAAAATTACGGTCTCAAACTCCCTACAACTCCCGAAATCGCAAATCCTTGCCAAGAACACAATGACCTAGGGTTCATCCAAAAGTCAACGAATCGAAGGCTAAATCCGGCGTTTGAGGGGTCAAGATCATCCACAAAGAGGCACAAGGCACTCACCCATGATCCCCTCAAAGAAATCCGGAGAGAAACGCCCTCAAATCGACGAATCGCGTGAAGAACGAAAATAGCACAAAAATTACTCCGAAAATCATCACGGGAACCACAACGCCGAATCTTCTATACAAACCAGGAAAGATTCACAAGGTCTAGCATGCCGCCCTAACATCCATCCCTCTCAACAAATCTCTCATGAAGCTCTCATGCTAGCCTAGAGAAAATAGAGGAGAAAATAGTCTAGGAAAAAGAGAAAGAGGAGGGGGGAAATGAAACCCTGGATCGCGGAGAGAGGGAGCCATCCACTCACACTCATGGCTTATATATCGGGTCCCGCCGGTGTGGTAAATGACTCGACTACCCCTAACTCAACTACTGGCGATACAACCCACGCAGGGGCATTTATGTAATGTTTGTGGGTCTTGCCATCGGACGGCCACGCCTTCGCCGCACCCCGCGTCCTCCCGACGCAAGCCATGCGATCCCGCCGCGTGTCCTCCGCTTCGAAGCTTCCCGACACGCCCGGATCCCGTCTCCGTCGTGTTGGGCCTTCGGACTTGGTTTTGAGGCCCAAACCAAGAAACCGTCCTCCGATGGTGTTGTGGGCAAACCACCAAACCCCGCGTGCTCGGCCCGGCCTCCCGCCAAGCCTCTTGACTCGACCGCCACCGTGCACCGGCTCGATCGTCCACGACTTCGTCTTGCTCGTCTCGCCACCATGTGGCCCGCACCTAGTCCCGCTGTCCACCGGGTCCCTCGAACCGAGCCTACTTGTCTCTCCATCTCCCGGAGGCCCCTCAAGGCTGAAGACCTTTCGCGCCCGTTCTTCACCTGCAACAACACGAACTAGGCCGCAGCCTACACCTGCGCACTGAGCCAAGAGTCAGTCCAACACCCGTTGTCAATCACTCATCACTGAGGAGCGGTCATCCATCGACCACCGGGACGCTCCTGGTCCTCATAGCTGCACCCGAGAAGCTGCTCGACCTCTTGAAGGCGATGAGCTTGGCGGCGGCCATGGAGGCATTGGTCCGGGTGAAGTCCCACTACCCTGACGTTGACATGGTCAAGGTTGGAGAGAGCTCTGACACGACGAAGGATCTGCAGGCCTTGGAGCTTGAAGTGCGTGACGCCGCTATGGCGGTGATGGACGCCCTTGATTATGAAGGTGATGACGGGAAGAGTAGTCGTAGTCTTGGAGCTGTACCCCCTCCTTCTCTCTACCATGTAAAATATTACTTGAAAACCTTCTTTTGTGGCCTGCATGACATACTTAATTTGTGTTTGCGCGATCTTGGTAGTCTTGAAGTGACGTGTCTTGTAGTATACACCGCTAACCACTACTCACGGAGAGGCTGGCTTACCGACCACCATGGCTCAGCGGGGAGGCTTACGTGTGATTGGTGCGCGGGAGGGAGTCTAGGACTCAGGTTTTGCAACCTTTACGACCAAGCGAGCTAACAATAACACAAAGTAGGTATTCACAAGGGATGACGTCCTCAGGTTGAACGACCCATAAGTTGGCATGAGCCAAGCCCCCGAGCATGTCGAGGGGGAGGAACAGAAATCTTAACCCCCAAGTCTTACGACCTTTGTATTGGCTTTAGCCAAGCCCCCGAGCATGTCGAGGGGGAGGGTGTATGACATGAGAGAGGAGAAGGTAGGACTCGAGACACAGCAGATGACTGCTTTAACTAATATTTATTGAAACTGAAAAAGTACAAGGACGAGGAATACATAGCTGTAATAAAAACTATTCTACAGGTAGAATCGTCGTAGATGCTCCACGTTCCAAGGGTTGGGTACGCCTTGCCTGTCGCCCCACTGGAGGCGATATGTGGATGGGCTGATGACTTCGGTGATGATAAAGGGTCCTTCCCAAGGGGCAGAAAGCTTGTGCATGCCATCGGTCTTCTAGATACGCCTTAGAACTAGGTCGCCAACGTTAAAGGAGGTCTCCTTGACGTTGTGATCATGGTACCGACGAAGTTGTTGGTCATGATGAGCTTGCCTCATGACGGCTGACATTCTCTACTCTTCGAGGCTGTCGAGATTGACACGACGAGTTTGCTCGGCTTCTCCCTCCTCGTAGAACTGTATGCATGGAGCTTCGAAAGTAACGTCGGTAGGCAGGATAGCCTCGGAGCCGTAGACAAGGAAGAAGGGCAAGAAGCCCATAGCAGAACTGACTTGGGCCCTTAGACCCCAGATTACATGTGGTAGCTCAGCTAACCACCGGGTAGCGTAGTTTGAAGCGTCATCAAAGATACAATCTTTGAGAGCTTGAAGAACCATGCCATTGGCACATTCGACCTGGCCGTTGCACCTAGGGTATGCGACCGAGGAGTAATAGACGTCGATCGTATTGTCTTGGCAAAAATCCCAAAAGGCCGACCCTGTGGAGGCTGACCCTAGGTCGGTGATGATCCTATTGAGAACACCAAAGCGATGTGTTATGTCTTGCATGAATTTGGTTGCTTCTTCCGACGTGACTTTTGCGACAGGTTGGACTTCAATCCACTTGGTGAATTTGTCGACGGCCACAAGGATATACCTGTAGCCGCCTGGGGCAGTTCGGAACGGACCCACAGAGTCGAGGCCCCACATGGCGAAAGGCCAAGATGGGGGAATTATGCGCAGGGCCTGAGCTGGCAGGTGCTGCTGCTTGGCAAAGAACTGGCTTCATTTGCATCTCTTGATGAGGTCTTTAGCGTCAGCCATGGCCGTGGGCTAGTAGAAGCCAGATCGGTACGCCTTGCCGACCAGATTAGCGGATGCCGCGTGGCAGCCACACTCTCCATTGTGAATCTCAGCCAAGAGCTGAATCCCTTTTGATCGCAAGATGCACTTCATCAAGACACTAGTAGAGGCGGCTTTCCTGTATTGGTCGGTACCAATCACAACGTAGTTGGTGCTTCATCGTGTGATAGGCTCTCGTTCAACCTTGTCTTCTGGGACTCGTTGGTCGAGTAGGAAGGCTAAGAAAGGCTCGCGCCAATCATCCTGTTTTTCTGTCATCAGCACGTCGCGGGGAGGTGCTGGAGTTGGGTCGGGCTGTGCTTGGTCTGGATTGTCCGGATCCAATAGCTTGATTGACGGCTTGCGTAGGTCTTGGACAAACACACCTGCTGGGACTAGAGCTCGCCGGGAGCCTAGTTTAGAAGGTACGTCAGCGGCCACGTTATTGTTGCGTGACACGTGTTGAAATTCAATTCCCTCGAAGTGGCCTTCGAGCTTGCGAATCTCAGCACAGTAAGCGTCCATTGTGTCTTTGACACAATCCCACTCTTTGTTGACTTGTTCGATGACGACCTTGGAATCGCCAAAAGCTAGTAGTCGCTTGATGCCAAGGGATACTGCTATACGGAGCCTGTGAATTAGAGCTTCGTACTCTGCTCCATTGTTGGAGGTCTTGTAGTGTATCTGTAGGACTTACTTGAGTTGCTCTCCCTGGGGAGAGATGAGTAGTACACCTGCTCCTGCGCCTTCAAGGTTGAGGGTGCCGTCGAAGTACATTATCCAGTATTCAGGCCTCTCCTGGGGAGGGGGCATCTGGATCTCTGTCCATTCTGTTACGAAGTTAGCTAGGATCTGAGACTTGATTGCCTGCCGAGGGCAGAACTCGATGTCGAACTCTCCAAGCTCGACCGACCACTTGACGATGTGGGTGTTGGCGTTGCGGTTGCGGATGATCTCTCCCAGCGGAAATGATGATGGTACCGTGATCTTGTGAGCTTGGAAGTAGTGGCACAGCTTTCTGGACGTGATCAGGAGTGCATAGAGCAACTTCTGAGGCTGTGAGTACCGTGTTTTAGCGTCGGCCAGGACCTCGCTCACATAGTACACAGGTCACTGAACAGGGTAGGCCTGCCCTTCTTCTTCTCGTTCTGTGACGAGAACCGTGCTGACCACATTAGTGGTGGCAGAGATGTAGAGTAGGAGCGTTTCGCCTGGTACAGGTGGCGTCATGATTGGAGGTATGGTCAAGGACTCTTTGAGAGCCTCGAACGTCGTCTGTGCTTCTTCATCCCATACGAACTTATCTGCCTTCTTCAATAGCTTGAAGAAAGGCAGACCTTTCTCGCCGAGCTTGCTGATGAAACGACCTAGAGCCGCCATCATACCTGTGAGCTTCATGACGTCTTTCTTGCAAGATGGCCTGGCCATGTTGCGTATTGCGTCGACCTTCACGGGGTTGGCTTCAATGCCTCGGTGTCCGACCATGAAGCTCAGGAGCAATCCGGAGGGTACACCGAAGACACACTTGGTCGGGTTGAGCTTCCACTGGAATTCTCGCCGGTTGGTGAAGGTCTCGGCGAGGTCGGCGATGAGCTGATCTTCCTCGGTGGTCTTGACGACCACATCATCAACGTAGGCTTCCACGTTCTTCCCGATCTGCAACTTCAGGTACTTCTGTATCGCCTTTTGGTACGTGGCTCCAGCATTTTTCAGGCCGAAGGTCATGACCTTGTAGCAGTAGATGCCATGGGGTGTTATGAACGCCGTTTTGTCTTCGTCGTCAGAATTCAGGGCTATCTAGTGATAACCTGAGTAGCAGTCGAGGAAGCAGAGTAGAATGCTACCGGCCGTGGAGTCCACGACCTGGTCGATGCGAGGAAGGGGAAAGGATCTTTTGGGCAGTGCTTGTTGAGGTCGGTGTAATCGATACACATCCTTCATCCTCCAGTCTTTTTGGGTACAAGGACTGGGTTTGCAAGCCAAACCGGGTGTTTACATTCGCGAATAAATCCTGCAGCTAAGAGCTTGCAGACTTCTACTTCTATAGCTTGCTTTCTATCTTTTGCAAATCGCCGGAGCTTTTGCTTGATAGGTCGGGTGGTCTTGCTTACTTCAAGGGCGTGCTCAGCCAGCTCCCTGGGGACACCGGGCATGTCGGACGGACTCCATGCGAAGATGTCGGCGTTGTCCCTGAGGAAACTGGTGAGCGTGAGTTCCTATTTGGGGTCGAGGTTGGCCCCAATAGCGACTTCCTTGGACGCGTCGGGCAGGCCGAGGCAAACTTTCTTCACATCAGGACTTGGATCCAAGGCTGTGGTAGTACGCTTCTACTCTGGCACCTCCAGAGTGGTTTGGTCGATCTTGGCGGCTTGAGCGACCATGACCGTGGCTGCGGCTTTGCAGGCAGAGTCTTTGACGAGCTCGACGGTGGAGCTCTCGCAGTTGTAGGAGACCATGATGTCACCAAGAACGGAGAGGATTCCGTTTGGTGCTGGCATCTTCATGATGAGGTAGGTGTGATGGGGTATGGCCATGAACTTGGCCAACATGGGCCGACCAAGGATGGCATGGTAGGAGGAACGAAAGTCCGCGACCTCGAACGTCAAGTACTCTGTGCGGAAGTTCTCCTTTGTGCCAAAGGTCACTCGCAGGCATACACGACCTATGGGGTACGCAACCTTGCCGGGCACAACCCCGTAGAAGGGTTCATCGTAGGCGGTCTTCTTGTTGAAGTCGAAGTCCATTTTTCTCAGCGTCTCTGTGAAGATGATGTTCAGGCTGCTGCCCCCATCGATGAGAGTCTTAGGCAGGAATGCGCCGTCAACTATGGGGTTGACGACCAGTGGGTAGGTCCCGGGGTCAGGTATGTGCACCCAATGGTCTTTCCTAGAGAAAGTGATTGGGTACTCCGACCAACGCAGGGGTTGTGGAGTTTCAGTATTGACTTGGCCGATCTCTCTTGCGTTTGATCGTATCTTTCTGTTGCTCTTGGCTGCCTGACGACCACCAACAATGAAGTTGATCTCCCGGTTGGCAGTCTGGAACGCACCATTGGGGTTGCCCCCTTTTGGCGGTGGTGGTGGCAAACGCTCCTTGTGGTTGTTGTCGTGGCGGTTATGGTCGTCCTGATGACGATCATCCCGCCGATCATCGCGGTGCTCATCACGTCAGTCGTCGCGATGATCAACCCGCCGGTCATTGCGATTGTCTTCATGGCGATCATTGTGGCAGTAGTCATTGCGTTGGTCGTCGCGGCAGTCATCGCGGTGATAGTCGCGGCGATAATCACGGCGGTCCCTGTCATCGTTGCGACGGTAGGGTCGTCTATCACGGTAATCACGTCGATCAGGTCGACGGTTACGGTTGTCGTAGCGGCGGCTGCTGTTTTGGTCGTCGTTGCTGCCGCTCTTGGTCTTCTTGGGCTCCGGAGGTACCCCTAGAGCACACTTTAGCTGTTCACACTCCCTCATGGTGTGCTTGGCGTCGCGGTGGAACTAGCACTGGTCATCCATGACCATGTTGAAGTCACCTTCAAGGAAGGTGGAGGGCCTGGGTGGTTCAGTCGCATAGACGTCGCCAAATCGCTTGCGCGACCTGTTCCCACCATCGTCGTGGTCTTCTCCATTGAAGTCATGCATCACCGCATCTTGAGTATCGACAAGCTTGTCGACATAAGCCATGAGATTGGCGATGGTGCGGGCGTCGGCCTCGTGGATCTTTTCGAAGAGCTTGATGTTGGTGACTCCCTTCTTGTAGTAGGCGATGACATCTTCATCCTTGACACCTGCAAGGGTGTTACGATTCTCGAAGTAGCGGTTGGTGTACTCCCGGAGAGTTTCGTCACGCCTCATCCGCACTCTTGCGAGGTGATGTGTGTTGCCGGGGCGATTGTAGGTCGCCTGGTAGTTGGTCGTGAAGAGCCGTGACAAGGTCGCCCATGAGGTGATGCACGCTGCAGGAAGATTATCGAGCCACAGGAGTGGCGCTTTGCCCATCACAAGGGGGAAGTACCCTGCCATGTGGTCTTCGTTGCCTCTGGAGGCACGTGCCGCGATGCTGTACATCTTGAGCCAAATACTTGGGTCAAAGCGACCGTCGTACTTTTCAATGGCCGGTTTGAAGTCTTTGGGGTATCTGATCGTCCTGAGACGACGTGAGAATGTAGGGAAGTTGTTGACGGCTCCAAGACTGGCTGACAGAGCATAGGCCGTCGGGATGATGTAGAGGTCATCTGGAGGACCATTATCTTGGTCGTATTGGGCACGTTGTAGAAGCTCTTGGTCGTGCATCTGCCGTAGTTCTGTTGCTTGAACAGGATTATTGGCGTCAAGGGGATCAGGGACCCCGTTGTGGTGGTCGTAGTTAGCACGGCGTGCTATTTCCACTTCATCTCGTATACGTTGACGTTGACTTCCATCAGCGTGGTTGGCTTGTACGGGTGGAGGTTGAGCTCCAGCGTTCTGCCTTGCATTGGCGGCGCCATTTTGTTGAGCGCCAGCAGCATTAGCTGCATTGTTGGCGACGTTGCCCGCAGCGTTAGCGGTGGCGTTGGCTGGAGGGTTGGCTGCGACGTTAGCGGCAGCGTTGGCAGCAAGGTTGACCGGCTGTACCACTTCATTTTCACCTCTTCCCTCTTCGGCCATGGGCTCAAGGGGACCATTGCTACGACATCGCTGGCAAGGGTGCTCCGACCTACTCCTGGAGTAGGAGCTTGCAGCCGATCTGCTATACCCTGGGCCCCTTTCTTCAACCTGGGCGGTGGCGACGCGGATGTGAGCTTGAAGACGCCGTATTGCAGGAGTATCTTTGAGCTGACCTAGTGCGGCAAGGGCTGCTCCCAGCTTTGCTTGAGGAGAGTTGTAGACTTCGTGGCCATCCTGCTCAAAGTCCCTCAGGAGGTCTCTGGCACGCAGGCGATTTCGACGAGGTTCATTATGTTGCTGGTGCTGCTGAGGAGCTGCCGGAGCTGCGGGGGCTTGCACCACGGCGTTGCCTGCTGGTTGGTTGCCAGCACCTTGTCCGATGTTGGCCACAAGCTGACCTGCGCCCGCGGCAGCTACGTCTAACTCCTGCTGATGACGTGCAGCTCCTGCGGCGTTGGTGTCTTCACACTCTATGCACTGCTCGTCCATCTCCCCAGGTTGAGGAGGTACGTCTGCAGAGACCGCGAGGACCTCTCGGTCTGAGATCTCAAACACTTCTTCCGGATAGTTCGGGGAGATGGTCATATGAGCGATCTGAAACGCGAGACGGTCCGGAGATGGCTCGCGGTTGAACTGGCAGCAGTGAGTCGTGGTGAGAGGTCGACGAAGCTTCTTGAGCACACGGCACTGGCGAGCTGTGTGTTTGGAGTTCTCGTGGATGGGGCAAGAGTCGTCGAGGTGGCTCCTACTGTTTCCACAATCTGGTGTCTTGGGTCCAGATTCGATCTGGATCTTGCGCTTCATGTAGCGAGACGCTACGTGAGCTGCGTTCCGCAAGCCAAGAGGCATGCGGGTTGGAGGAGTAGAGGTCGTACGAGGGCGCTTGATGCGTTCGCAGACCTTGATCGTGTCGGAGAGCATGCCTTCGACGCGATCAAGCCCCGCGATCAGGTCGCGAGGAGTAGGTGGGTGGGTTTCCGCCTGCAGATCTGCTCCGACCTACTGGTTGGAAGTGACCGCGTTGCCCTCGATGACGAGGCAAGCGGCTGGAGCTGTGGATTCCGCCGGCATGGAGCCGAAGCGGATGTCGACGGGGTTGGTGAGGATGTCCGCCATGCTCTTCGGGACGATGACGCCGTTGGTCGAAGCCATCGAGTTGCACGAAGAACCTTGGATTCCTCCCCTACCTGGCGCGCCAACTGTCAGATGGTTAGATCTGGACAGCCCAGAGGGGTGTTAATCCCAGTGGTTTAGTTGTTCGGCGGGGCGGAATCAAAGGCTAAGAACTCGAAGGTTGCGCATGAGCACACGGAACACAGAGAACACGACGAGTTTATACTGGTTCGGGCCTCCGGAGAGTAAAACCCTACGTCCAGTTGTTGGCGTAGATTGCTTGAGGATTGCATGATTGTACAAGGGTCGCCTTGCCCGCCTTATATTGGCCAGCGGACGAGGTCGGTTCCCAGATTCCTAGTCGGTTACGACCAGGAGACCTAAGTCTAGTTGATTACATCGCTTGTCATATCCGTCGATCTGCTTTGGTCGGAATCCACCGATATCTTGTCTTGCACACCAAGTCTTGAAGTCGTTCTAGATAAGGTCGTCTGGAATCTTCTGGAAGGTCTTCAGGAGGACGTATGGGCCACCAACTAGGTCGGTTGGGCCCACTGATAGGTTAGCGGGTCTTCTGGTAGGCCGGACCCACTTGTCGGGGACGGCCGTGAGCCTGGTCGGTGGGGACCCAGGGGTACCCATGTCTCACACTATCTTTACCACTCACCCATGTTAACAGATGATATAGGTGAGGGCTATACGACTCCATACATGAATATAAAGGTAAATCAACTGTGCTAAACATGTAATCATAATAAGCACCAAAGCATATAATCTCGAATATAATCATTGATAAGAACATATGTCTCTACAGCAAATGTGAAGAACTTATGAAGAACTTACAAAAGCGAAGCTAGATCAATATCTTGACCAGCTTCTAGACGATCAGGAGCCAAGTAGACGCCTTGCCTCCTCCTAGATCTAGACTAGTTAGCTACTCTCGCTATATGGTGTTTCTAGGGCGTAGTATCTCTGACTTGATGACTTGATCTGGTGTATGAACAGATGAGAGCCAGATTCTCCCTACCGGGGGGTCAGAGGGTTGCTTATATAGTCCTGAGGGGATGCCATGAGCCGTACGATCAAACCAACCTAACATACGGTTTAGATTGATCCTCATAGGCGGTGGAAGAACATTCCAGAAGTAGGGCTGGCATGGCGCCCGGGGGAGACCGACCGGCCCCACCATGGGGCCGACCGGTCTGTGGTGGGACCCCCTCGGGGCCCACTTTGGCTACGTGGGTCTTTGCCTCTTCCAGATGCTTCTTTCTTGGGTGCCAAGTCACGTTGAGTTCCGGAGCCTTCCAGACTTCATTCTTTTCCTATTTTTCTGATTAGTCCCTGCAAGACATAGAATTCTCCAAAACTCTAGAAAAACTATTAGTGACACGCTATTCTAAGTTGGTATTAACAATTATGCCCTTTTCTCATGTTTAGTTGACTTATAAATATATAAGATAAAATGTGTCAACAAACTCCCCCAAGCTTACCCTTTGCTAGTCCCTAGCAAAGCTATGCTATAGCAGGATCAGGAGTTGCTGCAACGCTTTCACGCCTCAAAAATACCATGATTTTCAAAAATAAATTCTCCACAACAAGATTGCTCTTACCTTTAACCATGGTGTGTAGTCTTTTCATAAATCTTAAGCGATTAAAAGACAGAACAATCAAGTCAAGCAGTATATCTCAAATTCTTTGATCAACTATCATCCTGGGGTTTTTGCAAGATTTTTCAAATAAAACTCAGAGATCCTGTGTATGACCTTCTCAAGCATGGAGTCACACTTGGCAAGATAGGTATGGTGGGATAATAGTGTTGAATGGATGAGGGTGAAAGGTGGTAAGCCTTTAGCCTTTTTTCTAGCACTTGGACTATATCTCTCTTTCTAGAACTTTAAGATCGGGGCTTTCCATTCTTGGAGAGGTGGGCTCTACTCACCCCGGACTTTTGTCCATTTTTCTCTCTCCTTAGAGATGTGGGCTCTTCTCGCCCTCGGACTTGTGTCCATTATTCATCTCTAAAATTATTATTTAGGGGGGTAGGCCCTTCTCACCTAGTATGACACTTGTCCTTTTCTCCCCCTCTCTCTTCTCACTTTTTCCTCTCTCTTCTTCTTTTTTTCGAATGTAGCCCCAGAATCTCTTTTCTCTCTTCTTTTTTTTACACATTGAGAGAGACATATCCAAGAGTTGTATGAGCTATTTTATGGCTTGTAGCTTGATGGAGAATGCGTACTTCCAGGTTAGAAGCAGCATAAATGGTGGAGTGGAATGATCTTGATGTGTATGACAAGCTCTCAAGGATCATAAACACAGGAACTCATCATGTAGGATTTTTCATAAAAACCAGGAATCAAGCTTCTCTAGGAATATGATAAATAGCAGCTCAACTTTTCATGAATTATCTTTCAAAGCCTAGACTCAGATTAAGCATGTACTTCCCATGGGTTTTGGGTTTAGAGCAAATTAAGCATTTAAAGCTTTAGGAGAATCTAGGTCTGAAAATTAAATATTTAAGAGGAATCACGGCGGAGCAACTATTCATCATTTCCAATCATAAATCATCAGGATCATCATAAAAAAGAAAAGCCAACTAGCAGACTCTAGTATTTATTCATACTAAGACTTTTAACTAAGACTCTTTAACCAAAACATAGGATAATGATACTTATTGTGATAACTGGGGGTGCTCTCCCCCAAGCTAGATCTTGAAGTAGTCCTTCATCCATCCTTAAAACTTGTTTTCCTTCAGGTTTTCCTTAATTTCTTCCTGTAAATATTAATCTCGCACATACCCGAAGGAACAAATTTTAGGATTATGTTGTGAGCCTTCATGTGCCCACTTCTTTTTGTGAATTTTTATATGCAAAAAGGGTTGCTAAAGCAAAAACATGTGAATGCAATATATTATTATTTTTTTATGCCACCACGGTACGGAGTACATGGGGCCTTAAGGAACAGATGCAAATGCAGAAAACATTTTTATGATCTTTTTCTAATGCAAGTATAGGTAAGTAAAAATGCTAAAGGAAAAATGCTAATTAAAAATGTAGATAAATACCAATTTACCTCTCGGCAAGAATTTCGAGTACTTACTCCCATGGCGTAGATGTAGTAGCTGATGATTGATCAATTAGTGACATGGGTAGTGATTGGTCTTCTGAAGGTGTACTCTTGTCTTTCTTCCTCCAGACTTGTTTCTTCGGTGGAGACCTTTCTGGGGTAACAGGTTCAGAGTTCTTGAATGGTAGAGCTGAGCGGACTTCGCTTTAATCTCTTCCTCAATGTTCTTAATGTCCGTCAACTTCGTTTTCAGCTTGCGTTGCAATTTCTGAAGGCGTCTCCGTGTCTTGTTCTTCTTGGGCTGCTCAGAGTCAGTATAAGTATTAAAGTAGCAGCGTACCTTATCAGTTCTGAACTGGAAGTGGATCTCGCCCGTCCTGATGTAGATGATTGCTCTGGTGGTGTTCAGGAATGGTCTCCCAAGTACTATGGGAGGATCTTGCTCTTCATCTCCCATGTCTATGACTTCAAAGTCAGTTAGGACATAGTGATCTTTTATCTTGATAGGTACATCTCGCGCAACTCCCTCCAGGAATCAGTGTGATTGGTCCGCCATCTACAGCATTATATAGGTGGAATACAAAGGCAGGTCACCGTATATTAATTCATAAGTTACCTTAGACATTAAGTTGATGCCCGATCCCATGTTGCAGACAACTCACTGGAAGTTCCTTTGATTGATGGAGCAGTGGATTGATGGGACTCCAGGGTCGTCTAACTTTGGCAGCAGTGGTGAAGGAAACAGGTTCTCGTTTTCTGATTGAATTGTGTTGATCATCCAAACTTCCTCCACGTGTAGTAGAGGTTGATTGTTCTTTTTGTTCCTCCATCTATCTCTCCTTTTCTTCTCGACAGCTGGCTTGTACTCTTGAGGGTAAGGATATTGGGGGTGTGCAGGAGCTCTTAGGATCTTGTTCTTGAAACTGAATCTCTCCTTCTTCCCGTTGATGGTGAAGACGATCTTCGCAGTGTCGGCGTAGATGACGGCTTTAACAGTGGCAAGGAAAGGACGTCCCAAAATAATTGGGGTGTTCTCACTTCCCCCAGTCTCGACGACAGCGAAGTCGGCAGCTACGTAGGAACTTCCTACCCCAGACATATGTCGTTTAGGATGCCCTCAGGGTAGCATAGTGACAGGTCTGCAAGCTGCAAGCATATGGTTGTGTACAATAAAGGTGAACCATTGATTTTCTCATATATTACCTTGGGCATTATGTTGACGCTAGACCCAAAGTCACAGAGTGCATTCTCGAAAGTGTAGGCTCCAATAGTGATGGTGATGACTGGCCTTCCTAGATCTCCTCTCTTGGCAGGCATGCACTAGTCAGTCCACTTTGGGCCTTCTTCTGTCTTATTAGCGCACAGGCCTGCATAATAGATATCGATAAGATTTGCAGATTCTAATTCATCCGGCTGGCCCGGAATCTTACCTGGGTTAGCCGTGGGAACAGATGATGCCAGCTGAGATATCTGAGATTCTATCATTTTATTAAAACTATGTTGGTTCTTAATGGCAGAAGAAAAGCTTTCCATTTTATTACTAATAGTTTCTAACATTTTATCATTGGAAGCTAATTTCTTAGACAGATTATCCATAACTCTACCCTGGTTTTGAACTAAGTCTCTTAAAGGTGGAAAATTATTGGAAGAGTTATTACCTTGATAGTTACCTGAATAGTTACCTGGGTAGTTGGGCCTCTGCTGGGTCCATCCTTGATTTTGCTGGGGACGATATTGATTGTTGTTGTTGATGTAGTTCACGTCCTCCTCCAGCTGAGGGAACTGATTGCCCGAGTGTCTAGTGTTTCCACACTCTTCACAGGTCATGCGGGATTCGAAGAGTTGCATGACTTCCTTCTTCTCAGGGCCTTTGTCTTCAAGCCTCTTCAAGATTAAGTCCATTTTGGCAGACAACATATCTACCTCCTTGAGCTGATGCATTCCTCTTTCTTTCTTGCGGGGTTGACGCTCCTCGTTCCAAGCTTGGTTGGACACCATCTTTTCCACAAGGTTAGTATCTTGAGTAAGTGTAAGGGACAGGAAGGCACCTCCAGCTGCAGCATCCATTGTTTCACGGGTGTTGGTAGAGAGCCCGTGGTAGAAGGTCTGCATGAGCAACCAATTCTCCATTCCGTAGTGTGGGCATTCTGAGATGTAGTCTTGGAAGCATTCTTACGCTTCAGGAACAGATTCGTCATATTGCTGCTGGAAACTTGAAATTTTCCCCCGTAAGGCATTTGTTTTGCCTATAGGAAAGAACTTTGCCAGAAAGGCAGTAGAACACAATGTCCAAGTTGTAAGTTTGTCTTTGTTGGAGTAAAACCATTGCTTCTCTCGCCCCAAGAGTGAGAATGGGAATAGGCAAAGTAGGACTGCATCACTTGGCACATCTTTGATCGTGAAGGTGCTACATATCTCCAAGAAATGTTGAAGGTGTGCGTTGGCATCTTCATGAGCTTTTCCACAAAATTGGCTAGCGTGTACCATGGTGATCCGTGCAGGCTTGAGCTTAAAAGCTGCGTCTCCCACAGCGATTACCGGACCAGTACGAATGTTGTCTGGGGTCGGTGCGGAGTACTCGCGAAGGGTCTTGTTTGCCATTACTTCGAACGTGGGTGTTAAGCTTCGCACTGTTGAATCTTCCAAGGCAGAGGTCTTGGGCCGAGACTCGGGCTTTGACCTTACCTTCCTTAGGATTTTTTCTGGATCTGAGATGAAGTTGTCTGGAAGATTCTTATTCATACATTACCCTGAAATTAGATAGACAAAAGTGGAAAGAGCAAGGGTAAGCCTGTTTAAGCAATGATAATTTAGGTTCTTGACATATTACGTGTGAGAGATGCATGCATGCTATTACTAAATTTATTACTTAGGCTATAGACTTTCTTTCCCCAGCAACGGCGCCAAAAATGCTTGTTGACATTGCTAACGTCATTGCCTAGAAACAGATATAAGATCCATCTCTATCGACGGCACCAGAAATGCAAAGGTATATCTTAACATGATGCTAAGTATATATCAGATGTTGCTTTCAGATAAACTAAAAGATAAATCCAATACGGGTCATAGCACAACTCGATCTAGGTTGTCATCCCTGACAGAAGTGCCACTAAAACACATGGATTGGTACTCTTACATATGTCTTGGATCTCTAGATAAGAATATATATATATATATATATATATATATATATATATATATATATATATATATATATATATATATATATATATATATATATATATATATATATATATATATATATATATATATGGGTATCCGCAAGTACACAGATATGAATATACCATTGTAGCATTTTAACTAGGAGTAAAACCAGGTATCGTATTTATATTCTACCTCAGGGAAAGAAGTCTTTTATCTATAATAATAAATACATGCATATCTCTCAGTTGTGTAATGTAGAGTGGCCAAAATATATCAATTACTATAAATAGGTGTAAGTCACATAAAGATAATAATAATGATAGCATTGATCAGGTCATAACATAGTGAGCCACCAGAAAGTGTCAATATAGAGAGAGAAGCGTATTCACAGCCTAGTTAGCGAGGATACTCCTCGGTAACCCTAAACTATATGTCAATGCAAACTATGATTAGTGCAATACATTTAACAATCATGGAAGAAGAACTATTATACTAATGCATGGGGAGACTAATCAGGAGGATCAAGGCCGAAACTTGAAACAACCCAAATAGTATAAGGCTCCACTAGTCCTACACACGGGGTGTGGATTGCAAAGGACTCAATAGTGCTATCACCACCACGATCTACCACGCGACCCGGCATGTAGGGTGCAATCGTAGGTAAGTACAGTATAAGCACCACGCTTACACTATCTTTACCACTCACCCATGTTAAGAGATGATCTAGGTGAGGGCTATACGACTCCATACACGAATATAAAGGTAAATCAACTATGCTAAACATGTAATCATAATAAGCACCAAAGCATATAATCTCAAATATAATCATTGATAAGAACATAAGTCTCTACAGCAAATGTGAAGAACTTATGAAGAACTTACAAAAGCGAAGCTAGATCAGTATCTCGACCAGCTTCTAGACGATCAGGAGCCAAGTAGACGCCTTGCCTCCTCCTAGATCTAGACTAGTTAGCAACTCTCGCTATATGGTGTTTCTAGGGCGTAGTATCTCTGACTTGATGACTTGATCTGGTGTATGAACAGATGGGAGCTAGATTCTCCCTGCCAGGGGGTCAGGGGGTTGCTTATATAGTCCTGAGGGGATGCCATGAGCCGTACGATCAAACCGACCTAACATACGGTTTAGATTGATCCTCATAGGCGGTGGAAGAACATTCCAGAAGTAGGGTTGATGTGGTGCCCGGGGGAGGCCGACCAGCCCCACCATGGGGCCGACCTGTCTGTGGTGGGACCGGTCGGCCCCCCTCGGGGCCCACTTCGGCCAGGTGGGTCTTTGCCTCTTCCAGATGCTTCTTTCTTGGGTGCCAAGTCACGTTGAGTTCCGGAGCCTTCTGGAGCCTTTTAGACTTCATTCTTTTCCTATTTTTCTGATTAGTCCCTGCAAGACATAGAATTCTCCAAAACTCCAGAAAAACTATTAGTGACACCCTATTCTAAGTTGGTATTAACAATTATGCCCTTTTCTCATGTTTAGTTGACTTATAAATATATAAGATAAAATGTGTCAACAGCGTCCGGGCCCCCCACGACGCACAGGGCCGCGAGGACTTTGGTGCCATCATCACACGCCCCTCCCTAGGACGGTCTCGCATGGGCAGAGCGCGCCGCGCCACGTGCCGCGCACCGGTGCCGCCGCAGCTGAGCCCCGCCCGCGCCGTCCGCCGGCCGGTGCCCCGCACGCCTGCCGCGGCCGGGTCCCCCCTCTCTCTCCCTCCGTTGCTTCATGGCGAAGCGATTGCTCCCCCACTCACCCACGCACCGCCTATAAAAGCAGCCCGGTGCTCCTCCTCGCATGCGTGACCTGCCGTCGCTCCGCCATTGCTGCCGCCGCAGTGGAACCGCCACCTCCGCCGCAAACAGACGTCCCTACCACCTCCCCTAGAACCCCCTGGAGCTTCCCGTGCCGCTTGTTGCCCCGGCCGCTCCGCCCATTCCCCGGAGCAGCTGCTCCAGCGGCCGCCGCCCACCAGTGCCGCCATGCGTTGTCACCGGAGCCGCCCCGACCTTCAACTCTGGCACTAATCAAACTCTAGGTGAGTCGCAGAGCCTCCTCTACCCTCTCCCCACCGATCCCGGCCACCACCTCGCCAGAATCTGGCAAGGACCGCCGGCGGCCTGCCCCAAGGGCCACATTGCAAGAGGCTCAAAACTTGCAGGGCCTTTAATGCAAACTAGGGGCATATTTGTAAACGACTGAAAACATCCAGGGACCTCCATGCAATATAGATCCTTAAATCTTTAAGGTATTTTGACCAGATCTTGTAAAATCCGTAGAAAATCACAAAAAAATTAGAAAAATGTAAAACCAATTTTGTTGGTTTCCTTGTGAACAAATCTACAACTTTTACAAAGCATTACCATACTTTTGACGAATAGATTTTGCATGAAAAATTGAAACCAGTTTAACCTAGATCTGTTGTAGTTCAAAATCTACAAGTGAGATCAATCTGAATTTTGGATATGTTGCTACATATATCATGTCTAGGCTCTGCACCAAAAATTGCACACAGGTACTGAGTAAATCAGTTAATATGATTTATTTTGTATTTTTGATGAATCTGCTTAAATGAATTTTATAGCGTAAAGTAAATATGTTTTTGTGCCCAACTTCTGGATATGATCTTTTTTATGCCTAGATACACCTCTGGTGAATTAATCATGATTTTATATCTAATAGAAATATTGTTTCTTGAATTATGCTTAGATTTAAATATAAATGCATAGCTCAAGATCTATAGTAGCCCTAGATGCATATGTTGGTTGCATACCTCAGTTTTGGACCAGAGAACTAGTGAGAGAAAGTTTGGGTCCAAAAGTGCTTTATTTATTTTTATATGCATTTATCTTGTTTTGGTAAATGAAAGTTGTCATTTTTTATATAATTATTTTCTGAGCTCTTTTAATTGTGCAAGTGTGTTCAGTGGCCTTATTTAGAGCTAAAGAGCTTCAGAAGTGTCATCTACTACATTTTATGAAGTTATTTATGAATAAAAACAATGGATTTCAATTGAAGCTTAATATTAAGTTAAATTGGAAAACCACCAACACCACACCTAATGACCCTATGTTTGTGATGTGGAACATGCTGAGAAGGTTGAGACCACACCCTTGCTGTTTTGGTGAAATTAAATTAATTTAATTGCATAAATGTGTACACAGTTACTATCAAAAAGAATAAATAATAAAGCACCGCATAACATTACTTTAATGGAAAGAATTTACCAAATATATGTTTATCTAGGTGAATGTGGCCAACCATGCACCCCATGGTTGTCAAGTGTTGTTTTGTAATTAATTAAATCAAAACCGTCAATTAAATCTTGCATATCCATCCTCGTGTAGATCTTCCCGACGGTAGCTATACGCTCGTGCCGGAAGGAGGAGACGGAGGAGCTGACGGTGAGCTACAGTACGTGGACATAGCTCAGGACCTAGACCAAAGTCCAGAAGGGCCCAAGGCCAACCTTGCCGATGAAGGCAAGCCCCGGATCATTAACCCTTCTTTTAAAATTATGCAATTACCTTTGCTATGTTTGTGCATTTATGTTTCAGGAGTTGAATTGAAACCCTAGATGCATGATCCCTAGGTACCTATGTTCTTTTACTAGTATGCTAGGTCGATAGCTGCTATGCTATAGGACCCGTTAAAAGTCGAGTGATGTTCGTCACTCGCGAGAATAGGTTCTGATGTTGGAATCATAAGATCTTTATAAATGGATTGCTCATGTGGTAAGAGCATGGGATTTGGGCTCCGGTCCAGTGGCTTTCGTGGGCTAAGCTTGTGAATGTACTAAGCACTTATCGGGAATGAGACTGGTAAGCCTAGTACCTTAATGAGACGGTGCGGGATCTTACTATAACTAATCTTGAGTATTCACCTGCCCGGCTCGCCACCGGGAGGGCGGTACATGTGTGAGGCTGGATGTACTGTGTGGGGCATACCAGATAGTCTTGTACCCAGGACTGTAAGCTTCGATCCCAAGCCGAGGACTTTTGGGAACTGCCTGGTGGTTGTCCAGTGTGAGGGCACCCTACCGTGTGTTTAGGTTTACCTTGCAAGGATTTAATCAATCGATTGTCGGCCTCTCACCGTTATCTGAGACTACTTAATCAACTAGCCATGATATCCCTTAAATGATGGAACTATGTGAATATTACTGCGTGGATTAATTGTATTGTTCAATTCTTGATTGAAGTAGTTGGCTCACTTAGAAATGGTAATTAACTAGAATTTGTGCTAAAAGATTGAAAGTAAGGACATACTCTTTGTTGCTTTTCAGCAAAAGAACCCACCGGCCAAAAAGCCTATCATGTCTAGAGTTTGGTGATGTAGTTATCACCCGACGGTTAAGTCTTGCTGAGTATTAGTATACTCAGCCTTGCTATATAAATGTTGTTGCAGGTGTTGTGTGGCCTGGAGAGATTCCACCCGGCTGGGAGCTGGAATGGGTGGATGATGACAAGTGATGGCATCACGGATGGCCTCCTGTGATGTCTACCATATCGCTAGTTTATTATTATGCTATTTTCGAACTCTGAACCTTTACTTATCATGTCATGAACCATGGTTTGTAATAATTAAACCCTTTGGGGTAGATTGGATTTAATTTGTGTAATGTACTCTGGACTCGCCTTCGTGTGTGTTTTAATGCATATGTTCGATCCTCTGTGTGTTAACCAAGTGATTTACCGGGCTTTGACCCGGCAATTTACGACGGGATGGTACTTTATTATCGCTTAATGACCAAAGTGGATTGGTTTAGGCGATAGTACGGTATTTTCCTGGGCGGGTTGTCACACTCCCCTTCTTCTTTCCGAATGGATAAGCGCAGCACACGATGCTTTCCTCAATTCTCACTAGGGTTAGCGGAGGTGAGTGGGGGCGGGGAGACGACGATGAGCACTGACGAGGGGCCAAGCAGTGAACGACCCCACGCACCCTGGATCGAGGAGGAGAACAGGAACACGAAGCGGTGCCACAACTGGATCCGCGTGCGTGCCGGCGAGGTGGCGGCGAAGAGGGAGATGACGATGAGCACCGGAGAGGGCCAAGCGGCGGTGGAGCAAACCCAAAGCCGGAGATGCGGGTCCTCGACTGGATCCTCTTGGGTTCTGACGAGGGGCCAAGCAGCGGCAAGGAGGAGCGTGCCAGTGAGGGGACAGCGAAGTGGGTGAGGCGCCTGCCTCATGTCTGTGAGCACAAGTGTCTGACAACGATGAAGAGGGGTCGAGGGAGCGACAAAGGTGTAGAGGACCTCATCTCCGACTCTGGCAATGACCACAACAACGGCGAGGCATGTTTCTCTGAATCTCACTGTCTTTTACTTGTTCTATAGATGGAGCTTGAGCTTGATAAAGTTAGTGCCTATGATGATGTCTTCCATGCTTGTCATGATCTTATACTAAGTTCTGAGGCAAATCAGTTCTGAACTAAGTTCTGCTTTTACTTGTCACCCTGCTAGGAAGCCTAGGATAATTTTCAAGTTCTTATATAATTTGCCTATGATGATTACTGTGTCTATACTGCTGCAAGTTCTGAGGCAAATTAGTTTTGAATTAACTATCTTATTCTTATACCATATTTAACCCTATTTTAGGCAAAACTCTATCAATCAGGAGCAGAGCTTGAGTTACTACTAAACCTTAAAGTCTGGGATTATGTGAAACCTGAGGTTGAAAAAATCACGGAAGAAGTGAACATCCTCATCAAAAAGGCTAAGCACATAAGGAGGTACAAGTATACGACTGAACAAAATCTCGAGCCCATTGATGATGCGCTCGAAGTGCTTCAAGAAACCTTGGTTGCTTATGAAGAGGCTGCAAAAGGAGCCAAACTTGATGGGGCATGAGGAAGTTCAAGCTTGTTGATGTGCATGGTCAGATAGCCATGCTTTTGTTGATGTTCAAGTGGCATGCTTTTGTTGATGTGTATGGTCAGGTAGGATGACCATAGCAAAAAATGTGATGGACAAGTTAAGGCCTAGCTAGATGGACAAGTTATCTATTTGTAATAATTTTCTTTATTACTATGGACAAGTTATCTTTATCTATGTGAACAAGTTATCTCTCTTATGATGTCTGTTTTGTCTCAAAAGATATATGTGTTGATTGTGCATGTATGTCGAAATTGAAGCCATGAGAAGATCGAGCTGACCTGTCAATGAAGACAGACACAAAGGAGACGCGGATTCACAAACCCGTGTCTTCTTTGTCCACAAAGGAGACAAAATTTATATCACAGATTCTATATATGCAGGATCGCCACCCCCGTGCATCGGAGACGTGGTTTGGCTAATCCGGGTCTCTTTTAAGTTTACATTGAGACGCGGTTTGGCAATCCGCATCTCCTTTGCTCCCAATGTTTGACCAAATTAAAGCCACTCTCACCTGCCATTATGCCTTGCCTCGTCTTCATCGCCTTCCATCCCCTTCTCCTTCCTCGTCTCTGTCGCAGAGATGGCCGGCGGTAATAAGTAGTCGTATGTACTGTTGCAACTCAAGAGGGATGTTATGCATGCACCGAGGAGGAGAATGCCCTGCTCGCCGCCCCCGCCAAGAGAGTGAGGTTCTGCGGCGAAGAGGAGCCGCCCCTGCCACCGCGCTCCTGCTTGACGATAGTGAAGAGTGCTATTAGACTTCAATTATGGAGCTCCCAGTCTAGTAACAGGCGTCAAATGGTCATCGGTAACGGACCCTAAGGCTGGTTAGCGATATGACAGTAATCAGTAATGGACTTAAAGAGCCTGTTACCGATAGGGTAGTCATCAGTAATGTATTTTATGAGCCCATTGCCGATATGTTAAATTTTGTAACGGACTCGTTTTAATATTCGTTACAAAGAATTCATGTAACGGCGTTTAAGAAGCCTGTTACCAGAAGTCCTCATTTGTAATGGGCATTGTGGTGGCGAGGTCGGGGTTGAGCCTGCCACGCTTATGGGTAACGGGCGCCAAACAACAACCGTTATAGATGTGGGTCCATGTAACGGGTGTTAAGGGCCCGTTACAGATGTTGCGTGACCTATTTGAGGTTTTCACGTAGTGCTAGGAGATTTCAAAGCTACCTCAAGAGAAACAATACGAGCACGTGATTCATTTAGTTTTCCATGCAACATAGGACAAGAAGTGCATGCTCCTAGCAAAGCTTGTCTAGACTTCAACTTGTCAAGCTCAACCCTAAGCACATCTAGTTCCTCACACTTTGAGGCATGCTTCTCCTTAAGAGTAGTCAAATCAGCTAAGAAGATAGTGCAATCACCATAATCAATCTCATCAGACACAACAGGAGCAGCCTTAAGAGAATCTATCTGAAGCTTAGCATCTAGGTTCTTAAACTCTAGATCAGCTACCTTCTCCCTAGCTTCCTCTAGCAAAGCCCTAAGCTCTTTCCTAACCATCTTGGACTCTCTAAGCAGGCTATCACGGTTGTCAAGGAAAGCAACCAGTTCCTCATTCTCCTGACGCAAGGAAGAGAGCTCATCACATATCTCTTCCTCAGAATCTGAGTCCGAGTCATCCTTCTAGCTTCTCTTGCTACCAGAGCTGTGCGCCATGCCGCGTAGAATCCGTCCTCTCTGCAGAATCTTCTTGGAGGCTTGCTTGCTACACAGCAAAGACCGTTGAAGTACTTGCCGAAGGTCTTCTTCTTCTTCTTCTCCTTTCTCTTGCTGCCTTCTTCTTCTTCATCACTTGAGCTTGATGACGTGTCCTCAGAATTGGATTTGATGTCACTTGATCTCTTGATCTTCTCTCGAGTTTGTGTCTTCCTCCCATGTCCATGATCCTTCTTCTTAGACCTTCTTCCCTTGTCCTTGGACTTGTGCTTGTCGTCGTTGTTCATCTTTGGACACTAAGTGAAAAAGTGTCCAGTCTTGCTGCACTTGAAGCACGTCCTTGAGTTCATCCGGTTCTCGTGCATCATCCTCTCAAATCTTCTCATCGGCAATGCCAGCTCATCCTCGCCCATCACGTCAAACTCCTCGTATGGCAAAGACATCAAAGAGGACAAAGAGTACATCCTGTAGGATGGGTTAGTGTTAGTCCTAGCACTTGAACCGGAGACCAGAGCGAGACTATGCAAGTTAGTTGGGCTCTCGGCCTTGGCTCTCAAGCCACGGTCCACCTCTGAAAACATGAGCTTAGAGAATAGCTCGTACACCGTAAGGGTCTCATACCTACTCGACTCCATGAAAGCCTCGACCTTTGCACTCCACATGGTACGATCTAGCGAGTGCAAGAGCTTCACAGCCCTGCCATGATCATTGTACGGGAGCACGGTCACATTGACCCTCATGTTGTCCACAATCACCGTGAACCACTGGAACATCGTGTCTATGGACTCACCAGGGAGATGAGTGAAGTTCTCGTACTCTCTCCATTAACTCGCAAACAGCCTAGCCTGAACCTGACGATTTCCAGCATGAGCCACTTTCAACTTCTCCCATATCTTGCAAGCCAAGTCCTCTCCAAACTCCTGATCGAATTCGGATGCACAAAGAGCATGAAACAAGTAGTCGACTACCTTGTTGTTGGCGTCGAACATATCCCTTGAACCTGGGACAAGGAAAGTGTTGGGACGAACATAGGATGTATCAATCGTCACATCCCACAACAACTGTCCTTTACCGCGCAGGAACGCAGCCATTCGGGTCTGCCACATCCGGTAGTTCTTCCCATTGAAGTGTGGAGGACCCGATCCTCTATCCTGGTATGCCATCTTTGGATCTTAGACTGGTTAGAGTGAAAAAGACCTGTAACCAACTCTGATACCACTTGAAGGACCAAATTGGGCGACCAGAGAGGGGGCGGAGTGAATGGGAGCCGATAAAAATTCTTCACGATAGCTCCCCTAGCGAGATGAACATGACCAAAATCCCGAAATCACTTCTGCCTCAAACTCCTTGAGTTTGCCAAGATCACGTAGCCACGAAAGTGCTACTGATCCTAGAAACAAACCACACCTCCTACCGAAACAACCACACACAACTCGGAGCGGAAAAACTGCATGGCCTACTGCCTGGGCTGCACCGGTCAGACCGGTCAGTTGCGTCGGTCAGACCAGATAGATGCGCCGGTCAGATCGGTGGACATAGTGACCGCACAAAAACATCCCAGAAAGCCTCAATGACACCTCTAGGCCCTGGAACAAAAACCACCTCAGAAACGCGAACCGAGGAAAACAAGAAGCACCTCAAACTGAGGCACACCAACACAATTCTTGCCAAGAACTGACCCAAGGAACCTCACAGTGACTACCAAAAGAACCAGCTATTCACCCGAGCCAAAAACCCACAAGGACCAGCACCAGTCAGACCGGTGTAGGGCACCGGTCAGACCGGTCACGCCTGGGTTGCTCGGGATGAACTCCACCCGCGGGTCAACTCCAAGAATCAAGCCTCCCGATCTCCCGATTCGCTCCACGGTTTCAAGAGAAACTTTCGAGAAGGTTGGAACACCTCATGGTTGATCTCTAACTCAAATCTCAAGCCCCAAAACTCTCTAGAAAAAGAGGAATCGCAAATCTTGTGCCTCTACCTCAAGAACACCAAGAACACGAAAACCACCAAAATTGAAGGCCTTCCCACGGGATTTGAGGAGCAAGATCATGAAGAAAAAAGTCACAAAGACCTCATGTGTGATTCCCAACACAAATCCCACAAAGAAATGCCTCCAAAACCTTCCCACGAAAATCCACCAAAAAGGCTCCGAAAATCACCGAAAAGGAAAAACGGGATCCACAAGCAAATCACAAGAGGCACAAGGATGAACTCCAATCCTTTCATTCTCCATGAGGAAATATTATTTACAAAGAGGCTAGCAACCTCCCATCATCCTGCTCACTTGAAGATTTGTATGAAGCACTAGCTAGACCTAGGAAGGAAGAAGAAAGGGGAAAAACTAAGGAGAAAATGAACTAGGGTTCCAAAAGATGGATGTCATCCTCTCAACCAAGTTTATATGGAGGCAACCGAAAGAATAAAATACCCCCATTACATAATAGTAAGATACACACCCCCGAAGGATACTTTGGGAATTTTCGTCGAATCACCATCGGACGGATGCGCATCCACCGCAAGCCTGCTTCACCTACACGAAAGCCTTGCGATCATGTCGTGTGTCCTCTGCTTCCAAGTCTCTAGAAGCCCACGGCGCCCAGCGGTCCGACCGGTGTCCCCCACCGGTCAGACTGGTCCACTGGTCAGATCGGCCCAGTGTAGTTAGCCGCGCACGCTTCGGTCTTCGGTCTTGGCCGTGTGGCTCAACCAAGGAACACAGTGGTTTTGTGGTGAACCACTGCAAATCTCGCTGACTTGGTGCCACCTTCACACCAATCCCACTCATGACTTGGCTGCCACGGTCGTCCTGTATCGATGTTGGCTTTGAGGCTCAACCAAGAAACCATACATGACTTCATCTTGCTCTTCTTGCCACCATGCGGTCCGCACTTGATCCCGTCAGCCACTGGGTCTCTCGGACTAAGCCTACTTGTTCTCCACACCTGGAGGTCACACTGGCATAGACCTTCCGCGCTTGTTCTTCACCTGCACCAACGCATGCGAATCGGGACTAAAGGAGTTGAATCGAAGGTTATTTCTCTATCAGTGTCCCATAAAACATCATAAAACATTCGATGTGACACTGCAAAAAGGTTTTCTCGTGGATCTAAACACAGCTTAGAGTTGTTCATCCCGGACAAATGACCAAATTAATCGTAAGCAGAAGAAAGCATTATTTCGATCACGTACAGATACCAGTCTCGTCCTGGTCGATAGATCGAGAGCAACCTCATGGCACCGGCGGCTGGCATCTCAAACTGAATTTTCGAATCCCCTTGCATTGGTCTCCACTTATTTTCAGAGTTTCTGCAGCATGCACGTACGCATGGGGTATGGCGGCCGGTAGTCCTGAATGTCTGCGTACACGTACGTGTACATTCGCTCTTACTATGTCCCCGCCAACGCGCGTGCGATAACAGCTACCCCCAGCTTATTCGATTTCTTTATTTGGCCGGTAAATAGAGGAACTAGGGACTTTGATCTTGAGTTTGGTCCTTGACTGACTTCATCAGCTAGTGTAAAAGCACAGGTCAGACGAACATAGCTGGCAAGAAAAAGACGTCGAATCAAGAAATCAGGCCAGGGAACAAGATACATGCGTAAACTGACCTTCGTTTTGTTTGCTGGTTTTACTATTTGGGCAAGGTTTTTTTTTGTGATCTTGGTAATTCATTTGAGCAACTCACGTGTCACTTTTGCACTGGTCTTTGGAGTAAGTACACTTTTGGTTCCAATTGGACGACGAGCAAGTGTTCAACTTCCAACGTCAGGGGCCAAAATCAAACGAGGGTCGTCCCTGTTCACAACAAAAGCTTGTTATCACCAAAACGCGAGGTCCTAAACGCAAATGTTTCGCCGGCCGGCACTATAAAACAAGAACCACAGATGCAGAGATACTATGCGCTCCTACATGACCAGTAAGCGCTTCTGTCCGTTTCCCACTTCAGGAGTTCGATCAGGTAGCCCGCCGTAACCACGCACCACCACCGTTGAGTGAGCGAGTTTGTGCAATTAGATGGACGACCTGCGGCTGTCCCCGTGCTCCTCCTTCTCGCCGCCCTCGCTGCCGTCTTTCTTCTCCCACGCCGGCCACCCGGTCATCGAGTTCACCTCATTATGCGAGGTCGTCCCTGAGCAATCACTACCGGATTCGAGGCCTTCGCCGAGAGCGAGGTTCCTCTCGGTGAAGGGGCCTTTCCACTCGTTGAAGGCTTCGGCGAGAGGAAGCTCTCGGCGAAGGCCTCTCGGTGGAGCCCAGCCGGCGAAGGCCCCTTCGCCGAGAGCCGAGGGTCACCCTCTCGGTGCATGTGCGCCGAGAGGCCACAATTGCTCTCGGCGAAGCTTATTTTTGAAACCAAAAAAAAAGGTGCAGGGGCCACCGCGGCCCCCACCACCTGGCCACCGCGGCCCCTACCACCTGGCCGTCGCCGCCGCACGCCACCGCCTGCCACCGCCTGGCCGTCGCCGCCGCACGCCCCCGCCTGGCCGTCGCCGCCGCAAGCCACCTCCGCCGCCGCACACACGCACACACATACACACACAGACATACACACACATACACACACGTGCGCACACACCTAGATCCGCCGCCGCCGGAGCCAGGGAAGAAGCTATAGGCCGCCGCCGCGTACATGCATACAAACAAACACACACATACATACACAGAGAGAGCGAGAGAGGGGGAGGACCCGGAGCGAGGCCGCGCCGCGCCGGATTGAAGCCGCGCCGCCGGGTCGTCAATGCCGCGCCGACGGGTCGTCGAGGACGCGCCGCCGGGTCATCGAGGCGCCGGGGGGCCGAATCTGCCGCCACCGCCCTCGCCCCGCCGCTACTCCTCGCCACGAGGTGAGGGGCGAGCGGAGGGGGGAGGAGGGGGGGCGGCGCGGCTGCGCCGACGGGAGGGATGGGGGAGGCGCCGGCGGGAGGGATGGGTGAGGCGGGGGCCGGCGGATCTGGAGGGAGGGAGAGCCGGAGAGGTGGGGGAGGCGGCGCGGCGAGAGAGGAGGAGGCGGCGCGGCGAGAGAGGGAGAGGGAGGCGGCGGCGGAAGAAAGGGAGGGGGGCGGATTAGGGTTGCGGGGGCAGGGGGCGGGGCGCGGTTTATATAGGCAATATATATGGGCTAGGTGGGCCGGCGGCGGGAAATGGGCCGGCAGCCCAAGTTTGCTTCGCCGAGAGCCCAATAAATGGCTCTCGGCGAAGAATTTTTCTAAAATTTTTCTAAATTAGTTAAAAATAGTAAATAAATGCAAAAATTTGCAAAAACTTGACATGACACTAGATATGTTGTGTATTGCTTATAAAAAAGTTGTTGTGATCAAACTCAAATTTAAATTTCTGTAATGCACCAAACCTAGTGACATTAGTTCAAATTCTTTGAAACTTCTCGTGAGATGTTCCGGTTTCTAAACAACGTACGTGTCAAAGTGCTCAAAATGTTCTCAACTTTTTACCACAACCTCGACATATGATATAATGAGCGCTCGACAAAATTCGTGATTTTCAAACTTTATTTGAATTTTATACAATTTTAAAACCTTTCTACGACACGATCTTCATCATGATCAGAGAACAAAATGTTTGAAATTTAGTTTCATTTCGTGTACATGGTCTTAGAGATGTCTCATGAACATTAATCTCATTTTTCCAACAACTTTACTCTATGATTTCATGTACTTGCAGTTCATATCGGACGTCTTCGAAAAAATTACTTAGAATGAAGTAAAAATTTTAAATATAGCAAACAGAGATAAAATGGTGTCAAATTTGAACATATCCTTTGTATAAGTGCATGTTGATGATAAAAAAAATTTGAAGGTGAAAAAATGATTTTTTTAAAATTTCTTCGCCAAGAGCAAAGAAAATACTCTCGGCGAAGAGCCAGTCGGTTGACTCTCGGCGAAGAAATTCTTCGCCGAGAGCTTTATTCTTCGCCGAGAATATTATTTTTTACTCTCGCCAAAGAGATCTTCGCCGAGAGCACGAGATTAAGCTCTCGCCGAAGAATATTGCTCTCGCCGAAGCCTCGGTTTCCGGTAGTGAATGGTTGCTCGGGGACGTCGTCGCCGCCAAAAACGAGGGTCATTACGACGACGGGGACAACCTGTGGCCCGTTGGGAGCATCCTCTCGCCAGACTCCGATCTCTCCGTGCAGCCTCCGCCGCCTCCTCAGCCGGCACCGCCGCCGCAGCAGCAGCAGCAGGAACCGAGCGCCACGGTCCCGGCGCAGTGCCCAGGGAAGCGGCGGGGCCGGAAGCCCGTCCCCCGCACATACGGCCCCACCGTCAGCCACGTGGAGGCCGAGCGGCAGCGCCGGGAGAAGCTGAACCGCCGGTTCTGCAACCTCAGGGCCGCCGTCCCCACCGTGTCGCGCTTGGACAAGGCTTCCCTCCTCGCCGACGCCGCCGCCTACATCGCCGAGCTCTGCGCCCGCGTCGCGGAGCTCGAGGCCGAGTCGTCGAGGCGCGCCGCCGCCGCGAGGTGGGAGCCGTCCGTCGGCGCCGCCTCCTCTTGCGGCCCCCGGGAGCCCCCGGCCACGACGACGAGGCGATGCCGGTGGTGGTGCAGATGATGGGGCCCGACGCGGCCGCGGTGCGCGCGACGAGCGCCGCCCCGCACGCCGCCGCGCGGCTGATGGCGGCGCTCCGCTCCCTGGAGCTGCACGTCCAGCACGCTTGTGTCACCCGCGTGCACGGCATGACCGTGCAGGACGTCGTCGTCGACGTGCCCGCCCAGCTCCAGGACGGCGACAGCCTCCGCGCCGCACTGCTGCAGATGCTGCAGGACAGCGGCTAGAAGCAGCTCCTCGCGATCCCCTACCGTAACAGTTCTCTCGAGTCGCGTAGAAGCTAGCTAGCGGTGCTAAAATGGAGCGCGGATCGGATCAAGGTAGGTAGTAGATGCTAGTTGGAGTATGTTGATCGAGAGGATAAAACGATGGGTAATCCATCGTGTGTGTGGATGTCGTCTCTGCATGCCTGTCCATGGAATAAAGTACGGAACTAGTTATAGCTGCCGCTCAAGGGTTTAATGGCTGGGTTCTGTGTTAGGATCTCCTCCACTTGTTGAGTAGTATTAACTAGGCCTGCGAGCCTATTTACAAATGGGCTCAGCCCATGTACCTTATCTACAAATAGCTAGAGGATGAGAGAGGCTAGGCATCGATGATTATTCTGTAACAAACACTACTCTGTTATCTTCTTCCTCAGAAGCTCTACCGAATCCCTTTGATGTTCTTCCCTTTTCCTGCTCTAGTTCTTCTGATTCTTTCTCTCGATCCCCTTCTCCAATCCATTCCCCACTGCTACTGCTAACATTCTGTTGCAAACAGAAAGCGAGCACTCGTGCCTAAGGTTCTTTTGCTTCTTGGAGCCAAGTATCCAACATCATGCCAATAACGACTCACGACCAGGGTGCAAGAGTGCGTGCAAGTCAACGTATGCGTGCATGCAGTACTCTAGTGTGTGTATGTGTTGCTAAATTATATTATGGATTTGCATTGTTTTCTTTATGACGGAAGAGTGTTATTGGCTTCCATTACTCACAATTACTCTATCGAAAAATTTGTTATCATTTGACTTTTTTCTACAACTTTGACCATTCACCTTATTCAAAAATTTATGCAAGTATCATCTAAACTTTGCTAACTACACGCTTTACTATTGTATGTATTTTAAACTTGACTTATTATCTTTTTATACATTTACAATAAATATTTGAATAAAATGATTGTCAAATTAAAGTTGTAAAAAAAATCAACGGTGACAAATATTTCTATAGGGATGGAGTAGTATTTATTTACTGTTCACTCTAATTTTCACCCTCACATAGACTTATGCAACTCTGGTGATATATTAGCCTCCCCTCTCTCTTTCATTATTTCGTGATGCTAATCATGAGTTTGAATCCACAGAGAGACACCTTTAATTAAGTAAGAAAATTATATTGTCTCAAATACAGGGATTTTTTGTCGCATATATTTTCTGGGAAACACAGTCATGTAGTATTAGGCATGTAGATTCAATGGCATATATGCCATGCATCTTCGACTACTTTGCTTGCATTAGCTGAATCTGTATAGATGACCAACCTATTCTTTCGTAAGATAATTTATTTTATTTTTTTAGAAAATGGAATTATTTCCAGTCTCACCACACACAGCTAATTTCTTACAATAAATTCAGCTTCAAAGCAGTTCACCAAAATAAAAATAGAAGTTCACCAATTTTAAGGAGAAATCATAAGCAAATTTTATTGCTTCTCCACCCGTTCTTGGTGAAGATATCCAAATAAATGACTTAGAAATAAGATAATTTTTTTAATGTATGCATAGATAAATTGAAAACTTTCCCAAAGAGTACCAACATTTTTTTTTGACGAAAAGCACTTAAAAAGAGTACCAACATTATTAGCTTGGAAAGAATTACATTAGGTTAGAACGGTGAAAGCCAAAACATCATGATTAGGGTATACTGGACAACGTCCTTCCAAGTAGAAGCGGGAGCGACCAGATGAATCTTAGATCACTGTAGAAGATTCAGTGGAGGAAAGGTTCAGTGGTATTGTATGTCAACCCATTCAAAACTACCCCTAATAAAATGTACATTTTCTTATCAGCCAACCATCAAGTAAGCACACGTTTTTCTTGGTTACTTAAGTTTGCCCACTGTTTTCTGACGGTACAGGTTCCGACAATGACATGTACATATGCCTCTGCATATATACTCCCTCCGGTTCCATATTAGAAGTCGTTTAGGACAGCAACACGGTCACCAAAGCACAACTTTGACTTCTTTTTTCTATAAAAATCTTTATTGGAAAGTTATATATGTATATTCTTATGAAAGTAATTCTCAAGACAAATCTATTTATATGATTTTCACATTTTCAAACTCAACGACTTAAAAGTTATTCATGATTTATATTCCCAATGTTTGACTCAAACCTTGTCCAAAACGACTTCTAATAGGGAACCGGAGGGAGTAGTATATATATGTCGTCCTTTGTAGTAGTTTGCATTTTTCCTCTTACGAAAATTCTCCGCACCATTGCGTCAATTACAGATATTGTGGTTGTGCGGGAATCTGGGAATGTTCACGTACTGGAATTTATATATTTGACATATATACACACTAGTATACGTTTCGAGCAAATCGTACATGTACTAATAGTTGGATATTTATATATTTGAGATTTGCAATGTGTTTGTGTTAAAAGTATGAGTAGTTGTTTACGTGAAATAAGTTATAGATGCACGATGCAAGATTGAAAATCGTCGTCGGTTACTGAACATCAACACACCCTGTTCGCCAGCAATACTTTTCCCTCAGAACAAACCAGTCACTAACAACCAGCCAGCAGTACTTTTCTGTCAGAACAAATCAGCACTAACTACCAGCCAAATGAACAGGTTGTCGGGAAGGAAACAAGAGATCTGGATGCAAGGTGTGGTGGGTTTCCCTGCAAAAATGATGAATACCGCCATTAAGTCATCAAGCAAGACAGAGATAAGTTTGCTGCCTAGAATTATTTTGAGTGCCGATCATGCGGAGAGACATCACGAGTAGTAAATGATTGGCCCCGAAGTCTTTCAGGTGCTGATTGCAGCAATGCCGCCTTTTCCTCTGCTGCATTGGCTATCTACCCTCTCTTCAATAATTACTACCTCTTGTGCCTGCGGACCCCAATTTATTAATAAAGGACCTGTGTGGTCGGCTGAGTATTATTGTCAAGTACTAGTATTGTTTTAACTGAAATACTTACTGTATTCACCAGTAGTAGTACTCCATCCGTCCAGGTTTGATATGCACCTAACTGTGTAACACAGGCACCAAAGAGAACTTTAATTCCCCTCTGTGATGCATCAACAAACGAGCCAGCCAGCCAAGCAACTCATGACACGATTGGCTCCAACTGGGAATACACATATCATTCATGGACACTTTTTATTTTGTTATACGCAGATAAAATCAGGACGGAGGGAGTACATCATATCTATATATACAGGGGTGTTTGGATGAGGGTGACTAAAATTAGTCTGACTGACTAAATTTAGTCACTCTGAGAGACTAAATTCCCAAATAGATGGAACCAAAAGGTGACTAAAACTAATCATCTAACTAAAACTCTTTAGTAGGGGAGGGGGTAGCTAAAAGTTGTTTTAGTCCACTTTCTCCTTATTTACTCCTCATGCATGGGAGAGAGAAGGGGGCTTCAATACTCTTTAAATCTCATTTTAGTCTCATCTTCCAAACAGGAAGGTGACTAGAGGCTACTAGTCACACTAATTTTAGTCATAGAACTAAAAGGTATCAAACACCCTCATAGTACTTTGCAGATTTGCTAATAAAAAACAGAGACGTACTGGATAACGGCCATTTCTATTTTACTTCAAGGGACATTAACACTGACTAGCTACCGCATGACGGTTCGTTTTGCCCCCAAACCAAGGGGGTTCCGAAGGATTTTTACTTGTGCGGAATGCACCCCCCCCCTCCCTAGTTTTTTTAGAGTGCTCAAAGCCCCTGCCTTTAATCAAAAGACCACGGAAACAAACAGTCTTACAGCACTCCTTAGACAGCATCAGGTTTTCAACGACGCACACACCCCCACGGGGAAGTCAGACAATTCAGACCACGACAAGGAAAAGACCAGCCACTATCTATAGGTAACAGCCTCAAAGTCTCAAACACAAACAGGAGCTCCACTGCGATCACGCCTTTTCTTCCAGGAGCAGAACTGCATCCATCTTGTGAAGCTGGTCGATCCACATCTGCATATTCAAAGAGTTCACAGATTCTCTCAGCCTGTCAGAGCTTCTGGACTTCTTCCACCCAATGCAGTTTCGAAATGAACAATTCCAGCTCCTGCCTCTTGGTGCTTGGACAAAGGATCACCCAGTTCTGTGTTAGCCCAGCTATTTTTTGCAGAAGTTGCTTCATGTTCATCCACACACTGCATTCTGAAAACAAAGAGCATTTCTCATTTTCCATAACCCCCACAAGGCTGCTGAGCTGATTATGTTTACAGCAGCAAACTTCTTACAGCTCAACCAACAAACACCAATGCTATCAAAAGAGGAGCCTATCTCTCTTAGAACTATATTAGAAATGCAATTCCACATTTTCTTAGCCACCACACAATCAAAAAACAGGTGTTGACTAGTTTCCTGTTCTGCACAGAACAGACAAGATTTATCTGCTACCTCTTGCCTGATAGCTAGATTATCTCTGGTTAGTACCTTATTTTTTGCTAAGAGCCACAAAAATAACTGAACTCTAGGGGGGATATTAAGAGACCAAATTTTTGGGACATGTACAGGTATGATCCCTCTAAAATTAATGATTCTGTAAAGAGACTGGGAGTCATAAGTGCCATTAGAAGTAAAATTCCAAATCATGGAATCTTCTTCATTGCTAAAAACAATGGTTGAAGCTAATTGCACAATGTCCAGCCACATTCTATAAATTATATCATCTACAGTTCTTCTGAAAGTGCATTTCAAGTTTTGCCCATCCCATAAATCAGCGATGGAACTAGCTTTCTCATTGACAATTATATAAATCTCCCAGAACTGAATAGCTAGGCTAGAATCACCTAGTCAGTTGTCTTCCCAGAATTTAACACTTCTACCATTCCCAACATTCCATTTAAAACCTATCTTGGCTGCCTTAGCAGCCCACATGAGCCCCTTAAAAAACTGAGAACTATTAGCATCACTGGTGCTGAAAATATTTGGGTGTTTTGTATTATATTTAAAGTCTAGGATCTCCTTCCAGAGTTTCCCTCCATCTCTAGCATACCTCCTAAGCTAAGATCCCATAAGACAAATGTTGAGATCTCTAATGTTTGGGACCCCTAAACCACCGAAATCCTTAAGCATGCTTACGCTCTCCCAGTTTACCAAATGATATTTGTGATTACCCTCTGAGTCATTCCAGAGGCAGTTGGCCATATGGCAGTTCAACAATTTGATAGCCCATTTAGGGAATTTAATAAAAGACAGCAGATACACTGGGATGCTAGCTAAGCAAGTTTTGATCAAGGTTATCGGTTATCCTAGCTGCATAAGAGAGGAGCTTCCCCCTCCAACTTGCAATTCTTTTAATAATCTTCTCTACCAAAGGCTGCAGATCTTCTCTTCTGAGTTTGTCAAAGTGTAAAGGGATGTCTAAGTATTTAATAGGGAAGGAACTTACTGGACAACAGAAGATATGGGACACTATTTGGATTTGGTCTTCCTGGAGTTTGAGAGGGACAATTTCACTCTTATGGTAATTGATTCTCATCCCAGAAATATTCTCAAACCAGACTAAATTACATTTAAGATTCCTAAGCTTTTGTTCATCAAACTCTGAGAACAGGATGGTGTCATCAGCATACTGCAAAGACACCACACCTTCATCTCTAAACTCAAGAAGGAGGCCCTTGATCAAACCACCTCCTTCTGCCTTTATCAACATTTTAGTCAACACATCTCCTACAAGGTTAAAAAGGAGAGGCGAGATGGGATCCCCCTGCCTCAAACCCTTCCCTGGTTTAAAGTAGGAGCTTTCCTCTCCATTAAGGTTAACCTCTACAGACCCTCCTCTCACTAACCTCTTAATCGAACCTATCCACTTCCCATCAAAGCCTCTTGAGGAGAGGACATCAAACAAGAAATTCCAACTCACTCTATCATAGGCTTTCTCATAGTCCATTTTTAAAATAACACCTGGCTGCTTACTTTTATGGGCGCTATGCACCAACTCATGAGCTACCACTACACTTTCTAGGATATATCTACCTTTGATAAAGGCACATTGGTTATGGGAGATAAGCCTCTGAGAGACTCTCCCCAATCTACTAGTTAAAACTTTGGAGAAGATTTTGAAACTACAATTAATGAGGCTAATTGGTCTAAAGTTTTTCATCTCCCTAGCTTCTTCTATCTTAGGGATAAGGGTTAACATAGCAAAATTTAACCTGGCTAGATCTAAGTTCCCGCTATGGAACTCCTCAAAAAGACTAACTAGATCATCTTTCACAATATCCCAAAATTTCTCATAAAAAAGAAAAGACAAGCCATCTGGCCTAGGGGCACCTTCAGGATAACTGCTGAAGATAACATCCTTACACTGGTAGAGAAAGAGGCTTTTGTACACCCCTTTAGTCCCGGTTCAGCTTTGGAGCCGGGACTAAAGGGATTTCATCGACGTGGCCACTAATGCCATGAGTGCTCACCCTCTTTAGTCCCGGTTGATAACAACAACCGTGACAAAAGGCCCCCCCTTTAGTCTAGGTTTGTGTTACGAACTGTGACAAAAGGGTAACACCAACCCAGACTAAAGGGGGGCTTTTTGTCACGGGTAGTTTTACCAACTGGGACTAAAGGGTCTCCCACGAGTTACTATAAGAGGATAGCATCCTCTACTCAGTCAGATGTGCTGTGTAGGTGAGATGGTGAGGAAGCTACGCGCGAGGCTGGAGGTCACGAGTTCGAATCCCCGCACCCGCGCACGCATATATTTCACGTGAAAAATCGTGTGACTTGTGGCTTGCGACGTGCGCGTGTGTGAGGGCCTCCCGGGGATTTTCAAATACTTTTTTGACCCTGGCGTGCCCCCCTTTAGTCCCGGTTGGTATTACCAACCGTGACTAAAGGCCCCCCTTTAGTCTCGGTTCGTTCACCCGGGACTAAAGGACCCCCCCCTTTTGTCTCTCATCAGTAGTCCCGGTTGGGACTTTAGGTTCCTATACCCCTTACCAACCGGGACTAAAGGTCCTCTCTCTACCAGTGTTAATCTCCTTCTCAGAGAAAGGAGCACACAACATATCATTTTCCTCTTGGGTAACTAGATCCCCAATATCCCAAAAGTCAGGGCTTATGGTGATGTTCTCATCAGGTTCTGCTGCAAAGAGGTTTTTATAGAACTCTACCGCAGTTCTAATCATACCATTTTGGTCCTCGACTAGGCCATTTGGGCACATCAGACCGCTAACTCTCTTCTTTCTACTTCTCTGGTTGGCAATTGCTTGAAAATATGAAGTATTTCTATCCCCCTCCAAAATGTCCCTATCCCCAGATCTTTGTCTCACTTTTATCTCTTCCAGGGCCCAAATTTTACCTAATTCATCAGAGACTGTTTTGAGCCTATTAAGTTCTCTTGGAGACAAGCCATCAGCTTCTGCTTTCTCATCCAACCTGTTATATTCATCTGCCAACTCCACTTTTCTCTTGTTAAGCCTAGCTACTTCATTGGAGGCCCAACCTCTAACAATTCTTCTGAAGGTCCTAACCTTGAACTGCCATCTATCTAGAGGTTTGCTCTCACTACAAGGCTCATTCTAGGCTTTGATCACTAGGTTTCTAAAGTCCTCCTTTTCTAGCCACCATTTCGCAAATCGGAATCTCTTTTTTCTGAAGTGCACATTATCTGCAGCATTCAAAAGGAGAGGGTTATGGTCACTCGGAGGTCTCTCTAAAGCCTTCACCCTAGCTAGAGGGAAGGCTGCATCCCACTCTGTGGTTACAAAGATTCTATCTATTTCAGCCATAACCAGGTTCTTCCTGATTATTGGTCCAAGTAAAGTTTTTGTTTGTAGGGTTTAACTCAAGGAGGCCCCACTTACTGATCCAGTCATTAATGGCGTCTGACCATTTGTGGTTGATCATGCCATTACTCTTATCAGCTGAAAACCTTACCAAATTAAAATCTCCTCCAATGAGGATAGGACCTTGCTAGCTGGCTAAAACATTATGGAGTTCATCTAAGAATTTATGTTTCCCTTCTTCATAAGGAGAGCCATAATAAACTACTACTAGCTTCCAACTAAAGCCAGACTTCTTATCTAAGATCATAATGCTAACGGAGAATTCCAGGATTTGACCAACTGTAGCCACATACATATCAGAATTAACCCCTACTACGATACCTCCTGCTGTTCTCCTAGCAGGATGGAAACACCAAGTAAAGGGGGTGTTCCCAGTAAGAGATCAAAGAAAGCCTGGGGTGTAGTTCTCTTTTTTAGCTTCTACCAGCCCTACAATATCTACTTGATTGTCTCTAATTCTACTAACCAATGCTGGGACTCTGCCAACTGTGTTCAAGCTCCTAATATTCCAGAAAAGACCCATCATTTTGGTTTTTCCTAGGTCTACCAACTTTCCTACCTCCTCTACCATTTACATATGTCTTCTCTACCTGAAGATCTCCCCTTTGATTGCCATCATCTACATCAAGGGTATCTTCTTGTTTACCGACACTACTTTCTCCTTCTACCTCTTTAGCACCCTCTCTAATTCTACTTTGGTCTCTACCAGTCACATATTCAAGAGCAAATCCTTGCCCACTTAACTTGCTCACTACCTCTCCTATCTTATCATCAACATCACTTTTCTTTTGGTTACAAAGACCATCAATTCCTGGAGCAAGGCCTTGCTCACAGATATTGACTCCTATCTCTACCACATCAGCCTCAGTACTATTATACTTTTGAATACAGCTAGCCTGGAATTCTCTAGTTCTTTTCTCCTCTCTATCTTCTAATTTTCTAAGGAGATCATTGCTGATTGGATTGCCATCCATACTTATAATGCTAGCAATAGCAGCATTTTTACTTAAGTCAACAGAAGTAATATGTGTGGGTTTTTATCTGTGCATACCTGATAGAGCTTCTTCATTCCACTTCCTCTTGGCATCTTGAGCTTTCTCTTCAATAGTTCTCCCATCTTCAATAATCCTCTTGCTTCTCTTTTCCACAACCACAGGTCCCCATATCTTCTTCTTGCTCTCCTTTGCATCACTCCCCGTCATCTTGCTCTCGTTGATTTTCTCCAACTCTGACCCTTTCTCATTAGTTTGCCCTTCCGTTGTTTCTTGGCTTGACCCATTCGGCTGAGAAGTATTTGTCTCTGAGTAGACCCATTCCTCCGGCAGGTGTATCATCTCCTCATCCTCATCAGGCCCAGATTTTTCCTCATCCTCGTCCCCTGGCTCATTCAGCTCCATTGCTTGGAGCAGGTTAACACAGCTGGGTATATTCAGCTTGCCCTCTAGGAACCCTTCTAATTTCTCACCAAACATCCACAAGGCTTTTCTCACAGAATTCGACTTCTGGTAGCTTTCTTGTCTTGTTTTTTGTGGCTGTTTGCTGCTGCTATTACCCTTGTCCTTATCCACTTTTTGGGCCCCTCCATTTTTATCTCCTTCTCCCTTAGATCCTTGTTCTCCAGTTGACTCATCTCCTAGTAGGTCATCATTATCAGGATCGTCCCCATCTTTGCCCCTGTCACCCTTTCCCCCATCACCTTTGTCTTCTTCACCTCTTGGTCTGTCAGCTTCTTGTTCCACATCCTCCACTGTGAAATGGAGTAGGAATAGCTGGTCATCCATTTCCACCACCCTTTTTCTCGGAATCCTTCTCGGATCTTTACAGTTGACTTTAACCCTTATCACACTAAAGAAGCTAGAGAATAAAGCTTGCCAGTCAATCTCATTCAGCTTTCCCAAGCTAGAGGCTATCTCCTTGATTGTGACCTAGTCACACCACTTTTGTGGAACTCCTCTAATCTGAACCCAGGATTCTATCAGCTATCCCACTGGCTCAATATCTCCATTCCACACCCTCAGGGAAGCCATCACCTCATCATTTTTCAAGTAGAAGAAAGTGGCTTTTCCCAACACTTTGCTTTCTACCTTAATATGTGGAGGAAACTTCACCAAGTACCTGAATTCCTCCATTTTCATCAGTTTCCAGCTCCAATCCTTATCAATTTGGCTTCTCAGAGTCTGAACAATTTCTTCCTCACTCAACTCACCCTCTTCTACTGTGAACACCCCAAAATTATCAAAGTCTGCCCAGTGTCTAAATCTGCCTGGTCATTCAGCAATATCAATATGGTAGAATCCTAGACCTCTGTTGGCACTCCCATAATATTGCACTGCCATTTGTGGTTTCCTCCATTCTGGACAGCCCTCCACAATGTGGTCTTTGCTATAACAGATGAAACAGACCTTAGGTTTACTGCAAGCACTACTGAAATGCCCTATTTCTCCACATTTGAAGCAAATCACCTGGGGAAACTTCTCACTTGTTCTCTCAACATCAGAGACATTCTTCTTATCATAGCCTTCTTCTTTTCTCTTGGGAATCACCTCTTCTTCCCTGCTATGTGATTTCTTCCCCTGAACCTCTTTGTTCTGTCCTCTAAAGAAAGATTGTTGTTGCTGGTACCTGCCTCTCCCGCCTTGGAACTGCCCTCTCGGCCTTGAGCCTTGCTGTTGCTGTTGGTTGAAATGATTGTATGGCTGGGGCGGTGGATGGGAAGGAGGATGGGGTGTGGTGGGTTAGGGAAATAGCCGTACGGTGGTGGCGGTTGGAAGAATTGCGGCGGTGGCGGGTAGGGATTGGGGGGGGGGGGGTATTGGAACCCCTCCCCCCAGTTCTCCCAGCCTTCCGGGCTTCTGGGTCTCTGCCCTCTTCCACCTCTCCCTCTTGACGCCATCGATTTCACAGCTTGAACAAAGGTCTTCTTCTCCCCTTTCCCCCAAATCTTGCAAACTTAAGATTCACTGGCTAACGGCTCCACACATCCCTGACACCAACTGGGAAACAATCTTCTGCCCCAAATTGCAAGTTCTCCCACTTATCCTTGCGGATCCAGGCAAGGTCGCCTCTCACCGCCGCACTCTCTCTAACCCTAGGTCGTGAGGTTGAAGATGAGTCCGGGACAAACCAGAGCTGGTCGAAGAATTCCAATATTGCCCCTCCATCATCTAGCGGATCCGGGTCCTGGGTCTTCAACCCCGCTTCATTCGCCCTCTCCCTCGTCGAATCCTTGGCCGCCATCTGTCCGCAGGAGTTGGCGCGCTTGGACACTTTTGACTCTCTGCCTCGAACCATCACGCGCGGCGGCGGGCCGCATCCTCTCCACGGGCTTGAGGCCTCCCAGGTCTCCGACCATTCCCGTTGCAGCAGATCCCCCCCGTGGCGGGTGGGTCTTCACCGGCGGCGGCGGCGATGTTGGGGTGAGCGAAAAGGGTGAGCGAACCACCCGAAGCCCACCAACGAAATTGAGTCAGCCCATGGGTGTGTTCTTAAAATTATCTTCTTTTGCTTCCCCTTTTCTTCTAGCTCATACCATTATTTACCTTTGGTATGGAGTTATTATGGTTGTGCAGAGCATTCAAACTTTCCAAAAGCTTGGCTCAACATTTCATAGAACCTAGTTCAAAATTTTAAGTGCATGCCATTTCACACATGTACGCAAAAATGTTGAAATAAAAAATTGAAAAACTAACAATATCCAAAACTCATAAAAATGCATGTCACTGTAATTATTTCATGAAGTAACCCTTTTCGGGTCTAAAAAACCTCTGGGGTGATATTATTTTTTAAAACCAATCACATAAATCCGCTCCAACGAGAAACCAACCTTTTTCGGAGTAGTGGCTACGGAGTAGCTAAGCTAGTTGATCGATCTATAAAAGTAGACAAGTAGTAGTACTGTTTCTAGCTGCATATACGTACTCCGCTGTACTGGCCACATCATCTAAACTCAACTGAGAAGACCGCTGACCAACGAACCAGACGATTTTGTGATGAGACAATAATTAATTCTATGGTTAATTAGTTTCATAATCATCATACACTAAGTACTCGGTAATAAGCAACACTGGCGGAGCTTAATGCTGTAAATTAATATACAGAGTATATTCATTAGTTTTTACTTTTTAGAGTAAATTAACATGAATGGCCTCCTGGTTACCTGCTCAAGCTCCAGGTAAGCACCAGTGTCCCCGGCGGCTTGTCTGCGTCGTCGGAGTTGTAATCAGATGATGTGAATATGATCAGACAAGAACAGAAGTAGCTAGGCATAAACAGTCACATCGCACCTTTAAGTATAGTGAGCAAAGCACTGGTAGAGAGCGAGGCTTTGGTACAGGCCTTTAGTCCCGGTTCAACTTTGGAGCCGGGACTAAAGGCCTTTCGTCGACGTGGCCCGAAATAGGTGTCGTAGCCGGCCCCCCTTTAGTCCCGGTTGGTATTACCAACCGTGACAAAGGGGGGGGGGTCCCAACGGCTCTATCCGGCAATAATTGCCACCGGTCTTTAGTCCCGGGTGGTGTTACGAGCCGAGACTAAAGGGTACCCCTTTAGTCTCGGCTCGTAACACCACCCGAGACTAATGGCCGGCCTCCATATAAACACCGTACCTCCTTCTTCCTCCTGCCACCCGAGCCATTCACCGTACTCACTCACCCGCGAGCTCAAGCTCCTCCACTCCATGGCAACTCAAGCCTAGGGTGGTGCTGCGATTTTTTTCTTCATTAATTTGTGAAGATTTATCTCCTCCAAAGTGTTGTCAAGGTTGGAATCTTCATCCTCCCTTCATTTGTTGTGATTAAATTTTGTTTTATGGTTTAGAGATGGAGAAAATAGAAATGTTAATTTGTAGCTAGGTAGGAGGAGCTTAGAGAGATGAGATTTTGTATATATACGTGAAAATGCAGTTAGGATGGTACTTGCATTGTTCCTTCTTTGATTAAATTTGTATTAAGCATTCTCTTGTTTTCTTGTTTTTCATATAGAGAGCAAATTGAATTTTACTTGTACATATAGTTTATAAAATATATGCTCATAAAGAAAATAATAGACATACAGAAAATGTACTAGGTATTTCCATTCTTTCATCGTTTAGAAATGATTTTATTTATAGGTAGCTATAGGAGGAAATAGAAGATTAAATTCTTTTGTTAAGTATTTTTTTATTTTTATATAGAATAAATGTAAGCATTTTCTTATTTTTCTTGTTTTTGATACACAGCCCCACGTCCTAATTAGCTGCAGCCGAACTTCTCTGGCTAGGTGGGGACTTCAGGTCTGCAGCTCAGAGAAGTTGGGCTGTAACTGGATAGGAGGTGTAGGGCATGGTGATGTAGTACTGTAAGTGGGAGAGCCAGTTGTATATGACGGTGAGGTGAGACTGTTGTAGTTCCTGGAGCATCTAGGTCGTTTGAGTCACTGTTTCATAAAGGTTATGTACAGTAATAATAGTGTTGAATTCTATCCCCTTTTGTTTTTCTATTTATCCATATATTGAAGAAAATAGAAATGTTAATTTGTACCTAGGTAGGAGGAGCTTAGAGAGATGAGATTTTGTATATATACGTGAAATTGTAGTTAGAATGGTACTTGCATTATTCCTTCTTTCATTAAAATTGTATTAAGCATTCTCTTATTTTCTTGTTTTTCATATAGAGAGAAAATTGAATTTTACTTGTACATATAGTTTATAAAATATATGAGCATAAAGAAAATAATAGACATACAGAAAATGTACTAGGTATTTCCGTTCTTTTATTTCTAGGTAGCTATACGAGGAAATAGAAGATTAAATTATTTTGTTAAGTATGTTTTTTATTTTTATATAGAATAAATGTAAGCATTTTATTTTATTTCTAGGTAGCTATAAGATTAAATAGAAGATTAATTAGCTACTTTATTATGAATTCATGTATTGTCTTCAACATGTCTAGTAAGCATGTTTATTATTTTGAGTTGGTTTGGTATTATTTTCAATTTAACTGAATTTGTGCTTAGAGGGATTCTGATGAATACCATGCATTCAGACATATATTGCACTACCTCCAGTACCGATAGGAGCAAGCTGCCCAAGCATAGTATTTTCAGTGACACCTCTCAGGAGGTCAGCTCTAGCATATATATACTAGCTCTTAGACACCTTTTCCAGAGAGAGAGAGAATGTCGACATCTTGCTTGAACAGCTTGCTCCGTCGATACTGGAGGTTACGTGCGCTATATATGTCAGCTTGTAGCATCTAAACCAGTACTTCAAACAAATATCTATGAATTCACGTATTGTCTTCAAATCATCAACATGTTCAGTAAGCATGCATGTTTATCATTTTAAGTTGGTTTGGTACTATTTTCTATGTGTTTGATGCAGAGGTTCAAAAGCTAGAAGCTGACCAGCTTCAGCATGGGACTTGTACTCATTGGTATTAATTAATGTCGTGCCTTGTAATAGCCATCAAGGGACCTCTGTATGTATATGTAAGTCATTCTAAAAAATTAGCTAAATGTAAAATTAATAATTAGTTCTATTGATCATTATATCAAAAAGTAAACAAAGACAAAGATGAAAAAGTAAACAAAGACAAAGATGAAGAAGGGTGAGTTTGATGATATATTCCATTATGAACTGGATGATGAGAACTAGAGGCCTACCTACATTCTTCCTGAGCATGTTGATCATTCCAAGACAATACGCGAATTCATAAATATGTTTGAAGCAGAGGTTCAAAAGCTAGAAGCTGACCAGCTTCAGCTTGGAACTTGTACTCATTGGTATTAATTAATGTCGTGCCTTGTAATAGCCATCAGGTGACCTCTGTATGTATATGTAAGCCATTTAAAAAATTAGCTAAATGTAAAATTAATAATTAGTTCTATTGATCATTATATCAAAAAGTAAACAAAGACAAAGATGAAGAAGGGTGAGTTTGATGATATATTCCGTTATGAACTAGATGATGAGAACTGGAGGCCTACCTACATTCTTCCTGAGCATGTTGATCATTCTAAGACAATACGCGAATTCATAAATGTGTTTGAAGCAGAGGTTCAAAAGCTAGAAGTTGACCAGCTTCAGCTTGGGACTTGTACTCATTGGTATTAATTAATGTCGTGCCTTGTAATAGCCATCAGGTGACCTCTGTATGTATATGTAAGTCATTCTAAAAAATTAGCTAAATGTAAAATTAATAATTAGTTCTATTGATCATTATATCAGAAAGTAAACAAAGACAAAGATGAAGAAGGGTGAGTTTGATGATATATTCCGTTATGAACTAGATGATGAGAACTGGAGGCCTACCTACATTTTTCCTGAGCATGTTGATCATTCCAAGACAATACGTGAATTCATAAATGTGTTTGAAGTAGAGGTTCAAAAGCTAGAAGCTGACCAGCTTCAGCTTGGGACTTGTACTCATTGGTATTTTCTTCAAATCATCAACATGTTCACGAAGTACTCACCAATTTTGAGATTTTTCTGAGTTGGTTTACTAATATTTTCAATTTAATTTATTTTCCTCTTCAAATTGTAAACGAAAATTAGAAATAATTGTTTCAACTCTTGAAATAATATGTGCATAGAAAAGTAGGTATTTTTTGTTCTTAACTTAATATAATTTTGCATGGCACAAATATTTTAACTAACGATTTTTTTTAAATGTTCAAAGCAAAAGGAATGAGATAAATGAGGAAGGAAAAGAGAAATGTTAACTTCCCGCGCAAAATTTCCCTTTAATCCCGGGTGGTGTTACCCTTTTGTCTCGGGTGGTAACACCACCCGGTACTAAAGGGCGAAAATTTGCCTTTAGGGGGCTCCGGCGCGAAATACCACCCATGACAAAAGGGGGGCCTTTAGCTAGTCTCGGGTCGTAACACAACCCGGGACTAAAATGCCTTTTGTCTCGGTTGGGAAATCGACCCGTGACAAAAGGGGTGGGGGTATATAAGCCCCGTCGCCTTCCAGAGCGGCACTTAGCCATTTCTCCCCCAAATCGCCGCCTGGCCTCGTATGCGTCGTCGTCGCCGCCGCCTTTCCTCGCCGCGCCCGTCCCCGACGCTCCTCTCCCCGACGAGTGGCCCCACCCCGACGCGCCGCTCCTCCCCGACGCGACGCCCCTCCCCGACGCGCGCGCCTTGCCGTCTCCTTCCACCAGCCGGCTCGGCCGCCGTGACGCCCGCCCTCACCGCGCGGTTCGACCCCGACGCGCATCTCATCCCCGACTCGCCGCCCTCCCTGCCGCGGCACCCGCCCCGTCCCTCTCCTCCACGCGCGCTGCCGCCCCTCAGATCCCGAAGCGTACCAGCCGGCCAGCCCGACCGGTATGCCGCGCCGCCACCGCCGCCGCCGCCACCGCTTGCTGGTCCCACCCATGCAGCCGCCGGTCGGTGTGCGTGCGTGCCCCGATGGCCGGCCGGGCTCCGCGCACGCCGGGGTTTTGCCTTGCTGACGCAAGCCCGTGAAATGCTTGCGTGAGCAAGCATTTTTAATTAAATTTAAATTTATTTGATTTAGTTTATCAATTGATATATGATAAATATATGTGTAGTTATAAAAATTTCATAGATATGCATGAAAGTTTTTAAATTTATAGGAATGCAAAGAAAATTTAATTAGAAATAAATTGTAATGCTTTGTATATTTTTGTGTGTATATACAGTCATACATATAAATTTATTAGTACCTACGACTATGGACCAAAATCTTATTTATGTATTTGAGTTCTTAATTGTTTTCTAATATACAATTTCATAGTTTGATAGTTCTGAAGTCGACGACTGCCGCGTAGGCTCGAACAAGTGACTTCCTGTCACATCTGTCATTCTCCCACACGGCACCGCCACCAACAACCATCGTTCGTCCACAAGTTAGTAGAAATATTTCGACTTAGTTTATTCCAAAAATTCATACAATATTGTTGTTTATTCAAGAAAATTCATAGTAAATTCTTGTTTATTCGAGAAAGTTTTAGAAATTATTGATTATTCCAGAAGTTCATAGAAAAAACTTGCTGCTTATTCCAGAAATTCATAGAAAAATCTTGTTGTTTATTCCAAAAATTCATACAATATTGTTGTTTATTCCAGAAAATTCATTGTAAATTCTTGTTTATTTTAGAAAGTTTTAGAAATTGTTGATTATTCCAGAAATTCATAGAATTAACTTGTTGCTTATTCCAGAAATTCATAGAATAATCTTGTTATTTATTCTAGAAATTCAAAGAAAATTGTTGTTTAATAAAGAAATTCTTAGAAAATTCTTGTTTATTCTTGAAATTTTTAGAAATTGTTGATTATTCCAGAAATTCATAGAAAAAACTTGTTACTTATTCTAGAAATTCATAGAAAAATCTTGTTGGTTATTCTAGAAATTCAAAGAAAATTCTTGTTTATTGAAGAAATTTTTAGAAAATTCTTGTTTATTCTAGAAAGTCTAACAAAATTGTTGATTATTCCATAAATTCATAGAAAAATCTTGTTGCTTATTTCAGAAATTCATAGAAAAATCTTGTTGTTTATTCTAGAAATTCAAAGAAAATTCTTGTTTAATAAAGAAAGTCTTAGAAAATTCTTGTTTATTATAGAAATTTTTAGAAATTGTTGATTATTCCAGAAATTCAAAGAAAAAACTTGTTGCTTATTCCAGAAATTCATAGGAAAATCTTGTTCCTTATTCTAGAAATTCAAAGAAAATTCTTGTTTATTGAAGAAATTTTTAGAAAATTCTTGTTTATTCTAGAAAGTCTAACAAAATTGTTGATTATTCCATAAATTCATAGAAAAATCTTGTTGCTTATTTTAGAAATTCATAGAAAAATCGTGTTGTTTATTCTAGAAATTCAAAGAAAATTCTTGTTTATTAAAGAAATTCTTAAAAAATTCTTGTTTATTCTAGAAAGTCTAACAAAATTGTTGATTATTCCATAAATTCATAGAAAAATCTTGTTCCTTATTCCATAAATTCATAGAAAATTCTTATTTATTCCAGATGGATGACAACAATGACAACTTTATGACCGACATTATTGCTAGTGGTACAAATACCATTGCAACCTTCACCGACGAGGAGTGTAGTCAGGCGGACATGTACTTGAACATACCTCTGACTGAGGAGGATGCTGCCCCTGTCGAGGGCACATCAGCAAATAATGAGGACAATGCTGGAAGCAATGAGGAAAGTCTTGTGAATGAAAGTATTGAATGTTCCCACGAGGTATATATATATATCTCATGCATTAAGTTCATAGTTCTTATTTCTCTAACCTCAATTCTTACATAATTAATTAAATAACGAATCTGCAACTTGTAGGCTTCATGCTCAACATCAAAAAAGACAAAGAGAGGGCGTACACAAGTACTCACCGGCCATGTCCTGTATCATATCACAGAAGTGTCAGAGGTTGGCCAACCATGTGCTCCAAAAAAATCAAGGGCACGTATGTGTCATAGTGCGGGGCCATTGTAAGGGACAACGTGCCCATCAGCTACAGAGAATGGTTCTAGACCTAGTGAAAAATTTGTTGTGGGATGAAATGGGATGAAATCCTAAAACACTTCACACTTCCTGAATGCGTTGAACCAAACGATGTGAAGCGTTGGACTCTCACGAGGATGGCAACACAATTTCAGAAGTTCAAGCAGCAACTGGATAAAGATTATATCAAGAAGAATCGAACTCCAAATTGGATTGAATATCCCAAGTTAAAAGAACACTGGACGTCCTTTGTGGAATACAAGAAAAGTGAAGATTTCGCCAAGACGAGTGCATGAGGGAAGAAAAGTCGTGGTAAGAAGGAGCACGACCATCATCTTGGTCGAGGTGGTTACGCATTTGCAGTTCCCAAGTGACGGTAGATGGAAGAAAATCTTCTCGCACAAGGTACCATACCAGCGGACTATGATTGGCCCGAGCGAGTGAAGAATTGGTATTATGCTCATGGAGGCACAATTAACTCCGAAGATGGTACCCTTGATTTCCCACCCTCGTTATGAGAGGCTGCACTTGAAATATTGAAAACAATTGAAGATGTCAGAGCGAGCAGAGTGAAGGTTGACAGAGAGATGGATGAGCTCACTATGGCGCTCAAGAATCTAGAACACCCAGGACGTTGCAGGGGTTACGGGGTGGTACCATGGAAATTTGCCTTCAGGGGAGACTTTGCCACCTATCAAAGCCGCAGAAGAAGAAGAGAGCGCGAAGAGGAGGAACGACGGCAAGAGATAGAACAAAGACTTAAAGAACACGAAGAAAAGATGACGACAGAGATTGAACAGCGAGTGGACACCGCATTAAATGAGATGGCCCCATCTGGAGGACTGCCTCTAGTACAAGTGGATCCTTCTGCTCGCAAAAGCAGTTGTGCTTCCGCAGCGGTTCCCGAAGAGCAAAGGGCAATAGAAGGAGTTCAAGTGGACGACAGCCAACGGTACCCTGTGGATGACATCTGTCGGCGCACCCGATGTGAGCTTCACAAGCCATTCGACAACATCAAAATGAAGGTATGTATAATTCATGCTTTTATTAGCTCAATAATTGATGCATATATATTACTTTGAAATTTTTGGACAGACATTCACAATGACGGTATAACTCATGCTAATAATAACTAATTAATTATTATTTCTCAGGTGGCGGACGGAAGTGCTTTTGCGCAGTTTCTTGGACAGACAAGCCACGGCATGCCGATTCCACCTGGCTACGCCTCAGTTAGCATAGAGAACATCTGTCAACCTGCTTTTGAGGAGCTAGAGCTTGATATCCCAGGAGGTGATGGGGAAAAGACACTTAAGGATGCGGTACACGATATCATATTATGGCCAAAACGTTACATCATCATAATCCTCAAGAATGATGGATCTCCGAGAGACCCCCTGGAGCCTCCACAATCATCTCCGGGGCCATCATCATCACTACCTGCTCGCTCACCTTCTCCGCAAGAACCATACAATTCGGGAGAAGCGAGCTCCAGCGATCACGATGATGACATCCCTCCCAATTCACCTCAGCAACAATCAGCCGCAGAGCACGCGCCACAGAGGTCTCGAGCGCAATCTTTCAAGTCGGTGCAACCACCAAAGAAAAAACGAAAACGACCAGCAAAGAAAAAGCCCGAGCCAACGAAGCTAGCATGGGAGAGGACAGAAGAAGAAACAAACGTGATTGTAGATAAAGAAGTCGCAGACTTCTTTGCAAAAATGAGAGAAGAAACTCGACAGGAAAGCCAGGATGCCAAAAAAATGAAGGTCGTAAGCAGAGACTCCAGGCTTTCATACGCGAGATGGAAGAAATAAGGAGAAGGAAACCGCCGGTAGAGTTGAAAACGGACTATGAGCGTTCAGTGGACAAGTCTTATCAAAAGAAGAGACAACGAGGGTCGCCGAATAGTTACATCGAGCAAATACCTGCGTCGACGTTGGGGACTGCCACAGATAAGAACAAGGAGAAGCAAATAGATGCATCCACGACCGATCCCACTAACTTGTTTGCGGGCCTCAGTGCAGAAGCACAAACAGCAATTGACAACATGTCTGCAGAAGAACTGGCTCAAGTCATCAACTTTTATGAACAAACAAAGATGCATGTTGGTGGTATTCTCGGCCTTGAAGACCTACCAGCGGATAAAAATTTCATACATAGATGGCGCTTTGAGCTAGGAAAACCTCTAGTGAAGCCAGAATTGTTCAACAAGCTCCCAACTAAGATGCGCAAATTTCATGACTGGTACTTGCAGAAGTCAGCTGAGGGCCTGGAGATGTTTCGTATGCTCGTGAGACCTGGAGATTTTGCCCTTCAAAACAAGAAGGTGGTCTAGCTCCAATTCATTGATATCTATGAAGTTTACCATCTGAACGCTGTGAATACCGATCTTATCATGGCCTGGTGTCTGTAAGTGACATATTTTCATATGTTTATTAATAAATTTATTACATTTGTCGATCTACTAATTAACATTTAGCTTTCTTCTTGTGTAGCCTGCAACTTACTGAGATGCGAAGGAAGGGTTATTCAAGAATTGCTTTCATGGACCCATCAAAAGTTAACGAGCAGGGGATCCGGGACCAACGAAAAACAACAATCGAGACAATTTTTAGGCACTTAGATGAGTTTCATTACAAGGAACTTATACTACTGCCTTACAACTTCAAGTAAGTACGATTGTCATCTAATTATCCTTGTTAATTCTATTTAGTCAATTCTAATCTCCATGAGCATGCATATAGATTCCACTGGATTCTACTCATAATCACTATCGACAAAAGCAACATCAATGTGTATGATTCATTGAGAAAAGATCCCTAAGAATACCAAGACCTTCAAGATGTATTTCACGAGTAATAATTCTATCTAAGACATTTTCTTTTATGCAATATATATATTTAGCTTTTATACTAACACTGTATCTTTTATTATTTTGCCTCAGAGCTTGGACCATGTTCATTGCAACACACCAAGGACCATTTCAAAAAAAAATAGATGGGTCACTAATTTTCCGGTACGTATACCAAATGACAACTTCAGATTGGGAATATTTAAAATGTATAACACTAGTATTTCATAATCTGTTCTCCTCTCCACTTTAGTGTTTGAGACAAGAACCAGGAAATAATTATGCGGGTACTACGTCTGTGAGCACATACACCATTTCAGTGGCAACGCGGGTGATGATAGTGTAAGTAAAATAAACCTATTAATAATACATCATTTTTATCCTCTTTTGTATATTTAGTCACTTGGTGTATTATATTAACCTATTTGAAAATTATAGAGGATTACAAAAAGGGAAGCACTCATTGAGAAGGATCGTCTCTTGGCAATTCAAGAAGCTCTCATGGGATTCCTCATGGACGAGGTGGTTAATCCAAAAGGAAAACATTTTTATGACAAGCATCCAATTGACCGACTCGCCTCCGAGGAAAGCTAATTGAGACTAGAAATTTGAACTGAATGATATTTTGATGTATATATACTATAGGGTTTAGGGTTTTGATGTATATATACTAGTTTAAGAAAATACTATTTATTTTGATGTGTATAAATTATTATGTGTATATATATTTATAAGTTTATATATGTAGATATATAGGGTTTAATTTATATATAAATCTAATCTAAGTGCGTATATGATATATATAGACTGGTATACATATATACAAGTGCAAATATGTATACATACATATACGGGTTAGACAACAATTAGAATATACGCTCAAATCGAAAACAGCAAAAAAAAAGGAGACGATACCCTTTAGTCACGGTTGGTATTACCAACCGAGACTAAAGGGGGTGGGTGCAGGCGCTGGCGTGCCCCCCCCCCCTTTAGTCTCGATTCACCTGGGACTAAGGGGGGGCTTTTGTCTCTCATCATTAGTCCCGGTTGGACTTGAGAGACCTATACCCCTTACCAACCGGGACTAAAGCCCCTCTCCCTACCAGTGAAACTAGTATTGATTTTCTGCCCCCCCCCCATACTAGCTACCCGGGACGAAACTAGTACCCAATAGGATAACACTAACCTAGTACCTAAGGTAACAGTAGCTTTGCACATGACAATTTTTGTGGGGTTGTTCTTCATCTGTAAGTTAGATGTAGCCTTGTTAAAAGATCATTACCTACTCCCTCCATCCCAAATTGTATGGTGTTTTGACTTTTCAAAATATGTAGTATTTGATATGTACCCAGACAGTGAATACTATGCATTTGCAAAAGACAAAACAACATATAATTTGAAACAAATTGAAGGGAGTACATGCGTGGATCTAACTTGTACATTTCGTGACACCCGACATGTGTTTACTTCAAAATGGCTGGTCGGGAGAACGGTTACACTAAAATTAGAACGTTAAAACATGTATTATAAGTTAAGAAAACCAGTCCATATATCCACCCGTGTTGCACTGTGAGCAAGTACCTAAGAAATATAAGTATTTCAAAGTGATGTAAGTATTAGAAGTGCATGAATGAAGAATAAAATATTGCTCACAAACTAACAGAATTACTTGTATTTGCCCCAACTTTATTTCATATATATTTTAATTATTTACTAGCATAATATTTATATAGATTCCATCTAGGTTTTTATTCTGGTGATGATGTGATAGACTTCATCTACCACTGCTTGCTCCATATGCCATTGTCAAGATCCAAGTACAAGGTGCCTTGCTCCAAATTCTATAATTGCATCACCCCACCCATATAGAATGATGGTTCCCCGCAAACAACAATATTTTAGATTAAAACTTGTATAGTGTAAAAATTAGATGTTTCTTTAAAAAAGAAACAATGTCTTTCAGGGCCGAGGCTTGTACTTTTTACTACTTTGGACTAGAATTTAATTCGGCAAAAATAAAAACACTAGGTGGACAGATCGACCCACGGGTGTAGTGAGACCAAAGAAAGTATAGCATGTTAGAAGAGAGAGAAAAATAAAATATCATTAGACAATTCAGCACGCGTTGCGCGCCCTACCAATACCCGAATGAAGAAATGCAAATACCGATCAACAAGCAAACAAATGCCGAAGTAAGATGGAGACCACGCAACATCCACTCGCAGAAGGCCGATATACATGACACTTATGAATGGAGTTGGCCGGCTGGATTAGGCGACCAGAGAGGGGGGAGTAAATGGGAGCCAATAAAAATTCTTCTCCGAAGAGTTGAACTCGACTATGCTTTAAAATCACACACAAGGATTCCCACACGAACTTGCCAAGGTCACGTAGTCATAACGGACCTACCAACCCTAGGAACAAGCCCCAAACTAACTCAAAGCGGAAGCACAACTCAAGAGCTAGGAACTTAGGCTGTTCTGCAGCGTCCAGGATGGACCGTCCGAACTGGCTGGACGGACTATCCGTGACTATAGGTCGGACCGTCCGTGGGTCAAGGATGGACTGTCCATATTTGCCAACAGAACCACCAAAAACTCTACCCCTCAACAAGCCTCACACAGACCGTCCGTATGAGCTCCACGGACTGTCCGCCGGCACCATGCAGACTGTCCGACACTACAGTTCGGACCGTCCGAAAATGGCAACAGAAACACCAGAGACGAACCCCTCCTCACGTAGGGATGGCAACGGGGACACGATTCCCGATTCCCCGCGGGGAATTCCTCTATTAGAGGACAGGGATGGTACAAAATTGACCCCCGCGGGGATCTAATCGGGGTTAAAGTTGTCCCCGTCAGGTACGGCGGGGACGGGGACGGTATACTGCCCCCCCCCGTCCCCGATTCCTCGCAACCCCGCCTCGATCTGCAATTCGGCCCAGCAACCCACAAGAAAGAGGCCCAATAACATAGGTATATAACTTCCAAACCCTAGCTAACCATCAGCCACTCCCTCACCCGGCCGCCCACCAGGCGCACCACCTCCCTCTACTCGCTAAGCCGCCGCCGCCCCCAAGTCCCAAGCTTGCCGCCGATGGCCGCTGGACCCGTCGCCCCGCTCCCTCACCTTGCTAGCTGCTGCCGCCGGGCCCTTCAACCTAGTGTTACTAGTCTGCTGCGAAGCTCGAGGTCAACACCGCTCCAGCGGCCAGCGAAGTTGCGCCCGACCTCGAGCTGCAGATCCCACATCCCTCTGAGATTCGACAGCAAGGGACTGCGGGATTCGTCCTCCGCACTGCTGAACTCCGACAGCGACAGGTGAGAGCACCCAAGAAACACATCTCCTTGCATACTGCACGTAGGTCTTTGACTCTCGAATTCTTTACTGATATGTTTATACTATTGCTGCATATAGGGACTTGCATTGCTTGAGGATTGAAGGCTTTGAAGATTGCAAGACGCACGGCTGGAGATTTGTGCATTTGCGCTTTGTAACTGCAAATTGCAATGTTGAATTGACCTTGCGATCATTGTAGTGGCCCAAATGGTCCTTTATTTAATTTTTTTCTTGTTCACATGGCACCACTAAGTTTGTAACCTGTGCATGTTTTGCGGGGACGGGGACCCCATCGGGGACGGAATCCCTGGCGGGGACGGGGATGGTATTAAATCATCCCCCGCGAGTGTTGGCTGGGACGGGGATGGGGAAAATTTGTCCCCGTGGGGACGGGGATGGGGGGTCAATCCCCGACGGGGATTTCCCCGTTGCCATCCCTATCCTCACAGACTGTCCGAACCGGACTTGCGGACTGTCCGTCCGGGTCGCGGACCGTCCGACACTCGAGTTCGGACCGTCCGTAAACCGCCTGCAACAAAAACCTAGCTCGACGACTGATCGAAACACGAGCGAACAAGAACCGGACGAACTCGTGAGGAACACCGACAAACTCCTCGAGCTCGTGGTTTTCTAGGTCTATTCGTGAGGGACGGACTGTCCGTGAGCACCCGACGGACTGTCCATCCCTCACGAATAGACCCAGAAAACCGCGAGCTCGAGGAGTCAACTCCTCCTACCCATCCATGGATCTCCCAAACGGCTGAATGGATTGAGACAAGATTTGGGGGAGATGTGAAGCGTCCCTAGGGGATGCTATGCCCAGAAACTTGAGGCCTCAAACCAACTAAAACGTCGGGAATCGATCACGAACCGAGCTCTACCAAAAAGCTAGGGTTCCACCCGAAATCCTTAAATCCAAGACCAAATCCGGAGTTTGAGGGGTCAAGATCAAGCACAAAGATGCACAAGGCATCTATCCAGGATCCCCACAAAGAAATCCAAACCTAAACACCTCAGAATCGGAGGAACAAGCCGCGCACGAAAATCCAAAGAAAAAATCACTCGAGCCACAAGAAGGAAATCGACACAACCATGAAAGCTTCCATACACTCGGAGGTCAGATTCTCTACAAAATGGTGAAGAAAATCTAAGCATAAAGAGCAGGGAAATGAGAAGAAATCGAGATGGATGAGTTGCCCTGAAACCCTAGAGCTATATATATGAAGTCCCTCTGGGTTGGACAAATGACCAAGCTACCCCTAGAACATAAAAGAAGATACACACCCCTCAGGGGCAAGATGGTCAAGTAGCACTCCTCTTCATCAGGCGGCCACGCCATCACCGCAGTTCGCGTCCTCCCGACGCAAGCCCTGCGATCCTGCCGCGTGTCCCCCGGCATCAAAGTTTCTCGGCGCGCCCGGATCCCGTCTCCGCCCGCCGAGCCTCCGGTCTTGGTTTTGTGGCTCAACCAAGTAACCGGACGGTTTTGTGGTGAACCGCCGCAAACCCTGCGTGCAGACTCCAGTCGTGAGCCGCTACCCTGCACCGGCTCTAGTCGACAACTTCGTCTTGCTTTTCTTGCCACCATGCGGCCCGCACTTGATCCTGTTCGGCCACCAGGTCCATCGAGCCGAGCTTACTTGTCTCTCCACTCCTCGGAGGCCCCACAAGGCTAAGACCTTTCGCGCCCGCTCTTCACCTGCACCAACGCAAATCAAGCCGCAAGCTGCACCAGCAATACTCGGCCAAGAGTCAGTCCACACCACGTTGTCAATCACTCATCACACCAAGGAGCGACCATCCACCGGTCCTCGGACGCTCCTCAACTTATACACCCGGTGGGGAAACTCAGCACTTTCAAACCCAGGTGGTTGCCTTACATAAACCTCTTCCTCCAAAAACCCATTCAGGAAGGCGCTCTTCACATCCATTTGATACAATTTGAACCCTTTAGCCACAAAAAAGGCTACAAGGATCCTAATCACCTCCAAACAGGCTACAGGAGCAAATGTCTCCTCATAGTCTATTCCCTCCTTCTGGCTATAACCCTGAGCAACCAGCCTCGATTTGTTCCTCACCTCCTCACCATTCTCACCCTCTTTGTTTTTCCACACCCATTTTGTCCCAATAGGTTTGCAGATTGGTGGTGGCTCCACTAACTCCCACACCTGGTTTCTCTCAAAATTCTCTAACTCCTCATGCATGGCATTCACCCAATTAGGATCAAAGAGTGCGTGTCCAATGTCTTTCGGCTCAAAGGTAGCAACAAAAGCCGAATGAGAAAAGTGAGAAGCGTTTCTGGACCTTGACCGTGTCGTACGCTCATTGATGTCGCCGATGATTCTTGAGGGAGGATGATCAACTTGAACGCGCCTCGGTGCCTCTCACCTGGAGACGACCTCCCCCTCTACAGCAGCTTCCACTTTATCTTGCTGGATCATAGTCGGTGTAGGGGATGGACCATCCTGCACCGTAGTCGTTGTAGTGGAAGTAGAGGGTACATGCGTGGCTGGAGCTTCACCATCATCATCATCATCCTCTCCAGCATCATCCTCCTCATCCTCAAAGATCTTCCTGCCAACTACGTCGTCACCTGCACACTCAAAGACTAGGTTAGTATCAAGGTTGAGCACACAATATGCTCGAGAATGATTAGCATAACCCAAAAATATTCCATCGGAGGACCTCGACTCAAACTTATCAAGCCTACCCTTCTTGAGGATTAAACACCGACAACCAAAAGCCCTGAAATGGCTCACTCTAGGTGCTCACCCATGCATGAGCTCATAGCACGTATTCTTTATAAAAGCCCGAAGAAAGATCCGGTTCCCAACATGGCATGCGGTGTTGACCGCCTCAGCCCAATATCTCCTCGGAGTCCTATGCTCGTCGAGCATCGTCCGAGCCATCTCACAAAGGGAACAGTTTTTCCTCTCAACCACACCATTCTGACAAGCCACATAGGGAGAAGAAAATTGATGTTCGGACCCAAAACACGACAAAAGGTTTCAAACCGAGAGTTTTTAAATTATGTGCCATCGTCGCTACGAATAGCTCGAATAGCATCTCCATGCCTCTCGTTCTTCAACCTCAAGATTAGATCCCTCACAAAACAAAATGTTTCTCCCTTGTCAGCCAAAAAGAAGACCCAAGCATAGCGTGAGTAGTCGTCCACTATCACAAGGACGTACCAATTCCCTCCCGCCGAGCACACACGAGCTGGACCAACCAAGTCCATATGGAACAACTCACATAGACGCTCTGTCATGACATCGGTCAGGGGCGGATGGGTGGTGGCTACCATTTTGCCATGCCTGCACGGAGCACATACCAAATCCTTTTGGTATTTCAACTTAGGCAATCCTCAGACCAAACCTAGCCCACTCAAGCAAGACAACAAGTCAAAACTCAAGTGACCTAGTCTCCTATGCCATTTCCAAAGCTTCACTGAAACGCCAGCAACCAAACAACGAGAAGAGCCGACACACTGAGAAAAATCAGCTCTGAAAATCTGACCCTCGGGGATGATCGTGCACACAAGATCACCTCGAGAATCCAAAACATGAGAAGCGCCCGTTTTGAAACGGACCTCAAAACACTCATCAAGAAGCTGGGAAACCGATAGAAGATTGAACCCCAAAGACTTGACAAGAGCAACACGCCTAAGAGTCACAAACTCGCTCACCTTCACCGTGCCCACTGAAAGCACTCTACCGTTTCCATTGTCCCCAAAAGTGATGTACTCTTTGGTCGTCACCAGGGTGAGGCTGTGAAGGACCGATTTGGCGACCAGGGAGGTGGGGAGTGAATGGGAGCTGATAAAAATTCTTCCTGAAGGATGAACTCGGCCTATGCCCCAAATTCACAACCTAGGATTCCCACACAAGCTTGCCAAGGTCGCGTAGTCACAACGGACCTACCAACCCTAAGAACAAGCCCCAACTCAAAGCAACACAGAAGCACAACTCAAGAAGCAAAGGACTTAACCAAATCTGGTAGGCCCTGTGCGGACAGTCCACGAGTCTGGCGGACGGTCCGACCCTGTACGACAGATGGTCCGTAAACTCGAATAGAACCTCCAGAGACTACAACCTATTCTAGCCCCCACACGGACAGTCCGGGCAAGCACCTCGGACAGTCCGCGCGGCGCGGACAGTCCGGCCCCACCTGGCGGACAGTCCCGCGAACCGCCTCCAACAAACGCCTCGTGCTCACAAACTGAAGAACACGCGACAAACACCCCTCGCGCGGACAGTCCGCAGGCCACGGGCGAACAGTCTGCCAGCCTCAAACAGAACAGCCCGAGCTCAAAACCACGAAGTCAACTCCACCAATCCATCCATGGATCTCCCAAACGGCTGAATGGATTGAGACAAGGTTTGGGGAAGATGTGAAGCGTCCCTAGGGGATGCTATGCCCCAAAACTTGAGCCTTCAAACCAACTAAATCGCCGGGAATCGATCACGAACCAAGCTCTACCAAAAAGCTAGGGTTCCACCCGAAATGCTCAAATCCAAGGCCAAATCCGGAGTTTGAGGGGTCAAGACCAAGCACAAAGATGCACAAGGCATCGATCCATGATCCCCACAAGAAAATCCGAACCCAAACACCTCAGAATCAGAGGAACAAGTCACGCACGAAAATCCAACGAAAATAGCCCGAAAAAGACACAAAAATCACTCGAGCCACAAGAAGGAAATCGACGCAACCATGAAAGCTTCCATACACTCGAAGGTCAGATTCTCTACAAAACGGTGAAGAAAATCTACACCTGTGGAGCAGGGAAATGAGAAGCAGTCCGGAAGGATGGTTTGCCCAGAAACCCTAGAGCTATATATATGGAGTTCCTTTGGGATGGGCAAATGACTAAGCTACCCCTAGAACTTGAAAATGAGATACACACCCCTCAGGGGCAACATGGTCAAGTAGCACTACTCTTCATCGGACGGCCACACCTTTGCCGCAGTCCGCGTCCTCCCGACGCAAGCCCTGCGATCCCGCCACGTGTCCGCCGGCATCGAAGCTTCTCGGTGCGCCCGGATCCCGTCTCCACCCGCCGAGCCTCCGGTCTTGGTTTTGTGGCTCAACCAAGTAACCCAACGGTTTTGTCGTGAACCACCGCAAACCCCGCGTGCAGACTTCGGTCGTGAGCCGCTACCCTACACCGGCTCCTGTCCACGACTTTGTCTTGCTTTTCTTGCCACCATGCGGCCCGCACTTGACCCTACTGGCCACTGGGTCCCTCGAGCCGAGACTACTTGTCTCTCCACTCCTCAGAGGCCCCACAAAGCTAAGACCTTTCTTGCCCGCTCTTCACCTGCACCGACGCAAATCAAGCTGCAACCTGCACCTGCAATACTCGGCGAAGAGTCAGTCCACACCACGTTGTCAATCACTCATCACACCAAGGAGTGACCATCCACCGGTCCTCAGGCTGGAGAACCACCTTCGATCTCCAGTCATGTGTCGAGAGCAACCGGAGTCGATCAACCAAAAGCCCTCCATGCCTCCGACATGCAAAATAAAAAACGAGAGCGAGAGTGAGCAAACAACTCAGCACTGGGGTTAGTACAAAATGAATCAAACCAATGTCATGCCATTTGCTCAAAAGTGGGGTTAGAAAAAACCATCCTATCTCTCCTAGGTGGAACACCCACACCTCCCCTTGGAGGACTGCGCGTACCACGAAGTGGAGACCGTGGCCCATAGCTCCTCTGGGACCTAAAACTGCGATCGTTCCCCCATACTCGTATTGGCTAGAGTGAAGGAACGTCCAACAAACTCACCACGCCCGAACCCAACACGCCTACCACCATCTCTCTGTGGTGGCACCCCTCGAGGCACAAACTCACGCCTCCCTTGACGCGGAATGGTGTACACAACACCCTCACCTATAGGCACCATACGTGGCTCAGGCACACCACAAGAAGGGCGGTACCTGTCTTTGTTTGCCATCTCTCTAGCAAACCTCTCCTCACGCTTCCTCCTGAAGCAAAACTCAGCAAGATGCCCATCCCTTCCACGATGCTCACAATGGAAGTGGGTCAGTTTTGGCTTTTGCTTTGGGCTATCTTTTGGCTGTGGCTTCTCCTCACTCAGTTTCTCTCCCTTCTTCCCAAAGAACTCATTCCCCAAGTCACTCTTGAACTTAATAGGTTTCTGGAAGTTGTTGGTTTGTGGAGGAAACACGGGTGGAGCTGGGGTTGTGTCTAGTCGGTTCCTAAGTGGGTTTGGCTTAGGAGCTTAGGCATCTTGTCGTGGGTTTTTGGTGGCTCTAGAATATCACCGATTTTCCCCTCACCACTTCACTCCCCAATCTTAACCGACCCAAGTGCTTGCCCATCACAGCACTTGTATGCCTCAATCATCATCTTGAGCTGAGGCTCATGACCAGACAACCAACCTATCATTTTCCTCAACTCATGATTCTCATCCTACAAACGATCGACATAGTGTGCAAGCTCCAAATTCTTCACAACATGTATTTCACAAGTAGAGCATGAGGTAGGAATAGGAGCTTTCAAAGCAGCTTCTAGAGATCTAGCATAAGCAAGCGACACATCTAGCTTCTAATGCAGAACAGGACAAGAAGTGCAAGCACCAAGCAAGGAGGGCCTAGATTTCATCTCATCTTGCTCAACCCTAAGCACATCTAGTTCCTCAACCTTGGAGGCATACTTTTCCTTAAGCATAGTCAAATCACCAAGGAAAGGAGAACAATCAGTGCATTCAGGTTCATCAGTCACAATAGGAGCAGACTTCAGAGAATCTATTTGAGCCCTAGCATCAACAAGCAAAGACTCTAGCTCAACCACCTTCTCCTTAGCCTCTCCAAGCAAAGACTTATGCTCCCTCTTCTCCTTGTTGGTCTTTCTAAGCACATCATCATGGTTGTCAAGCAATTCATTCAACCTAGCATTCTCTGCTATCATGAAGGCAGTATCATTGTTTACCTCATCCTCGGAGTTGGAGTCCGAGTCATCCTTGTTGCTGTTCTTGCTCCCGGAGCTGTGTGCCATGCCGCAAAAGCCTTGGGCGGCGAAGCACAAGCCGTTGATATTCTTGCTTGACCGCTTGCCCTTATGCCGGTTCTCTTATTCATCACTTGAGCTTGATGAAGAGTAGCAGGAGCTTGAGTCGATGTCGCTCGCTCCGGCAACCATCGCATGCTCCTTCTTCTTGTGACCACCACTCTTCCTCGGCCTCCGCTTGGACTTGTGCTTGCCCTTGTGGTCATCCCTCGAGCAGTGCTTGTGGTCATCCCTCGAGCAGTGCTTGGGGTCGGTCCTCGAAAGGTGCTTGTGCTCGGGCTTGATCTCCATGGCCTCCGGGCACTCAGCAATAAAGTGCTCGTGCTTCCCGCACCGGTAGCACATGCCCGAGCTCCTCCGAGCATTCTTCTGGTTCGTGTACATGCGCTCGAACCGCCTGCTCAGCAACGTGAGATCTTCCTCGCCCAGCACATCGAACTCCTCATCTATCATGGACACAAGACAAGACAAAGAAAATAGTTTCGAAGACAGGTTAGTGTTAGTCCTTGGTCCAGAAAGGAGAGCCAGACTATGAGGATCAGTCAGGTTCTCGATCCTTGCTCGCACCCCACGGTCCACCTCGGATGACTTGAGCTTGGAAAATAGCTCATCCACCGTGAGGGTCTCATACTTCTCTGACTCCAGAATACCCTCGACCTTCTCACTCCACACGGTATGATCCAGAGAGTGCAGGAGCTTCACAGCCCTGTCATGACCATCATACGGGAGCGCGGCCACATTAGCCCTCATGTTGTTCACAATCACAGTGAACCGCTGGAACCTGGTGTCTATGGACTCACCAGGGAGATGAGTGAAGTTCTCGTACTCTCTCCGGTAGGTCGCAAACAAGCGTGCCTGCACCTGAGTGTTCCCAGCATGAGCATTCTTCAACTGCTCCCGAATCCTACAAGCCAAGTCCTCTGTTTGAACCAGATCGAATTCGGATTGACACAGAGCACGGAACAAGTAGTTGACCGCCTTGTTGTTGGTGTCGTGCATATCCCTCGATCCTAGAGCAAGGAAGTTAATCAGATGAACATAAGCTGTGTTCACCGTAACATCCCAAAGGATCTGACCCTTGCCGCGGAGGAAAGCAGCCATCCGCCTCTGCCACATCTGGTAGTTCTTACCATCAAAGTGTGGAGGACGCGAACCCCGTTCTTGGTACACCATCTTTGAAGGATCCGTAACCGGCTCTGATACCAATTGAAGGACCGATTTGGCGACCAGAGAGGGGGGAGTGAAAAGAGCTGATAAAAATTCTTCCTGAAGGATGAACTCGGCCTATGCCCCAAATTCACAACCTAGGATTCTTCAAATTGCGTACCAAGAACGGGGTTCGGGTCCTCCACACTTTGATGGTGAGAACTATTAGATGTGGCAGAGGCGGATGGCTGCTTTCCTCCGCGGCAAGGGTCAGATCCTTTGGGATGTTACGATGAACACAGCTTATGTTCATCCGATTAACTTCCTTGCTCCAGGATCGAGGGATATGCCACTACAACATTTTGGAGCATTCGCGATGCCTCAAATTGGTCGCTATATGGGTCATTTGGTTGCAATATAGACTAATTGCGACAAATTAATTTCGTTGCCAGGTGTCACAATATTGTCCGTCGCAATATGTTTCTGCGACGATAACAAAGTGGCGTCGCTATAAATAAAAGGTGTTGCGACGACATGTGGGGTAGCAACTGGTTGAAGTAGCGACGACCAGTGGCGTTGCAATACGGGTAATTGCAACGAAAGGGGTCGTTGCTATAGTGGTATTTGCGACCACTTTGGTCTGTTGCAAACAAGCATTGTTGCAATGCAAGCAATATGTCGCAATACGACCCCTGTGCTGTTGCAATAGCGATGGAGGATATCACAACGAAATCATAGCCGTTGCAATATGCCTAAAGACTATTGCAACTAAATGTGCAATGTTGTCATATGGTTAAAGGATATTGCAACACCATTTGAATCGTTGCTATTATTGTAAAGGTTATTGCAACAAAAAAAGTCGTCGTTATTTTCCTGTTGGATATTGCAACGTGATGTGTATCGTTGTAGTGTCCACATGTAGCATCGTTTAAGCATTGTTGCAATATTTTAAATGGTGGTTGCAATACTAAATTCACACCGTACTAGAGACGTTGATTCTATGGATACTACAATTATTTTGATTCTTTAATGCAATGAAAATTTCTAAAAACATAAATTGATGCAAAGATATATACATATATTAATAATGACATCAATCCAGCATTTACATCCATCATCCATGATACAAATGATGCAATGGAAGATTGTGTCCTTTCACCCATCACTCACAAACAATACTGAAGTTTCTTAAAAATATATATCTCATCCAAGATAATAGTTTACAACACAGGTTTTGGAATTCTTTTAAAAACAATTCATCCAAGGCTGCCTGCTAATTTTCTGACCTTGTCAACTACACTTCCATTCCTGAAACATATATGAACACCGACATGATCAGATCAACCCTGAGTAAAAATCTCTAAATGCTCCTGGATATAGTTTGGTCATTGTGAGCTTTATCGGCATTGCCTCACAGCTATGCCAGGCCCTATTGCTCTCGTAGATAATAAGATGGCTTGGTGCTGTATGAGCCCATTGTGAGCTTTATCCAGTGTTCAAGCTAAATTTGAACAGCTAGCAACATGATTTCCAGGACAAGGCATACCATAGTGCTTGTACTCTTTACGATGGCAAATCAAATTGCATACTGACAACTTATTTCTTCTCCATTCCAAATTTGCACGCAAGCAGCTACAGCCCAGTATACCAAATCTAAGTACATGTATTTTGGCATGCTACACCTAAAAAGGTTTCTGGCATGCCAAATCACGACTAATCAGATGATTTTATAACATTGCTCTATGCAGCAACCGAGAAGCTGAACCAAGTTTCAGTGCTGCATTTTGGAAATAAAATAAGCTTCATTCTTAAATTATTTTGCTATAACATGTTACTTCTGTTTCACAATAGTTGCTGTTTAGCTATTTCAAGTATTTTCAAAATACTTATCTACAACTTCATGGCAAACACATATTTTCTGATCCTACCCCTACTTAGTAAACACACTCCACGGTTTGCACCTTTGAAAACATAACTGCACACTTAAGAAGGGCTTAACTAAGGATAGTATGGTCCTTTTATTGACCTCCTTAATTCTTGAGTCTAAGGTCAAAACAACAAATGTTGTGAGAATATATATACTGGCAGTAAAATTTCCAGAGTTTGCGCCCCTGTATTTTTTTCCTGCACTTTAAACAAAGGAATTTCAAAAGGCAGTGTATATAAGAGCTCGTAGAAAGAGTTGGGATGAAATAATCACAGCAGGCAGAGTTGAAATGACATGTTAGCTGTGAAATATATGGGTTTGCTTTATCATGAGAAAAAACATGGCATCAGTTTTCGATCAGCCTAAACAAAATTGAATTGGGCTCACCAATTGTGCTTGCTCACTGGTTTCTTTGATATGCCATTCTTGTGCTTCTCGTTTCCATAATATTTTTCTTCAAAGAATTCAGTTAATCCCAATCCCGACCTGCATTTTCATTGTCAACGAAATTCATTGTAAAGATATTGGTGTGTACAATGAACTTTCGATCTGCACAATGCATAAATACAAGAAAAGGTCAAGCTTCCGAGACACCCAAACAGGTTGCCATATGAACAGACATAATTAACTGAACAACATTTGTTATTTGTTGGACACTTTCGAAAGTCACAAAACCAACTGTCATTCACTTATTCTTCTTTGTTGTCGATTGGTGAAGTGAGCATAAAAAAGCAAGGATCAAATAAGCACAGTCATTCAGGCATAGACAGGGAAAAAGTGCAGACTACAGACCTTAGGATCAAAATGATTTACCCGAGAGGAACAGAAGGTTGTGCACTTGAGGCAGTAGATATTGCAGAGTAAATTGGAACTTTACTTTCTTGTTGGGCATGGTGGTCGGCAGGCCAAAGAATGGCAGCTGGTCGATGGTGAGGAAGGTCGAGCGGTGTGCAAACAGCAGGTCTCTAAATGAAGTGTGTAATCTGGCAACCAAATACCAAACAACAACAAGTACATTATGCAGTGAACATCCAAGTACAAAGCTCTCAGCTGACAAGTGCAAATTTAATAGATCGGATGTGTAATGTAACATGCAAATTGTTTGATGAATGAGTGTGCAGTGTTACAAGCAAATTATTTGGCTATTCCTTTATCACAAAGGATTATTCCACGCTATTCCGCATACATCCTCATTTTGATCTTAAATATTTCCTAGGTTCTTGATCCAATTTTAAACCAAGAGCTTCTTAGTGTGGTACAATTGCAATGTCAAATGCTCTACGAAAACCAGCTCTGTGATGCAGGCCATCATTTGGTTTCTACTGAAACTTTTGAAACTGAAATTGGATCTGCTATTTTGAAGACGGCGTGGCGGGTGCGGGAGACGCTGTCGACCGCAGCACTGGTGCAGGGGGTGGCGCTCTGACGGACGGCCGGTGTGGGCGCCGGCAGCGGCTCTGGCGGACGACAGGTGTGGACGTTGGGGAGGCAATCCGGGCCTCCGGGGAGGGAGCAATGGATCCGCGATGGTCAGGTGTGGTGTGGCAGCAGCGACTGGGGGTGGTCCGGCGTCTCCCGGGCGAGGTGCGGCAGCGGTAATCAGGCGTGAGGGCACGACGGTTTTGGGGGAAAGAGAAAGAGAGGGGTGTGCAGGGGGAAGGCGGATCCGCGGAGCGGGAAAAATGGAAACGAGGGACTCAGGGCGCAGGGGAGGGCAGACTCAAGTTTTTTATTTTCTTACTTTCACTAGGAAAGTGCCCGTGCGTTGCTACGGGTAACAAAACATTTATATTGCAATACACATTTCATTCAACAAGATAATAATAATGTGAAAACAGGTAGATACATGGAGTAAACATATCGAAGATCCTAGTTAAGATTTTGCAAATGAACTTTTCATACAAAATATAGTATATAAAGCTATGATTTTGGTATTTGAACTTTACAATGCACCAATCACAAGGACCAGGGTTTCACATCACCGCAAACAAAACATAGACTCGATATTTGATGGCAAGCTTGCCATCGCAAGTGCATACGGCACCTCAACTTTGTCGAGGAGGACGGTCCGTTAATCCAGTTCGCATTCATATCAATACATCTTTTTACTTATGAATAGCACACATAATGAGCCATCTGCATTCATATCAATACATCTTTTTACTTATGAATAACACACATAATTTTCTATATGCTTCTTAGGTAAATTAAGAGCAAGTTGACTTTCACGTACACATGCAGTATGGAGTAATTAGTTTTACAATTCAAAAAGATAGTCCATGGCAACATGCAATTTTTAAACATCACACTGCACATGTCACTGGTCTGAGATGTCAGATGTGCATAAAACCATAAACCATGCATCACTTGATTGCAATGTCATTGCAGCCTAATGGAACCAATCAAGCAAACCAATTTAAAATGTATACCTTTTTTTCTTTTGATGGGTGTTGTGCACAATGATCATGAAGCACACGTCATCCACAAAATTTGCAGCCGGTGGCATTGTCAAAAGCCTTCGTCTGGAGCAATGCTGGAGACACCTATACCAACCACAACAAGATTCAAAAAATGAAGATGAATGATAGATAAAAAGCTATTCAGTATTCAGCAATCACAATTCAGAGAAGCCAACTATCAATGTTTTCTCAAATATCAAACTTGGCATACAATATCGATAGTAACTTTGGATCCACAAAGAAATTCAAATAACACCATATATATAATCTTCATGTATTGCTCCTACCCAATCACATAAACTGAAGACCATTGTAGAAGAAATCTTCATATTGTGATCCAGTGGTTCTCTGATTACATATAAATAGTTGGTGCGCATAATTGATAACCTCATCCAAGATGATGCCAATCCTAGTAACCTACACACACAAAAACATGTTTTCCCATCTGAAATTTGCAATAACCTACAAAAAAATCAAGTAACTTTCCCTCTATTTCTGTACAAATAAGCATCACCAAGTGTGTACCCATTCACAGCATCACCATTTCTCACAAATGGCTAAGCAAATTCGATAAAAAATAAGACGTGCTAACTAATGGATAGAACAAACTGCTCAGCTAATCAAAGATTTCAACAGAACCAAAACAGTACCAGCAGGCGTCGAAAAGGCTCCTGAAACCCTTGCAGCCCCTGTCCTTGTGGCCACATGTCTTTTTTCCTACAAAAGATTATTCATTACACCAACGCACCTCTGTACCAGTGCCTTTGGAAAGATTCGCAGCAGTATTGAGAGAATAAATAGTTTAAAACTATACTTGACAGGTGCCCAAAAGGAGATCTAGCAGCACATTCAGATGATTCAGATAACATCCACATAATGTAGTGGAAGAAAAAAATACTCAAGAGAACTGTACACCTTCAATTTGAGCAACTAATGATCATCGATCCCAATTCATCAATATATTGAATCAAATGCACATTTCATCACACATTTGTAGCTTTGTACTCGGAATTTTCAGAACTGGATCATTAACAGTGCACGTTTTACAAAGTCCAAGAAAATCCATAAACAAACAACTTGAAGTGTTGTAAAAGTACCTAGCAAGCCATAACCCTTTGACAACCTGCATTGAAAAATGTCAATTAGCAACCAAACACAATATTTAGTACAATGCTTTGTAGTTAATGCAGGTCTTATCTTTCAGATATTAAGATACTCCAACATTTTGCTATCATGTTTGGATATGTATCACAACAGTCTCACTGATCAAGTTTGTACGATCCAATGCTGTCTACAATTTGCCAGTGCACGAATTTGCCAAGCAATTTGGGAGCACAAAACTTGAAGGCTTAGCATAAATAAAAAGATACCTCACATTGGTGTGGCCAATTTTACGTAAAGAATGTTAAAGGCATTCCTGTTTGGAATCGATTGGACTATTGGAGGTCAGAGTATAACCTGATCTGCGATGTGCAGGTGCAGGCGTGCAGCCTGTGTACTGCTGCTCGCTACTCCAACAAACGAACAAAAGAAGAAATTCTTACACTGACGGAGTTGCTTGACGCAGCTATGACAAGCCATCGATGTTGAGGCAGTAGCAACCAGTGCCAATTTGCCCCGGCAGCTACGGCGGGAGTGGGAGGACGGGAACAAGGATGCATGCGGCTTGGATTTGCACATCGTCGGAGTTATCGTCTTCCAGCGGGGTGAGGGAGGACGCTTCGATCTGCTTTGGTTGTGCCTCCATCGTCCGTGTCGCCTCGATCTGTTGGAGGTCATGTGTCAACGGTGGAGAGCGTCATCGACGAGAATGAAGAGAGGATATGGTAGCGGCGGGGGATGGAGCGAGGTAGATGGCGGCAGCGCAGGCAGTCGACGGCCGGGCGATGGGGTGGGGATCTGACGTCGCTGGCGGTGGAGAGCCATGCTGCCGGATGCCCGACGGGGAGATGGGGCGTAGGATGGCCGAGGGTGTCGCAGGGGAGTCCGGTAAGAGGGGCGGCGGCAGGCTTGTCGCAGGGGAGTCCGGTAAGAGGGGCGGCGGCAGGCTTGTCGCAGGGGAGTCCCGAGACCGGGAGAGGCGGCACGCAATGGGAGCGAGAGAGAGGGAAAAAAGATGGAGTAGGGTTGAGGGCTTGAGGCGGCGGAAAAACGGGAGTGGGCGTCGATTGGGGGGGGGGGCGGAGGCACGGAAGAGCGGAAAAAAGTAGGAACGAGTTTTTGTCTCCACTTCATACTTTTTAGGAGTAGAGATTTCAACACTGAGAGTAAGAATAATGCAAGAAAAGAAGGGAGATCTTGAAATAAGTCAACATGAACCAAAATGAAGAAGTAAATTCACATGAAGCTCCATCGGCATGTACCTTTGGATGGTCCAGACTGAAACAAACGTTTGAAGTAGATATTTTAGTTGGCATTTTCTTGCTGTCATCAAACACTAATCCAAACATTTCAAATACAAAATCCCCTCCCACTGAGTTAATTTCAGATTTATGATAAATAAATGTCAGAATTCCAAAAATGGAAGGTTAACAAGAACAGAGAGAACAAGAGCCAAGTTGACAATAAGAAAAAGAAAAGCCTACTTACATGCCAATGTGCTGCTAGGCGATGACAGAAGTGCACTACCGCCAGCTCCTTGAAGCGCTATCCAAATCTGATTGGAACAGTTGTCCCACTGAAGACTTCGATTCTGTCAATAGCAAGGGGCACGAATATTAAATTCAATGGTACAAAATCTGTCATATTGGTTGAGCAATATTACAGTGCATATAATCGTTTAACAATGAACCTAATATAGAAGGAAAACATGATGTTTTGTATTGAGCTTGGTGTCACTTCATGACAACGTCTAGCGATTCTTCCATTGCACTTTGCCACCAGAAAGTGTAGTGCTCGACACCAGAGCATGTAAATGAAGATGAGTGTGTGCTTACACATTTTGGTGAGGCATGTAAATCGATGAGTAGATTAGAGCAGCTAGAGTAGGAATCGGAAACATGGGCTACATTCGGAGCGCCCTCATCTGGCAGCTGAGGTCGAGCAATCTGGTAGCCATGATAGCAATCCAACTGCAACAATCTGGCCAAAAACAAAATATAAATCATCCTGATGCAAAGCTGCACTCGTGAACTCATCACAAAGCAATTCCATTCAACATTATTTCTGATAACTATCTGCTGAACTGAAGCATGCAAAGTTGTTTAAATTCAATGGTGATATCTGAAGAAATGAGAGAATCTGTGTAGTTCGTGACAACAGGGATTGCAGAGCAATATAACAGACAGGTAGTTCAGATGATAAACAATCCTCAATTCAACAATTAAAAACGTATTGATTTCCCTATGAAAGAGGAGATTGTTAGACCAATTCAAATGGAAGGAATCGAATCACCTAAAGTGCGCTCCCGCGGCCAACACCAAGGCTGATGGCACGGACATGAGCAGGCACGCGGTGGTTGTCACCACTACGTCGAGTAGTGATGCGCGCCCGAACCGAGGAGATGGCGAGGGAGCCGGTGGCGCATCGGGCAGAAGGTTTCTCACCCGTGGACGGCACCGGATAGATCCGGAAGTTGCCCTCCCCTGTGAACGGCGTCCAGTGCTGGAGGAGGAGGATGGAGCAGAGGGTCGCAGAGGAGGGCTCCGGCGGCTTCTGCGTGCAGGCCGCGGGGATGGAATCAAAGGCGGCGGCGGGAGATGGGGTGGCTGTGGCTCCGGTGGCGCGGCCCCGACGGTGCAAAGGCGGTGGCGGCGGGTAGGAGCGAAGGGTTAGGGTTAGATTGATTAGACACAGGGGTGTGGGTCATAAGGTCGGGGGAGGTCGCGACACGAGGGAGGAGGAGGGGGAGCGGCGGCGGCGGCGTGCGGAGGGAGAGGCTGGCGGCGGGATGGGCGCAGAGGACGCGGAGACGGCGTGTGGAGGGTGTGGAGGCGGCGTGCGGAGGAGACTGAGGGCCGGCGACAGCGCGATGGAAGGGAAGGGGCTGGCGGCATGCGGAGAGAGAGAGAGAGGCGGAAGCGGAGGTGGCGGCGTACGGAGGGAGATCAGCGGAGGAACGGACGACGCTGGTTGATTGGTGGATGCCGCAGAAGATGGAACCTTGATCGGAGGGCTCCAATTGGAGCGGAGGCGCGTAGGCAGATTCATGGGGAGGCAGATTCACGATGAAAAGTACTAACAAGTTTTTGTCTCCACTTCATACTTTTTAGGAGTAAGTAGAGATTCTTTTTGAGTAGAGATTGAGATAGGGATACATAGAATAGGTATAGATAGAGATAGAGATTTTAATTAAGTATGTTGAACAGTACCAAAATCAAAATAAGCAAAGTAAGTTCCGCTGTAAGTCAAAACTATTAGTTTCAAAAAAAGTAATAACTATATCAGATGTATTTGTATATTTAGCCATAGAGTAACACACAAGTTTGATGTTTTCATAGCAACGGAATCTCAAAAAAAACCATCAATTAGTTATAAAAAAATATAGCTAGTATAAACCATCTAATGATGTAGTGTCTTTGGTTGAGTCTATTTTGAATATTTTTGAGAATATATACTCAATTACTGTCACAATACATGACACATCATAGTGGCAGGACCAAAGTTGCAAGCCAAGTTACAAGATACTTACGAGAACAAAGGCATAAAAAGATCTTTTCTAAGCCACAAGTGTAGGGTTCAAACCGTATGCATTGCAATATTTTTATCGATTTAACCAACTAGTTTTTTAAATTTGAAATTTCAAAGGTTGAGAAATTCACATATTTTTAGATATTAAATGATTTCAAATTAAAAAAATCATGAATATAAAAGTTGTATAACTCATCAAGATGTAAAAACTTTATTCAGTTCATTAATTTGTGTGACAAAGTTTGAATGATTCAAATTTTGAACTTCAAAAATTGATAACTAAAATAATGATTTTGGAACCCTAAATGATATCAGCTGGAAAGTGATGAATATTGAAGTTTCATAACTCATCAAGATCTATAATCTTTATTTATATCTTTTTTCCATTTGAGAAAGTTGTAGTATACATTGGTCATTAATCCTAGATTTACTAACGTAGTTTAACAAGCTATGTTAGTGACTTGTCAAATTTGTACTTACATGTTACTATCACTTTTGAATATGACAAAATGATCTACATAAAGATTGTAGATCTTGATGAGATATGAAACTTTGGTATCCATCACTTTTCCATTTGACATCATTTAGTATGCAAATCTTGCTTGTATTCGTCCTTTTTTGAAATTTAAAAATTAGATTGTTCAAACAGACTCACACGAGACGATTTTTCAAAAACAATATCCTCAATAAGTTTCATAACTAGATAGAGCATGATTTTAGGAATTTTTTTAAAAAACTCATGAGATTTGGAGTAGTCATGAAGGAGAAATACTAGATACAAGTTTAAATTCTAGATTAAAAGAAAAAATACGAACTATTTGCGTGTTCTTTAGTCTGGCCAAGTGGTCCAATAAGATTAGCACGCTACACGACAATATAATGTGTATAAAAATAATCAAACTCTATAACAACCTAAGGCACAACATAGTGGTAAGGTGTGTTTGTCTCAACTCTAAGGTCTTGGGTTCAAATCCCAAGTTCTCTCTTCAATTTTTTGTTTTTTTACATTTTCTAGAGAGCTGGTGTGTGATATATGAGAATAAAGAATATATACAATTAAATCCCTATAATTGAACACAACAAATGTGGTGGTGTAGTGGTAGAAGTGCTCTTTTTTAAGCCACAAGTGCAGGGTTCAAACCCTATGCGTTGCAATATTTTTATCGATTTAACCAACCAGTTTTTTAAATTTGAAATTTCAAAGGTTGAGAAATTCAGATGTGTTTTAGGGTAATAAATGATTTTAAAAGAAAAGGTCGTGAATACCAAAGTTATACAACTCATCAAGATCTAAAAACTTTATTCAATTCATTAATCCATGTGACAAAGTTTGAATGATTCAAAATTTGAATTTCAAAAATTGATAACTAAAATCATGATTTTGGAATGCTAAATGATTTCAGCTGGAAAAAGTGATGAATACTGAAGTTTCATAACTCATCAAGATCTATAATCTTTATTTATGTCTTTTTTTATTTCAGATAGTTGTAGTATACATTGGTCATTAATCCTAGATTTACTCATGTAGTTTGAGAAACTATGTTAGAGACTTGTCAAACACTACTACAAAACATAGATAATGTAACACACTTTTGTAACACATCCATCAATGTGTTACAAAGAAATTTTATGGGAACAGAAAACTATGTGTTACAAGTGAGCTTGTAACACATAGAACTTGGTTTCTAAAATTGTGTTACAAACAATAATTCTAGTAACACAAAACTAATGTTACACCTAAAGTGTTACAAAGATGTAGTGTTTTGTAACACATCCAAAATGACGTTACAACTAAAGTGTTACAGAGGATAATATATTCCATATAGTTCCATATCTTTCTCCAATGTGGCTAACTTCGTGTGAATGATTCTTGTTGTGCAAAAGTTTATTTCAATTCATCCTTAAAATAAGTTAAAGTTCTTGTTAGGAATAGTATTTAAATCCCCAAAAAATCTTGATAGAAGTAGATATTGAATTTAAAATATTGTAGACATTATAGAATATTCCCATTAATAAATTGTAATTATTCAAAGTTCTGATGATAATCAAAGTTTCCCTTGTAAGTTTTTTCTTTCATTAAATGATGTTAGTTGTGACAATAGAAAGCATCACAAGAAAACAATGGGAATGTTAAAGACATAATAAAAAATATATTTGTTTAAAAAACAATGGTCTCCTCAACTACCAGCCAGGTGCAACAACAGATAATATGTGATCAACTTGTCGATAGATGATGATAAGGCAAGGAGCACATGTAAAAACAAAAGTTCAAAAAAACCATATCACTATAAATTATCTTATCCAAGTCTTTGTTACATTTCTAGCTCTTGTGCTATCACGGAAGCAAACTATGATATATTTACATCTCAAAGTAATCTTCAAGTTTGATAGTTCTGATAAATAAGAACAAATATTAGAAACCCACAAAGTCTGACATTAAGGAAACTTAGTGATTGAAGAAATATAAATTGGAACAGATTAACTAAATAAATTTGTAACATATGTAAATGATGACCATTTGCTCAAAAGAAACTGTACATTGTTGATAATTCTTTATGGAAACATAATGGCAAAAAAGATAGAATACAACCGTAGAAACTATGATTGGTCATTCACTCCAATGGTGCTACCATCCACTATTGTTCCTTCAATGTCTTTTCTAACCCATTGATGCCTCATCTTAGCATTATTAAACATTTCTCCAAGATCTGTGATATGGAATGGCTCAGTTTCTATGTCATCTTCCCATTCATCACAACCTGAATCATATATATCTCTTGGTTTCATCTTCATGACCACAGACCACCCAGGGTTTAATTTATCTTCAATATAAAACACTTGATCAGCTTGGTTAGGGAAAATGAATGGTTCATGCCCAATCTTTTCTCCGGTGTGTATCAAGTGTGAGAAATTGACAAGTGTATAGCCATACTTGTCTTTTTTTATTCCTCTTACGGATAGAACATCGACCCGTTCACATTTGAAAAGTACCACACAAAAATTCCCATAGTAGTTTAGCTCAATAATATCAATAATCCTCCCATAGTACGTCACATACCTAAAACTAGTCTTGCATCACTTGTACTAGCATAACTAGATGTTTTTGCAGTCAGTACTACTCCACTATTTTGAGTCACCTCGTCAAACCTTTTGGGCCTAAATCGGAAACCTGGACTACTGAAAGCACGGTATGTTTTTGCTGCTTCAATAGGGCCACGAGCTAGCCATCTGATGCCATCTTTTATACCGTGAATGTTGTTATCCCTCTCAATCTGCATAATCTGTAAAGCTTTACAAGTTTAGTTTTGTACTTTAGTGCTCGATGCAAAGGATGTGAGATGCATCACTTATATGACCTCTAAACCATTGATGGAACTTCTCATTTTACATATTCTCAACATCTCTATGGCTCACTCAATGTCCATTATACTTGGTTGTGATTTCTTCAGCATGAGCTCTATAAATGTATCTTGTTAGCAAAATTATGAAATAAAAATTTGAAATTTTATTTATGAGTTTAAAGGACATGTTACCTAATGTATGGATTGACGTCAGAACAATTGAATAGCACGTATCTATGTGCTTGCACTTTTGCCAAACCTCTTATAACATAACTACGCGGCTTTCCAAGTGCTATTCGAGAATTAGGAAATAGAGTTGATGCCGGTCCAGCACAACATCCAAGTGTTTCTTGATTATTATCATCATTCCCCTGGAGCTTGTGAATCAAGCTTTGACAACTATCAAGAAATCTTGAACAAAGTGCCATTGACTCTTTTGCTAAAATCGATTCGGCAATACATCCCTCTGGACGAGCTTGATTCCTCACAGTTGACTTCAAGTCACCAAGGTATCTGCATGGGCCAACATAATATAAAGAAAATTGGTTAAATAATCATCCACAATGGTAAAATATGGCCCTCTATAATTCTATTGAACAACATACCTCTCCACAAAATACATTGATCTGTAGTAGACAAGACCTCCTATTTTTGCTTCAGTTGCTAAGTGAAGAACTAGATGAACCATCATAGTAAAAAATCTAGGTGGGAATATCATCTCCATTCGACATGATGTCATTATAATTCGCTCCTCTAACTTTTCGAGGTCACCTATGTAGAGCACTTTTGCATTTAGTTCTCTAAAATATCCACATAGATCAAATAAGACAGATGTAACACCATCAGGTAGAAGACCCCGCGAAGCAACTGGTAGGAGTTGTTGCATTAGTATGTGACAATCATGACTTTTTAGGCTAGTAATTTTTTCTTGAGCAACATTTACACATCTAGAGATGTTGCTAGAATAACCATCTGGAACTTTTATATCATGTAGAACCTTACAGAATTGTTTCTTTTCCTCTTTAGACATGTTATACAAAGCTGGAGGCAAGTAATACTTATCATTAGCCTTTTTTCTGGATGTAGATCGGATCGGATGTTCATTTCTTCCAAATCTTTACGTGCCTGTAGATTGTCCTTCGATTTTCCCTCCATTTCTAAAAGTGTCCCATATATATTTTCACAAACATTCTTCTCAACAATATGCATGAAGTCAAGGTTGTGTCAGAGTAAATTATACTTCCAGTAAGACAAACAAAAAAGGCCACCAGCACCCTTCCATGTTTTTTGACTTGTCAAAGTCAGGGATTGATTTTATCTTCTCCAAAACAGCTTCTCCAGAATACAGTACAGGTTTTGACCTATGCTCTTCGGTTCCATCAAAAGAATTGGCATCATATCTGAACTCATGGTCAGAAGGTAGGAAACGTCGATGTCCCATGTAACACTGCTTGTGGCCATGCTTCAAGCATATGTAGCTTGTTTCTTCTTCACAAGAAAGGCATCCCATCATGCTACTAGTGCTGAATTGGGCCAATATCCCAGCTCCAGGGTAGTCACTAACTGTATACAATGATATAGCATGAAGCTGGAACACCTCATCTCGAGATGAATCATATGTGGGCATACCAATGTCAAAAAGCTCATTTAAGTCATCATAAACTGGCTGCATAAATGTATGAAAGTCCTTTCCGTGGTAGCCAGGAATTATTAAAGTAAGCATAAGAGAAGAAGATTTCATGCATAACCACGGAGGAAAGTTGTAGGGGACCAAGACAACTGGCCAACAGCTATGGGTTGAGTTACACTTTCCAAATGGGTTGAATCCATCACTAGCTATTCCAAATCTCATGTGCCTAGAATCTCGTGCAATCTTAGGGTGTTCTCTATCAATGGCTTTCCAAACATCTGAATCAGCAGGATGGCGCAATGCCCCATCCTTTGTATGCTCCTCATCATGCCATCTAGTTAACCTAGCTGTTTCTTTGTGCATAAAAATCCTTTTAAGCCTAGGTTTGATTGGAAAGTAGCGCAACACCTTATTTGGGGTCGCCTTTCTTCTTTCCTTCTTTGTCAATATCGTGTTATCTGCTTTATCTTTCCACCTTGAAGCTCCACAATTTGAACAAAAGTCATGATCTTTCTTGTCCCCTCGATATAGCTGACAATTATTTGGGCATACATGAATTTTCTCATAACTCAGACCAAGTTTTGCAATGATTTTCTGAGCCTCTGCAAATGTTTTCGGAATATTGGAACCATTAGGTAAAGCGAGCTGTAAGATTCCAAGCAAATCATTTAGTGACTTATTGCTCCACTTGTTGTTGGACTTTACATGAAACAAGAGGACTAGGAAAGTTAGTTTTGATAGTTCACAGCCTTCCATAAAGGTTGATCAGCATCTCTAAGCAAATCAAAGAAAGCTTGTGTTTTTGCATCTGGTCCACCTTTAGAAGAACCTTCAACATCAGGTTCATTTGTGTGAAGTCCATAATTGTCGCCATATCCAAAAGCTTCATGGACTACCTGGCGCATATTATTGTTTAAGTTCGGATGTTGTGAGTTTGAATCCTTGTTTGCAGAGATATATGATGCTGTTTCCCCATGACAACCCCATATAGTGTATCCACGCAGCATTCCATCGCACACTAAATGATCATAAACTGTGTTTTCTGCTGCAATTTTTGGTTAACACATTTGACACATGGACATCGGATCTTCGCATCTGACTTCTTCTCTCTGTATGCAAACTTTAGAAAACCTTCTACCCCAGCTATGTAGTCATCACTTGGGCGTTCAGAGAGCAATAATGTCTTAATGGCCTTTAAGTCCATATGCTCTGCCTCTGAATTTCGCTCTCAGCTGGAATCATAATGAAACACTGAACTTTCATTTCATAACTAGTTAATAATGTATGGTGGCACAGGAGAGGCGTGGGAGGAGCCAAGACGCCGAGTAGGAGGTGAACTCGTGGTTCCAGGAATTACTTTCATCGATGATGGAACGGGGGTGGCTTGGCAATGCTGAAGTCTGACTAGGACTCTTGGAGTCCAACTCAAATACAGAAAAGAGAGGCCTGACGACTAAACCATGGTCAGGTCTGGACTCTGGCCCTGGGGCAGGGCGTGGAAACAGTTTGGCTCGATATACTCTCTATTGCGCCATGTGGAAACAAGTCAGCAGTCGTGGTATGTCTCCTGCGCCTTCGTGCGTGACTCAATCGTGTACACGTAGAGGGTTGAACCGTTTTTTAATCCACAAACAACACAAGTATTCGCAGATCACAGGGGCAGCGTATTCTGTATTTCTGTTGGACGTTAAGCTCCCGTTCCAGCAGCTCGCCAAAGCTGCTCGGGCTCGACCACGCCGTGATTGGGGTCAGGAGCTGCTGCCCGGCATGAGCCTCCTGCTCGCAGCATCGTCGGCGGCCAGGAGCCGGTGCAGCTGCGATGCCACGCTGACGGCGAGCGCCTCTCTGGACCTGACGCGGAGGAGTTGCCGGAGCGTGTCCGGGTCAAGATCGTGGAGCATCACCTCCACGACGCAGACTGGAACGAGATGTCGAACGCCTCCGCCTTCCTGACAAGCACGCCGGCCATGTGACAACCATCACCGACACGTGTAGGTGCAGAACAACTGAACAAGGCAATGGTTATTTCTGATTTCTGGAAACTAAGCTCCTGCTTGCTGCTTCTTGCATTGTTGGTACAGATCGCTAAAGCCAGTACATGTAGCAATGCATTACGGGCGTGGACATGCAGTAAAATTGAGCTCATTTACCTGTGCATATGCTGGCCAGCAATGCGGCAATGTGAAGATCTCGGCGGCGAGCAACGCGCTGGCATTTCGCCCTTGTGCCGGTAATTGGGTCTGTCCTTTAAATTTCCATGGAGGGAGGCAACGATGACGTGGTGTCACATCCATCGTGTTTGATGCATGTGTCAAATTGTTGAAGAAGCAACCAAGACCTAATCAACTACTGAACTAGCATGTTTGTAGTTTATGCACAAGCTTGTGGTGCAACAAAGGTGCAAGTGTTGCTAGAGTGTGCATCCATCATCAATATATGCAAAGGTTGGGCATCACAACGTGATGTGCAGCATTGAGCTGAGCCAAGACATCTGCGCACGAAGTGGACATCGTGTAGAGTAATAAGGGTGTGTGTCTACTAGATTATTACTACTAGCTGTTGAGAAGAAAAAGCTGCCATATGGTTGGCACGTAAGGTACAGTATTCATCTATGCTTCACTTTATTTTTCATTTCATAGTGCAGGCAAGATTGAGCCGTTGCTGTGTACAGCTTGGTGCATGGAACAATCATGAATTTCCTTGTGTCAACATTGTTAGATCCATAATTAGTATTTTCAACACCTGCAAGTTTCATGCCAAATATATAACGAAACAGATTTTCCATCCAATTTTGATGGACTGGATTAGTTCAGCGCATTTTTTTGGAAGGATTGGTTCCCCCCATTTGTTTTACTGGATGACTGGTTTCCCACCAAAATTTCCCGCCCCCAACACCAAAAAAAAGATCCATACCGCCCCCACTCGCAACAACTTCGGCCGAGAGTGCGAGGTAAAACCGGCAGTTCGGTGTCCTGTTTCCTCCGACCCCCTCCCTGCCTTCTATTCCAATCTCGCCTCAATTCCAAAGGTTTCTTCAAGATCAACCTCTCCCATTCCAGGTGCAAGGTACCAGCTTGAGTTCTTCTTGTAGATCTGACCCCACTGCTCCTGATCCCCTCGATTGAATTCCAGCAGATTCAGTGTGTTTCATTCGCTGCAGAGGTGTTCCAGGTCCTGTCCCAAAAGAATGCCATCATCACCAATGGTACACCATGCATAGCCCCTCTCTTGAGAATTTACTTGGATTGTGATTTGAATGACCATCTTCTCAGCCTTTTAGATGCTTGATTTCATGGGTGATCCATTGATTCCCTCCCTGCCCATGTTTTTGCCACCCTTAACCCTCGACAGTCTAGGTCATCTATATCATGGCCAATAATAAATTAGGTGATTTCAGTGATTTTGGTGGTTACTTTTTTATCCTTTCATAATGAATTGTATATGTTTTCGGAAAATAGGCTATGAACAACAACCCACATGCATGTTTTGCTGAGTATACCAATAATGCAGCCTTTTTGTTTAACTAATATACCATCATTTCTCTAAGCAAAGGCTATGCCATTTAAATTGGATGCCCAGGGTTACAGATAAACCAACCATTCTTAAATAATATAGGTATGAATCGGATTGTCATCCTTATTTGCATACCTTAGATTGTTTTTACTTAAATTTCTTACACCAATCAGTAATGGAAATTGCATTGTACCATTCATGATGATAATGATGTTCTGCAGTTGCTCCTACCTTTTCCTTTTAGAAAACATGGTGATTAATTTTAAATATCTTCAGCTACCATATTACTCAATACTCATCCTTAAGTTGTTTGTTTTGGTTTGGCAAACAGAGGGGGAGACTGACAAGTTAGGAAGACACAGACACAAATAGAAAGCACGAGGTAAGTCTTGGTTCAGACTTGTCTAATTTCTTATATTCAGATTACTAGCTTTAGTTAGGGAGGTGTGTAAATGTTGTCTTGCATATAAATTTGAAACAGTTTACTTGTTACTCTTAAGCTTTTGCTGACCATATTCTATATGTTCTCTTGTTTCTCAATTATGGATTAGACCTTGCTGCCATGGCTGAGGATATTTGGACCATAAATCTTGAATGTCACGAGGCAGCTTCAGGACAGAAATATGTGAAAAGGGAAATGGATAGAGATGAAATATGTTATTTTAACTTGATTAGTTTGATCGAGGAATATGGGTACCAATCTATTGACTATATATACTACAAGAGAAGTGACAGTTTGGTTGCAATACAATTGGATACTGAGGTGATGGACATGCTTAAAGAGAATGAGAGCAAGAAGGAGATTACCTTATTTGTGACAAGGCAGAGAATTGCCATCATAGCACCTCACTCCAACAAAGGACCAACCAAATCTGCACCAAAGAAAACTAAAGGTAGTATGATGAAGCTACAATTCCCTCTTTGTGTCTGTTTCAGCATCCAAGTAAAATATATGCAGTGTGGTCATATGTAAATTTTTAGCTATCACATCATCCAAATTGTGTGTTGTTCATCCAAGAGTTGTTAACTCAATTCAAGTCCATCCTCTTATGGATTTAGTAAATAAAAGCATCCTAGTCTACTGAAATATTCTATATCAAATAATGCAATATATACCTCTGATCGTGTTGTCATTTTCCCACATTTATTCATAGGGAAAAGGGATAGGAAGAAAAGGCAGCAGCTAAATGTAATTCAAACTGAAGCACAATACGCTGATGAAGTTGACCAGCAGCATGACGATGGCATCCAAGAAGCACTAGGTATATATGTATTTAGAATGAGGATGATTGCATGTCGACTGTATTACTAATGTCAACTTTTTTCATAGGTGATGGCAATAAGGAAGTAACCAGGCGAAAGGGAACAATTTTGACACATGTTTGGAATTTACCAGAGGAAAAACGAATACTAGTGAAATGCAACCAGCTTGGACAACCTATTGGAAAAGAAGGTGGTCTTTTAGGGCAATTTTTAGGCACTATAGCCCGAAATGGTGGTTACTGTCCTATAGATGTCAACGATTGGAGAAAAGTCAAGAAGGATAATGCTGACACTATACTTCAATGCATTCAGGTATGTTCAATGTCACAGGATATCATGGTCTGGACAATAATTGCAATAGTAGCAAAATATTTCAATTTTACATCACCTCTATCTGATTTTAGACAAAGTTCTTGTATCCTCGCTCATGTGAGAACTGGATATTGAAATCGATCGGGAGAGATTGGAGAAAGTACAAGTCAACACTAAAGGAGAAGCTATTTAACCCAAAGAAGAAAAGGTCAGCTTTGTATAAGCTCTGTCTAGATAATATTGATGAAGATCAATGGAAAGGAATTGTTAAATATTGGAAATCAACAAAAGGAAAGGTAGGTAAAGTGCGTTGTCATTTGTGGTATTCTCTTTTTTCTATTATATATGATTTAATATTTGTTAATTTACTAAACTCCAGACCCGTAGTGAGGATAATAAAATAAGTCGTGAAATGAAGAAGACACACATACAACCGGTGCAAAGAGTTATGCTCGTTGGTCTGATTGGTGAGCCCTTTTCTACTGTTTAAAAAGTTTGTCTATTTTTCTTAACATTCTAGAATTGGTTTTTTTTAGAGACAAGCTGACCCGGCAAAGAAACAGCCCCATATAGCAAAAGTTTACTTAGCTACTCATAGGAAAAGGGTCCAGGGAACAAATGAGGCTGTGGTATGATATGAACACACAAGGATGTCTACATCAGTTTCTCAAATACCAATCTTCTTACTTTACTTAACATGAATCTTCTGTTTGTGCATTTTCACTTGTAGGCTGAGTTAGAAAATCTCATAGATAAACGACCAGAGTTAGCACAAAATAGTGAGGGAAGAGTTGCATGGGAAGGTGATGCATTACATCAAGTGTTGGGAGAAGAGAAACATGGACAAGTGCATGGAATGGGATTGCTTCCAATTCCTAAACAAGTTTATGGCCGAACAACACGTCGATTCAAGGACATTAATATAGCCATAATAGATGGATCATCAACTGATGTAGAGACTCATATGTTGGAGGAAATCAAGCAACTTAAAGAGCACATAAGAAAACGAGACAAAGTCATTGATGAGCTCTTAATAAACAAGCAGGGGCACCATGGGAATGAAGAACCAACAACAGTAGTGTTGCCTTTTTTTTGTCCATCTGTTGTATGCTTGTTTATTATGAGCTCATGGGAATGCAGAACCAACAAATACCTTTATGTTGGAATGTGCTACATGGGGCACTCTATTGTTGATTTACTCATCCTCTATGTCCTTCTGCAGGCCAATTGCATATCAACTGATGATCATGATAATTTTCAGAATCATGCTGCACATTCCAACAGAAAGGTATTTTTCTTATTTTTCGTGTTCTCACAGAGTCAAGCCTCTTTGTTTTCTCATAATTTTCCATTATAAAGGCATTAATATTGTTTGAAATTTGTAGAGAGTACAATGTGCTAAACCAAACTACGGAGAAGCATTATGTAAACAGAGGGATAGATTGGTAAGTCTCACTCCTAGTACAATTGTTACCTTTGTTATCGATATACATGAATATGATAACTAATGATATTCCCTTGTGATTACTAGAACAAACGTACACGTGAATCTGAATACATTAACGACGGTGATCCAATTATGTCCAGCGAAAAGGTTATCAAGTTGTTGCTTTGCCTTTTTTCAGCCCTACTCTTAGTTTATTATTCGTTGATATTTGGGCCTAGTGTTTTATGGATTTATGTTTGGACCAGTATCAAGAGGATGCTAATTACAAGGAATTTTCACATCTGCAAGCAGAGCCATCTTCACCACAATGCTCTACTAATGATTTGAGACAACAGGTGCACATTCTAGCTGAACCATTGACTAAATATATATTATCCATGCAATGTTTCATTCATTCAGGATTATTGGTGCACTTGTACATTCATTTTGATGTGTGTATGCAGAATTCAAGTGATGGTAGAATAGCAAAAAAAAGAAAGGTATATGAGAAACACACTTCTCTGATCCATTGGTAAAATTAATATCTGTACGCAAGACTTAGCATAATTATCTGGCATATGATTTCATATCTTATTTCAAATGACAGAATCAACAAGGAGCATTGCAAGGGACTTTATCTGTGACACCACAAGTTGCAGGTCATGATAAGGCTACAAGCAAGAAGCGTTCAAAGTATACCCCACCTCCTCCAATTAAGGTGAAAATACTAGGATGAATTGTTCTGATTTAATTAGACATCTAGTGCTTGTTGGTCCACTCATGACTATATTTATTCAATGTAGGTTGGATCCACAGTGGCACTTAAGTCTGCAAATTATCCAAATAAGGCAGTTGTGGCCTATGCAACCATTTTGAGCTCTAGTCCAAATGAAAATGTTGGTGGAGTCAAGCTAGGCAAACAATTCTACAAAGTTCGTATCAATCATCCTATTATACAGGATGAACCATTAGTAAGGCCCATGACTGGCTACAACATCATTGGCGATGCCCATGCCAAAGGAGCACCAATTGCTTGGCCTTCTATTTGTGTATGTCACAACTACCTTAACATTACAATTAGCTTTCTTTGAGCAAGTTGAAATGATCATGTTACAACTTTCTCTATGTAGGTTGAAATGATTAACGGTTAATTTGGTATATTGGGCAAAGAATTGGTCAAGAAGCAATGGATTGGACGAATAGTGGATATTTATTTTTCATTTTCATGCTTACTAGTCCAAACTCATAGTATTCATTGTGGATCATGTCCCTATGTAAATATACTATTACATTATTACATTGTGTAAACAAGTACGTTTCATTACTACTACAATCATTGTGACTACTTGTGATCATTGGAAAAAAATCTGGTTCTTGTCATTGTTCAATGTGTCATGTTCCCTCGAAAAATTGATGTGCACAGATGTACAATAGTATTTTCCAAATTATGATTGTGTTACAATAGGTAAAGCATGTGTTACCAACCATACGTTCCTAAAGTTAGATACATTGTTCTTCCAAAGTGTTACTACCACCATGTGCAAATGTTACAAGAGCTACAAAAAAGTGTTACACTAGAGAATTGTTGTAACACTTAAAAATGTTCCATCAGATCAACAATTGTGTTACAAAGTAGTAACACTTTTTTTAGTGCAAAAGAACACATGTTGTTTACTCCAATAGATTAGACTGTGGTAACACCACATAAGGTAACGCTAACCAGATGTGTTACTAGGTCACCTGTTAACACATTTACTGAGCTATAGTAACACATACTGGTGTTACTAAAACCATGTTCTGTAGTAGTGAAATTTTCACTACAAGTTATTATCACTTTTGAAAATGACAAAATGGTGTACATAAAGATTGTAGATCTTGATGAGATATGAAACTTTGGTATTCATCACTTTTCCATTTGACATCATTTAGTGTACAAAATATTGTTTGTATTTCTCATTTTTTTGAAATTCAAAAATTGGATTATTCAAACAGACTCACACGAGACGATTTTACAAAAGAAATATCATTAATAAGTTTCATAACTAGGTAGAGCGTGATTTTAAGAATTTTTAGAAAAAAATCATCAGATTTGGAGTAGCCATGAAAGAGAAATACTAGATACAAGTTTAAATTCTGGATTAAAAGAAAAAAATACAAACTGTTTGCATGTTCTTTAGTCTGGCCAAGTGGCCCCACAGGATTGGCATGCTACACGATGATATAATATATATAAGAAATCAAACTCCATACCAACCTAAGGCACAACATAGTGGTAAGGTGCATTTGTCTCAACTCTAAGGTCTTGGGTTCAAATCCCAAGTTCTCTCTTTCATGTTTTGTTTTTTTAGATTTTCAAAAGAGCTGGTGTGTGATATATGAGAATAAAGAATATACACAATTAAATCTCCAAACTAAACACAACAAATGTGATGGTCTAGTGGTAGATGTGCTCTTTTCTAAGCCAGAAGTGTAGGGTTCAAACCCTATGACCTGCAATATTTTTATCGATTTAACCCAAGTTTTTTGAGTTTGAAATTTTAAAAGTAGAGAAATTCAGATGTGTTTTAGGGTAATTAAATGATTTCAAATGAAAAGTTCATGAATACCAAAGTTATATAACTCATCAAGATCTAAAAACTTTATTCAGTTCATTAATCCATGTGACAAAGTTTGAATGATTCAAAATTTGAATTTCAAAAATTGATAACTAAAATCATGATTTTGGAATGCTAAATGATTTCAGCTAGAAAAATGATGAATACTGAAGTTTCATAATTCATCAAGATCTATAATCTTTATTTATGTCTTTTTTTATTTCAGATAGTTGTAGTATACATTGGTCATTAATCCTAGATTTACTCATGTAGTTTGAGAAACTATGTTAGAGACTTGTCAAATTTTCACTACATGTTATTATCACTTTTGAAAATGACAAAATGGTCTACATAAAGATTGTAGATCTTGATGACATATGAAACTTTGGTATTCATCACTTTTCCATTTGACATCATTTAGTGTATAAAATATTGCTTGTATATCTCATTTTTTGAAATTCAAAAATTGGATTGTTCAAACAGACTCACACGAGACGATTTTTCAAAAGAAATATCATTAACAAGTTTCATAACTGGGTAGAGCGTGATTTTATGAATTTTTAGGAAAAAAATCATCAGATTTGGAGTAGCCATGAAGGAGAAGTACTAGGTACAAGTTTAAATTCTGGATTAAAAGAAAAAAATATGAACTGTTTGCGTGTTCTTTAGCCTGGCCAAGTGGCCCAACAGGATTGGCATGCTACACGACGATATAATATATATATATAAAATCAAACTCCATACCAACCTAAGGCACAACATAGTGGTAAGGTGCATTTGTCTCAACTCTAAGATCTTTGTCAGAGGTTTAGATCTAGATAGCCCACAGGGGGGGTTAACCCCAGTGGTTTATTTGTTCGGCGGGGTGGAATCTAGGGCTAAGAACTCGAAAGTTGCGCATGAGCACACGGAACACAGAGAACACGGCGAGTTTATACTGGTTCAGGCCTCCGGAGAGTAAAACCCTACGTCCAGTTGTCGGTGTAGATTGCTTGAGGATTGCGTGATTACAAGGGGTCGCCCTGCCCGCCTTATATTGGCCAGCGGACAAGGTCGGTGCCCAAACTCCTGGTCGGTTACGACCACACTACTAGAAAACCCCCCCTTTAGATACGCTAGATTTAGAGTTAGACACGTTTTATTTCGTCTCTATGTCACTGTAGGCATGCTTTCATAAAGCGTGTTAGAAGCATCTTCGTACTTACCACGTCAAACCTTGTAGAGATGAATTCTTAAAATGTCGCTATGAAAGAAAGAGACATTTTGTAGACACGTTAGATACATATCTAATAAAATTGATACAATCTTGTAGACACATGTACAAAACATCTCAATTGGTCTAGTTACATATTATAGTAACACTTTATTGTGTGTTAATAAATATAGAGACAAACTTCTAGATACATTTATAAAACATGTCTACTAATTTGTGAAAAAACAAAAAAAATATGTCTGTCATACAGGATTCAAACCCAAGATCTCTCATATCCCACATAGGTTCCTTACCATCTCACCTATGCAACAAACATGACTTACATAACATATAGTTTCCTCTTGAGTTTTTCATGAAGAACCATTTAGTGCACTTATTTGATACACTTTATGATGTTTGTACTTGCTAGTCATGATTCAAGGCATGTCTAGAAGCGTAACATCTTGAAACTTTTTTACAATCATGTCAAAACGCATCTTTATATGATTATAGACATTATCTGCTACGCTTTTTAACGTGTCTAGACAATAATGACACTTTAAAATGTGGCTAACTTCATCTCTTTTGTAGATGATTTCAATATTGTGATAAAAAATGTATTTATAAGACTACAAATGCTATAAGCGTGTCAAATATCGTGACAGTTTGACATGTTCTCAAAATCATGTCAAAAAGCATCTTTATTCACTGATGTAGAAATGCTTCCAGTGTGCGTTACTACTATAACGTAGCTAAAGGGTGGTTTTTCTAGTAGTGCTAGGAGACCTAAGTCTAGCTGTTTACAACCATTGCCATATTCGCCGATCTGCTCGGTCGGAATCCACCGTTGTCTTGTCTTGCACACCAAGTCTCGAAGTCGCTCTGGATAAGGTCGTCTGGAATCTTCTGGACGGTCTTCAGGAGGTCGTGTGGGCCACCAACTAGGTCGGTTGGGCCCACTGTCAGGTCGGCGGGTCTTCTGGTAGGCCGGACCCACTTGTCGGGGATGGCCGTGAGCGTGGTCGGTGGGGACCTAGGGGTACCCATGTCTCACAAGCCCCCGAGCGATGTGTAGGCGCAGCGACCTCGAGGTGGTCATAACAAAGTCTTGAAGCCATCGACAGGTCGAATAGCGTGCACGTCGGTCCAAAAGAAAAGAACAAATCAGCTTAGCAGCCGACCTGTTTATAGTCTTTGTCGAACGCAGAGAGGTCGAGTGACGACCTATAGGAAGCAAACTTCCAATAGATCAAAGCGACGAAGAAAAAATTAGAGGGCGTCAAGGACGCACTCATAGAGTAGTATCCGAGCATCGTGGCGGGCAGGATGGCCGGTATGATGATCCAAAAAAAGAAGAAGAAGAAAATCGTAGGTCGAGTAACGACTTGATAAGAAACAGGTTTCCCACCAGGTCGGTACGACGAAGAAAACAAGAGGGCGTCGAAAACGCTCTCGTAGAGTAGTCCCCGAGCATTGAAGCAGGCAGCATGGCTGGTTTGATGCTCAAAGAAGAGAAGAAAAATAGAGTCATGGTTTTTGATCGAACGAAGTGTAGAGACACCCAGATCTCCTAGCATAGCTGCAAGGAGTCTGGCAAGGCCGACCTCGTGGAGGCCTTGTAGGCGTGCCGACCTTAAAGGAAGGTCCCAAATCAACAAGGTCCAGTATCCGAGGATACCCAGCAAGGTCTTGATACGCGCAGCACAGGAAGAGGTCTTCATTTATGCCGTAGCTGAAATTGTGATGTCCGGATTGGTCGACGATGAAGCCGTAGGATGATACTATCCTTGAACGAATGGAGTGTAGAGACATCCAGATATCCTGCATAGCTGCAAAGAGTCTGGCAGAGCCACCCGAGGCATGCCGACCTCAGGAAGGTCTCAAGTCAATAGCGCCCAAGCACTCAGAAGTACTTGGTAGGGCCATTAGGCACGCACCCCACAGGGAGGCCTTCATTCCCAACGTAAGATCCTAGGTGTCCAGAGCAGGCTAGCAGGGCTACAAGAGCACACCGACCTCGGGAAGGTCATGCATCCAGGGCGCCCAACTAGGTTGGCAGAGCCGTAGACATACCAAGGTATTGCGAGACCTAGGTATTAAGGCACGCCGACCTCAGGGAGGTCATTTTGGTGCCTAGACGACCAACATAGCTGCCAGCCATCCAGCAGAGCCATGGCACTAAGGTATTCACGACCTCAGCAATAGGCACACCGACCTCGGGGGCCCGACGAAATCGTAGACGCGATGAATCTGAACTCCAGGCGCCCAGACGGATCTGGCAGAGCAGCGAGGCATGCCTACCCCGGAAGGTCTTCAATCGAACCTACGACCATTCTGCTCAGGAAACAGAAATATAGGCTGATTGGAATAGGTCTGTTTACATGCAAAGCCATAGCGGGTACACCAGGACGCAGAGCCTAGCGGGTGCAATGAAGACGCAGAGCCGTAAAGGGTGCGTTTAATCGTCGTCATCATTGTTGATGCAGAAAGGCGCAGGGCCACCTCACATGGAGTCAGTCTTGTCTTTTCCGTAGACTGTAGGTTCACGGGTCAACAGTGGTCAGAGATTCCCTTGCCACCCAGAAAACGACAAACCGCCCACTGACCAAAAGGTGTACTGTAGCCATGTGACGGCGTAGTGGCCTCAGGCATCATTGATGCACTAGCGACAAAGGCTTCATGAGGCAGGGAAAAGGACATCACCTTTAATCATGCACATGTCTACAGGACCTCTGGGCCATGTGGTAACAGTGTCTCCACTTCACCGGCCGCATAGGGCCTGGTTTCGGCTATAAATAGCACCATAAGGCTCAAGGAGGCAAGCACCGAGCATTGCTGAGCTATGAAGCCGTAGAGTAGATTTTTGGCCATGCCATCGGCATGTGTCCGTCCACTAGAGCATAGGATGCAAAGTTTGTAGAAGCTTGGAGCTAGAAGAATACTTGCGAAGTAGAGGTGTCACCCCCACTCTTTGTACCGTGCCTCCGTGAAGAGTCATGGAGAGTTTGGAGGTGATGCTGCAGAGGCCCGAGGTGACGCTGCAGGTTCTTGGTAAGCACGAGATGCTCGTCGAGGGCTTGCGGTCCGCGCCGAAGAGCAAGCTCGTATCTGCATTCCATAGTCAGGCACAAAGTGTGACCTGCTATGTGCAGCGTCGTGCAGCTGTTCACCACAAGGCCACCATCGAGGTCCTGGAGCTAGGAGAATTCTTGCGATGTGCTCTGCTATAGCAGGGAACACCTCAAGGATTGCTCTAAGTAGACGAGGTCTTCAAATATGTTTGTATCTTGTAACGGGTTCTGGATCTAATAAGGTCGCAGGCGACTTGTGTACCTTCGTAGTTCTCGTGTAACGTTCGCTCTCTTCTGTCATGTAATGGTCGTTTTGACAAAATTATTCATCAAAGACCTAAAGTGACATAATTTGGGGGCTTATCGACCTCATGGAGATCAAATTTCCTATCAGGACGACCTGATAGTTTTGGGGTGTTCACGACCTAAACTCGGGGTGTAGGTCGCCAATCTATCCGTTGGGCATATAGCCGTTGGTGTGAAATCCGACGAGATCGTCTCGCGAAATTAGCGGCATATAGCCGTTGTAGCAGACCTGTTGCGGTGATAGATCCGCAACAGGCATCCGTGGTCGGGCCCTTATAAATAGAGCTACGGGGACTGGTGTTGACCATCCCTTTCCGTCTTCTTCCCCCTCTCGCCGCCTCCGCCGGAATCCTTCTTGCCCTTGCCGTCGCACCTCCGCATCCGTCCACCGCCCGTGAATCCCTAGCCCGCCGCCGCTGTCTGTAGCAGACCGCGCGCCGGCTCCGCCATCCACGCGCCGCGCCGCTCCGCATGCGCGTAAAAACCCTAGTTAACTTTAGATCCAAATCCTCTCATCCTCAAAAAATGGCAGACGCGGCTTCTCAAATCCGGCCCCCGGAGACGGTGTGGGAGCCCTCTATGATGACCGAGGAGAAGATCCAGGTGCTGGTGGATCGCGGGCTCCTGAGGTCCAAGGCGGAGGTGGAGTGGAAGGCGCCCACCGGCGAGGCATTTCCGATGGAGGACGACAAGGAGCAGGTCGTCTTCACCTCCTTCTTCGAGCGCGGGTTTAATGTGCCCGCTGGCGACTTCTTCCGAGGTCTGCTGTACTACTACAAGTTGGAGCTGGTACACCTCGTCCCCAACTCCATTACTTTAGTATCGTCGTTCATCTATTTTTGTGAGGCGTATCTGGGGATACCACCCCATTTTTTCCTTTGGCGATATCTCTTCAACGTCAAGTTCACCGGCAAGCGCACCAGTGTAGTAGGAGTAGTGATGTTCTGCCTGAGATCAGGTCTCAAGGCAGAATGGATAGATATGGATCTGCCGGACAACACCACTAGGTGGAGGTCGGAATGGTTCTACATCGCCGACCAGCGGCCGGCGCTCCCGAAGCGAACCGGGCACAAGCCCGAGAAGATACCGGAGTGGGACCTGCCGCTCACCTCCCGTGAGATGGAAGATGTCAAGGAGTTGCTGGCCCTCATGAGCGACCTCAAGAAGAAAGACTTGACGGGGGCCTCGGTGGCGATGTCATTTTGCCGTTGCTTGATCCAGCCGATCAAGGACCGGGTGCATCTGGCGTACGAGTATTGGGGGTAGTCAGACCCTACTCGCGAGGTCAACTGCAAGGTCTCCCAGGAGGAAATGGTGGCCAGGGTTACATAGATGTACACCGGGCGCATCTGGAATAGGAAGTGCCCAAAGGCGCACTCCCTGACCCGACCAGCTGACCCTGTAAGTCCTGAGACAACCAGGTCGTTTTGATTTATTTAGTTGCTTGCTTCGGTCTTATGCTTTATCGCTTGTTATTGCAGGCTCGGGAGATGCAGTTCTGGTGCCCTGCACCCTTACCGACCGGCGAGGAGCCACGTCGGAAGCTAAGGTCAGAGGAGTACCAGCCTCCAGCTGCTGTGCTGCTGGAAAATTATCAGTCAGATTTGTCGGTTGGGGCTGATGAAGATAGCGACCAATAGGTTGGTGGCGACATGGCGAACCAGGCTGAGGCGAGCAGTGCCACAAAGCCGGGATGCAAGACGAGGACGGCAACAGCGAAGCAGTCGAGCTCGAGGGCTGCCGCGAAGGTCGAGGCAGCAAAGACTGCCAAACTCGAAGCTGACAAGAAGAAGAGGAAGAGGAGGGCGAGCCCTCCTCCGACGATCCCTACTCCGGTGTCCAAAGAGGTCGAGGAGGAGGAGGATGAGGCCACTGACGTTCCGCTGGTTGTTGATAGCCGGGAAGCACCGAGGTCGCCAAGTCCCGTGACCAAAAGGCAATGGGAGCTGGAGTAGCAGGTGACGGAGGAAGACCTCCGCCGTATGAGGGAGGCACAGCGGGCTGCCGCTGGTGCTCAGGCCAAGATGCCTGTGAAGATACGAGTTCGGCCCCTGAGGCCGAAATTGCGTGCGCCGGTGACCGTGAGGTAAGACCTCAGTAATTAAGTTTGTCCATTGCTAGCCATTGTTAGGTCTTTTTGTTATGTTGACAAAATTACTGCAGGTCGGACGCTAGACCTCAGAGCACCTCGGGTGCTCAAGGTTCTCCCTCACGGACGACGACATCCGAGCATGAAGTCGGGGCTCAGGGCTCAGTCGGCGATGTGGGGACATCGGCTCCCCCGCCTGTCATTGAGGTGGATCCTATCAACGCGGTGCCGAGCACATCAGCTCAGGGCCCAACTGTGGACCAGGCTCAGATCGAGCCACCACATGAGAACCTAGAAACAACCGGTGTGCAGGCGCCGGGTTCGACGTCGACGGGGCCAAGTTTGAGGCAAGAGGACATTGACTGGAACGGCACTCCCTGGGAGGGAGATATCTTCGACGATGATGAGGATATGAAGGAGGTCCGCCGGGCAATCTTAACGCTCAATCAAGCCCTCACGATAAACAACCATATTTGAGTTGAATTGACGACTTGTTTTGTAAATGTTTGTTGACGACCTGTCTTGTGTTTTGCGAAGCAGTCACTAGCCAACCGTGCCCAGAGCAGGGCCGACCAGTGCAAGAATGTCGCAGCCATGCAGCTGCGGGTGGGGGAGCTCGAACAGGAGCTCGAGCGAGTCCGAGAGGAAGCCGCTGCAGACAAGAAGAAGCTCGAAGACGAGCTGAAGGAGGAGCAGCGGAAAAACCATGAGGCCAATACGCTGTTGACGACCATGAGCACTGGTAAGATCAACAGCCCACGACCTTGTGTATTTCAACTTGTATAACTAGATTTGAGGACTTCTTTATATCGCCGAGTTTCACCGGGAGAAGGACAACCTCAAGAACGACCTCAAGACTGCTAAGGAGAAGGTCCGGAGCCTGGAGGTGAACCTGTGAGAGGCCGAAGCTGGCGCTGAAGAGCTAAAGCGACTGATGAAAGCCACCGTAGATAGTGAGTACACAGTGTCCTAGAAGCTGGCTTCTGAGAAGCAAGGTCGAAAGGACCTTGAGGTCAGTCTCGAGGTAGCTTTGCAGGCGTTGCGGAATGACCAGGTGATCATTGCAGATCAAGAGGTGGAGCTGAACGACCTGAAGAACGCTGCCCACTTTGTGATGGACATGGTGGAGACGCAGGTCGCTGGGGAGGAGCCCAAGCCGGCTATTGATCGGCTTCTGGCTGCACCCTAGAAGTTGGTCGACCTCTTGAAGGCGACAAGCTTGACGACGGCTACAGAGTTGCTGGTGTGAGTAAAGTCTCATCACCCCGACGTTGACATGGTCAAGGTCGGAGAAGGCCCAGACGCGACGAATGACCTCAAAGCCGTAGAGGACGAAGTACGGGAGGCCGCCGAAGCGATAATGGACGCCATCGATTACGAGGGTGACGACGGTGAAGAGTAGTCGTAGTCTTAGAGCTGTACCTCCTCCTTCCTCCAGTCATGTAAATAACAATGATAATTTTCTTTTGGCCTGCATGACGTACTTAGTTTATGTTTGCACGAACTTGGTTGCCTTGAAGCAATATCTCTTTTTCATACCCCGCTAACCACTACTCACGGAGAGGCTGGCTTACCAATCATCACGGCTCAGCAGGGAGACTTACGTGCAATCGGCGCGCGGGAAGGAGTCTGGATCTCAGGTTTTGCAACCACATGACCAAGCAGGTTTGCAACAACATAAAGTGAGTAGTCATGAGGGACGATGTCCTCAGGTCGAGCGACCCTTACATTGGCTTGTGCCAAGCCCCCGAGCATGTTGAGGGGGAGGAACAGGAAACTTCACCCTTAGGCCTTTCGACCCCTGTATTGGCTTTGGCCAAGCCCCCGAGCATATCGAGGGGGAGGGTACACGACATGAAAGAAAAGAGGGTAGATCTCGAGACACAGCAGATGATTGCTTTAATTAATATTTATTGAACTGAAAATACAAAGACGAGGAATACATAGCTGTAATAAAAACTATTCTACGGATAGAATCGTCGTAGGTGCTCCACGTTCCATGGGTTGGGTATGCCTTGCCCGTCGCCCCACTGGAGGCGATATGTAGACGGGCGGATGACTTCAGTGACGATGAAGGGTCCTTCCCAAGGGGCGGACAACTTGTGCATCTTCTGTATGCGTCGCAGAACTAGGTCGCCAACGTTGAAAGAGCACTCCTTGACGTTGCAATCGTGATACCGACAGAGTTGCTGGTCGTGGCGTGCTTGCCTCATAACGGCTGCCACTCTTTGTTCCTCGAGGCTGTCGAGGTCGACAAGACGAGTCTGCTCGGCTTCTCCCTCTTCGTAGAACTGTATACGTGGAGCCCCGAAGGTGACGTCGGTGGGTAGGATGGCTTCTGAGCCGTAGACCAGGAAGAAGGGCGAGAACCCCGTAGCAGAGCTGACTTGGGTCTGCAGACCCCAGATCACATGTGGTAGCTCGGCTAACCACCGGGAGGCGTAATTTGAAGCGTCATCAAAGATACAATCTTTGAGAGCTTGAAGAACCATGCCATTGGCACGCTCGACCTGGCTGTTGCACCATGGGTGGGCGACCGAGGAATAGTAAACATCGATCATGCTGTCCTGGCAAAAATCCCAGAAGGCAGACCCTGTGAAGGCCGTCCCGAGATCGGTGATGATTCTATTAGGCACACCGAAGCGATGTGTTATGTCTTGTATGAACTTCACTGCCTCTTCCAACGTGACCTTGGCGACAGGTCGGACTTCAATCCACTTGGTGAATTTGTTGACGGCTACAAGGATGTGTTTGTTGCCACCAGGGGCGGTTCTAAAAGGACATATGGAGTCGAGACCCCACATGGCGAAGGGCCAAGATGGGGGAATCATACGCAGGATCTGAGTTGGTAGATGCTGTTGTCTGGCAAAGAATTGGCATCCTTTGCACCTCTTGATGAGGTCATTGGCGTCAGACATGGTCGTGGGCCTGTAGAAACCAGATCGATATGCCTTGCTGACCAGGTTGGCGGACGCTGCGTGGCAGCCACACTCGCCGCCGTGAATCTCAGCCAAGAGCTGAAGTCCTTCTGATTGCAAGATGCACTTCATCAAGACACCAATAGAGGCGGCTTTTCTGTAGAGGTCGTTGCCGATTATGACATAGTTGGCACTACACCGCGTGATGCGCTCTCGTTCAGCTTTGTCTTCTGGAACTTGCTGGTCGAGCAGGAAGGCTAAGAAAGGCTCGCGCCAATCATCCTCTTTTTCTGTCATCAGCACGTCTCAGGGAGGTGCTGTAGTTAGGTCAGACTGTGCCTAGTCCGGGTTGTCCGGATCCAACAGCTTGATCGACGGCTTGCGTAGGTCTTGGACGAATAGACCCGCTGGGACTAGAGCTCGCCTGGAACCTAGTTTAGATAGGACGTCGGCGGCCACATTGTTGTTGCGTGGCACATGCTGAAACTCGATCCCCTCGAAGTGGCCTTCGAGCTTGCGGATCTCTGCGCAGTAAGCATCCATTGTGTCTTTGACACAATCCCACTCCTTGTTGACTTGCTCGATGACGACCTTGGAGTCGCCGTATGCCAGTAGTCGCTTGATGCCAAGGGACACTGCTATACGGATCCCATGATTTAGGGCTTCGTATTCTACTCCATTATTGGAGGCCTTGTAGTGTATCTGCAGGACGTACTTGAGCTGCTCTCCCTGAGGAGAGATAAATAGCACTCCTGATCCTGCGCCTTCAAGGTTAAGTGCACCGTCAAAGTACATTTTCCAGTGTTCAGGCCTCTCCTTGGGAGGGGGCATCTGGATCTCTGTCCATTCTGACACGAAGTCAGTTAGGATTTGCGACTTGATCGCCTGCCTGGGGCAGAATTCGATGTCAAACTCGCCGAGCTCAACCGACCACTTGACGATGCGTCCATTAGCGTCACGGTTGCAGATAATTTCTCCTAGTGGGTAGGATGAAGGGACCTTGATTTTGTGGGCTTGGAAGTAGTGCCGTAGCTTCCTTGACGTGATCAGGAGTGCGTAGAGCAACTTCTGAGGCTATGAATAACATGTCTTAGCATCAACCAGGACCTCGCTCACGTAGTACACAGGTCGTTGAACAGGGTAGGCTTGCCCTTCTTCTTCTCGTTCAGCGACGAGAACCGTGCTGACCACATTTGTGGTGGCAGAGATGTAGAGGAGAAGTGTTTCCTTGGGTATTGGAGGAGTCACGATTGGAGGCGTGGTCAAGGAATCCTTGAGGGCCTCGAAAGCCTTCTGTGCTTCTTCGTCCCATACGAACTTATCTGCTTTCTTCAATAGCTTGAATAAAGGAAGACCTTTTTCACCGAGCTTGCTTATAAAACGACCTAGGGCTTCCATCATACCCGTGAGCTTCATGACGTCCTTCTTGCAAGATGGTCTGGCCATGTTGCGTATTGCGTCGACCTTGACGGGGTTGACTTCGATGCCTCGGTGTCCCACCATGAAGCCCAAAAGCAACCCGGAGGGAACACCGAAAACGCACTTGGTCGGGTTGAGCTTCCACTGGTAGGTGCATAGGTTGGAGAAGGTCTCGGCGAGGTCGTTGATGAGCTGATCTTGTTCGGTGGTCTTAACGACCACATCGTCCACGTACGCTTCTACGTTCTTCCCGATCTGAGACTTCAGGCACTTCTGTATTGCCTTCTGATAGGTCACACCGGCGTTTTTCAAGCCAAAGGTCATGACCTTGTAGCAGTAGATGCCGTTGGGCGTTATGAATGTTGTTTTATCTTGATCGTCAGGATTCAGGGCTATCTGATGATACCCTAAATAGCAGTCGAGGAAGCACAATAGAACGCTGCCAGCCATGTAGTCCATGACCTAGTCGATGCGAGGAAGAGGGAAGGGATCCTTCAGGAAGTGCTTGTTGCGATCGGTGTAGTCGATACACATCCTTAATCCTCCAATTTTTTTGGTACAAGTACCGAGTTTGCGAGCCAAACCGGGAGTTTACACTCTCGTATGAATCCTGCAGCTAAGAGCTTACAGACTTCTACTTCTATGGCCTGCTTTCTATCTTTTGCAAATCACCAGAGCTTTTGCTTGATAGGTCTTGCTGTCTTGCTTACTTCAAGGGCGTGCTCAGTCAGTTCCCTGGGGACACCGGGCATGTCGGACGGGCTCCATGCGAAGATGTCGGCGTTGTCCCGGAGGAAACTGGTGAGCACGAGTTCCTATTTGGGGTCGAGGTCGGCCCCAATGGTGACTTCCTTGGATGCGTCGGGCAGGCCGAGGCAGACTTTCTTCACCGAGGGACTTGCGTCCAAGGCAGTGGTTGTACGCTTCTATTTTGGTACCTCCAGAGTAGTTTGGTCGATATTGGCGGCCTGGGCGACCATGACCGTAGCAGCGGCTTTGCAGGCAGAAACCTTGGCGAGGTCGACAGTGTCGCTCTCGCAGTTGTAGGAGACGAGGATGTCGCCGTAGACGGAAAGGATCCCGTTTGGTGCTGGCATCTTCATGATGAGGTAGGTGTGATGTGGTATGGCCATGAACTTGGCCAACATGGGTCGACCAAGGATGGCATGGTAGGAGGAGCGGAAGTCCGCGACCTCAAACATCAGGTACTCTGTGCGGAAGTTGTCCTGTTTGCCGAAGGTGACCAGCAGGCATACATGACCTATGGGGTATGCAGCCTTGCTGGGCACAACCCCGTAGAAGGGTTCGTCGCAGGCAGTCATCTTGGAGAAGTCGAAGTCCATCTTCCTCAGCGTTTCTATGAAGATGATGTTCAGGCTGCTGCCCCCGTCGACGAGGGTCTTAGGTAGGAACGCGCCATCCACTATAGGATTGACGACCAGCGGGTAGGTCCCGGGGTCTAGTATATGCACCCAATGGTCTTTCCTGGAGAAAGTGATGGGGTACTCCGACCAACGCAGGGGTTGTGGAGTTTCAGTGTTGACTTGGCCGATCTCCCTTGTGTTTGATCGCTGCTGTCTGTTGCTTTTAGCTGCTTGACGACCGCCGACAATGAAGTTGATCTATCGGTTGCTGTTGGGATTGTCCCCTTTTGGTGGTGGTGGAGGAGAAGGCTCCTTACGATGGTTGTCGTTGTGGTTGTGGTCGCCGTGGTGGTGGTGATCATCACACCGGTCGTCGCGGTGTTCGTCACGGTGGTCGTTGCGGTGGTCCTCACGGCGGTTGTCGCGGCGGTAGTCGTCACGTTGATCATTGCGGTGGTCATCGCGGTGATAGTCGCGGCAATAATCACGGCGATCCCTATCGTCGTTGCGACGGTAAGGTCGCCGGTCGTGGTAATCACGTCGGTCAGGTCGACGGTTGCGGTTGTCGTAGCGGTGGCTGCTGTTCTGTTCGTCATTGTTGCCGCTCTTGGTCTTCTTGGGCTCCGGAGGTACCCCTAGAGCGCGCTTTAGCTGCTCGCACTCCCTCATGGTATGCTTGGCGTCGCGGTGGAACTAACACTGGTCGTCCATGACCATGTTGAAGTCGCCTTCAAGGAAGGTGGAAGGTCTAGGTGGATCAGTCGCATAGACCTCGCCAGATCGCTTGCGCGACCTACCGCCACCGTCATCGTGGTCTTCTCCTTTGAAGTCGTGTACCATCGCGTCTTGAGTGTGACAAGCTTGTCGACGTATGCCATGAGGTCGGCGATGGTGTTGGCGTCAGCTTCATGAATCTTCTCGAAGAGCTTGAGGTTGGTTACCCCCTTCTTGTAGGGGGCTATGACGTCTTCATCCTTAACGCCTGCGAGAGTGTTGCGGTTCTCAAAGTAGTGGTTGGTGTACTCGCGGAGAGTTTCGTCCTTCCTCATCCATACTCTGACGAGGTGGTGAGTGTTGCCAGGGTGATTGTAGGTCGCTTAATAGTTGGTCGTGAAGAGCCGCGACAAGGTCGCCCATGAGGTGATACACTCCACGGGGAGGTTGTCGAGCCACAGGAGTGGCGCTTTGCCCATCACGAGAGGAAAGTATCCTGCCATGTGATCTTCATTGCCTCCAGACACGCGGGCGGCGATGCTGTACATCTTCAGCCAAATACTCGGGTCGGAGCGGCCGTCATATTTTTCGATGGCTGGCTTGAAATCCTTGGGATATCTGATCATCTTGAGACGTCGTGAGAACACCGGGAAGTTGTTGATTGCTCCAGGGCTAGCTGATGGGGCGTAGGCCGTCAGGATGACGTAGAGGTCGTCGGGAGGACCATTATCTTGGTCGTACTGGGCACGGCGCAGGAGCTCTTGGTCGTGCATCTGCCGGAGGTCTGTCGCTTGGATGGGGTGATTGGCGTCAAGGGGATCGGGGACCCCGTTGTCACGGTCGTAGTTAGCATGGCGTGCTATTTCCTCTTCGTCTCGTATAGGCTGACGTTGATTACTCCGGGCACGTGCAGCTTGAGCTGGTTGAGGTTGAGCTCCCACGTTCTGTCTTGCATTACCGGCGACGTTCTGCTGTTGGGCGCCAGCGGTGTTGGCGGCGTTGTTGCCTGCAGCATTAGCGGCAGCATTGGTCGCAGCGTTAGCTGGAGGGTTGGCTGCTGCGTTAGCGGCAGCATTGGCCGGTTGTACCACTTTGTTCTCACCACCTCCTTCTTCAGCCACGGGCTGAAGACGGGCATTGTTGTGGCGTCGATGACGAGGTCGCTCCGACCTACTCCTGGAGTATGAGCTTGAAGCTGATCTGCTGTACCCTAGACCCCTTTCTTCGACCTGGGCTGTGGCGATGCGAATATGAGCTTGTAGGCGCCGTGTTGTAGGAGTATCCTCAAGTTGTCCCAGCTCGGCAAGGGCCGTGCCCAAGTTAGCTTGAGGTGAGTTGTAGACCTCGTGGCCATCTTGCTCAAAATCCTTCAGGAGGTCTCTGGCGCGTAGGTGGTGTCGACGAGGCTCGTCTTGATTCTACTGCTGCTGAGGAGCGGCCGGAGCCGCGGGGGGTGGTCCCCTGTTGACGATGTTGCCTGCGGGTTGGTCGCCAGCACCTGGTACAACATTACCTGCAGGCTGACCTGCGGCTGCTGCAGTTGCATCTACTTCTTGCTGACGACGCACAGCTCATGCAGCATTAGCGTTCTCGCGCTATATGCGCTTCTCATCCGTCTCACCAGCTTGAGGGGGTATGTCGGCGGAGACCACAAGGACCTCTCGATCTGGGAACTCAAACGTGTCACCCGGATAGTTGGGAGAGATGGTCGTTCGAGCGATCTGGAACGTGAGGCGGTCCGGAGACGGCTCACGGTTGATCTGGCGGCGATGAGCCGTGACGAGAGGACGACAAAGCTTCTTGAGCACATGGCACTGGCGAGCCATGTGTTTGGAGTCCTCGTGGATAGGGCAAGGGTCGTCGAGATGACCTCTGCAGTTTCCACGATGTGGGATCTTGGGTCCAGATTCGATCTGGATCTTGTTCTTCATGTAGTGAGATGCTACATGGGCTATGTTCCGCAGACCAAGAGGCATGCGGGGTGAAGGTGCGGAGATCCTGTGAGGGCGCTTGGCACGTTCGCATACCTTGATCGTGTCAGAGAGCATGTCTTCGATGCGATCGAGCCCCGCGATCAGGTCGCGAGGAGTGGGTGGGTGGGTTTCCGCCGGCAGATCGGTTTCGACCTGCTGGTTGGAGGTGACCGCGTTGCCCTCGATGATGAGGCAGGCGGCTGGAGCGGTGGATTCCGCCAGCATAGAGCCAAAGCAGATGTCGATGGGATTGGCGAGGAAGTCTGCCATGCTTTCCGGGAAGATGACACCGCTTGGAGAGGTCATCGAGTTGCACGAAGAACCCTGAATTCTCCCCTACCTGGTGCGCCAACTGTCAGAGGTTTAGATCTTGACAGCCCACAGGGGGGTTAACCCCAGTGGTTTATTTGTTCGGCGGGGTGGAATCTAGGGCTAAGAACTCGAAGGTTGCGCACGAGCACACGGAACACAGAGAACACAGTGAGTTTATACTGGTTCAGGCCTCCGGAGAATAAAACCCTACGTCCAGTTGTCGATGTAGATTGCTTGAGGATTGCGTGATTACAAGGGGTCGCCCTGCCCGCCTTATATTGGCCAGCGGACAAGGTCAGTGCCCAGACTCCTGGTCGGTTATGACCAGGAGACCTAAGTCTAGCTGTTGACAACCATTGCCATATTCGCCGATCTGCTTGGTCGGAATCCACCGCTGTCTTGTCTTGCACACCAAGTCTCGAAGTCGCTCTGGATAAGGTCGTCTGGAATCTTCTGGAAGGTCTTCAGGAGGTCGTGTGGGCCACCAACTAGGTCAGTTGGGCCCACTATCATGTCGACGGGTCTTCTGGTAGGCCGGACCCACTTGTTGGGGACGGCTGTGAGCCTGGTCGGTGGCGACCCAGGGGTACCCATGTCTCACAATCTTGGGTTCAAATCTCAAGTTCTCTCTTTCATGTTTTGTGTTTTACATTTTCCAAAGAGCTGGTGTGTGATATATGAGAATAAAGAATATACACAATTAAATCTCCAAACTAAACACAACAAATGTGGTGGTCTAGTGGTAGATGTGCTCTTTTCTATGCCACAAGTGCAGGGTTCAAACCCTATGACCTGTAATATTTTTATTGATTTAACCCAAGTTTTTTAAGTTTGAAATTTCAAAAGTAAAGAAATTCAGATGTGTTTTAGGGTAATAAATTATTTCAAATGAAAAGGTCGTGAATACCAAAGTTATATAACTCATCAAAATCTTCTTCTTTGGTCGAAGAATAGATGGTTGTTGGATCGGACTTCCCTCATGAAAGATAGTGTCATATGTGTGCAGGACATTAAATAGGCCCACAGGCCATCAAACAGGCCCACAGTATCCTGGTGGCACCCACAAACACATCAATTGCGACTAATGGTTCTTTCGATTGCAATAACGACATTTTGTCGCAATAGCATCTTCCTTAGTGCGATGATTTTCGTGCTATCGTCGCTATACCTCTGACCAATTTGCAACATTTTTTATGCACATTGCAATATCATAGAATCCAGTGGCAACGAGTGCATTTTGGTCGCTAAAACTAATACTCTTTTGCAACACATAGCACAACATATAGCGACATGTCATAGTCGTTGTGACATGGGTAACTACTGCAACCATTAGCAAAAATCGTGGCAATACCTTCGCCACAATTGCAACATTTTCGATCCACGTTGCAATACCAAAGATTTTAGTCGCAACGATTGCATTTTCGTTGCTATATGTAAGACTCTTTTGCAACACATGACACCACATATAGCGACATGTCATAGTCGTTGTGACATGGGTCACTACTGCAACCATTAGCAAAAACCATGGCAATACCGTCACCGCAATTGCAACAAAAGTGCACGCATTGTCGCAATTTTAATTACAATTGCAACGCTCAGGAATTGGTCGCAACATACAACACTATCGCGACCAATCTCGACAATTATCGCGTTAAGCCTAGTTTATTGCGACCAAAACCCCCTGTCGCCATAAAAATCGGTCGCGATATCCCCAAAACTACGTAGTGTGCATGATGCCAACAACAAGGCGGTTGACTACTTGTTTCGTGCTCTGTGTCAATCCGAATTTGATTGGGTTCAGACAAAGGACTTGGCTTGTAGGATTTGGGAGCAGTTAAAGAATGCTCATGATGGGAACACTCAGGTTCAGGCTCAGTTGTTTGCGACCTACCGGAGAGAGTACGAGAACTTCACTCATCTCCCAGGTGAGTCCATAGACACCATGTTCCAGCGGTTAACTGTGATTGTGAACAACATGAGGGCTAATGTGGCCGCGCTCCCATACGATGATCATGACAGGGCTGTGAAGCTCCAACACTCTCTGGATCGTACCGTGTGGAGTGAGAAGGTCGAGGCCATTCTGGAGTCGGAGAAGTATGAGACCCTCACGGTGGACGAGCTGTTTTCAAGCTCAGGTCGTCCGATGTGGACCGTGGGGTGCGAGCAAGGATCGAGAACCCGACTGATCCTCATAGTCTGGCTCTCGTTTCTGGACCAAGGACTAACACTAACCTGTCTTCGAGACAGTTCTCTTTGTCTTGTCTTGTGTCCATCCCAGATGAGGAATTCGATGTGCTGGGCGAGGAAGATCTCGCGTTGCTGAGCAGGCGGTTCGAGCGCATGTACATGAAATAGAAGAATGCTCGGAGGAGGTCGGGCATGTGGTACAGGTGCGGGAAGCACGGGCACTTTATCGCTGAGTGCCCGGAGGCCATGGAGATCAAGCCCGAGCACAAGCACCGTCCGAGGACCGACCACAAGCACCGCTCGAGGGATGACTACAAGGGCAAGAACAAGTCCGAGCGGAGGCCGAGGAAGAGTGGCGGTCACAAGAAGAAGGAGCGTGTGATGGTTGCCGGAGCAAGCGACATCGACTTGAGCTCCTGCTACTCTTCATCGAGCTCAAGTGATGAAGAAGAGAACCGACACAAGGGCAAGCGGTCAAGCAAGAACATCAACGGGTTGTGCTTCGCCACCCAAGGCTTTTGCGGCATGGCACATAGCTCCAGAAGCAAGAAGAGCAACAAGGATGACTCGGACTCCGACTCCGAGGAGGAGGTAAACAATGATCCTTCCTTCTTGGTAGTGGAGAATGCTAGGTTGAATGAATTGATTGACAACTATGATGATGTGGTTAGAAAGACCAACAAGGATTAGAGGGAGTATAGGTCTTTGCTTAGAGAGGCTAAGGAGAAGGTGGTTGAGCTAGAGTCTTTGCTTGTTGATGCTAGGGCTCAAATAGATTCTCTGAAGTCTGCTCCTATTGTGACCGATGAACTTGAATGCACTGATTGTTCTACTTTCCTTGGTGATTTGACTGTGCTTAAGGAAAAGTATGCCTCCAAGGTTGAGGAACTAGATGTGCTTAGGGTTGAGCTAGATGAGATGAAATCTAGGCTCTCCTTACTTGGTGCTTGCACTTCTTGTCCTGTCTTGCATGAGAAGCTAGATGTGTCGCTTGCTTATGCTAGATCTCTAGAAGCTACTTTGAAAGCTCCTATTCCTACTTCATGCTCTACTTGTGAAATACATGCTGTGAAGAATTTGGAGCTTGCACACTATGTCAATCGTTTGCAGGATGAGAATGATGAGTTGCAGAAAATGATGGGTTGGTTGTCTTGTCATGAGCATCAGCTCAAGATGATGATTGAGGCATACAAGCGCTATGATGGGCAAGCTCTTGGGTCGGATAAGATTGGGGAGTGCAGTGGTGAAGTGAAGATCGGTGGTGATATTCCAGAGCCACCAAAAACCCACCACAAAAATGCCTACGCTCCTAAGCCAAACCCACTTAGGAACCGACTAAACACAACCCCAGCTCCACCCGTGTTTCCTCCACAAACCAACAACTTCCAGAAACCCATCAAGTTCAAGAGTGACTTGGGGAACGAGTTCTTTGGGAAGAAGGGAGAGAAACCGAGTGAGGAGAAGCCACAGCCCAAAGAGAGCCCAAAGCCAAAGCTAAAGCTGATCCCATTCCATTGTGACCATTGTGGGAGGGATGGCCACCTAGCTGAGTTTTGCTTCAGGAGGAAGCGTGAGGAGAGGTTTGCTAGGGAGATGACAAACAAGGACAGGTACCGCCCTTCTCATTGTGTGCCTGAGCCTCGTATGGTGCCTAGAGGTGAGGGTGTTGTGTACACCGTTCCGCGTCAGGGGAGGCGTGAGTTTGTGCCTCGAGGTGTGCCACCACAAAGATATGGTGGTAGGCGTGTTGGGTTTGGGCGTGGTGAGTTTGCTGGGCGTTCGTTCACTCGTGGCCAATACGAGTATGGGGGGAATGTAACACCCTAAAATTCCATCATTAAAATAATGTAAGCAACATGGTGTTTTAGATTTTATTTACTAAGGAATAATAATTTATCAAATAAATTATGCTCTAAAGTATTTAAATATCATTTTGATTAATTTTAGAAGCAACAAGTGCTTGTGCATCATCTTTTTGTTTGCATGGTGTTTAAGTGTGTTTGTGTGAAGTTTTAAAAGTTTTTAAAATGATTTGAAATATTTTGAAAACTTGAAAAAGTTTTGAGTGTTTAAGGTTTGAAAAGTTTGAAATAAAAGGTTTGAAAAAGAAAAAAAAACAAAACCTCTCTAAACCCTTCCCTCCTCCCCTTTCGGCCCGGCGGCCTGCTTTTCCCGCCTGCGGCCCATCTCCTTCTCTCCCTCCTCCTTTCTCCGCCGGCCCACCTCCTTCCGGCCCAACTCCCCGCGCCGGCCCAGCACTCCACCCCTCCCTTCTCCCACTGCCCGCCGGGCCCCGCTTGTCGGATTTCCCCCCTTCCTCCAGCTGGCCTCCAGCCTTCTCTGCTCGCTCAGCCGCAGCGCCCGGTCGCCTCCCCGCGCCTTTCCCGCCCCTCCCCGCCTTCAATTCCCTCATCAAGACAAGGTGGAGCACTGAATTGCTCCCTCCCTTCAATTCCTCTCCGTTTCATCCCTTAAACGAGCGCCTCCCCTCTTTGAAAACCATCAAGACCGGGCCGGCCGCATGGCCATCAATGGCCTCTCCGCCCCGGCCGCCGGTTCTTCTTCCCCCTCCTCGTCCTATAAAGGTCGTGCTCGAGCCCCTGCGCGCACCTTTCCGCACCCGTGCACGCCCTAGCACCCCCCATCCTCGCGCGCGCACCGTCGCCCCTCGAAGATCTGCCGCCGGGCCATTGCCGGCCGCCCGGGAGCCTCGTCAGCCAAGCCGCCGCTGTCAGCCGCTCTTTTGCAGAAAACTACCTGTAGTTTCTAATATCACAACGATGCCCTTCCACCTATTAGAATCCTTACACATAAGTCCCTGTTTTTATGATCTAGCCCCTGAAGTCTTTAGATTCCTTCACCAGAGGTCCTTTTCACTCCTTTTTGCACATAAACCCCTCTGTTTATATGTATAATCATGTTTTAGCCCCTGGTATCTTGTAGTTAAACCCCTGAAAGCCCTGTTTCTTCACAGAAAAGCACCTGAACCTTGTTTTAGCCATATCTTTTCCGTCTTTTATCCGTTTTAAGCGTTCTTGGTGTCCACGCGACCGTCTTTTCAAGCCTGTCAGTTTTAGAACCTTGTTTTGGCTGTATCTTTTGTGTTGTAGCTCCGTTTCCACCGTTTCAAGTTGCGTTAGGTTCATATCAACTCAAACTACGTGTTAGTGCCAATGATGAACATGTTCTAAGTTTTATATTTTATTTAAATGTTAAATATGATTAAATCTTTACACACATGCTTTTCTAATTAAAATTTAATTAGAGTTCAACACGTGTTTTCATAAGAAAGTTAATATGATTAATACTAGTTAAATATTTCTTATAATTAAAAGCTAATTAGATGTATATCTCGGTTTTCATGATCAAACTTAAATTGATTAATGATTATGCAATTTGTTTCCTAAATAAAAGCAACATAGGTCTATCCCGAGTTTTCTTAATTAAATATTAATTTGATTAATATGAATATAAATGTGTTTTTAAGTTATAATTTGGTTAGTATAACTCGAAATATAAAGATAGACGCCTAGATGCTTTTACATGCTTCTTTTAAATTAAATGTTTAATTTGCATAAATCATACTTGAATATTTATAAATAAAATTGGACTAGGCTTACATTGTCTTTTAAATATAAAGTAACTTCCTTAATTTATAAATAGGGTATTTCTTTGAAATAGCCTATGCACATGATTTTACTTAATTAAAAGATACCTAGCACATAGCTAGCTCTTGTTTGTGATCATCCAAAGCTCTCGATAGTTTCCTGGTGCCTTTGTGTTCGTGTTCCTAGAGCCAAACCCTTGTTCTTTCTTTAAAGCTTTTCATGCTTGGTGTATTGTTTTGTTTATTGTATGCTTTCTTGTGTGCTCGTAGACATCGTTCCAGTTTCAAGTGAGCAACCAGTTGAAGTGGATCAAGAGCAAGTTTTTGAAGAAGAACCCCAGTGTTTAAGCAAGGAAGGCAAGTGGACTTCTCCCCCTGCATATTCTATTTTTGTCCCACACAACTTGCATGATAACTAAAATTTACCTTTAAATGTTGTATTGCATAAATTTGATGGGAAATCACCTTTTTAAGGACATAACTAGAATTTTATCCCTAATACCTTGGACAACCCTTTTAAATAAATGTTTTGGGTAGAAATGCTTAGTTGCTATAACTTGGGATGGTTTAAATGAATCTTTTACAATATGATGAAAGTTGATCATGATAACTTTGGTGATATATATATATGTGTGTGCTTATGGTTAATAACAAGATCATATGGTTTAATCGGAACATGGAGAACCACCCAGGAAAACAGTGCAACCACAGTCCATATGGCTCTGGCTTAGCCAATTAATTAGGTGTGTGATTGTACTAGTGACCTTATCCGTAAGGAACACAGGGGGCTCGGGGTTGCAGGGGTATAGCCCGGTCCTCTTGGCCGCAGCCTTTGCTAAGGTGCTGTCCACTAGGGAGGGTTATGGTCCGCCCTGAGCTGTAACTGTCGTGGGTTGTTGGTCTTTTGCATATCTTTGTAAAGGCTTCGTAGCGTCCCTATGCAATCACACCTCGGAAGTGTGGTATTGTGCCTGATCAGCACATGCGTGGTTGGGTTCAAAGTTCTTCGGAACTTTTACGCGAGCTGTGGTGAAAGTGTACAACCTCTGCAGAGTGTAAAACTGATCGATCAGCCGTGCTCACGGTCAAGAGCGGCCTGGACCCTCACATGATAATCAAACATAAAGATGGAATTAAATCGTGGTTCTTGTGGTTCTGAGTTGAGATGCTTTCCTAAATGCTTAAGTGGGTTGGTATAAACTTACATCTAGTAACTAGGTGCTTGCTAATAAAATTTAACCAACATTAAAATGCTAACCGCAGCAAACTCTTAGCCTATCCTTGATAGCCTTGCATCTTCCCCCACTTGCTGAGCTCCAACCATAAGTGTGCTCACCCTTGCTTACCCGCTGTTCAGAGGAGAACAATGGAGAAGAATACTTCAGCGACTACGATGAGTTCTGAGGCTTGCGTGCCCCCAGTCATGTGCCTGTGGAAGATGAAGATGGAGTCGCGTCTTCATAGTTATCGTTGTTCGTGTAAAGACCTTCGAGTCTAACGTCTGAGTGTAATAAAGAGATAATGTAATGGTTTAACTCTTGTACGTTTTTATTACTGTTTATTGATATTTCACTCATGACGTCTATCATATGTGTGTAAACTTGATCCTGGCGCACATATGAGATGCATTTGGTTTTCTTTGGAAAATCAGGTGTGACAGAGTGGTATCAGAGCAGTAATGACTGTAGGACGCAGCCTTAAGTTAGAAATGGTCGAAAAGTAAGGATTCATGTTCTAGAAAGCCTGTCATTTTTCAAAATTGACTTATTTACGTATAAAATCTAATTTAATCTTTGTTTTCTTGTTAAAACACATCTTTTTGTTTTGATCTATACTGAGTTCGGTTCTTGTACTATCAACTAAATCTCCACCACCGGTGTTGTCTAATATAAGATCTTAGTTTGCCTACCCCTTATCAACTTCGATAGAAATGTTCCTGTGAGGACGATCGTTGTGTTAATGTTTGTTGTTTGAACACATGATTGATTTGGATCTTTGCTTGTGTGAGTTGCACTGTGGAGTGATGGCCACAAATGCAACAAGAAATAAATTGTTAGGTTAGTAAAGATAGTTTGGGTTCAAATCTGGGTTATCCTTTTCTGCCATAAAAGTTGGTTGGAGGATGTCAGGAGATCAAAGTCTAGAAGCAACACCAACATCAACAACAAGAAAAGATGGATATGATATCAATAATTTTACCTTGCTCTTCAATTTGTTTATTTCCAACCTCTTCTGAGCTTACCTTTATCACTCAACCAGATGGCGAGTCCCAATGGAAATCACGAAGATAAAGACAACAAAGGAAACATCGACATTCCATCTACAACCTCAGCATTTGAACGCAAGATGCTAGAGTATATGGCAACACAAACTTAGACTCTGCAAGCAATGGCTCAAACCATGGTTAATATCCATCAGTATATTATAGAGCAAGCACCAAATCCTAAGAACCCCAACCTTGTTATAGGTGATAACCGTCAGATTCCATCTGTTCCACCGTCGTTGGGCAAAGAAAAGCTATCAGTCATGCAAGCTCAAGTATTACAGAGACAGAAGCAGACCAACACGTCACCCCCTCATAACACAGAGATGACCAAAGCTGGAGTTCCCACTGGACCAGTAAAGAAGCAAGTTGTAGAAGCATGGAGCCATCAAAATAATAAGAGAAGTCATGGAGCACCAGAGTTGCGGATGAATGAACAACATGAACATATGAAGACTACAGGAATATGTCAATGTTGTGAGCATTATGGTCGTTCATGTCTTCAGGAAGAAGCTAGCCTAATGACACCTGAGGCAAGACAACGTTATCATTTGGACATCAATAAGAAGAGGAAGTTAGGTACCCAAGATCCAGTCCCAGAAGAAGTTGCTCAAGCTGTAGATAGTAATCAAATTATCAACCTTGAGGATTGGAGTATAACTTTCAAAGAATTTCAGCCTGATAGAATCAAACAACTCAAGAAGCATGCAAGTGAAGAAAGCCAAGACAAAAGTATTAAAAGATTGTGTTTCAGATGTGGTGAAGAAGTTCACTATGTTAATAATTGTCCAACAAAGCATAAGAGGATTTTGTCTAGTCGTGCTGGATTATATTGCCTCAAGTGTGGAGAAAATGGACATCTTGCCAGTTGGTGCGCAAAAGAGGATGATAATCAACCCCAGGATCGAAGTCTCAGTACCCTTACTTCTAGTCAAACATGCAATCGCCAGGATACTAAAGCAAGAAAAGCATGTTTCTATTGTAACAAAGAGGGACATTTCATAAGTCAGTGCCCCAAGAAGCTTTTGGATCAAAAGAAGAAAAATAAGATTTGAAGAATGATTCCAAATAGTCAAAAAAAATGATCATGGAGTCAATCCAGCTCTATTCAAATCACTTTATCAAGACGACAAGAAAATTCTACCAAGGCAGGTCAATGAAGCTGAGGAAAGGAATGGACAGTTACAAGTGTAGTTAGATTGAGTATCCCATGAGGTGTGATGTTTATAAAGTGAGTTGTGAAGAATAAAGAATTATGTTTATGGAGCTTGTGTAAGATGAATTATATGGAAGCAAGATAAGTAGTGTTGGATGCTAAACACCCAAACCCTTGTTTCATGCTAGCCTTTGTGAATCTCGGGACGAGATTCTTTTTAAGGGGGTAGATTTGTAACACCCTAAAATTCCATCATTAAAATAATGTAAGCAACATGGTGTTTTAGATTTTATTTACTAAGGAATAATAATTTATCAAATAAATTATGCTCTAAAGTATTTAAATATCATTTTGATTAATTTTAGAAGCAACAAGTGCTTGTGCATCATCTTTTTGTTTGCATGGTGTTTAAGTGTGTTTGTGTGAAGTTTTAAAAGTTTTTAAAATGATTTGAAATATTTTGAAAACTTGAAAAAGTTTTGAGTGTTTAAGGTTTGAAAAGTTTGAAATAAAAGGTTTGAAAAAGAAAAAAAACAAAACCTCTCTAAACCCTTCCCTCCTCCCCTTTCGGCCCGGCGGCCTGCTTTTCCCGCCTGCGGCCCATCTCCTTCTCTCCCTCCTCCTTTCTCCGCCGGCCCACCTCCTTCCGGCCCAACTCCCCGCGCCGGCCCAGCACTCCACCCCTCCCTTCTCCCACTGCCCGCCGGGCCCAGCTTGTCGGATTTCCCCCCTTCCTCCAGCCGGCCTCCAGCCTCCTCTGCTCGCTCAGCCGCAGCGCCCGGTCGCCTCCCCGCGCCTTTCCCGCCCCTCCCCGCCTTCAATTCCCTCATCAAGACAAGGTGGAGCACTGAATTGCTCCCTCCCTTCAATTCCTCTCCGTTTCATCCCTTAAACGAGTGCCTCCCCTCTTTGAAAACCATCAAGACCGGGCCGGCCGCATGGCCATCAATGGCCTCTCCGCCCCGGCCGCCGGTTCTTCTTCCCCCTCCTCGTCCTATAAAGGTCGTGCTCGAGCCCCTGCGCGCACCTTTCCGCACCCGTGCACGCCCTAGCACCCCCCCCATCCTCGCGCGCGCACCGTCGCCCCTCGAAGATCCGCCGCCGGGCCATTGCCGGCCGCCCGGGAGCCTCGTCAGCCAAGCCGCTGCTGTCAGCCGCTCTTTTGCAGAAAACTCCCTGTAGTTTCTAATATCACAACGATGCCCTTCCACCTATTAGAATTCTTACACATAAGTCCCTGTTTTTATGATCTAGCCCCTGAAGTCTTTAGATTCTTTCACCAGAGGTCCTTTTCACTCCTTTTTGCACATAAACCCCTCTGTTTATATGTATAATCATGTTTAAGCCCCTGGTCTCTTGTAGTTAAGCCCCTGAAAGCTCAGTTTCTTCACAGAAAAGCCCCTGAACCTTGTTTTAGCCATATCTTTTCCGTCTTTTATCCGTTTTAAGCGTTCTTGGTGTCCACGCGACCGTCTTTTCAAGCCCGTCAGTTTTAGAACCTTGTTTTGGCTGTATCTTTTGCGTTTTAGCTCCGTTTCCACCGTTTCAAGTTACGATAGGTTCATACCAACTCAAACTACGTGTTAGTGCCAATGATGAACATGTTCTAAGTTTTATATTTTATTTAAATATTAAATATGATTAAATCCTTATACACATACTTTTCTAATTAAAATCTAATTAGAGTTTAACACGTGTTTTAATAAGAAAGTTAATATGATTAATACTAGTTAAATATTTCTTATAATTAAAAGCTAATTAGATGTATACCTCGGTTTTCATAATCAAACTTAAATTGATTAATGATTATGCAATTTGTTTCCTAAATAAAAGCAACATAGGTCTATCCCGAGTTTTCTTAATTAAATGTTAATTTGATTAATATGAATATAAATGTGTTTTTAAGTTATAATTTGGTTAGTATAACTCGAAATATAAAGATAGACGCCTAGATGCTTTTACATGCTTCTTTTAAATTAAATGTTTAATTTGCATAAATCATACTTGAATATTTATAAATAAAATTGGACTAGGCTTACATCGTCTTTTAAATATAAAGTAACTTGCTTAATTTATAAATAGGGTATTTCTTTGAAATAGCCTATGCACATGATTTTACTTAATTAAAAGATACCTAGCACATAGCTAGCTCTTGTTTGTGATCATCCAAAGCTCTCGATAGTTCCTGGTGCCTTTGTGTTCGTGTTCCTAGAGCCAAACCCTTGTTCTTTCTTTAAAGCTTTTCATGCTTGGTGTATTGTTTTGTTTATTGTATGCTTTCTTGTGTGCTCGTAGACATCGTGCCAGTTTCAAGTGAGCAGCCAGTTGAAGTGGATCAAGAGCAAGTTTTTGAAGAAGAACCCCAGTGTTTAAGCAAGGAAGGCAAGTGGACTTCTCCCCCTGCATATTCTATTTTTGTCCCACACAACTTGCATGATAACTAAAATTTACCTTTAAATGTTGTATTGCATAAATTTGATGGGAAATCACCTTTTTAAGGACATGACTAGAATTTTATCCCTAATACCTTGGACAACCCTTTTAAATAAATGTTTTGGGTAGAAATGCTTAGTTGCTATAACTTGGGATGCTTTAAATGAATCTTTTACAATATGATGAATGTTGATCATGACAACTTTGGTGATATATGTATGTGTGTGCTTATGGTTAATAACAAGATCATATGGTTTAATCGGAACATGGAGAACCACCCAGGAAAACAGTGCAACCACAGTCCATATGGCTCTGGCGTAGCCAATTAATTAGGTGTGTGATTGTACTAGTGACCTTATCCGTAAGGAACACAGGGGGCTCGGGGTTGCAGGGGTATAGCCCGGTCCTCTTGGCCGCAGCCTTTGCTAAGGTGCTGTCCACTAGGGAGGGTTATGGTCCGCCCTGAGCTGTAACTGTCGTGGGTTGTTGGTCTTTTGCATATCTTTGTAAAGGCTTCGTAGCGTCCCTATGCAATCACACCTCGGAAGTGTGGTATTGTGCCTGATCAGCACATGCGTGGTTGGGTTCAAAGTTCTTCGGAACTTTTACGTGAGCTGTGGTGAAAGTGTACAACCTCTGCAGAGTGTAAAACTGATCGATCAGCCGTGCTCACGGTCAAGAGCGGCCTGGACCCTCACATGATAATCAAACATAAAGATGGAATTAAATCGTGGTTCTTGTGGTTCTGAGTTGAGATGCTTTCCTAAATGCTTAAGTGGGTTGGTATAAACTTACATCTAGTAACTAGGTGCTTGCTAATAAAATTTAACCAACATTAAAATGCTAACCGCAGCAAACTCTTAGCCTATTCTTGATAGCCTTGCATCTTCCCCCACTTGCTGAGCTCCAACCATAAGTGTGCTCACCCTTGCTTACCCGCTGTTCAGAGGAGAACAATGGAGAAGAGTACTTCAACGACTACGATGAGTTCTAAGGCATGCGGATCCCCCAGTCATGTGCCTGTGGAAGATGAAGATGGAGTCGCGTCTTCATAGTTATCGTTGTTCGTGTAAAGACCTTCGAGTCTAACGTCTGAGTGTAATAAAGAGATAATGTAATGGTTTAACTCTGGTACGTTTTTATTGCTGTTTATTGATATTTCACTCATGACGTCTATCATATGTGTGTAAACTTGATCCTGGCGCACATATGAGATGCATTTGGTTTTCTTTGGAAAATCAGGTGTGACAGGGAATGATCACAGCTTTAGATCCCAGAGGAGCTATGGGCCATGGTCTCCACCTCGTGGTACGCGCAGTCCTCCAAGGGGACGTGTGGGTGTTCCACCTAGGAGTGATAGGATGGATTTTGCTAACCCCACTTTTGAGCAAATGGCACAGCACTAGTTTGATTCATTTTGTACTAACCCTAGTGCTGAGTCGTTTGCTCACTCTCGCTCTCATTTTTGATTTTGCAGGTGGGAGGCATGGAGGGCTTTTGGTTGATCGACTCCGGTTGCTCTCGACACATGACCGGAGATCGAAGGTGGTTCTCCAGCCTCACCCCGGTGGTGTCCAAGGAGTACATCACTTTTGGGGACAATGGGAAAGGTAGAGTGCTTTCAGTGGGCACGGTGAAGGTAAGTGAGAGCGTGACTCTTAGGCGTGTTGCTCTTGTCAAGTCTTTGGGGTTCAATCTTCTTTCGGTGTCCCAACTTCTTGATGAGGGTTTTGAGGTCCGTTTCAAAATGGGCGCTTCTCGTGTTTTGGATTCTCGAGGTGATCTTGTGTGCACGATCATCCCCGAGGGTCAGATTTTCAGAGTCGATTTTTCTCAGTGTGTCGTCTCTTCTTGTTGTTTGGTTGCTGGTGTTTCGGCGGAGCTTTGAAAATGACATAAGAGCCTAGGTCACTTGAGTTTTGACTTGTTGTCACGCTTGAGTGGGCTTGGTTTGGTCCGAGGATTGCCTAAGTTGAAATACCGAAAGGACTTGGTATGTGCTCCGTGTAGGCATGGTAAGATGGTCACCGCCTCTCACCCGCCTCTGACATCCGGTATGACATCCGGTATGGAACCTGTGGTCAGGTAAACAATAACTTGTTTAAATTTCAATAGACTTATAGTACTTGTACTCTTGATATTAGTGTTCAAAATGGACAATTTTATGAACATATATGTATTTGGTGTCTGCAGCCTGAAGGAAAACAATGTCAGACATTTGTTTGGATTGATCCTGATTGGGATGGTAAGACTAAAGCTGTTCTGAATAAGCTAACACGCAAGATAGCAAAAGCTGAAGAGGAAGTAAGGTCATGGAAAGAAGAATGCAGAAAGGCTAACATGAATATTGGAGATACTTAAAAAATGATGCTTGAAGATACTACCACTAAGCTTCAGAAGGTGAAGAAGGGTAAACCAACACAGCTGGAACTTATGAAACTTGTTGCTGGTGTTTTCTTCAGGTCACGTAAATGACCCTCAGAATTTATCGATATAACTGAAGCTTGACGCCGAGCTGCAGAAGGTGAATGGATAGCTGCAGGAGACTAGACATAATATTAAGGTGCTATATGTGGGGAGAATTGCCGATCTATTGATGTCTTAAAAAACATATTTCTACCTCATCATCTTATAATGTTTGCTACTTGGCGGTGTGATCTTTGTGGTGATGAGTTGCACTACAAGGTTTTGTGTCAAATGCAACAACGAAGAATTGCAACGTCGAAAATTTCGTTGCTTGAGATCATTGTATTACAACCATTCTAAAAAATGGTAGCGATACATGCCTTTAATACAACGGTTTTCAAGATGTTGCGAAGCTCTGTTGCACTTGGTTGACGATATTGCAATGGTGAAAAATGGTTGCAGTAGAATTGATTTTAGTTGCAATTGTGTGGTAGTACTGCAACCACATTTGCGTTTGTTGCATTTGGTTGTGACTATTACTACGAGTTTGTTGTGTTGCGATAGCTACATGCTTATTGCAACGAGAACTTTGATAGCCGAAGCAAAAGTGGTTCTCAATTGCAATGTTGTTTTGGGTTTGCAACTGCTACAGTTTATTGCAACGAGGACTCTAGGGGGCGAAGCCAAAGTGGTTCTCAATTGCAACGCTTTGTTGGTGTTGCAACTTTTATATGATTATTGCAATGAGAACTCAGGAGGGCGAAGCAAAAGTGGTTCTCAATTGCAACGCTTTTTTGGAGTTGTAACTATTACATGTTTATTGCAATGCGAACTAGGAGCTGAGGCTGATTTAGATTGGGCCTTGTAGCTTGTATGATATATTATGAAAAAATACAATTCATAGTAAAACTAGAACTTGGCTAATTTTGAATTTAGATTCTATTCTAATTATTAATTTTGAGAAATAAGTTTGAATAAGTGGGAAAACAATCTGTCATTAGAGACAAAATCGAAAAAATAAAAAAGTGCCATGGTATGGAATTGAACCAAGGAACTCAATACTACACTAGTATATGACTTACCACTACACCATTATAATGTTAGTGTTAGTTAGCATCGTTCAAGTCTTTTTCAGGTTTCTATGTGGTCAACTTACAATATCCTTGTAAATATTAAAATAGAAATGTTACTTTACAAGATTCTATTAGTTAGTTATTTAAAAAAAACAAAGAAGTAAAGTTTTCTAAAAGTATTATTGTTTTTTGTCCAATGCAACACCAAAAAAGTGTTGTAATAGGCCCAAAATGGTTACAATAGACACAATGCCATGTCACCCGGTCCCACCTTGAGGACGTGGTGATGCAGTCCCACATTGAGGATGAAAAAATACAAAACAAATACGTTTTATAATGGGTTTGAACTATGGACCAACAACCCCATACCAATTTGCCTTACCATTGAGCTACAACACCTTTTGTGATATTATAGTAGACATTACTATGTAAACGTACGAGTACGAGTCAAAGACGGAAAAAATAGAGAAATGAGACATAATCGCAACTCGAGACCCTCTGCTACCCGCTGGCCTACCCTGCATTGCCACGCCTAGCCGGCCGCACCCCTAGCCGTACCTTGGCCATGGTCGGCCGCACCCTGCCACACCCTAGCAACGGCCGGCCGCACCCTGGCCGCGGCAGGAATATAATCCGACGCACTAAAAAAAGGTTGCATCCAAATTTGAGGTGTCCATTGGGTAAGAAAGTACTTGAGCGTGTAAAAATTTTGAAATTTAAATTGAGTTGTATGAAACAATGTGATAGACTATCTAGTTTTTGAACAATGTATACTCCAATTTTCATAAAAATTTATGAAACATTTTTTGTCAAGCTTGTAGATCCACAAAATGATTCTATGCCAATTTACATAATCTTTGGATAAGTTTTAGGTATTTTTATCATTATTTTATAACAAGGTGACTAGTAGGAGTTCGAGTTTTCGCTATAAGTCAATTGAATTTTTCGTCAATCATCTAGACGTGGGCTAGAATGGACCATAGGCGCCGAAATATAAATTTTAATCTTTTTTGAATTTAGATTTTATTCTAATTATTAATTTTGAGAAAGAAGTTTGAATTCGTGGGAAAACAATCTATCATTAGAGACAAAATAGAAAAAATAAAAAGGGCCATGGTATGGAATTGAACCAAGGACCTCAATGCTACACTAGTATATGACTTACCACTACACCATTATAATGTTACTGTTAACTAGCATCGTTCAACTCTTTTTCTTGTTTCTATGTGGTCAACTTATAGTAACCTTATAGATATTAAAATAGAAAAATTAATTTACACGATTCTATTAGTTAGTTATTTAAAAAATAAAACAAAAAATTAAAGTTTTCTAAAAGTATTATTGTTTTTTTGTCTAATGGAACACCAGAAAAGTGTTGCAATAGGTCCAAAATAGTTGCAATAGACACAATGCCAAGAAACCAAAATAACTTTAAATTGCCATGTCACCCGGTCCCATCTTGAGGACGTGGTGATGCGGTCCCACTTCGACAACGCAAAAAAAGGAAAAAACGCTTTATAATGGGTTTGAACTAAGGACCAACAACCTCATACCAATTTGTCTTACCATTGAGCTACAACAGCTTTTGTGATATTAGTAGATATTACTATGTACACGTACGAATATGTGTCATAGACGGAAAAATAAGAGCAGTGGAGACATGTCAGCATAATCGCAACTCGAGACCCTCTGCTACCCACTGGCCTCCCCTGCATTACGTCCTTCCAAATTGCAATCAGCAAACCCAAAATCATTCCGGCCTCCTGGTCCAGCCGTCCAGGCTTCCACAAGACCAAGACGCCGTTACACCAGTCTCTCCGGCGACCAGGCCTCCAGCATAGCAGACCGGACGCCGACGTCGGCCATTTTCTCGTCAAGACTGAAGTCTCGTGCCGACCTCTAGTGGATCGGAGTAGCGGACTGCAGGTAGGGGCGGGCCTACGTGTATTAAGGGTATTCAACTGAATACCTAATATTTTTGCAAACACTACAAGAAATTATTTAATCCGTGACGAACTTTCTGCCACGTTCTCAGAAAACATAATATAATTTGTTTTTCTCCCTTAATTTGTTAATTACTATTTCTTGATCTTTTCTCATACAATTTGTTTTTTCCCTTAATACATAATATAGAAACATCCTTTTTGCCTAGGATCGAACCTGCAACAACACGTATAAAATGTATCACACTTACCACTAATGTACGCTGTTAAATGTTGCAAAAATAAAGGTGGTCTAATAGGGATTCGACCACTGCCCTCCAATGTCCCAAAGTTCAGCTTTTTCGCTGGAATACTACCTCATTTGTGACGTGTTTCAGTAATGAACCATTTTATATAAAAATTCGGAACAAGATTACACCACCGGGCTGCGGCACCCGGCACGGCCGCCATTTTATTTAAATGGACGGCAAAAACTGATGAGGGCGAAGGGACTCGAACCTATGACCTCCGCACCACCACACCCCTTCATTCTTTGTGATTTACATCAGTATAAAAATATAATTATGTTAATTGCTATGGTTCAATTTTGTAAATATATCTTATTTTCTACCACTTTAGTTTATAATAGAAAAGCATATTTTTGAAGAAACATGGTAATGTAACTTCATATTTGTTAATATTATACTAAATATAAGGTTGTGACCAAACTTGAGATGCATACAATAAAATGAATGTATAGTAATTATCAGAAATTTTGGATAAATTTTAGGTATTATTATCATTATTTTATAATAAAGATGCAAGTAGAAGTTTGAATTATCTCTAGGAAACATTTGGAACTTTAATGTGTTTTCAGAATATGAACTATAATGGAAATGAGATACCTGAAATTTATTTTTAAGTTTTTTTAAATACGATTTGAGATACATTAAGTTCAAATTGTAGTTTTTCGCAACAAACATGCAGAAATTAATTTAAATGATAGAAAATAGCAAATCTATTCGAAAAAACTCAAAGCTATGAGATGACAACTTCTATGTTATCTGTTACATCTGGAAAATATATATCTATAAGATAATTGCTTTTCCCATTACTTCATAAAGGTGTCTTAATTAGGTATTTAAAAATAGAAAAACAACTTTTTTCACAATAAGTGGCATTGTAACTCAACAAATGTCAATTTGTAGAATTTTCTAACCTGATTTTGTTATTATTGTAATTATTATGTTCTAACTTGATTTTTAAGTCGAATTTTCTAACCTGATTTTGATGTTATTGTAATTATTATGTGCTAATTTGGATGTATAAGTTTGAATTGTCCCTTCAAGAAATTGAAATTTCTAACCTGATTTTGATATTATTATAATTATTATGTGCTAATTTGGATGTATAAGTTTGAATTGTCCCTTCAAGAAATTGAAATTTTCATCTATTTTTTATATGATATAAAATAGAATATATGAGACTAAATATATTTGTATGTTTTTTTTTCGAAACCCTAGCTCCCCCCTCACCCGACGCCGCCCCTTCATTTCTCCTTCCCTCCCTCAGGTCCCCTGCCGCCGCAGTACCATCCTCACCCTCCCAGATCCACTCGAAGCTCTCATCCCCTACCACCATCACCTCTATTCCACCCCCTTCCCCCCTTTGCAGCCTCGACCGCCGCCCCTCTCAGCCCGATCGGTCTGCAGCCCCGTGGAGGATCAACAAGCTCCTAGGTGGAGTTCTCCTCAATCGACTTCATCTCCTCCATCATTGCCTTCCTCCAATTCGCCTCCCTTTCCGCCTCGGCGAACGTGGGTGGCTCATCTGCGCTTGTCAGCAGCAATTCTGCGTCAACGAGTACATGGCTTGCCATCCCAGGCGCCGCTGAGTCTCCGACGATGTTCTCCATGGTGCGAAATCGCACCTCCTCGCCATCGCGGAATGCATCCACGTATGCGTCGATGTTGCTTGGTGGAGACGCGAACTCCACCTCCTTTGCCGCCGGCGTCCCGGGCACTGATGGCCCCGGCAAGCCTTGTGGTGGCGTGTTCTCCCCTGCTGGAGACCACCCGCCCATGCTCTCGGCTCCAGGACTTGGCGGCTCGCTTGCCGCCTCAGTGTCCGCTGTTGACGGTGTATTTTGGTGCACCAAACATTTCATTACACTTTGGTTTGGACTTGATTATGAAACTAACCTGCCACTAGGCACACTAATGATATAGCAAGTTCATCTTTGTATGTGCATTTGGAAGTGTTGTGTTTTTGCAAGAAATCATGGACAAAAGGGACGGAGTCACAACAAGTTCAAAGGAGCAAATGAGGAGTCCCGTTCGTGTTCAAGTGCGTGATGAAATCACTCCCAAAGGTGGCAAGGACCGAAGTGTTACATAGGAACATCCCTAAGGATTGAAGCGTAAAAGACTGAACTTCATGCGAGAAGACCCTCTATCTTGGACGCGAGGATGACGTCGTCAAATTGATGCAATTAGAGGGGGCAAAGTGCAAAATGTCAAGAGAACCCACGGGAGCGAAGGGGCGACCGAACCGGGATGGCCCTGGGCTGGTCGGCCCAGGCCGGCCGGCCTGGCCCATTCCTGAGGCGGTTCGGTCCCCCTTTCTTGAGCCTGAAGAAGATGCAACCCTAAGTACGTGGAGGCGCCGCCATTCGCAGGGAGAGAGCAACCACAAGTGGAGGAGGACGTCGAGGCCCTGCCACGACACCCCCGGAGGAGAAGGAAGACACCGTCGGAAGCGTCACCATGATCAACGGTGCTATGCCTAGCACCTTGATGGGGTAATCTTCTCATTTGTCCATGGGTTGTAAACGATCTTGAGATGTAATCACAACTTTTATGGTTTCAATCTATCATCTAGTATTGAAGATGCTTTCATGTTTAAGGTTAGCTACCATGTCGTGTAGGGAGTATAGATCTCACTTCTCCCTTAGAACCCTTCAATACACCGTGATCATCATAGGGAAAGGGCGAAACCGTGGTCACAACCCCCGATAGATTAGATCAGTTTTGTATCTTTAAGCGGTTGCATGTTCAAGTATCGTAGACCCTTGGGCAAGTGTCTTTTATATATCTTGTGAGTTTAATCGCTCTCTCTAGTGTAGCATAGTAGTTCTCTAGATTAACCATAGTTTAGGGTTTGGATAAGTTAGTTAGTAGTGCTAGATCAAACGCTTGTAATCCCCTTGCTCCGCGGATTGATAAGAACCTATGGAATCCCCGTGGTGAAAAAGGTGTAGGTCCGTACGCTTGCGGATCGTAGGTGGATACGAGTTTTATCCGTCAACAAGACCCTTTTTCTGGTGCTGTTGCCGGGGAGCAAGCCAGTTTACATCATTTGGTTTTCCATTTATTTTGTTTTTGTTTATCATTTATTGCTAACATCTAACCCCTATTACCTAGAAAACCATTTTGTTTGTTTTTGTTTTTCTATTTTGTTGTCTAGATGGCATTCGCCAACCACCCCATGGAAGAACCAGAGAAATTGCTACGAGATTACGCTAGCCCTCGATGTGAAGACATAAAGGTACAAGAGTCGGATTCGAAGCTCGAAGCGACCAAGTATGAGATCAAAGCTAGGATCATCGAGATGGCGGTAGCAACCCCATTTAGAGGGACGGATATGGAGAACCCGTATAGACACATAAAGCATTTCACGACGCTATGCAACACTGTGCGTCAAGAAGGAGTCCCCGATGAATGGTTCAAGTGGAATCTCTTTCCCTACTCACTTGTTGGCGAAGCAAAGATGTGGTACTCGTTTGCGTCCTTTGAAGTTGAAGGAAATTGGAACAAGTTGATGAAAAAATTTTGCGAGAAGTTTTTTCCAATAAGCAAGGTTCAACATCTAAGGAGGCAAGTGATCACCTTCACGCAAGGAGAAGAGGAAGGGATAGACCAAGCTTGGAATAGATTTGATGAGTTGATTGAACAAGGACCAAGACTCGGCTTCTCCGGTGACGTACTCTTGCATACATTTTTCTTTTCCCTAACCCCTAGTTGCATGGAACATGTTCAAATGTGTGCAGGTGGGGATCTCATGGAGAAAACACTCACGGAAGCCGCTCAACTTTTACAAAAGATTAGCAAAGCGGCGGCCATGCGAAGAGATTGGGAAACAAGACTTTCGGGAGAGCCGGAACACAATTCAAGGATGAAGACGTGCTAAAATTTCCAAAAAGGCAGCCCCGGAAGACAAGAAAAAGGAGCCAATCCCGGAAAAGCTTGAAGAAGTACATATCGAGACAAGAACTACCCCGAGCGTTGACTTCCCCAAGTCAAATGAAACGAACAAAAGGAGTATGTCAAGCGTGAAGCCATTAAGGGAGTTCGAGCAAATGGATTGGGTTCCAATTGATTATGGAGAAGTATTCGATAAGAGAAGACCGTTCCCTAACCAAAAGGGGATGGTGAGAGCATTGGAAGTAGACTTCCCACCGGAAAAGCAAGCGGAAAATGCGTACGATCTTGAAACCACTGGTGAGATCTTTCGAAAGCTCTTTAGTGATGATGAAGTGGATCCGGATCACATAGCCAAGGTGAAAAGAATCATGGGGATCAAGCCCGAAGCATCACCATATGCTCGCCTCACCGAAGTTTATGCAATAGGATCCGATCAAGGGGAGAAGACAACACCACACTTGAGTTGCGAGATCAAAGGAATTCAATGCAAGGCTTTATGCGACATCAGAGCTCAAGTAAATGTCCTATCCTCCAAGATTTACGATAAAGTTCAAGACCACAACTTAGACTTAGCTCCAACTTCAACAAAGTTAATCATGGGAGATGGTAGAACTATTAAACCTCTAGGTATTGCTTGCAACATTAATGTAATCATCTCTGGAAACTGCATACCAACCGATTTCTTTGTTATAGATGCCTACTACAATAATCATGATCACATAATCCTAGGTAGGCCTTTCCTTAAGTTCGTTGATGTCGTGTTGGATGCCGGAGAAGGCAAAGTAACAATAAATCTTAATGGAGATAAGTACACATATAGTTTTCTTCGCGCTTCTAGTCATCCTTCACCTTTTCCTCCCGAGGATGAAGAAGAAGAGGAGGTAGGTAGTCTTTGTTTTGTTGAAACCCTTAGAGACCCGCTGCAAAGAGCGATGGAGAATCAATCCAATGATCAACAAAGACGAGGAACTAGAGGAAGCAACGAAGGGATTAGAACCACAAGATGGAAGTATGGAGGAAGAAAAATTCGAAGACATAGGAGACACTAAACCCGAAGAGCCACAAGTGCCCGAGGTGGATCTCAAACCTTTGCCCAAAGGATTAAAGTATGAATTTTTGGGCCCAGACAAGACTTATCCAGTCATCGTGAGCGACGAGTTGAGTCCCGAAGAAAATGAGAAGTTTCTGAATTTATTGAAAAAGCACAAGAAGGTGATTGGATATTCAATCAATGATCTCAAGGGACTTAGCCCAGCCTTTTGCACTCATCGTATACCTATGGAAGACCAATGTAAGCCCGTAGTGGACCCATGCCATGCGAGAGGTAGTAAAGAAAGAGGTTATCAATTTACTTGATGCCGGAATCATCTACCCGGTGCCGCATAGCGAATGGGTGAGCCCGGTATATTGTGTGCCGAAGAAAGGAGGTTTAACCGTGGTGAAGAATGAGAAGAACGAGTTAATACCGCAAAGAATCGTGACGGGATGGCGGATGTGTATCGATTATCGAAAGCTAAACAAAGCAACGAAGAAAGATCACTTCCCCCTACCGTTCATTGACGAGATGCTCGAGAGGTTAGCAAACCACACTTATTTTTGCTTTCTCGATGGATACTCGGGGTTCATGCAAATTCCCATTCACCCGAATGATCAACACAAGACAACGTTTACTTGCCCTTATGGAACGTTTGCATATAGAAGGATGCCCTTCGGTTTATGCAACGCTCCGGCCTCTTTTCAACGTTGCATGATGGCGGTATTCTCGGAATTTATCGAGGAAATTGTCGAGGTGTTCATGGATGATTTTTCCGTTTATGGGAAAACATTCGTGGATTGCTTGGCAAACTTAGACAAGGTTCTCACGAGGTGTGCGGAGGTCGATCTAGTGCTAAATTGGGAAAAGTGCCACTTCATGGTAAGGCAAGGCATTGTACTCGGACATGTTATATCCGAGAGAGGAATTGAAGTGGACAAAGCTAAACTGGCGACGGTTGAGCAACTCCCACCTCCAACGGATGTTAAGTCTTTAAGGAACTTTCTAGGCCATGTCGGATTCTATAGAAGATTCATTAAGGACTTCTCAAAGATCACTAAGCCTTTAACACAACTTCTTCAAAAGGATGTGGCTTTTGACTTGGATGAGAAGTGCTTAGCGGCATTCCGGACCTTGGAGAACGCTTTGGTGAGTGCTACCATCATTCAACCTCCGGATTGGAGTCAACCTTTCGAGATCATGTGCGATGCAAGTGATTATGCCGTAGGGGCGGTTTTAGGTCAAAGAAAGGAAGGCCGAGTTCACGCCGTATACTACGCTAGTAAAACTCTTAGTGAGGCACAATTAAATTATGCCACTACGGAAAAGGAGTTGCTAGCGGTGGTGTTTTCTTTCGAAAAATTCAGATCTTACATCGTGAATTCGAAGGTCATTGTTTACACCGATCACGCGGCCATCAAGTATCTTTTGGCTAAGAAGGACGCTAAACCAAGATTGATTCGTTGGATCCTTTTTCTCCAAGAGTTCGATGTGGAAATTCGTGATAAAGAGGGGGTGGAAAATGTTGTGGCCGATCACTTGTCTAGGATGAACCGTGGACAAGATGATAAAGAGCCCATAGAGGATAAGATGAGAGATGACCACCTCTACCGAATACTCGACAACGATACTTGGTTGATCGATATCATTCGAGCAATTCAGAGAATGCCTCTTGATCACCTAGATAAAATCACTCAAAGGAGGATAATCTCTGAAAGCCAGAAATATTTTTGGGATTCACCTTACCTCTTTAAACTTGGGAATGATGGAGTGATGAGAAGATGTGTACCAAGAGAAGAGAGGCAAGAAATTTTGAGAAAGTGTCATTCGGCGGAATACGGTGGACACTATAGTCATTTTCGGACTCAAGCAAAAGTGTGGTCCAGCGGATTCTTTTGGCCGGAGATGCATGAAGATACTAAAAGATACGTTGCATCATGCCCCAAATGCCAAAGGACTGGAAACATATCTCAAAGGAATGCTATGCCCTTGAATTACAATCTACAAATCGATTTATTCAATGTTTGGGGAATTGACTTCATGGGGCCTTTCAAAAACTCACATGGATTTGAGCACATCCTAGTTATGGTTGATTACGTATCCAAGTGGGTAGAGGCCATGCCATGTCGTAAAGCTTCCACGGAAGAATCCATTGCGATGATTAAAAGTGTGATTTTCCCTCGCTTCGGTACCCCGAGAATTTTGATAAGCGATGGAGGAAGTCACTTCACCAGGAAGAACTTTAAGAAATGCTTGTCCAAGTTGGGGATTGAACATAGAGTCTCTACAGCTTATCACCCACAAACCAACGGACAAGCGGAAACATCAAATAGGCAACTAAAGAGCATCCATAACAAGACTATAGAGAAGGGAGGCAAGGATTGGTCAAAGAAATTGGATGGAGCTTTGTGGGCATATCGAACGGCGTTCAAGACACCGATAGGTATGACCCCATATCAATTTGTTTATGGCAAAGCTTGTCACCTTCCGGTTGAGCTAGAACATAAGGCATATTGGGCAATAAAAGAGATGAACCTCGATCTAGACGCCGCGGTGGTAAAATGGAGAATCCAAATAAGCGAGCTAGAGGAGATGAGGTTGAAGGCTTATGAAAACGCAAGCATATACAAAGAGAGAATCAAAAGATGGTACGACAAAAGGTTAAAGAAGAAGGAGTTTAAAGAAGGAGATAAGGTCCTCCTCTATAACTCGAGATTCAAAACTTTCGGAAAGGAGAAATTGCAAAGCAAGTGGGATGGACCTTACATTGTTCATTCGGTGCTCTCCAATGGAGCGGTTACCATCATGGATATTGTTGACGGTGTATATCCGTATCAAACTTCGTTTGGACTTGCAAGCGGACAAGTCCTCCATCGTAGCCAAGGGACCCTTCTTCCCTCAAGTGTGAACCCAAGGTGTCGAATCCGTGGAACAAATGTGTGATGCAAGAACCAATCTAATAAAGCCACAAACACTTTAATCTTCGAAAGGTTGTTGCTTTAGCATCTAATCTAGAGAACATCATAAAAACGAATCTAATCTATGAAAACTGGAGGTAGCAAGAGATAGAGAGGGATAGGTAAAACCAATCTAGAGAGATTGGATCAAGCTCTTGTTGAAGTTCCGAGCAAAGAAGAAATAGCCAAGTCGAATCTCATAAAAAGCTTCTTTAAATCGCGACATCCCGTCCAACTCCGAAGACGCCCACCTTTTGGAGCCACCGTTCTGTCACAACGCACTCCTATTCGTGTGGGTTAGCCTAGGGCGAGTCCAATGGACAAGTTGAAATCTCTTGGAAGGTCAGGCATGTACCTCTAGCCACCACAGCTACAAGAACACCCTCTATGATCTATCTCGAGAATAGATCTTAAAGTAAGAAAAGTCAATTGAAATCAAAGTCATAGAAGAAGCACTTGATCGCTAGAAATCGGATTGCAACTTGATAATTCAACATGATACATGATACATGAACAAGATCACCACTGGGATCCTACCTTGATATTGCTCCTAGCTCCTGGAACTTCGACATGGTCTTCCTTGCAAGGTTCCCACGTCGGCTAGGGAAACCCTAGACAACTAGCTCGACCCTCTCCTCTCCGAGATGGTGTCCCTATGTTCTCTGCTCCTCAGCGACGAATGATGAATTAGTTGATGCGTGGCTCTTGGCCAGGGGGCTATAAATAGTTCGAGAGGCAGCTAGGTCAAAGGGGGGCACGAATGGACCCAGAAATGGGCTGGGCCGGCCGGCCTGGGCCCATTCTGGCCCATCTCGTGGCCTCCTTCCTCGGTGATGCTTCCCGTGTCTTCTAGAATGTTCTCCCTTCTGCATGTGGGCCCTTGACGTCAGTTTCTCCACGGTTTGAATGGAGCTCCTTGTCCCGCAAGATTCAGCATTTTCTGTTCAGGTCCTCAGAGTTTTCCGTCTTCACGGGTTCGTCCTTAGGCTTCTTGGAGTCATGTTCACTTCATTGCTTGACTTGTGCCGGGCTTCAAGGTCTTGTCACGAGGTGCTAGATGAACTTTACCCAGAAGTCTTGCTTTCAACGCTGAATTCCTGCATAAACATCAAACTCCAAAACCGACATGCACGAACGAACTTGTTATATCCAGGGGTTTAGTACCAATGGATAAGATATAAAATTCATGCCAACACCAAAGGTAAACTCATGGCTAGGTTGACGGAATTTCACCGTCAACATCTCCCCCATGCTTAAACCTTGCTCGTCCTCGAGTAAGCCTTCGATGAATATCAGCGTTGCCTTTGATTGCTCAAACCCTGCACTTGATCATACATGAGAAAACATAATGCTCTCAAAAGTTTAATTCGTTCCATAGTGTACTAGCCTTCATCCCTACGGAGGGTGGATATTAATTAAGCTCTTCCCACAAGTATTAAACATGCTCCCAAAATTCAAATGGATCTCAGAAATTTTGAAATAAAGAATGAGATGAAAAAGAGCTAAACCAAGTTCAAAAATTTAAACCACCTTGCATCTTGCTCATAAACTCTCATCTCATCTTGTCTCTCAAGCCTATTTATTCTACTCCTTTCCCTCTCAAAACATATATAAATGTGGTAGGCTTTATGTGGAGCTCTTTGGGAAAGTTTAGTCCTACCAAGATATTATAAATGAGATGTTGTCAAAACAAGACAAGCTTCTCATGGTCTTACCGAGACTCGTCAAAAAGGTCATTGGAAAATAATTTTATATCAAGGAGGGGAGAGAAAAATACACACACTTTGAGATAGGTCGACATGTGCAAATGGCAAAGAGTGATCCCGAGGCACAAAGGAAGTCCTCGTTATCGGATTGCACCTGGTTGGAAAGATGAGTTTGGATCTTTAATCTTGAAACTTTCGAAATTCCTAATGCATTTAGAGAACCGGGAGTTCATTTTATTTATTTATTATTATTTTTTTGTTATTCATACTCATATTTTTTTCTCATACATACATATATCTCTTTTTTTCCTTTTTCTTTTCCTTCTTTTTTTTTATTTGCTCCCCTTGAACTCTAAACTGCATTGTACCTACCTCCTCCCCCATGCTTAGACGTTTGCTCATCCTCGGGCAAAGAGGTGATAGAGATAAGGTAGGTACTAGAAATATTTTTCCTTTGGAGAGATACTTGAAATCTTAAATCTTGGCACCATCTTGCGATCTTCCTTGAATTGACGATCCATACTCAATGATAGGTTGTGGTCAAGGAGGTAAACACAAAAGATGATATTTTGGTTTTAAGGGTGGATATCCGGCGAGGTTTGTGAGATCTCCGATGTGGGGATACACAATGCACGGATAAAAAGGCTAGCAATAAGATAGATACGCAAAAACCGAATGACCAGCTTCTTAGTCTTGGGCCAGAGAAATCAAGGCCTGAAATAACTCACCCAAAAATAAACCTTGTAAACTCAGCTGCTTCAGCCTTACTCTGACCGGTCAGACCGGTCAACAGCACCGGTCAGACCGGTGCCCAACATCTGAACAGGGGCCAGCACTCTGACCGGTCAGACCAGACCGGTGCACAACAGAGCCCAGAAATGGCTCGAAACCACCTGGAAACCTTCTAGATGCATTCAGTAGGCCAAAACATGCTCAAACTTCTCCCCCTTGTTGACAATGCATGAATCAAGCCAAAAATGCAAAAAATGCAACCTAGAGCCTCTCAAATAGACAAAATTCAACATAGAATGCTATACATATCCAAATGAGCAAGTTAGATACTCTATAGCTTCGTAATGACATCAACTACAAGATCACCAAGTTTCACAACCAATGGGCGAAGCTAAGATAGAATTGAGTAATTTTGCGAAAAATCACCCTCTCATGAGCAAAGTCCTAAACTTGAACAAAACATGTCAAAATGGCAAAGCCACACAAACTTCATGCTAGGACAACCATTCTAATCATAAGACCATCATAAACACCCACAAGCACCTCATGTCATGTCAAAGCCACCGAGCCATTTGCCTACTTCTATATATGAGACTTCTCATTGGTAGGCATCATGCAACGGTTTAGCACCCAAAGCAAATAAATTAAGCACATATGACATGGGAGCACATTTTCCAAGCAATTTACATTTCATTTTCAGATTTATATTTGGTACATGAAATGTTTTTGCGACAAAAATGAACTTATGCCCCTCCACAAGATAAAGCATGGGGGCTAAACATTCATGATGGCAAATGAGCCTTTGGCCCCATATGATCAAAATAAGCTATCCAACCACAAATTAAGCATAGCAAAGCCACTAAAACATGTCAAGATCATATAAAGACATTTACTCACAAGAGAGCATACATGTGACATTTTTCAAAAACATAGCCATCAACCATGGATATAAATCATGATCATCAAGAGCTAAGCCAAACTAACCATAGCTTACCAAACTAGCTTACAAGGACATATATCTCATACCATGGGGAACAATGTATATAGGAGAAGCTTTTCCTACACAATGCATATGATACAAAATGCATGCAACCTAAGATACAAAGATGCCTATACATCATGTTACATATGCCATGCCAAATGCAAGAAATGCACAAAGGAAAGCTATTCATATGCTACAAAGGAGCTCCCACACACCCAACTCAAGAAATCAAACAAACACCAAGCTCCCCCCGCAAACGAGTGAAAGTTGCTTGATCTAGGGGTTTGGTGAAAATATCAGCTAGCTGGTCATGTGTGGGTACATGGATCAAAGAGATTTTCCCTTTCTCTACGTTGTCTCTCAGGAAATGATACCTCACTTCTATGTGCTTGGTTTTGGAGTGGAGTACTGGGTTCTTTGCAACACTTATGGCACTGGTGCTGTCACATTGAAGTGGGACGTGGGTATATTCCTCACCAAAATCACTCATGGTGTACGTGATCCAAAGGAGCTGAGAGCAACAACTAGCTGCGGCCACATACTCTACCTCGGTAGTGGATTAAGCAACACTCGATTGTTTCCGGGAAGACCAAGACACCAAAGAGGAACCCAAAAACTAGCAAGTCCCAGAAGTGGACTTCCTATCCAACCGACACCCGACAAAATCCGCATCCGAAAATCCATGAAGAGACAAAGAAGAAGACGTGGAGTACCAAAGGCTGAAGTCGGGAGTATGTCGCAAATACCTGAATATGCGCTTGACTGCTTGCCGATGCGAAGTCCTTGGAGACACTTGAAAATGAGCGCACAGACATACCGAGAATTGGATGTCCGGCCTCATCGCCCTCAAGTAGAGGAGAGACCCGATCATGCTCCGGTACTCCTTCTGGTCCACGTGCTCACCTTCCTCGTCCGCATCAAGAGCTGTAGTCGTACTCATAGGCGTCACCATGGCCTTGGAGTCCTCCATCTTGAACTTCCTCACAATGTCCTTGGTGTACTTTTCCTGGTGCACGAATGTTCCTTCCTTCGACTGTTTGATCTGGAGGCCGAGGAAGAACTGCAACTCATCCATCATGCTCATCTCAAATTCCCTGCTCATGGCCACTGCAAACCTTGCAACCAAAGAGTTAGACGAGCCACCAAAGACAATATCATCCACGTATATCTGCACAATCAGGATCTCTTTGCCCTGCTTGAGGAGAAACAAGGTCTAATCGACCTTTCCCATCTCAAACCCTCTCTCAAACAGGAACCCCTCAACCTACCGTACCAAGCTCTAGGCGCCTGCTTCAACCCATACAGCGCCTTCCTCAACTTGTACACCTGGTGGGGGTACTTCTCACTCTCAAACCCCAGAGGCTGCCTCACATACACTTCTTCCTCCAAAACACCGTTCAGGAAAGCACTTTTCACGTCCATTTGGTGCAATTTGAACCCTTTAGCCACGGAGAAGGCTAGAAGGATCCTAATCGCCTCCAAACGAGCTACGGGAGCAAAGGTCTCCTCGTAGTCGTTCCCCTCTTTCTGACTATACCCTTGCGCCACCAACCTCGACTTGTTTCTTACCACCTCTCCTTTCTCTCCCTCTTTATTTTTCCACACCCATTTTGTCCCAATCGGCTTACACCCCGGTGGAGGATCCACCAACTCCCAAACTTGGTTCCTCTCAAAATTCTCCAACTCCTCATGCATCGAATTGACCCAATTATGATCAGATAGCGCGTGCCCAATGTCTTTGGACTCAAAAGTAGCAACAAAAGCAGCATGAGCAAAGTGAGAATTGTTTCGAACCCTCGACTGTGTAGTACGTTCATTGATGTCGCCGATGATCCTCGAAGCTGGGTGATCCACTTGAACTCGCCGAGGAGGTTCTCGCCTTGAAGCTACCTCCCCCTCAACAGCAGCTTCTCCTTGATCTGGGTTTGTCATTGTAGGTGTAGGAGAGGGCCCGTTCTCAATTGTAGTAGAAGTAGTAGGTACATGCTCAGCCGCGGGCACCACACCGCCATCTTCATCATCTCCATGTTCATGCTCCTCCTCCTGAAAGATCTCCACGCCAAGTTCATCGTCACCTGCACACTCAAAAACAAGCTGACTACGTGGCTGTGTCTCGTCGAAGGTTACCTCGCAAGTCTCCATGATTTGGTTAGTTTCAAGATTGAGCACTCGAAAGGCTCTAGAATGAGATGCGTAACCAAAGAAAATGCCATCGACCGACCTAGCCTCGAACTTGTCCAACTTCTTCCCTTTCTTAAGAATGAAGCATTTACAACCAAAGACATGGAAGTGACTCACCTTGGGTGTGCGACCGTGCATCAACTCATAGCAGGTTTTCTTCTTGTGGACCCTGAGGTAAATCCTGTTTGACACAAAGCACGCAATATTGACCACCTCAGCCCAGAACCTTCTCGGAGTCCTATGCTCGTCGAGCATCGTTCGAGCCATCTCGCACAAGGTTCTATTTTTCCTTTCCACCACGCCATTCTGGGGGGCGTATATGGACTCGAAAACTGGTGTTCAAGACCCAAGTCATGGCAAAAGGTTTCGAAGCGAGAGTTTTTGAATTCCAAGCCATTGTCACTGCGGATCGCTCGTATGGCATCTCCGTGCCTCTCGTTCCTCAACCTTAAGACAAGATCTCGAACAAAACCAAATGTCTCCCCCTTCTCCTCCAAAAATAAGACCCAAGCATACCGAGAGTAATCGTCCACCACAACTAGGACGTACCGCTTCCCACCCGCAGATCGCACACGAGCTGGGCCAATAAGGTCCATATGGAGCAGCTCGCATGGACACTCCGTCACCACATCGGTGAGGGCGGGTGAGAAGAGGCTACCATCTTGGCATGCCTACACGGCGCACAAACCAACTCTTTCTCAAACCTCAACCGTGGCAATCCTCGGACCAAATTGAGTTTACTCAAGCGAGACAAAAGATCAAAGCTCAAATGACCCAACTTCCTATGCCACTTCCACAACTCACTCGAAGAACCAGCCAAAAAGCAACAAGCCACACCAAAAGACTGAGAGAAATCCACTCGGAACACTTGACCCTCAGGAACGACCATGCAAACTAGGTCCCCTCGAGAATCCAAAATCCGAGAACCACCAGGCCGAAACAACACCTCAAAACCCTCATCCAACAGCTGGGACACAGAAAGCAAATTGAACCCCAGCGATTGAACAAGAGCAACACGCCTGAGAGTGACCTTGTCACTTACCTTAATCTCACCTTCTGAAAGCACACGTCTTCGCCCATTGTCCCCAAAGGTGATGTATGTCTTGGACACCACCAGGACGAGACTTGAGAACCACCCCTTGTCTCCGGTCATATGCCTCGAGCAACCAGAGTCAATCAACCAAACGTTCCTCAAGTCTCCCACCTGAAATTCAAAAGCGAGCACATGAGTGAACAAACGACTCAACACTGGGGTTAGTACCAAAAGAGTAAAACCAGTGCTGAGCCATTTGCTCCAAAGTGGGGTTAGCACATACCAAATCATCACGCCTATCAAAGCTACCACCACAAAAACCACCACGGGAACCACCACTAGGGAACCACCCCTGTCTAGCTGGAGGAGGACGAAAACCACGAAAGGATGACAGTGGACCGTTCCTCCTCTCCGTCTCAAAGCTATGACTCCTCCCACCCTCATATTGAGCACGAGGTGGAGAACGTCTAGCAAACTGACCACCTGCAGACTTTCCATGCCAACCACCAGAACCACGACCTCCTGAACCAAACTGAGCATCGTCACGAGCACGGAAACCGAACTGCTATCTGCCCAGACCAGCACCGGTCTGACCGGTCACCCTGACCGGTCTGACCGGTGGTGCTCGGCCAGCAGCATCACCCGCCACCTTTCGATCTCCCCAAGCTGGAACCGTCCTCACAATCGCCTTGGCCCTGGGCATCTGCATACGAGGCTCAAGTACACCATTGGAAGGGTGGTACTTGTCCTTGTTAGCCCACTCCTTTGTCATTCTCTCCTCACGCTTCCTCTTGAAGCAAAACTCACCCTTGTGGCCATCTCTCCCACAATAGTCACAATGAAACCGTATGGGTTTAGGCTTAGGCTTGGGATGGGGCTGCTCACTTGGTTTCTCCTCACTCGGCTTCTCACTCTTCTTCCCAATGAACTCATTCCCCATGTCACTCTTGAACTTGATGGGTTTTTGGAAATCATTCGTGGAGCGACGGAATATGGGAGGATCTGGGGTTGTGTCAAGTTTGTTTTTCAGTGGGTTGGGCTTAGGAGCATAGGCATTTTTGTGGAAGGTTTTTGGTGGAGCTTGGATATCACCAATCTTCTCTCCTCCCTCACCACTACACTCTCCAACCTTCTCCGAACCAAGCGCTTGTCCATCATAGCGCTTGTATGCCTCTATCATCATCCTAAGCTGTGGTTCATGACCCGACAACCAACCCATCATTTTTCTCAAGTCATCGTTCTCATCCTGCAAGCAATCCACATAATGTGCAAGTTCCAGATTCTTCAAAGCATGCAATTCACAAGTAGAGCAAGAAGTGGGAACAGGTTCTTTCAACTTAGCCTCAAGAGAAACAGTGTAAGCATGCATCTCATCAATCTCTCCATGCAAAATAGGGCAAGAAGTGCAAGCACCTAGCAAAGCAGGTCTAGACTTAAGCTCAGCCACTTCAACCCTAAGCACATATAGTTCCTCACAAGCAGAGGCATGCTTATCCTTAAGACTAGTAAGATCAGCTAGGTACACAGAGCAATCACAACAATCAATCTCATCAGAAACCACAGGTGAAGCCTTAAGCAAATCTATCTTAAGCTTAGCATCAAGGTTCTGGGTTTCTAGCTCAGCTACTCGGTTCCTAGCATCTTCTAGTAAGGCCCTAAGCTCTTTCCTCATCTTCTTTGCCTCTCTAAGCATGTCATCGTGGTTATCAAGCAACTTGCCAAGACGCTCATTCTCCTCACGCAAGAAGGGAAGCTCGTCACGTACCTCATCCTCAGAGTCAGAGTCTGAGTCGCTCTGGTTACTCTTCTTACTGCCGGAGCTACGAGCCATGCCGCAGAAGCCATCTCTCGCGTAGCAGCTCAGCCCGCTCAAGTTCTTGGATGACTTCTTGTTCTTGCGTTGATCACCTTCATCTTCACTGCTACTCGAGCTCGAAGAAGAGTAGGCGGAGCTGGAGTCGACGTCGCTCGCCCCGACCATCGCTCAGGCCTTCCTGCCGCAGCCGTCCTTCTTCCTCGATCGTCGCTCGTCCTTGTGCTTGTTCTTGTGCTTGTGATCGCGCCTTGATCGGTACCTGCCGTCCGTCCTCGACCGGTTCCTGTAGCCGTCCTTGTAGCCATCCTTGTTTTCCACCTTCTCTGGACAGTCGGCGACGAAGTGTCCTGGCTTGCCGCACTGAAAGCATGTCCGTGGATTCTTCCTTGTGTTCACCCGGTTCTCGTGCAACCTCTCGAACCTCCTGGTCAGCAACGCCAGCTCGTCCTCTCTAAGCACGTCAAACTCCTCATCTGGCAAAGTCATCAAAGAAGACAAAGAGTACATCCTGGAGCATGCGTTAGCGTTAGACTTAGCATCTTTGCCACCGACGAGAGCAAGACTATGGGAATTAGTCGGGATCTCAAGACGGGTTGTCATACCACGATCCAACTCAGCTGACTTGAGCTTCGAGAACAGCTCGTTCACCGTCAGGGTGTCATACTTCTCAGACTCAAGAATAGCCTCAACCTTTCCGTCCCATACGGTGTGATCCAACAAGTGCAAGAGCTTCACGGCTCTATCATGATCATCGTATGGGAGCACGGCCACATTGGCTCTCATGTTGTTCACCACAATCGTAAACCGCTGGAAGAGGGCATCGATGGACTCGCCGGGGAGATGAGTGAAGTTCTCGTACTCTCTCCGGTAAGTCGCGTACATCCGAGCCTGAACCTAAGCATTCCCAGCATGAGCATCCTTCAACTGCTCCCAAATCCTATAAGCTAAGTCCTCTGTGTGAACCCGATCGAATTCAGACTGACACAGAGCACGAAACAAGTAGTCGACCGCCTTGTTGTTGGCGTCGAACATATCCCTCGATCCTGGAGCAAGGAAGTTAATCGGATGAACATAAGTTGTGTTCATCGTAACGTCCCAAAAGATCTGACCCTTTCCACGGAGGAACGCAGCCATCCGTCTCTACCATATCTGGTAGTTCTTCCCATCGAAGTGCAGAGGACCCGATCCCCTTTCCTGGTATGCCATCTTTGGATCTTAGACTGGTTAGAGCCTCGAAAGACCCGAACCGGCTCTGATACCAATTGAAGGACCGATCTGGCGACCAGAGGGGGGGAGTGAATGGGAGCCGATAAAAATTCTTCTCGAAGGAGATGGAAACTCCAACAAGACGAACACGGCTACCAAGACACGTCTCCGACTCAACTACCCAAGTTGGCCAAGACCACGTAGCCACTGGAGTGCTACTAGTCCTAGGAACCAACACAACAACCTTCCGAACCAAACACACCAAACGCACAGCAGAAATCTGCACGGCTTGCTGTCTGTGCTACACCGGTCACACCGATGGCCTGAGCCGGTCAGACCGGTGACACCAGTCAGACCGGTGGACAGAGCCGGTCAGGCCGGTGGCTACAGCAGCCGCACAGAAAATGTTCCAGGTAGCCTCAGTGACTCCTCTAGGCCCTGGAACAAAACCACCTCAGAAAACACAACCTGCAAGGGATGAAAACCCTACACCAAGCCTAGCCAAACTCCTCCAAACCTACCAAGAACAGACCAGCAGCAACACACGACAACAGGGAACACACCAAGACGTTCACCCGAGGCAAATCCCACAAAAGGGTTGCACCGGTCAGACCGGTCAAGAGCACCGGTCAGATCGGTCACGCCTGGGCAGCTCGGGATGAACAACAACCCGTGGGTCAACTCCTCCAAATCCAACTCCCGATCTCCCGATTCGCTCCATGTATTCGCACAAGACTTTGGGGATAGTAGGAACACCTCATGGGCACTCCATAGCCAAAATTTGGTCCACCAAAACTTGCTAGAACAAGAGGAATCGAAGAAATCACACCAAGAACGCCTCTAACCCTAGAGAGGAGAAAACCACAAAATCGAGCCCCTTTGCTCACGGATTTGGGAGGGGAATCAAAGGGAAAAGAACCACGAGGGGTTCATGCATACATCCCCCACCAAATCCCAAAGAGAAAGGTCTCAAAACCGCCACAAGAATATCGCCAAGAAAAGGCTCCGAAAATCACCAAAAAGGAAAAACGGGAGAGACACAACCAAGCCTTGAGGAACCATGCCGAATCATCTATATATACCATGAAGGTTCATACAAGGTCTAGCTTGCCACCCGATCATCCTTCCCTCTCACAAGATCTCACCATGAAGCTCTCAAGCTAGTCCTAGAAATTCCAAAGAAAAAAGGAAGAGGAAAATAGCAAAACAAAATGAGCTAGGGTTCCAAGAGATGGCTGCCATCCTCTCACCACTTGGGTTATATAGAGGCAACCGAAAGACAAAAC